>OY992531.1:257075292-258275292 GCA_963921185.1 Dasysyrphus tricinctus | reverse complement strand
ATAATATCCTTAACAAAAAAAAGGAAAAACTACAAAGAAAATAGGTCAAATAGCTCGAATTGATATATGTAGGAAGGTACTACTGCGTTGTATTTGCATACGTCATCATCCTCTTCAGTTGTGTTTGTATTCTGTTTTGTATACTTAAGGTTTATCCTCTTACCCTAGACAAGCTTAATCCATAATCCATCTTGGAACTTTTTTTTTAATATTTTTATATCTCTTTTTTTTCTCTTTTTCTTTCAGGAGTAAATTGCCAGGAAAATGTAGACGAATGTATGTCCAACCCATGCCAAAACTCTGGCATTTGTCGGGACAGAGATAACGGATATGTATGCACTTGTCAACCAGGATATTTGGGTTTACATTGTGAGATTGATGTGGCCGTCTGTGAAACAGGTAAGAGCGGATTTTGTTTGGTACACTAGCTACGTAGCTAACACAATGTCGAGGGAATTAGTTTTGAGGAATGAGTTAGCACATAGAGATAGAACAGTGTATAGTTGCACTAAGTTGAGTTAAGGAGGTTTTTAATTTTCGAGTTTTTTTTTTAATTTTTAATAAAATTTTTAAAGAACATAATTTTATTGGTAGAACAGGGACGGAAATGTACATGCTTCTACTCAAACATTTAGTCAGCTGAAGTGAAACAAATTGAATGGAATTGAATTGAATTGAATTGAATTGAATGGAATTGAATTGAATTGAATTGAATTGAATTGAATTGAATTGAATTGAATTGAATTGAATTGAATTGAATTGAATTGAATTTAATTAAATTGAATTGAATTGAAAAGACAGAGCTACGGTCTAGTGCCTTAAAACTGCCAAATATTCAGTGGACATTTAATTTTCTGTGAAATTTGAAGATGGGAAGCAATTTTTCATGAAAACAAACAGTTTTGCAGGATTCATTATTTCTTCATACTTCATAGCCAGTAAAATGTTTAGTTTTGAGCACACTACAAACTGTGTTTTACTTCTTAGCATTTTGTCAACCCAATTTGATATAAAGTGGCACCTCTGTACTAATCTACTACACTAGAATTATTATTTAATATAATTGATATTTTTAAAGGTACGGGCGCCAGATGTCACAATGGTGGTGAGTGTATAGAAGGCCGCGGCTTAGATTTCACCTGCGATTGTCCGCCAGGCTGGAGTGGACGCATTTGTCAAGACGAAATAAACGAGTGCGAATCTTCACCGTGTCAAAATGGTGGCGTTTGTGTCGATAAACTGGCTGCCTATGTATGTGCTTGTCCCATGGGCTACACCGGAACCAATTGTGAGGAAGAGATTCTCATTTGTGCTGACAGTCCGTGCCAGAATAATGCACTTTGTCTGATGGAAGAGGGAGTGCCCACATGCTATTGTGTGCCCGATTATCATGGGGAAAAATGTGAATACCAATATGACGAGTGTCAATTGGGACCAAAATGTATGAATGGCGGCGTTTGTATAGATGGAGTTGACACCTTTACATGTTCGTGCCCACCGATGCTGACGGGAATGTTATGCGAGTGTTTGATGACAGGCGAGGATTCATTGGATTGCAATTATACGGCACCACTTACAACGTCAACTACAACAACCACCACAGAGGAGCCTAGTTCCGAGGAGGGCACTACTCCTTCACCACCAGTTTTCACAACCGCAAGCGGATCATCGAGTAGCAGCAGTAGTAGTAGTAGTAGCAGTAGCAGCAGTAGTGAAAGTGGGGAAACCGGGGAGTCACTCACTTCGGAAGGCAGTTCGTCATCTGAAACGGACGAATCTAGTGAAAATCTATACACCACAGTTTCTAGGTTCGATGTGTCCGAAACCACTACAGCTAAATCACCGAAAGATTTAAGCAGCAGTGAGGAATCTGTTGAGATACCAATCACAGCACATCCGACAATAATACATCATCGGACAACAATTAAGACGACAGCAACATTCCCTTACGAATACACCACCCACAGACCTCCAACTCCAAAGTGGCCAACGACTCCTGTATATGTAACCGAGATCCCAGAAACACGTCCTACTTCATCAAGATATTATCCCCCAGAGGCGACCACTTTCACCACAAGTCTGCAAACAGAATATCCCGACTATGGCCTAGAGACCGGATACACTGCAACCACTCGTCGACCGCCTTCTTTTGGAATAACAACGACAGTTGCACCATTCTTCACTGAATTCCCTCAGGTCTCTGTTACCACTAAGGTTACCGAATACACCAAGGAGATGGGTGGGAGGTTTACGACGTACAAGCCACCTACGCCATTCTTCCCTTCGTCGACTGCATCGTCTTATGACTATGAATCTTCGGGAGTGAGTATTGACATAGCAACATCAACTTCTGGCAAAATAGGTGCACCTATTTCACCCCATCCATCAATTTCACCCTACTGGCCGGCCAGCAGCACTTCGCAGTCAATTCCATCATCCTTTAGGCCAACACCGCCACCCTTCTCGGAGCATTCGACTAAAACTCTCTACACAGATGACTTGGTCACATATCCAACAACAGCGGCTCCAACGACCACCACAGAGTATGTTCCACCACCAACGACGGCAGCACCCACACCACCGCCTCCACCACCAACATCGCCGCCACCTCCACCGACAACGACCACTCCAGCACCCACTCAACCCCCACCGCCGCCACCAACCCACGCGGTCCTGACTACGGATTCATCGATTTCATCATCGTCATCATCCTCGTCATCGTCGTCTTCGTCAGAGGAGAGCACAGAATCTGGTGGTGGTGGTGGTGTTGGTGCAGCAGGCGGTGGAGCATCAGGAGGAGTGGACAACTTCACCACCGGCATTCCAGATTGCATCAAATTGGGTTGCTATAATGGAGGCACTTGTGTCACCACTTCAGAGGGCTCCAGGGTGAGTAATGGCAAACGTTCTCTCTTTTAATATAAATTTTCATTTTCTTTGTTACGTATCCTATATAATAATATACGACTATTGGAAAAGCGCTCTTGGCTTCCACTTATATATATATGCCACGGCACCTTTGCCAGCTTTCATTCGAACTTTATTTCCCATTCCAGCAGGAATACGATCTATTCAGTTCTTTCCACTTGAATGCTAGGTGAGAATGGGTTACAAATATTATAGGAGTATATGCAATCGATTGATGTTTCCCCTATGGAATGTACCCGCTCCTGTGTCTTTAAAATGAAAATTAAAATGAAGACGAAGACGAAGGGTGGTAATTCTCACAAACTCAAACTTAACTTTGGGTTAACTTGCCAATATAATGATAACCCTTAGATACACGACTTACGAATATATTTTTATAGCTGAAGCGCTTTTGAGAACATTGATCTAGCTTACAATAAACAGAGTTTATTAACAAAGCGAAGTTGGGGACGAGAGGGTAGAACTATTTTTTGAAGACAAAATGTTTTCTTTTCCAGCACAACATAAAAGGATCAAATGAAATCGATACTATACGGTATAAGGAACATTTCAGTTATTATTATTGAAGATATGGATGGATGGCATTGTTTTCTTTTTGTCAAGATGGTGTTATGATAGTTGGGAATATTGACATCTTCAATTTTAGCTTTTTGTATCCTTTCCACGTTTCAATAATGACTCATGATTCTGGCAGACTAACAATAATTCTTTTTGAAGTTATACTCCTTTACGCGTGATATGCATTTTAATATGGAACTGCAAGTGACATGATTACTGTCAGTGACATGTGACAGGCGAAACGGCGGCGGCGAAAGGTTTACTAAACTATAGATACCTTTGTATCTGTAATGCTAAATTAACACTGAAATATACATATGTTCTATGTTGATATTATTTTAACTTGAATGTGGAATGCTTTGCCAAACTCGATTTATCTTCCTTCATTCAATAAATGAAAATTCTGAAACTGTTCATCAACTTTTGAATTAAGAATCCCAAGAATCGTATTGATTTCATTCGAACACCTCTCTGGTATTAACCTTTTTGAGAACTCCAATCATTTCTATTCACTAATATTATTAAGATAAATTGAAAATTCAGAGGAACACGTATTTCTATGAATAGGGATTATTCGCTTTCAGCACATGAAAGAAGTTGCATTGTGAAAATTCAAAACAAAATTTGAATAAAAATCTGAATTTAAAACTACAGCATAACAGTCCCAGGAGGCGACGGAAGATTTCCTATCTTATCGGGTCTACGCAAAAAGAGTATGCCAGCCGGAAGTTTTAGTCCAAACATTAACAAGACTTAGACAATCTTTATCTGGTGGCAATGGTTGGAAAATGCACTTTTCAGGATGCATTTTTCATATCGTGTAGCAAATTTATTCAAGGAATTTAATAAAATTCCATTAATCGATGGCCAACATTTTAAGGGAGAAGGCCGCCACACAGTGGAACAATCCATATACAAATTTCTGGTTATGGGTTGTTTTTTTTTTCGTATTATGAACATAATTTGTATAATGTGATATTTTGAAAATTTTCCCACTCTTTCAATAGCAATAATCTTTTTTGTCTGTAAACATAACGGTTTTCAAGAAATAATCGCTGAAGCTTACACTTTTTTTTCAAAACCGGATAAAATGTGATGTTTGACATTATTTCTTTATTTGGAGCTTTCATTAATTAGAGATAACTAAATGAAAAAAAACTTGATCGGGAAAGGAGGATTAGTTTAAACAATTAAATAAAAAAAAATCTAATGAAAGATTTGGCCATTCGCAAAAACCAAATTTTACACTTTCACATAAAAAATAATATTTGGAATTTTCAACAAGTTTTAATAAAATGCTTTCATGTGCTAACTTTCAAATTCACCTTAACGGAATTTCATGCTTTTGGTTTGCAATATTTAACAAAAATTCGACCCGACCCCACTTACCTTTGAGTTTTAAAAAAAACATCTACCTACTAACAGCTCGACCTTGTACCTCGACCTACAGCCTATGCCAACAAAGCGATTCTCTTCGTATTTTGAACTTTGTTTTTTGTCGGTTTTCAAGGAGAGGAAATGGAAATGTTTTTTTGTTAGCTTCAAAAATAACGTTATTTTGTTTACTATCAAGGAAAAGCTAATTTATCTTAAAAATTTTGATTTTGATAAAAAAATATCAGACATATTGTACTGGTAAAAATAACTCTTACCAAAAAACTGTTACTAACGAAACCTGCCATATAACGTTTTTTTTATTTTTGATTTTCTGAAAACGGCTGGACTGATTTTAATCAAATTTTGTATGCAAAAGATTCTCTAAAATGTTAATAATATTGCTTAAAATTTAATTTTTTTTTGTTAAAGAATGGGTTGATGAATTTTTTGAAACTGGGTCTTAGATATAGGTTTATTACTTAATACATCAAAATTGAGATGTAACAAAAATTGTATTTATAGAAAAATATTTTTTACTTGCGATATATGTACATTAGGGTGGTCCTTATTTTGGGTTTTTTTGAAAATCCACCTTGGATAGGCATCAAATGACTCTAAATGGAGAAAAAAAATTTCATAATTTTTTCAGATTTTTATTCCACCCCCCTGGTCTCCCTTTTTTCACTTCAAGGTACAAATAATGGAGTTAGGGTGATTCTTATAACACGCAAAAAAAAAAGTCGGAACTTATAGATTAGATTCAGACGAAAAAAAAATCGTATCGGAGGGGGGGTCTATTCCCGCCTGTTCAGGCAGGAGGGGTAATTTTCTAAAAGTTTGACCAAAAATTAAAAAAAATTATTAAAAAACAACGGGACCACTTACAATGGCATGCTATAGCTTTTTTTAAAGCCATGAATCCAGTCTCTAATATATTTTTTAAATCAAGTTTTTATTGTAAAGAGTTTCTGAAAAAAATAATTTTCAAACGTAAAAAAATATTATTTTTGTTTTTATTTTTAAGGTTTGAAAATTATTTTTTCAAAAACTATTTACAATAAAAACTTGATTTAAAAAATATATTAGAGACTGGATTCATGGCTTTTAAAAAAAGCTATAGCATGCCATTTTAAGTGGTCCCGTTGTTTTTTAATAATTTTTTTAAATTTTGGTCAAATTTTTAGAAAATTACCCCTCCTGCCTGAACGGGGGGAAATAGACCCCCCTCCGATACGATTTTTTTTTTCGTCTGAATCTAATCTATAAGTTCCGACTTTTTTTTTGCGTGTTATAAGAATCACCCTAACTCCATTACTTGTACCTTGAAGTGAAAAAAGGGAGACCAGGGGGGTGAAATAAAAATCTGAAAAAATTAGGGAAATTGTTTTTCAATGTTTTGAATCGAATGAGGGCTATCCAAGACAATGTCTAATTTAAGGACCACCCTAATGTACATAGGTACTATAAGGGAAGTTTTGGATTCGTGCAAAAAAAAATTTGAGATAAGAATCAAACATGATATTACGATGATAGAGAACACCAAAAAAGTGGGTGGCACAATTCTGTCTGTCTGTTCGTCTACAGCCTAAACGGCTCGATCGATTTTCTTCAAACTTGGTATATAGTGGTTTTTGGTGATTCTGCCTGCACTTTTTTTCATTTTTTTTAGAACCATAAATAACGGCACCTGCCATACAATTTTTTTTGGTAATTGTACATAATTGTATTTTTCTCAAAAACGGCTCGACAACTTTTCTTAAAGAAAAATTCAATTAACTTATTTTAGTAAAGGCTTCCTTTGGATGGAAAACCATTTTTTTTCCCCAAAGAACCATTTTTTTATTTTTTGATTTTCTTCAAAACGGTGCGACTGATTTAAATTGTTTTTTTTTTTTACAGAAGCTTACAAGAACTATGAATAGTTTTGTGTACCAAAATTTTTGAAAAAATATCTCAAAAACGGGTTGACAATTTTTTTTCAAATTTTGTTTTTATATACACATAAATATATACTTTAGATTTGCATACCAAAATTTGTTCTTAAAAATGTTTTAAGAATTTTATATATACAAAATTAATTTTTTAAAATACCGCTCCAACGATTTTAAATTTTTTTTCGCATACAATCATATTCAATCAAGAATTAAGATGACACTCTTTTTTCACATAAAACTGTCAAAAGAGTTGTTTTAGCCAATTTAAATGTCGTATTTCATGCTTCTCTACATTTTTCTTTCATAATTTAAATATTTGTATATACAATTTTCTTAAATCCGCAGTGTCTTGAACATAAGAGCAAGTACGTGCGACCCAGTCGTGCATTTTATTTTTTAAGAAAAACGCTCTTTTTTAAATATATTGCTATGAATATTTTTTTAGTTAGTAATCAGGACATTTTCAGACAAAATGTTTGCATTAGTTAAGTTATTCGACGATGTCCACTTTTTCAGCTTTACGTCCACTCTGCGCCATCTTGAAAAAGGTGATTTTGTTATTATTCAACAAGTTGATTGAATTTCTTTTTACAACAAAATCGTGAGAGAATAACATAATAAAATAATTATCTAAAAAAAATTGCTTTTAACGAAATCTATTGGCATAGGCGCAGGGGGAGGGGGGGTTGGAAAGGGAGGACACCTTTTCTAGGCAATACCACACAACTTATATCATTTTAAATTTGTTATGATGAATTTTATAAAATAGTTCTCGTTTTTTTGTTGCAGTCCATAATTTGCCTCCTCCGGTTCTGGATCAAGCCGAACACTGTCTTAAAATGTCCTTATTTTCGATATTGATTTCAAAATATAACTATTTTCTTGACAGATTCATTTCGATGTTCATGGTTTGCCCCTTTCTGGCACTTGCCAATAGAAAAAGAAGTTATAGATAATTGATATTTTCAAATGTTTGAGGCACATACAAAAATGCATGAGAAGGGTATTGCTTCTCTAGAAAATGGACACATAAATTACAAATTGTTGTTTACCTAAAATACCTAACAACTTTTTTTGTGAGTGATTTTCTGATTTCTTACATCAAATCACGAACTATTTCTTGCTTTCCTGGAAATTACCTACCCTATCAGCTATGCTATCTAGCTACCTTAAAAAAAATCAGTTACCTTGAGTTGCTGAGTAAAGATTTTTCACAACAATGCAAACCTATCCAAAGTGCTTTGGATTATTTTTTAATTCGATTTTTTTTTTTTTTTTAGAAACTCCAAATTATTTAATATTTTTTTCGAAATCCAATTCAATTTTGACTCCTTATTTTCCCTACCTGCATACAGATAATTTTATTTTTATACTTTTACTGATTTATTTTTACTTTTACTTACCATACAAAAGTTAAAAAACGTTGAGGAAAATTTCATGGTAGCGGGTCAAAATTCTGTTTTTCAAAATTCTGGTTTTTGCACGAAAATTTTATATTTCAAAATTCTGCTTTTTTCAATTCTGTCTTTCAAAATTCTGCTTTTCAAAATTCTGTTTTTCAGAATTCTGTATTATAAAATTTTAAGCAATAAAATACTGCTAATTCTGGTTTTTCTCAAAGACGGAAAAGAAAAAAGTAATTTTTCAACTTTATTGTTAGACAATTCAGTGTAACACTTTCTTGCAATCTGGAAGTGATTTTGGTTTTGCTCGCCATTTATTTATGTTATTTGATTGCTGCTCATGTTTTTGTGCAACGAATTATCCACGCACTACTTATATTTCAATACTTTAACTGGTTAATGAAGCTGTAACTGTAAGTGCAAAAGTTGAGTAAAGCCTAGTTTATAGTTTGATTCAGGTGAAACAAAAAACTATATTGGTTGTTGGTTAACAGTTTCATGCAACAAAAAACCATTGCTGTCATGAAATTTCATGCAAAACGATTGGCCTGCAATTGTTTTTCGTGGGTAAGATAGTGTGGTGAATAATAAGTTTTTTTTATGGTTCGAAAAAAAATATATTCACCTTTCAGCATTTTTTGCATGCAAATGATTTTTGCATCCAAAACTAATTGTTTTCTATTTTTAGGCCTATAGTTTATTAATTAAGTGAAAGTTAATGACTCAATGCGTGGCTGAGGCAAAGGCAAACATTTTTCGTCTAGAATATGTTATAAAATTTTTTTTGCACAGAATAGGTGCATAATTGTTTACAAAGTTTTGTTTTTTTTTGCGAACAGAACTGTAAACTATGCTCATACCTAAAATTATTGTCTTACGCAAAAGAGCAGTCTTAAAACCAAATACAAGAAACACTTTATATAAAGAGCTTTAATTTTTTTGAATGTTTAAAACACGACATGATTTTATTTAGTGTAGATATACTAAAACTTGCCTTCTAAAATTGGAATTTTCAAATTAAATTTCCTAAAATTCAGATCAAATAACAGCCTAAATTCAAGTGTAAAAACTTATTGAAGGTCGTGATGTATTCATAACTACTTAAAGAGGTTTAAGGACAAATTTAATTCGATTGAATACAGGAATTTCCATTACGATAATTATTTTCTTAAGCAAGAGTGTTAATAGAAAAAAACATAATTTTTCTTCTAATATTTACAGCTATCTTACGAGATCAAAGCTATTAAGCGTTTGCCCTTATCATTCAACATGAATTGATCTCATACTCAAACATAAAATAAGTTTCTCATTCAATAATCCAATTCTTAAAAAAATAAAATAAAATACATTTAAAAAAAAAAACAAGTATACGTCACAGTGTCTCTATGGAAAAAACTTAAAATCAGTAGTCACTCATATATTTATTTTGTGTTATAAATATTTTAAAATTACTATTGATTATTCTAATGCAGCCTTGATTCTTCAATTGTTTATAACAAAATACACAATCATTAAGAGTTAAGAACACTTCAGACACAACTCATCTAAAAACATGCCCACCATTGTGGCATGGGTCGGTGCGGTATATTATTCCATTTGGTTGATTCATGACGACTATTCATGCAGTAGGCAAATTTATCTTTCTATCATTTCATCAATCAAAACCACAAGCTGCTAAGTTACTCAATAAACCTTTCATCTGCAAGCAATTAGCTATGCTCATAGAAGGAGGACCCCCGCCGCACCACTGTCCACCCTACATTGCATCCCTACAAACCATTCAAACTGACTTCCATCCAATTAGCTGTTTTGGTATTTGTAATCGCCTTATTATTGTTTTCTCATATATTGACACACACAGAGTGCAAGTGGTTTGCCTTTCATTCCCTAAAGGCCATAGAATACACATATTTGTACATTTAAAACCCTCAGAGTCCCATCAGTTGCTATATTACCCTCCCTGTCTGTGTTGTCACTACACAGAAAACGAAAGACACACAGATCAACAACGGTGTGTAAAAGCCAGTCAGCCATAATGGTATTTTGGGCCGAAACGGAGGGTATAAGCCCGTTTGGTTGGCAAAATAAAGTTTGCGTAATAATACCTCGGATTGTTTTAAACACTCAATCGACGACGACGACGATGAGTCCTTGTTGTAACCCAGATGTGTACATTTCCAATTCGAAGTAAACACAACTAACAGGGCGTTGTAATTTTAGTGACCATTTGGTTATTCGGTTGGGTTCATTTCATTCAGCACCAATGACAAAATATTGATTTTTCAGATGCAACTACTGCAACACACAACTCTATGGGCATTCAGAAACTCTGCTGAAAAAGTCTTTTACTATTATTTACCTATGAGTAAAGGTACTTGTGTGTTATTATTTGGGGTGACCATTTTTATTTTCATTTTTGAAGAAGTGATTACTCTTAGCGACGCCTTTGCTTTATTTTATTCGCAAAAAATCAACTTTCACCAAGATCGCAATATTTGTATTGATACCCAAGGCCCACAATGCTCAATTCATTTTTTTTTAATAATTATTTTTGATGAGAATTTATGAGCCTTCATCTATTAAGACTTCAAAAATTAACTTATTTCTGCTAATTTTTGAATGACACGTTTCTATTCTTGAACAATCTGGTCACAGTATACGAAATATTATTGAAATTCTTCAGCCAACACCCAGCATACAAAAGTATCTCATATATCCTTATTAAAGCTGATAGGATCGTGTGTATGGGGAATTCGTATCATCGAACCTCATCGTCATCATCATCATCATTATCAATGTTACAGTCATTGCCACCGCCATAGTTGTCGTCATCGTCGTCGTCATCATTGTTGTTGGTGAAGTCAAACTTTCTCGTTCGCAATTTGATTCCTATGAAGCTAATTTGCATGCAACGAGACTCTCTCTCTGCTCAAGTTTAATATGCTCTTCTTGGATGTTGCTGCTGCAGGCGCCTAGTGGCATAGTGAGACCATCCACCATCTACCCTACCCCCTCCTCTCTTCCATAGCGAATATATTTCATACTATAATATTTACTTTTTCATCAAAGTTGGGCTAAAAGTTTGTGTGTATTTTAGCCCAACGACGATGATGAACGGTTTTAACGGGTGATTTTTTAGCTGGTTTGGTTTTGGCAACACTGGTTTTGACAGCTGACGTGTGTTTAGTACCTTGTGTCACTGTCAAACAGCTTCAGTTTGGTTTGCAATTTAACCATGGATCGTCTTACAAATGAACAACAATGGTGAATGGGCTCTTGGAAAGCTGGCCGAGGATCCGCTTTTTTATCGAAAAATTGTGTTCAGCGATGAGGCTCATTTTTGGTTGAATGGGTACGTAAATAAGCATAATTGCCGCATTTGGAGTGAAGATCAGCCAGAAGCATTGCAACAGCTACCAATGCATCCCGAAAAAGCCACAGTTTGGTGCGGTTTATGGGCCGGCGGCATTATTGGGCCATATTTCTTCAAAGATGATGCGAATCGCAGCGTTACTGTCAATGGTGAACGCTACCGAGCGATGATAACAAACTTTTTTTTGCCCGAAATGGAAGTTCTTGACTTGCATGATATGTGGTTTCAACAAGACGGTGCCACATGCCACACAGCACGCGAAACAATGGCGCAATTGCGAGGCGAGTTTGGTGAACAGTTAATTTCACGTTTCGGGCCGGTCAATTGGCCGCCTAGATCGTGCGATTTGACACCATTAGATTATTTTTTGTGGGGGTATGTCAAGGCTAATGTCTATAGGGACAAGCCCGCTTCGATTGACGCACTGGAAGCCAACATCCATGCATTCATTCGTGAGATACCCGCCGATATGTGTGAAAGAGTATGCCAAAATTGGACTCAGCGGATGGGCTACCTGAGACGCAGCCGCGGTCAACATTTGCATGAAATTATCTTTAAACATTAAATTGCAAGGTTCAAACTATCGATTCAAATAAATATTTCATTCATTTTTTCGAATTTTTTGTGTTTTTTTTTTTTAAAAAGTTCTAAACCTCTTAAAAAATCACCCTTTATATACATACATTCCTATGTATATACTATACTTATTACATATTTTTAGGAGCTTTGTTTTTCTATACATTTATATATGTATGCATGTAGATTGGAATTGTGTGCGTGTAGAAAAATATGATCACGTTCACGTGACGGTTATTAAGTCCTTATGACATAGGAAACTCTAATTAAAGTCAAGCGCTAATTTTACTCTGGTAGTTAGATTTTTTTTTTGTTTCTTTTGTTCGTTCATCCTTTGTCTTTATTTTACTATTGCCTCATAAATCTTTAATTGTCCTTGCTGAATATGAATGGGGATGGCGGTGAATGAAGAAAGAAGAAGATTATCTCCTACTTAAAGGACGATGATGAGGACGTTGGTAGTTGATAGTTACTTTAGTTGCTAGTTGTCGTTGTGATTCCGGCTCTAATAATGATGATGATGATTATTATTATCATTCCACTCTTTTACTAGCGAGTGGTCTTAGAGCCGGAGATATTTGATAAGGACTTGTGGTAAGCGTCGTCGGCGTCATGGTAGCGTATATAACTTGGCTTTGGGGGAAATTGAAAAAGAAGGACATTTTAATTTTTTTTTTTTTTTTGTTTCTTTCTTTGGTTGATGAAAGTTAGTTAAAAGGCATTGTTTTCGAAAAATATCATCTATCATGCTATTCAAAATGGCAATTTATGCTAAGCGAGATTAAGATTAAGAAAATATTTAAAATGACACTAATATAGTGTCTGACGAGTTTTTATACGTTTATTTAAAATTTTAATATATGTATGTATGTATGTATATATATTAGTTTGTATAGAAATGATAAAACCCAGTGGGAAATTTTCAAAAATTCACCAAGGAGTCCCCTGCTATTTCATCGAGGAATGGAAGCTACACCCAAGGAATTTGAGGTGAAATCATTGAGGAAATTAACATGGGGTTGTCATTGGCGTTCACGAAGTGATTTTCTTGGTGAATATTCATTAGTGAAATCACTAAGAAGGTGTAACTTGCTTATTCCATAATTAATTGCATTTGATGAAACATACCGTGAATATACATCAGTGATATCACTAGGTACATGGAGTTGCTTTTTCACCAGGCCATTATCTTTTTTTAAATGAAAAATGTCATGAATGTTCACCAAGGAAATCACTTTGTGAATGGAACCTACTTAATCATCTAGTGAAATCATCAACATCGGTAGTGTACTGTCTAATTTAGTATCAAAACGAACCAAAAAGAAGGTCTCATTTCTAATCAAAAGTTATATTTACGTTTTAACAAACGCAATTTGAGTAATGTTCAGTTCATCTTACATTGATTTTCTTACGGAAAGTCAATGTGAACTTTATCCTACAAAATGAGAATCAAAAAATCACAAGCTCAGGACTCTGTCCATTACTATTCATCGTTGAAAACCTTGTGTGATTTTTTGCAATGAAATTGTATACTGCATGGGAAGCATTGAATTCAGTTGAATTTTTGCACCAAGTAAAAGAAAGGGTGATGTCATGAAAATAATGAACTGGTGAAAAAGGCAACACCTTTTTCTAATGAAATCATTACATGCCTGTTCCTCGTAAAAAGTATTTTATGAATTCATTGTGCTATTCACCGAAATTTTTCCTTGAGGACGAAATTTCCTACTGGGAATTGATTATTTTAAAAACTGTAGAACTCTGTTCAAAAACCTTTAGTTCTTTCATTCTTTTGTTATGAAGAAAAATTAAAGTGTATTCGTGCCCAAAGCCGAAAAAAACTTTTGAGAAATTGAATAATAAGAACAACCCTTGATGTCCTCGAAACAACATTCTTTTTGTAAAGGAACATCAGTGAACACGGCTCTACACACAATTGTACGAACCATTGAATGTTGCGTCCATAATAAAAAAATATACTGTGGCTGCCTTCCTAGATATTGAGGTCACTTGGATCGACTCCTTTGGACATAAGGCGTTTTTCTTCAGTCATTCAGAATAGAGCTATCTGAACAGAGATTGAACACACAGCATAAGGTGTTTTTTCTTTTTTAGTTCCGAGCTATGTAGCACTGAGCTGCTAAAAAAGATCTTTGTTTTTTTATAGCTCAGAACACTCAGAAAGCTCAACTTGTGTTTTCTTTCTGAAATCAGAGCTAGCGCAGATAGCTGAGCGGAGTCAACTTCACTCTTTTTTTCACTCATTTCAAATGGGTGCGTTCAAAACATCAATTTCAGGTGATATGTTTGAATGTGTCGAGTTTTTGACTAGCCAGCTGTCAGATGAAAATTAAATCAGTACCTAATTTTGGTGTGTTGAACGCATGGCAATCGTATGACAGTTCAGTATTTCAATGTGTTTCAAAATTATATCGAAGAGCTCCAAGCAGAGCATGGAGTTGAGCTTGAGCTTTCCGAGTAATCTATGAGTAGAGCACATAGGATGATTCGATATAATTTTGAAATTTAAAAAGAAAAACGCCTTTTAAAGGTAATATCTTCTGAGTTTTCATTTTTGTTTAAGTTCGCACATGTGTCAAAATCTCAGAGACCCCTGTCACTGTCAGTTAATTGTATGTGTACTTTGACATGTTCAACACATTTCAAATTTAATATTAATGCGCGAAACAGATTAACCCAGCACCATCACCAGCACCGTCAACAGAGAACAGCACGCTGGCCAGCAAATATTTTTCAAACACATTGCCACCAGCACCGTCATTTCATGTGCTTGACATTTCACATAGAAACAAAAGTAAAAACAAAACAACAAGTTCCATTTGCAAGGTATTTTTTTGTTTTTTTGCAGTGTGGTTCCTTTAAATATTGTTGCGGAAAAGTTGTCAGCAATGCACCAGCAAATTTAGGACTTTGGTCTAACGACGCTGTTGACGTTGCTGGTGCTGTTCTAATCTGTGCTGGACGATTTAAATACATTGGCTCTTAAACAATGGCCGCCGCTGTTACTTGTGCTGGTTCAATCTGTTTCACGCTTTAGATTTTCAATTTTCTGAATTTTCAAAATCACTGATTGGCCAGAATTTAGAAATCTGAATATTTAGTACAGAAATTGAGACATTGAATGCACCCACTGTCAATTTGACAAGGTCTCTTAGAATTAATAATTTGTTATTTTTTTGTTGATTGTATGACGGTTTTTGACAACATGCGCAGTATATTACCTTTATAGTACTATGCTTGAACAAGAAGAGCAAAGCTATGTATAACCTCTGTCCTGAACCGACCGTGCTGAGTGCGATGTTTGGTTCTTAAAACACACTTCAGTACCTACATAGCTGTCAGTGTAAGCCGCCATTTTAATTTTGTCTGAATATTTTTTTGTTGTCTTCTCTCTTCAAATGTGTTCAGAATGTTATGATGTATTTTAATCATGTACTTTAGTACTTATCTGTCAAGTCATGTCTGGAATTTCAATATGCGTTTTTTTTAATAACTCAGAGCAGGGAACTACCTTTAAGCTATCAATATAAGAAGTGTTTCTCTTTTAGCTGAAACACATCAGAGTCCTTAGCTTTAGTTTATTCTTTCAATCAAAGCTATCTCGCAGCGCCCTCTATGAGCCAAGTTCAGCCAACTTATTTCAGTTTTTATTTGATTTGACAAATTTTTAACAATATATGGAAGAAGGCAGTTCAGTGCTGAGGTGTGTTTCATAATTTATTCGGAGAGTTGTGATCATAGTCTACTCAGAGCATATTCGACTTACTCAGGCTTTGCTAAACGCTCTGCTCAGAGCTAAAATAGAAAATCTTCTAACGACATTTTCGGCAGAATGTTCTTAAACGCAAATTGCAAATAACTTCTCTTCGAAAACGCAAATACGAATTTTACTGCATTAGCATTAGGTGTGTTAGTTGAGCACTGAAGTCACCCTGGGGTCGCCCTAAGGCTTTTTTTACTTGCGATATAGGTACTATAGGGCAAGTTTTGGATTCGTGCAAAAAAAAAATTTCGAGATAACAATCAAACATGACATTACGATGATAGAGAACACGAAAAAAGTGGGTGGCACAATTCTGTCTGTCTGTCTATCTGTCTGTCTGTCTGTCTGTCTGTCTGTCTGTCTGTCTGTCTGTATGTACCTCAACCTACAGCCTAAACCACTGAAGCGATTTTCTTCAAATTTTGAACTTAAGGTTTTTTTGTAACTCTCCAGAGGGGAAATTGAAATTTTTTTTTTAGCTCAAAAAATAACGGTACTTGCCATACAACCGTTAAGGAAAAGCTTATTTATCTCAAAAACGGCTCCAACGATTTTGATAAAAAAAAATCAGTGTATTATTGTAAATATGATGTACCTTTTAGTAAGAAAAAAAATCACCAAAAATATTTAATAACGGTACCTGCCATATAACGGTTTTTTTTATTTTTGGTTTTCTCATTAACCGCTCATCCGATTTCAATAATATTTTTTGCACAAGAGCTTTATAAGAATATAAATAATACTGCATACCAAAATTTTTGAAAAAATAAATTTTGGATTTTTAAAAAAAGATTCAAAATTTTTTTTTGAAAATTCAATATTTCAAAAAAGGGTTGATGAATTATTTTGAAATTTCAGTTTTAAATGTATATTAATATATACTCAAAATTGGCATACCAATTTTTTTTTTGAAAAATGTTACAAAAATTTTATATATAAAAAATTAATTTTTAAGAAAACGGCTCCAACGATTTTAAATTTTTTTTTTGCATATATTCATATTTTTTCAAGTCATCAAATGGCATACTTTTTTTTGAGCTCTAAGTGATTTATCAGACTGTTTATACAATTAAAAGAACGATTTAAATGCTTTTTATACTTTTTCTATAACTACTTGAATATTTTTTTAAAGTTCTTTAGTCCCACACAACTTGAACATAAGAGCAAGTACGTGCGATCCAGTCGTGCATTTTATTTTTGAAAGGGTCGCCCTTAACTCCGCCTTGAAGTAGAACAAGTAGAACTGCTCGCCCCAGCAAAAAACCTATATACACTTCCGTGCGAGTTATGGGCGACCCAGATATAGGTATCAAAAACACATAATTTGCTGGCCAGTGTGAGTTCAGGGATTTTAGAAAAGCTTTGGGTGGCAGGTTAAAGTGTTGAACGTGTATAAACATTGTTGATGGGCACCGTGAGGACACAGTTTTATGAAGTCCAGGGCCGTCATATCGCAGCTAAGCAACAACGTAAAATTTTCAGTTTATTGATTACACTGGGCAGTAGTGAAAAATATCATGAACAATTTCAACTAACTTTTACTCGTCAAGTCATCTTGAATACAGATCCATGCGTAAGACCTATATCTTAGTCCAGTTTTTCGAGATTCAATCGTTAGTTCAGTTACATGCTCCTATGGCTCACACTTTTATTTGCAGAGTTTGCATAAGATGCATTAAAATAATCGGGCGTGTGTTGTGCCATGTGTCATGTCATAACCTGAAAAATTGTATCCGAAGGGGGCGTATCTTCCCCCAATTATATGGAAGGGTTAATTTTTGAAACTTAAAGTAAAAAATAATACTTTTTTAATTTGTTCATGCTGATTTCCGAATTTAGCGCATCAAAAACTATAAGAAAATTAGCTTTGTTTTACAAAGCCAAAATTGGTTCCCAGTTTTATCAATGGCTAAGATCTTTGGTACTTTAATACTTCCGAATTCACACACTTTCGGCAACAGCTGCATTATTTTCTGTTGAAAGCCCAGGACAAACACTATAATATGTGTGGTTATTAATCATCAAACCTGTCTTTCGAAATTTTCTTACAAGCTTGGGTACTGAGTTTGTGTCAATTTGGTTGAGTGTATATGCATAAGTGTCAAAATACCATACGATTCAAAAGGAACCAATAGATGGCTTACCTTTCATAATCGTATAGGATATATCATTACACATTTTTTTCCGTTTGATATAATCCACGACAAAGGTTCAAGGGAACATACATTCTGAAAAACTGTAACCTGGTCCGAATTTAAAAAAAATCGCGTCCTAGTTTAATTTTGAAAAACTACTTGTGATTTACCAAGAGCATATGTATTTTTTTATCTAAATATTTGTTTTAACAGAAACATTCCTGTTCAAATTGATATAATTGCTTTAATTTGCGGAACAACCCGTTACTAAATTCTTTTAAAATTACATTTTTTTTTAATTTTAATTTGTATTTTATTTTTATAGTGTGTTTGCCGTTTTGACCGTCAAGGACCACTCTGTGAGAGTGCAATTGTTATTAAGAATGCCGCATTCTCTGGTGACTCTTATGTAAGCCATCGCATCCACAAGGACATTCCGAACCACGACAGCCTTGATTCAGTACTGCCAATGCATGTGCAATTGAAAGTGCGAACGCGTGCAACAAATGGTCTCATTATGTTGGCCGCAGCACAGGGCACAAAAGGCGGCCACTACATGGCGCTATTCCTGCAGAAAGGATTGTTGCAATTCCAATTTTCATGCGGCTTACAAACGATGCTGTTAAGTGAACTCGAAACACCCGTAAACACTGGCAATGAAATCACAATTAGAGCTGAGTAAGTATATTTTCTTTCATTTTCCTAGATGGTACCTAATACTTGTATGTTGGTATTTTTATTTATTTTTGGTATTGTAAGGGTTGGACTATTGTTTGTATTATTTTTTATTCTAAGGGTTGAAATCTGTGGTTTGAGTCTGTGGGTGGTTTAAGTGTTTTGGCTTTTGTGGCTGGTTTTCTATTACATAAGTTCCCAATAAATCATTGGGGACAATCTTGGTTCCCCAGAACCAGAACCATAACCACACACTCTCATTCTGCTTCTGCCTGACAACAAATGGAGAAAAATGAAAATAAAAACAAAATCGTAAATCGATTGCGTACATTCCTGCAAGTTAACCAAAAAAAAAATAATGTGTCATGGCAATCGAATCAAATTTACGTTGTTTTTTTTTTTTGTCATATTATTGGGTATCGTCGTATCGTGTATTTAATGGCCCTGTCATTTGAGCCCATGGGAGAGGGTTCCTTGCTATGTCTATACATAAATATATCTGTGCATGTATAAAGTTGCAGCCATTAAGGCCCATTAAATTGAGGACTTGTGCTTTGGTTAGCATTTTGATTATAGCGCGCAAAGCAATTTCGAATATGAAGTACCGGTGACTGGTCCTCGATGCTTTAATATTTATCGCTTTTTAGATTTCTATTTACGTCAATTTGAGAGGAAAATTAGGAGAGGTAGAGGTCAGTAATGTTCGTAAACAAAATGCTTTCTGATGCTACTTGGGGTATCAATAGGTAGAAGTAGGTACAACATGATGGTACCAAAAACAGCAATTATACGATGAAGGTATAAGAGTTAGGTTATAGGCAAAAATAGAAAAGGTAAATTTGAATTATTTATTATTTGTTTCTTTTTTTGTGGGAAGAAAATAAATACGGGATGTAGGGATTGCGGATGACAGGGGGAGTTGTTTATTGGTGATGTAGGTTTTAGTTTTTATAAGGGCTTGAAGCTGGAATATCTATAAGGGTGTTTTTGAAAGAAATATAAAATAAGGAACTGCATTTAGGAATATTTTATGTATTATGCATATAAAACCTCATTAAATCTTCTTTAATTAACATAGAACGATACAATTTACGAACCTGGAATAACAATTTAGTTTTAACGGGGCACTATAAAGTTTTACATTGACCCGAACAAGGCTCTAGCAAGGGTAACTATGGATTTTCTCAAAGGCCTCCAGCAACCTTTTGCCTAAAAAAATAAAAAGTTGTCTTCACTGGGATTCGATCCTGTGATTTTCTGATTGCCAGTCCAATACGCTAACTACTGAGCTGTTTCGCAATACAGTTCCGCAATGTTGAAAATGATGGGTATAAAATATTAGTTTTTTTGTTTTTGTCATATATGGGGTAGATGTTTGTGACTTATCCGACAAGTTTTTACTAGCGAGGGCCTCACGAGTATTTGACAAGTTTTCTTTGTATCCCACAAGTTTTTACTAGCGAGGGCCTCACGAGTATTTGACAAGTTTTCCTTGTCTAGATTTCCCCTAACAAAGCCTTTCAAGGGCCTCGATTAAACTTGATAGAAACTTGTCATTTTTCCAGGTGGGTACTTACTTAAGTTGGCAGATACAGGTTTTGCTTAAGAAGTTTCTCTCAATCTGTCAAATTCCAGGATATCAGAAACAAAATTTTTGTCAAAAGTTGACACCAAACCAATCCATACTTTTTCGGCAATTTGCTTATCTGTGAGAGTATTTTATTTATTTCACAGGCCGTCATTTTTGTTTGCACCCAAGAATCTATTGGTGCCATTAAACTATCTGTCAAATAAGGCTAGTTTCATGGATATTGAAAACGGTGTTTTATTATAATTTAACGATTTTTTTTTCTTTTCAATGCCTCTTTTGTACCTGATTTTGCAAAACCTAGATTCTTCACCAAGTGTTTCGTTCATTTGAAAGAATTTTGCACTAAATTTTAAATTTTTGGCGTCAATATTATCTGAATCAAACTTAGTAAGGCATGTTACAAACTTTCCCATATCCCATGTCTGTTGTGGAATCGATTCACAATCTTCTCGTCTTATGTGACCAAGAGCCTAAATCTAACATTCTAAATCTAACATTCTCTCCAACCGCATATAAATTTCGACCAGATTTATTATGTGGTTGAATTTTCAAAACTACCAATCACATAATAATTACTAACTGATATATCATAAAAATCAAACAATTATTCCCATAAATTTGCAGCCATATGGTTTAATCGTTAATCTATTCGGTTAGTTGTATCATAAATCACCCACAATAATTTTATTATATTGCAAACAAAAAGGCGGTGCGGTAACTTCATCTATCACAATAACACCCAAACCAAATCACATCATAAAATTTATCGACTTTTACCAAATATTGACTTTCACTCTCTTTGCAAATATTTTCTATTTTCTACAGATTGGACTTCAGCCGCAACTTCACACACTGTAATGCTTCACTTCTAGTCAATGACACATTGGCCATGTCCGGTGATCAACCAACATGGCTTAAATTACTGCCACCAAGATTGCACACACCCGATGTTATCCTTAATACATGGTTGCATTTGGGTGGAGCTCCACAAGCTCCAATTGGTCTTATAATCGAACTGCCACCAGCACAAAGTGGTACAGGATTCACAGGATGTTTACATTCACTTCGAATCAATGGAGCCAGCAGAGATATATTCGGGTAAGTTCTCCCAGGTTTAAAAAGAAATTAAAGTTGGGCTTAGGAAGGGCATATATACCTACATGTAGAAATGAAGTTGTGAAAATGAGCTCGGTGAGCTGGTTTAAGTTTATTTCAAATTGTATTCATTAGCCCAACAAAAAATTATCATGTACATATAAGCGCGGTCTTTGTCAGATTTAAATGGACATTTGTTTGCAATAGGTCTTCCAAAAAGTTCCAATTTCTACCAATTTAAGTTGAATTTTGTATAATATGATATTTCACAGAACTTAGGACTTAAGTTGGTAAAAATTGACAGTTTTGAGAAATAAACGAACAGTCCTAATAGTTTTGAACATTACAAAATATTAAGTAAGGGTATTTATACAACCGCGTAAAGCAGTCGTAAACGTAGTAAAGTTGTTAATTTTGTAAATTTGTCACAATTTGTAAGGCAAAATTGACAGATTTACGCAGTTTAAAACTTTACGCTGTTCCATAAATACCCTTTTTATGTATCCATACAAATGTAGGTATAAATAACCAGATAATACAAAAATTCAATGCTGATGAAATTGTGGGACGAGTTTTAAAAATATAGAATTTGTTAAAGATGTTTCAAATTCCATTTGATTTGATCAAACAGTACTTTTAAGTGAAATCCTTCATTGGACGAGTTGTAACAAATGCACATTAGACATAAATAAATTACACACACACTTTCATTATTATACATGCAAATAAATAATTTCCTTAAACAACAATAACAACATCCAAATACAAAGTCATATTGTTCTGATTGTGTCTCAGGATTAATTCGCAACGCAGGAAACCTATTGAAAACGATGCCAATGGCTAAAACGCCAACTCAGACGAGTCCTCAGATTACCAAAGTTAATTGGTTTAAAATTGAAACTGAGTTCAGCGCTTTTTATATATACACAGCACAAACGGATGTAGCATCAGTGAGTGTCAGCCACGGCACCCATCACCACCCACAGTTTATCCTGTTTTTATGTCCTTTGCCAGAGAATTTTCGTTTTAATTACCCATTAAAATGGCTGCCGGTAGCCAGTATATAGTTCTGTTCTTGCAATGAGTGACTTTTTGAAATAAACGAAACAAGTTTCATCAGTAAACACAGCTACGACTATGGGGACATTTCACGAAAAGGAAATGAACATACAGTCAAGTCCATCCGGCCGCCATGCCGCATCCAGCTGTCTATCTAGAGTGCAAAAAAGAATTGCAAAATAAAAAAACATTCGTACACAGTTGATTCATCAATTTTGCCCGCGAGGGCAAGGACAAGCGACGGACCTCATCTGCAGTTAATATTGACATTTAAATTAGGTATTTTATTGACGGGAAGAGGGTCGTTGGAGTTTCCTAGCACGCCCGCCATGCCAGCCGTCAGGTCCGCGTCGGTCGATGATGAAAGTGGAAACTTTTCCGTGATCAACTTTTTAATTACTTAATTTAACAACGACCTAAATGGCATTGAATGATGTCGACTCGAGACGAGATGAGTGAAACACTGTTAATATCCTTTGTTATTTTCGAAATTTCGAACTGAAAAGAAAAGATAGCAAATGACAAAAATGCCAATAATGAAGTTGTATACTGCGACAAATTATCGTTGAACTTCGTTTCGAACGCAGTCCTTATTACCTTAAAAGTTTTTCATCAAAACAAAGGATTGCTCGGGTGAGCAATGAAAAGACAAACACTATGTCGGTTTTTGAATTATTTTCCATCGAATGATCCTTTTTTTTGCTGTTAATTTGGATGGTTCGGGTTCCTTCTTTATTATTCATCAAGACACAATGAGGACAAGATTTAATTTATTTTTTACGGACTTTGTTACTTAACGGATGATGCATTGAGTATTGGAACAAGGTAGACCACAATGAGAAATTTTAATTAGATTCTTTTTCAAGTGGATGAATTGGGTTGATAAGTTTCGAAGCATTGAAAATTGAATACAATGTGATCGCTTAGTACGGTTAGTTTTGTGTTAATGAAAACTCTAATTTAAATGAGATTTTAGCTTGGGTTAATTGAAATGCTTTTGATGTGGAAATGTCAAAAACTTTGAAATTCAGTGGATTGAATTATGTCGTTTTTTATTGGTTTCATTTATAGGGATTCACTCATTCCAAAATTCAATGAAACTGCGGAAATTGCTTTTACTCAATTCTGATGTTTTGTCTTTATACTGGTAAATATGGTCTAATAGAAACTATTCACTGATACAAAAAAACGTTATTCAAAAGAATAGCATGTATCAAACCTAACCTAGAAATAATAAAATGTTCTTGATTGTTTTTTTGTTTGATTATATTAAATACAAAGAACCCCAGGTGGTTTTTTCTTACAACTTTTTGAGCTGCCAAAAAGAACGGCATCAGTCCTGGGTAAAATTCAACTAACGAAGCAAATTTTAAGCTTTTTGATATTCAGCGCCATCTTTCGGAAAACTTGAACATTTTGATTTGCGTGTACTTCTCACTTCCTTACAAAAATATATTTCCAGCTCAACTAGATAGTTGTCGATTTTCTGTGAAATTTGAAAGATTTGATGTTTAAATCCAGAACTGCACTTTTTAATTAATAAATTAATCTTGGCATATTTTTCAGTACTAGTATCAGTCAGTGAATAGGCAAGAAAGATAGCATCTTCCGTCTTGAGGTTTCATCTTTTTTTGATCAAAACATGAAAAAATGGAAAAATTGCAAAACTTCAGAAATTAAGACTTATAATTTTGGTATTTAACGCCATCTTTCGGAAAACAACAAAAAATATTTGCACGCATTATGAACATAGTATTTTAAAACATAAGAAAGAAAAGTAAGAATTTCATTAACGGTTTCGCTCTATATGTTTAAAACGGCCTGTGAAAAAGTAAGGCCCATTTCACACATGCCCGGCAGCCGGTTAGCCGGCATCGGTTACCCGGTTTTCAACAAATGAACCGGTTCCGGCATGTGTGAAAGTTTCCATAAGATCCTTAACCAAACGACCGGTTAGCCGGTACCGGGTACCCGATTGCCGGCTATGTGTGAAATGGCTCTAAGTAGTAAACGTTACTATCGGGTTCAGAAAAAGCCAATGTTTAAAAATCGCTTACTATTTAAAAATCAAAAAAGTAAAAAAAAAAACAATAGATTCATTGTTTCCACTTTTTTCATTTATTTATGAATCTTTATATTATGGAAAACTCTTATTTAATCAAAATGTCGAGTTAAAACACAACTTGCTGTAAACCTACTACCTATGTTTACATGTAAATATGTACATCATACACACTATCTATCACATGTTATTGGAGTGTATTTTTGTTTACCCTGCTGTATTAATTTGACTTATAATCTAGGTAAGATTGCTGTTACATAAATAGTATATATTGCTTATGCAAGACTCTCGGCCTGCCTTCTTGTATACATACACGAGATATCCTTCACGTACATACATATGTATATATTAATCCTTATTTCATGCCTATCATGACCTTTGCCTCAAAAAGCTTTTTTTTATAATAATTTTTTTTGTGCTGCAACATTGATTTAATTTTTTTATTTTCTCCAGAGATGCTCTTGATGGTTTTGGAATCACCGAATGTGGGTCATTGGCTTGTCTGTCCAGCCCTTGTCGCAATGGAGCCGCCTGCATTAAAATCGAATCTAATGAAATCGACGAGAATGGAGAGAAAGCCGAAAAATGGAAATGCAAATGTCCCACCGGATACATGGGACCAACGTGCGAGATTTCCGTCTGCGAGGATAATCCATGTCAGTATGGTGGCACATGTGTCCAGTTCCCTGGTAGTGGCTATCTTTGTTTGTGTCCATTGGGCAAGCATGGACACTATTGCGAGCACAGTAAGTAGACAACTCTTCCAGAATAAAACATCAAAAATACAGACAGACAGAAAACACTTTGTTGGTCAGTCATTTTGTAAAACCAAAAAATCGGAAGAACTAAAAAACAAAACACTTTCATTGTGTAGAATGATTTTAGAGACTTCAAGTTGCAGTTGTTGTTGTTTTTGCTGTGAACATTGTCTCTTACATCTAAAATTCACTCAAATTCAGTCAAGTAGATTGTGTGGTAACATTGCTTGCGTCTGTCTGACCTTTGTGTTAAACGTTTTGTTTCTCTTTTTTTCCCTCCCCCTTTTTCCAATTGCATCCTGCTACATTAAAGACTTTTCAGATTTGGAAGTGGCTTTGCCATCGTTCTCTGGCAGTGTCAACGGACTATCATCATTTGTGGCATATACAGTGCCCATTCCACTAGAGTACTCAGTCGAACTGAGTTTCAAGATTCTGCCACAAACGATGTCACAAATATCTCTTCTGGCATTCCTCGGTCAGTCGGGATATCATGACGAAAAAAGTGATCACTTAGCCGTTAGTTTCATCCAGGGTTACATCATGCTAACCTGGAATCTTGGCGGAGGACCCCGACGAATATTCACACAAAAACCCATTGATTTCCGGTTAGATGCTCCACGAGTTCCATATGAGATCAAAGTCGGTCGAATCGGACGCCAGGCTTGGTTGTCGGTCGATGGAAAATTCAACATCACCGGACGCTCTCCAGGAAGTGTCACTCGAATGGATGTAGTTCCGATTCTCTATCTTGGAGGACATGAGATTTCGAACTTCAATACCCTGCCACATGACTTACCATTGCACTCCGGATTCCAAGGCTGTATATACGACGTTAACCTGAAAGCTGGTCAGGTGACAGTACCTCTGCAAGAGACACGAGGCGTGAGAGGTCGTGGAGTTGGTCAATGTGGCACCAGAGAATGCCACAGGCATGCTTGTCAGCATGATGGCGCCTGCCTTCAGCATGGAGCCACTTTCACGTAAAATGAAAATAAACTATTTTTTCAATATTGTTGTTACCGTTATATTTTTTTGATTCTGTAGATGTATTTGCCAGGAGGGCTGGTATGGACCCCTATGCGCACAAGCATCAAACCCATGTGATTCATTCAACAACAAATGCGACGAAGAATCAACGTGTGTTCCACTCGTGAATGGCTACGAATGTGACTGTCCAGTCGGCATGACTGGCAAGAACTGTGATGAAGGTACGTTTCAGATAAGCTTCATGAAGTTTGAATTTACTAACGATCGTTTTAGCTATCCATTCGTTGAGTGACGTCTCACTCACCGGAAGACGTTCCTATTTAGCCGTCCGATGGCCGTACTTGGGTGCCGACCGATCGGACAAAATCGGCTCCAAACGATCACAAATCGTCAGCTACCGAAACTTTACTAAAAAGGTTATGCCACCCAGGCCAATCTCATCTCCCAGCCAGCACTTTGTGATGAAACTTCTAAATGAAGTTGAGAAACAAAGAAGTTTCTCCCCAGTTCCGTTGATGGGTTCAAAGTCCTTTGAAGAACACCACCGAGTTCAGTTCTTCTTCATCGAATTCCAACTGAGACCACTCTCTGAAAGAGGACTTCTGCTTTATTTCGGAACACTTAACAACAATCAGGACAAGAAAATCGGTTTTGTGAGTCTTTCTTTGCAAGGAGGCGTTGTAGAATTCCGAATATCTGGTCCAAGCAATCATGTGACTGTGGTGAGAAGTGTAAGAATGCTAGCGATTGGTGAATGGCACAAGATAAAGATGGCACAAAGAGGTCGATGGCTGACACTGTGGGTAGAAGGCAGTGCCTCCTCAGCTCTGGCTCCCTCTGCGGAGGTACTCGTTGAGCCCGACTCACTCCTCTATCTGGGAGGTTTGAAAGACCTTTCCAAACTTCCACACAATGCAATCTCTGGATTCCCAATTCCATTCCGAGGATGTGTGAGGGGTCTGGTTGTCAGTGGAACCAGAATTGTCCTTAACGAAACCAATATTCTAGGTAAGATTATGATTCACCACCTTCATAGCTCATTTAAAAATTTTATTTTTTTTTAATTTGAAGAATCTCGAAACATAAGAGACTGCGATGGCACTGCCTGTGGAGGAGACTCTTGCGAAGCGGGTGGTCATTGTTGGTTGGATGAAAAACTCCAACCGCATTGCATCTGTCCTGAATATGCCAAAGGAGAGCGTTGCGAGTACTCGGAGACGTGTAAATTAATTCCTTGCAAAAACAATGGACGGTGTCTGCGCAGCGGACGGTGTAGCTGTCCCAATGGTTGGGGCGGTTTCTACTGCGAAATTGGTAAGTGCTAATTACCATGACACGATTCCCAAATACATTTTCAGTTAATTAAATCAAAATTTTATGAGAAGATAAAATTTAAAAAAAAAAAAAATTAAAAACCATCGAGCTAATTGGAAATATAATTTTTTTTTGCAGCGATGAGTAAACCAACGACGCCGAGTTTCCGTGGCAACAGTTATCTAATTCTTCCGCCACCAAGAATCCCAATGAAAGACAAACGAAAGGGACCATCGATGTACATGCGGCCGCGAGAAGCTTTCCAAATTTCACTCAATTTCTCAACTATCGTACCCGATGGTCTGTTGTTGTGGAGTGAACGAGAACGAGGTGCTAAGTTCTTAGGTCTGGGATTAGAAGATGGACACATGAAGATTGCGAGCAATCTACTGGGCAGTAGCAATGATACAATTGAAGCACCATCGGGAGGATTTATGGCCGATGGTGGCTGGCACATAGCGAAGATTATCTTAGATCGAAGTAGATTCGAATTGGATGTTGATGGTGAAGTGATATTTAGTGAGAAGTTGTCCTCAACACAACCAATGACATTTAGGCGAGGCAAAGAGCCTTCGATCACTTACGAAGATTCATTTTATTTGGGTAAGTAGGACATGGGAATAGTTATATGTACAGCAATTTATACAAAAAAATTAGGTAGGTATGTACTTACTGATTAATTAATTAATTTATAAATGAAACAATCAACGAAAACACATTCGAGGGAAAGCTAAAGATTACACAAGTGTTAAGATAACTCTTTCTGTGACGTACAAGATGAACTTTACACAAAAAACACATAAAAATCCGATAAAACCAGTGATAAATGATCACAAAAGACGATCTGATGGAGACACCGACAAAGAAACAGAAAATAAAAATAAATACAAAAAACCTAAACTTTCCCACAGCTGACTGCAAGGTGAAATGTCAACTGTTAAAATATAGCGTGCTCGCTCTGTACTTATGAGTTGGGCAGTGAAAAAAGAGAAAACATATCTACAGTTACGTCAACAGGTGTCTGGTTGTTGTCTGTGCTGACAGGTAAAAACAGAAAAACAGCTACAGTAGAGGCTGTATAAAATGTTCTTTTTTAAATTACATGGAGGTGGCGAATAAAGGGCTTGTGGGAGAGCGTTTTGTTAAAAGGTTATATAAACTATCATGAGCATGGCATTTAACGAAAAAAATCTCTGTGATACAAACGTTATTATTGCTATTAGAAAAGCTATACGTTTTCGTATAGTATCACTGCATTGATGTTGCCTTAATTGAGCTACTACATTTTGGAATTCAGGTGGTACCTGCTATTAAGCTCAAACAAACGCTTATTCTCCTCGAAAAGAAGAACACATTTTCTGCCATAGGATACCTTTTTAGAGTTCTGTGATATTAGCCGCCTTTTATTATACACATGATCTGATCCGGATCAATTTCTAACACGTGATTACAAAAACAATATGGGATCCTGCTTTTTATCTGGATCTATTTCAATGATCCAAAAATGACTATTGTGAATATGTCTCAATAGTGCCAAGAAAAGAGGCAACAGACATCTGAAAAATAAACAAATATAAGGCGAAAAGAGACGTTTAATATAACGAAGATCCTGTCTGTTTTATTTATCATGATCTGATCCGGATCAGATCATGAGGATAATAAAATGCGGCTATTGTTGTTTCTAATTTTTGTGTTTAAATTCCAATTTATTAATTTATTCATTTTCATTATTGTTAATGTTTTAACTGTAATGTTGATGTGAAAAATATATAAGTAAACACAAATTTCCACTGTTAAGGCTCTCCCAAACCAACGCGAAACATTCGTCGACGACGCGAAATCATTCACAATAATACAAAAATTGAAAGATACACAATGCTATACAACAACAAAAAAACGCCTTTGCGAATGATTCGCTATGATTTCGCGTTGGTTTGGGAGAGCTTTTAATGTGAAAAATTGTAATTTAAAATAAAATAAAGACCAGTCCCTGGAAAAAGATAGAAAAAAGTAGCCGTCGGGAAAAACTGATCTAGACGTTTCTTTATTTGTACATATTTGGAAACTAAGGATCTGTAAGCCAGTTTAAACACCTGTTTTCGTTTAAATAGGTTTTTATTTTCGTGTGTAACGAAGGATTTTTACTTTTAATAAAGTTACAAGTGGAATGGATCTATAGACAGTTCTGGTTCATCCTTAGCATTACTAATTTTACTATAAAAATATAATTTTATTTTTTTAAAACAGGTGGTTTTCCCAATGCTGAATCAGTAAGTGAACGCACCAAGGAACGCTTTGACCAACCATTCAAAGGCTGTCTGCAAGATATTCAATTCGGCCCGGAACCAAATTCAATAATAACCGACTTCTCTTCCTATCAAGGAGAGAACATCGGCTCATGTGACTTACATGGAGATGATCCAGTTGTATAGAAAATTATGTACTTATAAAAATAAGGAGCAATTTATTGATTATACCCTTATTATTATTATTCATTAACCAAGGAAAAATAATGAAGAATTTTGAATTATCGTAGAATAAAAACCAAACCAAAAACAAAAGCGTGGGACAAAATCTATTTTGTTGAAACAAATAATTGAAAATTCAAATAGAGCGATGAAACGAGCAAAAGATGTTGGTTTCCGAAAAAAAAAACAAAATAAATTACATTCTAATATAAGGATTAAGAAGAAAACAAACAAAAGGAATATAAAACAAAAGAAAAGAAAATTTTTGTAAATTTTTTAGAAATATTAGAGACTATTTAAAAATTAAAAAAATATAAATAAAAACAGAAACAAAAGAAATGAAATGAAAAAATAAATAAAACTGAATATAAAAATTGATATTGATAATGATGAAATTGAGATGAGTTTTAAACTTAATATTTAGATCCTTTTAAATTGTAATCACACCAAAGAAATTTACATTGAATTATTAATAAAAACCAAAAGTAAAATGTTTACAAGTTAAAAGGAAAACTATATTGATTCTTTCCTGAAACCAAAGTTTAACAAATTAAAAAAAAAAAACAAATAGTAATGGAATTTAAGATTAGTTTGTTCAGCTACAGTAAACACCTTGATAAAAAAAATATATAGAAATTATTATTTGAAAGGATGTTATAACCCCTTATAAAATAAATAAAAATAGTTAGTTATATTCAGCCATTTATGTTGTTCTTAATTAAAAAAAACCATACAACTGCCCTCTAAGTACTGTCCTCTTTATTGTTGTGTTCTTTTTTTGTTTTGTTAACAAAAAATCTTTTTGAAAAGCATGTTTTTATTTAAAAAGATTCAAATGCTGTATTTGTTTTATGTTTTCATAAGTAAATATTTACAAATGTAAGTTCTTTCTAAAGACAAGATGATATTTTAAATGAGATAATAAAATCAATTTAGTTATAATACAGGTTGACGTTTTATTTTCTTCTTTTTTTCTTGTTGAAACCATTTGGGAAGTAAGAGGTAAGTTCATTTTTTTAGAACGCAAGTAAACTGTTCTGGACAACAAATCAAATAAGGTACACCATGGTGTATGCGTTTTATTTGAATTAACAGTGAGAGCTCGAATAAGCGGACACTCATGGTCCCCTAATTTTTGCCAGGTAATGAGAATTATCCGCTTAAGAAAGGATGGCAACGTGCAACCTTCTTTCATTGGCATCACAAAATGAAATGACTGCGAAAATAACAGCAAAAGAATATGGACAGTGCCGGCTCGTGGTGGAGAAATGGGAATCATACACTCTCAACATAAAGTTAACGTACATAGATCTTGGAAATTCCTTACTAAGCTCTCAGAGGTACATTGATCTGTCGGGTTATAAGAGCCGCAAGTCCCTTTAACGGAGGTTTTTCGTGGATTTACTTACTATGTATACAAAAAATTAAATCGAAACTACTGAAAACAGGATAAATGTAAGGTTTATGATTTTAGCCTCATTATATTCAGTGTTAAAATGTACCTACCTTAAATAATGTGTCATAGATTTTACCAAAAGAAATGTCTTAATTTGATAAAATTTCCCCTCTTTTAAAGCATCAATATAAAAAGACAATGAAGGTATTTTGGGAAAATTATTGATTTCCTGTGGACTGTGACTCCATAAAATAATTTACGTCTTTATTTCCACTTTACATAGAACTAGATCCTAAGCGGGTCAGCCGATTTTCTTCAAATTTGGAATTAACATGTCATTCGAAAAATTATATTACCAATTTGAAGAAAGTTGGTTCAGCTGTTTAGGCTCTAGCTCGATGTAAATTAAAAATATAAGGACGCAAATTAATTGAAGGACTTATTATATTTTTGCTACCAAACACCACATTAAGTTGAACATAAAAAAATTTAAGTTATTTTTCAGCAAACAGCTGTTAATTTTTTGTATTCTTGAGGTCATATTCAGCAGGCAACTGATTGACAACACTGTCCAAGTTTATTCAAAAAAAATCTTATAAGCAGACTCCAGAGATTTTGGTAGTGCCCTGTTTAAGTCACTTGAAGTTTGAGAAGTGTCATAAAATGTCTTCAAATATTTATTTAAAACAAACCGTAAGAATGGACTTCTGGCTTTCCTAGAAGCTCCAAAAAATTACTGCAAGTGTTGCCGTTGTTTTTTAATTAATTTTTTTCTATTTTACGCAATTATTTTATTAAATTGACCCATTCCGTCCAAGCGAAGGATATATTACCCCCCTCCGATAGGATTTTTTCCTTGTCCTATTTCCACCTACATGCTCTGAGTTTTTTTGGCATTCAAATTTCCTAGTATGCAAAAGAAAGGGGAAATTTAATTTACCCCTACAGCGACTATAGGGGATGAAAATAAAAATCGGAATTATTTTTCTTCATTTAGAGTCGATTTAGGCCCATCCGCGATGAACTTTTTTAACGACCACCCTAATGTACATACATATACATATGTACAATCTTAATAAAGCTGAAATTTCCCTTATCAGCAAGTAAAGAAAAATGTAAGCCTATAACAGCAAAACGCCGACCATCTGCAAAAAAAAAATCCAAGCTGAATCTGGTTATTAAACGTTATATCGTTTAATCCGTAACATTTTTGACAACGCTCTTCAAATTTTCAACACAAATCACTCAAGTGCCTGAATAAATAATAATCAATAAATTTTGAATACTAACTTTTATTTCATTTATAATTGTACAAGTTTTTTTATCGTCATTATACTATTTCAAATTGGGAATAAGAATTTATTTCTTGTTTTTTGTTAGTATTTTATATGTTTTCATTTCGGCCCAGTTGCAGAAACGGAATTAAATATTTAAGTTTAGGATGGGGAAAAGTAGAACTTAAACAATTAAGTTGAATGAACAAATATTCAAGTATCGTTTCAGCAAACGGCTGTTAATCTTTTGTATTAATACAATGTATACCTACAAAAGTTATAATCGCTCAAAATATCCGAACAAATGAATTATATAGATATGTACATTAGGGTGGTCCTTATAAATGTCATTGTTAAATTCATGTTAGTGCAGCACGCTAATTTCTTCCAAATAAATAAAAAAAAAATCTTGTAAAATTTTAGTTCAATATTTTACTGTCAAGCCGGCCCCAAGACAAAACAAGTTTTATACCTATGGGAAAAACCATGTATAAGTTTAATCAAATTCTGAATTTGTATAACTTTGGTAATGAGTAGAAAAATTTATATGTTGGTACAAATGTAGTCTCTTATGGCTACATCTAAAATTCTGTACAAAACTCATCAAAATCGAAAACGAAAATTTCCTCAATTTTAGACCTATAGGGGAAAGTCGCATTTTCCTTTTTTCTATAAGTAAGGAAATAACTGCCCTAAATTTTTTCTTACCAAAGTTATAAAAATGCTGAGTTTTATTGAACATTTACATGGGTTTTTCTATTTAAAATTGGTTTCGTCTTCGGGGCCGGGCTAATGGTAAAATAATGAGCTTAAATTTTACAAGATTTTTTGTTAGTTATTTGGAAGAAATTAGGGGGCACACCAACTTAAATTAAACAATGACATTTTTAGGGACCACCCTATCATGTACATACATATGTAAGTACTTTGAATACACATTAAAATGAGGCTACAAAAATAACAAACATTAATTTTACTTTTTTTTTAATACATTGAAAGAAATGTGAAGTAACTTCTTTTATTTACTTAAATTCTAAAACAATATTATTCCATATACAATATACATGTTTTGTTATTTTCAATTGCAGCATGAATTAACTTCAATTCAAATTCAATGGTAGGTATACATAATTGATAAAACCAAAAAATTGGTTTAAGGTCTGTGACGCTTAAGCTGATTAAAATAAACCGGAACACTTGCATTTCAAATAATAAATGGATTCTTATTGATCCCAAATTTTGATGAAATGGAATTAAAACTGAAATACAAACTAATTTTATATATTTTAAATTAAATAACTTTTCAATCTTCATAGGATTGTTCTTTTTTTTCATAACCATAATAATAAATTTAGTAAAAATAAATATAAGTATCACGTCTTTAAACTAAAAAGTATTTCTCCTAGTCCCATAAAGACTTATATAACCGCTTAAAAATTCCTTACTTTAAGGTCATGCAGATTGCCCTGAAAAATTGCAACTATAAAAACGTGCGACAACTGCAATGGGTGTTTAGTACATGCAAAGTTCAACTAAGTTTGTAATTGTTTGAAATTGCAAATAATATGAAATATTGGTTGAGTTTTCTCAACGACTGCGACTCTTTACACGCCTTATAGTTATTATCCATTGCATACACCCCACGTTTTAACCTTACAAGAATCATCATAATCATTAAAAATGCACGATTACAAATGTGGTGATTTTTTGTATCCATTTCTGAACAGGGTTGCGAGTTTATGAATTAAAAAATCTATAAGCCATAAGCTATCTTGGGACTTGTGAATTAAAAAAGATTTAATTCGCAAGCTATTTTTGATTTATGAATTGAAAAATATTCAATTCATAAGCTCTTCGTGATTTGTGAATTGAAAAATATTCAATTCATAAGCTCTTTGTGATTTGTGAATTGAAAAATATTTAATTCATAAGCTCTTTGGGACTTGTGAATTGAAAAATATTCAATTCATAAGCTCTTTGTAATTTGTGAATTGGAAAATATTTAATTCACAAGCTCTTTGTGATTTGTGATTTGGAAAATATTCAATTCATAAGCTCTTTGGGATTTAAGAATTGTGGATTTAGGTATTCAATTCATAAGCTCTTTTTGGCTTGTTCTTCACAGTGAATTCGGTTTGTATAATAGCACGAGAGCTGGGAACGTAAAAAAAGTAATTTTAGTATGACTAGTTTTTTTTATATTATGTCCTCTCTAAGTCCCTAGATTCGCGTGAGGTCAGTCTGGTTGGTGAGAAATGTTGTTTTGTCCGCCATTTTGAAAAAAAGGCTTTGAAAATCGTTAAAGCAATTTTCTCGGCTTCTATTGGACGTAGAGTAAAATTTTTTGTTAGGTTTTGTAGGTTGGAAGATTTTATAAAACTTACGCCTCAAACATTTTTACTATCACTTTCCAATGAAAAGTTATTAACGAAAAACTGTCAGCATTTTTTAGAAAAAAATGGTTTTAAGCGTTTATCTCACCTCCTGTTCATCTGACAGAAAAAATTCTATTATCCTTTTTTGTAGAGCTCTAAAATTCCAACATTTTCGTATATTTAGATTGTATGTGGACCAAAAAATGAAAAGAATACAGTAATACAAAATTGGCAATATATAGCAAATAATTCCTTAATGGACAATATTCAATTCATATATGCTCTTTAAGATTTGTGAATTAAAAAATTACTCAATTCATAAGCTCTTTGGGATTTGTGAATTGAAGAATAAGCTCTCGTGGATTTAAGAATATATATGTATGAGGTTTTTTCCACCTCGGTCCCACTGTGCGCCATGAGAAAGAGCCCTCTTCTAAAATAGTAAAACACTTGCACCTATTGTGTGTGTGTCCCTCTACATGAATCCATCATTATTTTGCAGCAGCCATACGAATCGTATTGTTCATTAAGGAATTATTTGCTAGATATTGCCAATTTTGTATTACTGTATTCTTTTAATTTTTTGGTCCACATACAATCTAAATATACGAAAATGTTGGAATTTTAGAGCTCTACAAAAAAGGATAATAGAATTTTTTCTGTCAGATGAACAGGAGGTGAGATAAACGCTTAAAACCATTTTTTTCTAAAAAATGCTGACAGTTTTTCGTTAATAACTTTTCATTGGAAAGTGATAGTAAAAATGTTTGAGGCGTAAGTTTTATAAAATCTTCCAACCTACAAAACCTAACAAAAAATTTTACTCTACGTCCAATAGAAGCCGAGAAAATTGCTTTAACGATTTTCAAAGCCTTTTTTCAAAATGGCGGACAAAACAACATTTCTCACCAACCAGACTGACCTCACGCGAATCTAGGGACTTAGAGAGGACATAATATAAAAAAAACTAGTCATACTAAAATTACTTTTTTTTACGTTCCCAACTCTCGTGCTATTATACAAACCGAATTCACTGTGAAGAACAAGCCAAAAAGAGCTTATGAATTGAATACCTAAATCCACAATTCTTAAATCCCAAAGAGCTTATGAATTGAATATTTTCCAAATCACAAATCACAAAGAGCTTATGAATTGAATATTTTTCAATTCACAAATCCCAAAGAGCTTATGAATTGAATATTTTTCAATTCACAAATCGCAAAGGGCTTATGAATTAAATATTTTTCAATTCACAAATCCCAAAGAGCTTATGAATTGAATATTTTTCAATTCACAAGTCCCAAAGAGCTTGTGAATTAAATATTTTTCAATTCATAAATCACAAAGAGCTTATGAATTGAATATTTTTCAATTCACAAATCACAAAGAGCTTATGAATTAAATATTTCTCAAATCACAAGTCCGTTACTGATTTGTGAATTAAATGAGGGCTTAAGCTAACAATTAGCTTAAGCTTTTGCAACCCTGTTTCTGAACTATCCATGTTTTAAGTTTTGAACCTCGAGCACGGAAAATTTGTTTAAAATCGATTGTAAAATACGAAAAAAAACCGCCTTAATTGATCTTTGAGTTGAATGACAGTACAAACAATTTAAAAAAAAACATCTTCTTAGCCAAATATTTTATGCAATACAATTTTATGAGTTACATATTAAGTCATGCATGAGCAACCACTGATCGTCGAAAGAAACATGATACTCCATAAAAAAAATTTGCTACTTTACATCCACTTAAATCGAGCTAAAGCCTAAACGGGTGAACTGATTTCCAAATTTGAAAAAAGGAAAATCCATCAAATCGTTTTGGAAAGAAAAAAGTCAAGATTGACACAACATCCATCTGGCAGGATTCTGAAGGATTACAGAAAGAAAAATTATTAATAGTCAAAAACTATTAACAATCATTCAATATTATGTATGTTCTTTTTTGTGGAGTTTCATGAATAAATTCAATAGTAAGGTAATTGCTGCCTTTACTTCAATGAATGCGTTTCGCCCAGGCATGGTTGTGGGCTCATCAGTTAGATGCCACCATACCCAATCTAAGAAGCATTGCATTACAGCTATGCCAATTTTGCATTTACAGAAAGATTAGGCGTGTTCGGGAAAATGAGATCTCGGAGGGATCAGCAAATTTCATCCGTCAAAAAGCCGTTTTTCACTTAGAATTTTGAATTTTTTAAACGGTCCGCTAGAGCGAACTATACACTCAAATGATCTCAGATTCCGTGATATGGGATCCGCAGAGCTTATCTAGGGAGGGGTGAAAACCAATTTCGGTTAACACTATTATCCTCGAAGTTGCATTCATATTTTTTTTCGATGCACTGTTTTTCGCAAAGGCCCCAGTTGTGGACTGCAAGACTTTGATTTTTTAAATTGGGTACGATATGTCGACTTTTAAAATATCGACTGCATAAGATCGACATTTAAAAAAAGTGTCGACTGGTTAAAAGACCGACAGATCAAAATATAGACAAAAATTTGACCGACTTTTTAAAATGTCGATTTTTCAAAATATCGATTTTCAAAATGTCGACAGTGATCGAGATTTCAACAGTCGACATTTTTGAAGTCGACATTTTGAAAGTCGACATTGTGAAAGTCGACAGTTTGATTAGATCATTTATCGAATATTGCATTGTCATAGTTCAATATATCGCATTTTTTCTAATTTAATTTTTGTTGCCTATGTATTTTGGCGTCTTAATTACCTCTTCTTCAGGATTATATTTATATTTTTAATATAAATATAATAATAAAACATCCAAAAAATGAGGCAGTTAAAACTTCGAAATATATCCTGGCGCTCGTGAAGAACCAGGTAGGTCAAACTCTTAAGAAACTTAGAAGGTCGGAGTTTATGTTGTGTATCATGTGTTCATTTATCATTATGTATTTTCATATGTATTAGGAAAGTATTACACAAGGTTAAAATTTCGTTAAATGTTGTTATCTATTTATTTGAGAATTATTAACAAAATAATAGTTTACTTCAGGTATGACGACTCACAGTACACATATCTAAGGTATTATCTTGCGCATGTTGTCCGAAATGAGAACTGTCAAGGAAATTCAAGATGGCAGCCTTACGTGACCTGCTGTATTACAACAACAACGAAGAAAACAAACACAAAAGTACAGTTTAAATAACACTAAAAACTAGGAAGGAATGTTGTTTGCATGACAAAATAATGTTAATAAACACTAAAAAGCTGGAAACAATTGTATTTCGCTAGTAAATAAGTAACAAATTAACCCATAACACACAACAAATTTTGATGTTTAACGAGTTGGGGTCACGGGATTCGCCATTTTCCACTGATTTTGATGGATGCGCAGAACTGAACAAAAATGAAAACGCTAATGATATAACCTTAAGTATGTGTACTGTGATCACGACTTACCTCGTTCTTCACGACTGCCATGGATATAATGTAGGTAGGCAAAAAATGCGTTTTAATGAACTTGAAGCAAAACTAAAGGTTATATAAAATTAATAAAATCTAAATAATTTCAACATTAGAAGAATCAAATATACATAAGAACTTAAGTCTTAAACATAGTTTTGAGTTTTCCATAGCATCAAATAACTGTAAATATCGACAAGTCAAAATGTCGACTGGTTAAAATGTCGATTTATATTTTATATCGACTTCTCTGAATGATATAAATACCGACATGTCGATATTTTTCTCGACTTCTATCAGGGCAGTCGACTTTTTGTCAAATCGAGAATTCAAACTGTCGACATTTTAATAAGTCGGTAAAAACAAAGTCGGTATTTTAACTTTCAGAAAAGTCGATAAAAGTCGACATTTTAGCCAGTCGACATTTTGTTTGTCGGTCATTCGTACGTAACCCTGATTTTTTGAATACCCTTTAATAAAGCTTTTGACGCCTATACTTCTTTTTTTGCTATCACTCACACCCAAAATCAATACAAATAGAAATTAATCCTGCTGGTATATAAAGAGCAATAATACAAGAGTATTTTTTGTAACTTGAATACGTATATATTTATGTTTATTTCATTTATTGCTTGATATTCATTCATTGAATAATTATTAGTTATCCTATTTTTTGTATTGAATTTAAAGGATTAAAAATAAAGCAAAAAACAAAACATTTTTGTATTTATGTTAGAGAAGGACTAAAATGTTAAGTTGTCTTTATTTCATTGATTTTATTTCAAAATTTCCATACAATTCAATGTTTTATTATTTTTGTTTGTATTCTTTCTTTTAATTTAACATTTTTAAATATTTATTTTGGTAGAAAATCCCCCAAAAAATCTTTTCCTTCATGTTTTTATAATTTATTTTTAAAAATTTTAGTTTTTGTGATATATCTGGAAAGAGAAAACAAAATAGAATAAAGATAAATTAATAAATTTCAATGTTCAAAATCTCACGATTAATTTGTATTGTTAATGCAATTTAAAACTGTATACTTTTACAAAAACTTAATAATAAAATAGGTTCGCAAATCACTTTGCGTTGATTAACTTTAACACTGTGTCCATATTTTTAAATTTTACGCGGTCCTTATGTTTGTCAGTGGTATTTTTGTTTTTGTAGATTTTATCAGGAAGGAGGAAATTGCTTAGGACATTAAAGCATCTCGAGCGAATTGGTCGATTGATTTAATGCATTAACATTTACACAACTTCTTACCACGCTATTTATATTTTGATTTCCAAAGTGCATCTATTTGTTTGAATTTAATTTAATTTAAATTGTTTCCCTTCTACAGACAGCAGAACACAAAAATGTTCATGCAGACAAACACAATGAAACCTCCTATTACGAACAACTCCCTTAAGAGGACACAAATTATTGCGATCGCGGATATAGGACTCAAATTCCATACATTTTATGTTCCTTTAAGCGGACACTCCCTTGACCGGAAGCGGACAAAGAATATCAGCTCTAAATTGTTAATAAAAAACACTTTTTTTAACAAGTTAATCTGTTAAATGAACAAATTTGTGGTCTATATTATATTAAAATTGTTGTAAGTCTCTTCCTTATTGACCGCAAAAAGATAATCTTTTTGCGGTCAATAAGGAAGAGACTTACAACAATTTCTAAATTGTTAAATTTAATTTTCTTAGCCGGAAGAAAATTTTTAATTGCACTAGGCAACAAATTTAGGCTTTGTAGCGGTATTGTTCATGCAAAGTAACATTTCTTATAGTTTTTGATGCACTCAATTCGGAAATCAGCATGAAAAAATTAAATAAGTTCACGTTTTTGAAAAAAATGATCTATGAAGTTTTTTTTCACAAAAATAAAATAAAATAAAAAAAAAATTGTTTTTTACTATTTTTTTAAATTTTAAGTTTAAAACTTGACCCTTCCACATAATCGAGGGGAGATACGCCTCCCCATTCGATACAATTTTTCAGGTTATGACACAACATACACGCCCGATTATTTTGATGCATCTTATGCAAACTCTGCAAATCAAAGTGTGAGCCATAGGCGCATGTGACTAAACTAACGGTTGAATCTCGAAAACTGAATTTATATATAAGCCTTACGCTTGGATCTGTATTCAGGATGAATAGACGAGTAAGAATTATTATTAGTTGAAATTGTTCATGATACTTTTTCACTGTTGCCCAGTGTTATTTGTAATTTCCTTACCGCTATTAACACAAAAATGTTCCATATCTTCTTTGTCTTAATAACGTAAACACAGAGGCAATAGAAACGAATGAAAAATATAAACGAACTAGTTAAAACAAAGATAGCAATGTAGCACGTGTGCGTGGTGTTTATGCACAAATGCATAACAAATCCGGACCTAAAGTTTGTCCTTTCTTGCATCTTGTATCTTCAAATTTATTTATGAATTTCATGGCCTGTAAGTGCAACAATTGTAAAAATGCTACCTTTTTATTTTTTTATTTGAACGGGAACTATTCAGATAAATGTTCGGTAGAATTAGCCTTCACTCCTTTCTGATAAAGAAGACAATTTTAAATTCAAAGGATGTTTTGTACAATATCTGATAAAAACCAAGAGCTTGTAGGTTTAGATCGGAGGGGAAATTTTGTAAAAAAAAAACTAACTTAAAATAGATAAGAAATTATTGAAAACCAACCGGCATCACATGCTATAGCCAAAAATTCATTCTAAAATTTCCTTTTTAATTTAAGGTGTTTCGAAAATATTAGTTTCCAAAATTTGTTTGTACTAAAACTTTTTGAAAAAAAAAAAAAAAATTGAACAATTTTTTCTAAAAAAAACATACAATTTTAAGTTAAGTTAGTATGCAATGAACCAAATGCTTAATGACAGATGAACATTTTTTTTAGTTGAAAAACTATTTTTTCAAAAACAAACAGAAATAACTTAATATAGAAAATAAATTAGGATTTTTGGCATTAAAAAAAGCTAATGCATGGGCTTGTAAGTGTTGCGGCTGTTGTTGTTTTTTTTTTTTAGAAAATTGAGCCTCCGTTCTAGGCGGGGAGAAAAAGATTCCCCGCCTACTAAACATAGATCAACCCGATTGAAAAATTATTAATAGCGCCCCACAAACATTTTCTTAGCCTCAAGTAAGGGTAGCGAAACGGTATTTCAGATTTCTTGTAGTTGTAAGCCACAAAGAATAAAAAAGAACTTTATTCTCCACGAGATACAAATCATTTAGAGATTTGGAGAGTGCATTAGCATTCATTTTTTCCACGGTAGATAAACAAAAAAAATACTTTTTTGATTTTGTCATATTTAAATGCTGAATTTATTTATTTATTTTTCTTTTTTTTATTAATAAATCAAATTTTGTATCATCCATAATAATTAATGGTAATTTATTTATCATATATATAATATAATTGTATATATTTCTTTAATAATCAATTTAATTTTATACATAAGTTGAATAATAAAAATTAAACAAATAAAGAAAATAGAAACAAAAAATTTATAAATTTTTTTAAATATTGTTGTTTTTTTCATTCTTAAACGATTAACCTTTCGAAAATCTTACAATTGCTACTTTCAACACACGCTCTCACTATTCTTGTTTGTTTTTTTTTTATTATTATTTTCTTCAATAGTTTCATGCGTAGTTTTCTTTTTTAATTAATTTAAATTAATGTTTGTTTTGGAGTTCTATTTATTACTTATTTCTGTTTTCTTTTTAAATTGCATACATGATGAATATTTTCTTAATCAAAAAGCTGTTGCGTGTGATTTTTTCTTTATTTTGTTTTTGATCGAAGGAGTTTTTTAATTGCATTTTTCATTATGTTAATTATGTCCACACAAAAAGTGATAAAAGTAATTGGATAGCAGTAGTGGCAGAAGCGTGGAAGAGTTTTATTTAACAAAAATAGAAAAAAATGGAAATCTTTAAAGTAATATTTTATATTTTTTTTGTTGTTGTTGTTTAGTTTTAATTATTTATATTTTACATAGTCTAGCTGACGTAATTTCGCAATGATTTTTACTTGCAATCTCTTTACAATCTTACCTACAAAAGGACATCACTTGCAGCAGTTATTCGTCTGTCTGCTTTGTTCATTTTCGCCAAGCCTTCTTCCAGGCCCGCTACCTTGATTGTTAGCTCCATCGTTTTTAGGTAGTTTTTTAGCTGTTTGAATATATAAAATAAAGGTAAGAGTTTGGTATTTACGAGAATATATATTTGTATAAAATAAATTTACCGATAGCTAAAAAGATATCGTTGACATTCATTCCAGTTTTGGCTGATGTCTCCATGAATAACAAACCATTTTCATCAGCGTATTGCCTAGCTTCCTCGTATTCTACGACTCGACTGTTTGATAGATCCGCTTTGTTACCTGCCAGGGCTATGACAATGTTCGGTGAGGCCTGGAAAATTGAAAATATGTTATTTATTAATTTTTTTTTTTTAAACTAGTGATGATCTTATTAACGCTCGCATTATTTGAAAATACTTTGGTTACTATTTATTTCTATTATACTATATTATTATTGACTTCGCCAAAATTGAGTACAAAAAAAATTCTTAAAATATTGTATGGATAATTATCTTTATTATTTCTTTACATTTAAATCATTCATTTAATTAAGTTTACACATTGAAAGCAGCTTTTTTACTTGCAATTAGGTACTGAAATGCCCTCCTAGGCAAAAGATCGTATCTCAAAAAACTGAGACTTTTGTTTAGAGGCTTGTTGTAAATGTACAACCAAAAGCTGCTTAATATTTTATGAATTAATTGTGCTGAGATATGACAGATTAATTTTTTGAGATACGGCTTATTTCTTTAATGAATCGTTACCAAAGTTAAATACGGTTTTCTACTCAAGCATAATATCCGGAAGCTAACAAACTTTTCGCTTAGGAAAGCCTGTCTGTGTGTCTGTACTTCGACCCCCAGCATTAACTACCGAAGTGATTTTCTTCAAAGGAAGGGAAATAGATTTTTTTTTTTTGCAGAAGATCCTTTAAAATATACTCGTAAATAATATTGCATATCAATTTTTTTTTATTTCAGAAATAGGCTGAAGAATTTTTCCGAAACTATACTAAAATATATAACAATTAATATTTAAAATTGGCGTAGGTATTTATTTAAATGTTATAAAAATGTATATATAAAGAGCTAGACATGTACAGTGGCGTGCACGTAATTGGACACGATTTCAAAGTTACTTTTCTTCCTTCCGTATCTTCTGTGCTTCAGCAGTTAACCTCTCCATTTTTGTTGTCCCTGGCTTAGTGTTGTACCAACTAAGCTATGAACCAAAAAAAATTGACGCAGATTTTCGTTATTACTCATTAAACCCACAAATTGTTTAAATGCACAAAATTCTATGGTGCACATAATTAGAAACGGGTCATAAATTATGTTTGTTTTCAAAATTCAAGCGGCTTAAAAGGTTGTAGGTAAGAGTTTTTAGATCTACGCATTCAAAATATTGAAAATAGGCTTTTTCAGAAGTTTTGCATAGTAAGAAAAATTAATACTGCAATGTTAAAACTCGGCGCCTCATTATTAATTGTAATGCAGATGGAAAATCATACGACGAAATATCTGAAATACTCTTTAACGATTTAATGCTCTTCAATATTTTAAAAACAATTTTACTTTAGAAAAGGTGCCACGCAAGCCAAAAGCAACGTCAAATTAACAAAGAGCATAAAATCAATTAAATTTAGTAAGTGGGTAATTTCACGTTATGCAACTGTGAACATGGCTTCTGCAAATCGTGCGTGATCTCACACCTTTGGATTCATTTATGTATGAAGGTATTTGTCAAGTCGCTAGTCGAGAGAACTCAGACATTGGACTTAAAAATCAACATTGTGCACTTAATTGTAGATAGAGGTAAAAATTTGGACTTCTAGATTGCGCTACATCGAGCTAACCACTGCACCCATATTTCAATTACATTTAATTTTAAACTATATGCTAGTAAGAAATGCAACCTGAATTTCACGGCTCTAGTTAGAAGGAATAGAAGGAACGACCTTTTTGGCGCAGCGGATCACACGGGTGACATCCTGTTGTAACAGGGGGTATATGCAAAAGAACGCTGCTTAGATTAGGGTTCGAACCGACACCTCTAAGTGAGCAGTCAAGAAATACATATATCCACTGTTTATGTCTCACTGAGTTTTTTGTCAGCTTAAATTTGTTAGCTTAAATTCGGTATCACTTTGCATTGGATAAGTCAAGATGAATATCTAAAAATGTCCCAGTCATATTTATGATCATAGTAAAAATATGGATTTCGCATATCTAAAGGTGTTTGTTGGGATAAGACATCTATTGTTTGCTCATATACACTGCGAAGTGATATATATGTCTAGTCTAGCTAATTTAAAGAGCCAAAGAAATGAAAATGTGTCTAGACACTAGACCATCTTCCAAGATATTCCATTTTTTAAATCTATTTTTAGAGTTTCATATGATAACAAAAATATAGCTATTTTATTGTGAATTTCTTTGTGGTTTCATTGTTTGTTGAGCTATTTTGCTTTTATACAAAAATTTGTTGACTTAAAGCACCCTCTGTTTGAAGCATACTTACTTGTTTGTGAAGTTCCTTAACCCAAGTTTTTGCACGTTGAAAACTATCTTGATTCTTAATGTCGTATACAACAATTGCGGCCTGCGCACCTCTATAATACATTGGAGCTAAGCTGTGATACCTGAAATATTCAAAAAGTTATTAAACTTTAAAACGCAAAAACAAAAAACAAAACATCTCGAAAGAATATATTTACCTCTCCTGGCCAGCTGTGTCCCATATTTCGAATTTAACAATTGTATCCTCTATACAGATAGTTTGTGTTAAGAATGCTGCACCTATCGTACTCTCTTGGTACTCATGGAATTGGCCTTTGACAAAACGCAACACTAACGACGATTTACCAACAGCCGATTCACCAAGCAACACCAATTTAAATTGGCATGTTTTGTTTTGGGATGTTCCATTAGGTCTTTGGGCTGTACCACCGCCACGGGGTTGCGCTGCCATTCTGATATTTTTTGAGTTTTTGTTTTGTTATTATTTTGCACTGGAGTACAAGTTTTGAATCTCTTTCAATTCAAGAGAAACACAAAATATCAGACGGTTTCAGTAGTTTAAATGCTAAACTGTCCGTCCGCCAGAGTTTAAAAATGATGTGGTATCTGAAAATTAAAATTAAATATTAAATTAATGCCATATTTTGTGTATATAAAGAAGAAAGAATATGTACAAAGGAGTTATAAACAAAAAATAGCACAGCTGATTGTTGAGTCATTCTGTGTATTTTCGCTTATTGATTGCGAGGTCATCAAGATTCTAATGGAAACAAATAAATATTGTGGACACAATGACTATATACATACATATGTACAAACATGTATGTATAACAATTCAGATACTGCGCCAACAGTATGATTATAATTTTGATAAGATATTAGAATAGAGTTAAAAAATATTCACAATCAGAAATGATTGGAAGAAAAAAGAATTAATGTAAAAAGTTTGTTTTATTATAATTCAATGTTGCGTTAAATTTCAATTATACCTGTAGAGTACAAATTTGAAGTAGTATTGTAGAAATTACCGTCGCGTCGATAGCATTTTTGTGGAATGATAGATTATTATCTAACAATCAATATATTTCGGGCAATGCACTGGCTGGATTAAGTACCAAAAGTATCTGTTGGTTAACAGAAACCGTCTTCTGCAAAGGCTTCCAGGGAAACAAGCAGCGTTCGTTGTTCTTAATTTTTTGTTCTTGAAGATTTTTCGATAGAATGTTATAAAAATGTCCAGCGCCAATTAAGGACTCTAATTTTTGGGATTTACTATTTGAAAAAGTTATAACTCCGGCATTTACATAAATGACATACGTAATAGAACAGCAGTGGATTTTTCATTTTACATCTAAATCTAAGCTGTCAGGTGTTAAATAAATGAGAAATGTTCAGCACGTAACAGGTTTAATTCCGAATAGGAATAGAAACGTGATAATCCATTTCAATTAGAAGGTTTTTACTATACAAATTCTATGTAATACTTAAATAACTCTTGGCTGATTTTAATGGACTTATTGTATTTTCGATACAAAGAAGCTTTTAATGGCTTTGAGTCCACGAAATATTGCGGTTTTTTCCGATGATCTTATTTAAAAATATCAGTGATTAGTGAGCGCTTTTGTCATACGCATTTTTTGTTAAGCGCAGTTCATGTTACATGGATTTTTTGAGAAAAAACAATGTGAGTTATGTATACATATACTACAAGAAAGGATTATGCTATTGAAGTTCCCTATGTTGGCAAAACTTTGAATAATATATCCCTGCAAATAAGCACGTGTGGTACAAAAAAACTAAAATTTATTAACTAAGTCTTATTTACCTTTCACCAAAGTATTGCTAATATTCAAAATAAGGCTAAAATTTTAGTACTTAATCACAAAAACATTGGCGTCTGCCAATTTTACCCGCTGATAGTACACCCAATATATGATAACCCCTATCACGACGGTAACGCCATTGACCCCAACATAAAAATAATTTGATCACAGGCAGCGTGTAGCAAATCAGAAAAAATAAAACAATTAATAATTTTGTTTGCATTTATATTAAATTTGTGAGGCAGAAAATAAAGCGACTTCCTGTCAATTCAACCATTTTATTGAGATAAGCACCAGAGTTCCTACTCGGTCATTGCTTTCATCAATTTATTTTATCTTCTAGCCTGATGCAAGTGTATCCAAGGTCAAATCAACTGTTGTCTGAATTATAACAAAAAAAAAAAAAACAATTCGTTGGACATGACCTCAAGCAATTTCATAATTAAATTGACTCCGAATGGAGATTTCAACGATATACAAAAGTCTTGGTACAAGAAACCAAACAACACTTTCATAAAAACCCACATGGAGAGTTAGTTTTCGTATTGTTGTGATTGTAATTCAAAAACTATGTTAACTTTGCAATGAACACCACTTCTCACTCTTGTCGTCATGTCTCCAACGTGAAAGGAACACACTTCCTCTTCTTATTTTATATTTATTTATATGTATAAATACATATTTTAATCGATTCAAAAATCACTTAATAACCACTCTAACAAGTTTTCTAATTGATATTCTACTCAGGAGAGAGAGAAAATTCCATTTTAGCAAAGCAAAGCAATAGCTGAACTGCACTGCACTACACTCGTCAACAGAACATACAATCAAACTAAAAAAAATTACTCAAAGAGAAAGTAGCATCATCTCGCATCGTTGTCGCTAGTTTGTGTTTGTATTTTGTTGTTGTGTAGAATGTGACCGCCCCCAGTTTTAAAGTCGACTGCCGACAAGACTACGACGACACTTTAAAGCTCGTGTATCTTTAAAATTATTTAGTTTCGTTGCTCATCATGGTAGTTCCCTTTTTCTTTAGGATTCATTTCATTAATATCAATTCAAGCTTTCAAGGTGTTTGCTCTCTGGCGTTGATATTTCACTATGATTATTTTTTTTATTTTGTTTCATTGTTATAAGTTATCTCAGCATAAACTATTATTGTTCAAGCTTTTTGTTTGTATTTATCTTGTTTCTGAAAATTTTTTTGCAAGCATATTTTGCCATATGCCATTTTTTTACATCTTATCACTACACAAACTATGGCCTGAAAAGTTATGGTTAACCTAATTACTTGAGTAGTTTCTTAGGAAAATAAACAACGAATCCAAAGGGAAGATCATTGAAAGAAATCACTACCACGTTTCGTAATTTTTTTTTTTATACAGCTTTGGTTTTTGATTTTGAGAGTATCAAGTTTAGTCTAAAACAATATTATGACTTCACGAAACCACTACAGTAATAAATATGAATTATCAGTTTGGTTGATACAAATTATATTTTGAAATTGTTCGTTGTTAGCAAATTCGAAGAATCCCTATATTTTGTAGAATTGTTTTTATCAGTAAATGGGTCATTGAAAAGACGTGCATTTGAATAAAGTAAAGCCCTGCCTTATACTGCCTCAAAACATTCAAATTAAAAAAATTGCTGAAAATGTTGAAATTACTTCATCCAAAAAAATATTTGTGTAAAATAACTTAAAAAATAATAATTTTATTTTTATGAGAGCGATTCCTTCGAAAATAGAAAATCCATTTATATAGTAGAAGTGAGGTCTTGAGCCAAAATATTATCATACGAAAATATGATCTCAGATTTGATGATTTAATAACTCTGGTTTACTCTTCTTACTACTACTCATGTTACAGTTGGATGATCAGTTATTTTTTTTTTGTTTAAATAGAACTTACATTCTTTGGTAGGTATTTGGTGACAAAAAAAGAAGGTCAGCACACCCCAATTTAGCCGTGAAATAATTCAAAAATACAAATTCTTACAAAAACAAATTAAGAAAACAAACACATTGTCTGATTGTCTGTTGTTTTTGTTTATCTCTATCTCTTTTGTTTGAGTACTGTACCTATATCTTCGTATATCTATATTATAAAAAAAATAAGATACAAAAATAAATACAATACAAACAATAATTAAGGCAGCATATACACGTGTAATTTTCTGGTTTGTGCAGAATTGGTCAAAAGGAATATTTTTGTTTATTGAAATATTTGTTTGTTTTATTCCTCTTTTTAGAATATTATTTATTTATTTAAGAACCTAGATTATTTTTGAAATAAAATGCAAAAGTAAAACCTTTTGTACAACTTTAACTTGGTCTGTTTATTTTAAAATAGAATTCAGTCAGAATGACATGCACAAAACTACTGATTTATGTCTGAACTGAAAAAAAAATTCATATACAAAAATTACGTGACAGAACTTTGGACTAAAAGACACAGAAATTCAAAAAATAAGAATTTGGCCGCTTATTTCAATGATTGTGTTGTTAGTCGTCGAAGTAAAACATGATTTAGCTAAATCCAGACAGATATGCACAATTACTTACATATAAAGTAGTTTTTGTGTGTCTATTGCAAGAAAATAAAAAACTTTAACTACACGTACGAGTAAATGTATAGCTAACCAAGTCTGCATAGTCAAAATTGGGGCTACAGAACAATTTATATCGACCTCTAACATCGATACAAAATCGAAATATGTAGGCATGTAATTTTGATGAAGCCAAAGTGACACTAAAAAAATGGTACTCGAAACAATTTGCAAACAAGTAAAATCAACTTGAACATAGTTCCCGAAACAAGTTCGCTAGCACATGTTCGAGTGTTTACAGAACCCTTTACACTCGTCCTTTCAGAAAATAATATCTTCAATCTGGACTTAGTTTATTACAAATTTTTGAATTACACAGGAAATTTCTCAAGGGCTGACAAAGTTTTTATCGTCTTCGCGATCTTATTGTTATTAGTAATGTGTGTCTGTTGTTTTTATTTTGATTCTGTCACTGCATTTATAGAAACACTAATTGAGCTCATTAAAAAATAAAATTAATGCTATTCAACTACACATATTCTTTACAATCACAAGTAGATTTAGGTAAGATACATATACATACATACATACATGCATATGTACATTTAACATATACTGAAGTTGACAAAAACTATAGCTTTTGTGTGGATAGACTCGTACAAACTGTGGCTGTCTATCTCTTCAAATTTTTCGCGCTGGTTTGGAGCCTTAACCCTTGGGTCGACAACTGTAGATCACCCCATTGCTCCTTATCGATTCCTCTATCGTGGAAAGAAACTTTCTATGAAAACACAAACAAAAATATTTAATTTCAGGGATACACGAGCTTGTTATTGACGGCTTTTTCGTGAAAAGAAAACGCTTGCGGTGAAAGCACACATTAAAAAATAAAATTTGTTTGGAAGGATACACTAGCTGAAATTCATGGCAAAAAAGACAAGTCAACACAGGAGTTATCGAAAACCGAAGAAAAATATCGATTGGACAATTCTTAGTAGAGTAATAGTACCCGTTTCACCAGAGACGGAATCAAAACCCCATTCACATTCAAATTTATTTATTTATATTTTTATAAAAAAGTAATTACACACATAACATTATATTTAGTATAAAAAATACACAGAACCGATTATCAAAATTAATCGACAATAATATTACAACCGTCACTTTCAAAAGAACAATCATGTCATTTGAAAACATAAGGAAGCAGATCGATCGCAACCATTACCAAACATTTATAGATTTAAACTTTATTACAAATATTTTATAAATACAAAATGTATTAAACGTTAAACAAAGTAAGATAGAATAAAAAAAAATTCAGATAAAATATCCAAATAAATTGCCAAGCCATTTAAGAAAAATATATAGCGCAAAATTTTGAAAAGTTCACAAAACAAGCAGTTTTGGAATATGTATGTATTCGAATTTCTTTAAAAGTACATACAAACATACAAATGTATGTACATACATACATACAAGCATTTTAACATAACTTGTTGAGCCATTAACAATAAGCAAGTTGTGTTCTAAATGTGGTGGATGTCATATAGGGTCTGAATGCCAATCTGAGTGTCTGAGTTGTGTGAATTGTGTGCGAATGAACAGTGAACTCAAGTTAAATTTGAATACAAATCACAGTGCTTTTGACAACGACTGTGAGGTGTATCAGAGGAGACTTAAAGTTGAAAAAAGTAAATACTTGTAGCAAACAAGGCTTAATTCAGACTCATTTCTTTTTTATTATTTAAATATTCAAAGTTTATTATCCAACAAGAGTGAGGTGGAAATTTTAATACAAAATCATCATCCCGATTTTATCATGCTAGCGGAAACTTATATAACAGATGGAATAGTGGAGTCAGAAATAAGAGTTGTTGGCTACAAGCATATAATTTGTAAATCACACTCTAGACACACTGGAGGCGTGGTTCTATATGTAAAAAAAGGGATAAAATTTCAAGTGATAGATAGTTCCAATTTTAATAATTCTGTATGGGTTGTAAAAATGTATGTGTGGTTGAATAAAGAAAAATGGACATTAGCAGTGTTTTACAGATCTCCTAGTTCCTCGGTAATGGATTTTTTAACATTTTTTATGGATTGGTGTTATTATTCTTTGGAAAATGAAAACAAAATTTTAATGACGGGCGATTTTAATATAGATTTACTTACAAAGGACCGTAATACAGAAAAATTTTTAGATATCATTACGGATCAGGGGCTTTCTCAGTTAGTGAGTCAACCTACTAGAATAACTGAAACTTCGGCTACTTTAATAGACTACGTCATTACAAACAGGGACTTAAAATCTCAAGTTAAAGTCAACATAAGCGAGGATGATAAAATATCAGATCATGAAACTATAAGAGTGGAAGTTCTAATAGGACAAAAATGCAAGATAAAGGAGCAAAAGTACAAAACTATTCGTTATACAAAAACACGGTTTGATTCTTTGCTAAACGAAAATGGGTTTTCAGATATATATTTTGAAGAAGACTTAAATCTTTTATCAAATACCTTTTGTGAGAAATTAAATACGTGTTGTGAGGCTTTGACAGTGGAAAAAGTGGAAAAAATAAGTAATAATAATGCATGGTTCAATTCCCATTTACAAAGGTTAAAAAAGGAAAAAGTCAAAGCTTATAACACTGCAGTTTTTAATAGTACCACTGAAAATTGGTCGATTTATAAATCAGCTCGTAATAGTTATAAGAGTGAAATTAAAATTGCTAAGAGTAATTATATAACATCTCGGATTATGGCGAAGTCTGGAAACCAGATAGAAATGTGGAAGGCGCTTAAAAAGATCGTGTTAAATAATGCAAAAAGTAATGTAATTGAAAGTGTAAAATTTGGGGAATATACGTCAACTATGTCGAATGATATTGCAAACAAATTTAATATATACTTTGTAAGCAGTATTCAGGAAATAAACGCATCGATAGAAAACGTTACTTTTGTGCCACCGGAAATAAGTTGCATTTCTACTTTTACTTTTGACTTTTGCAATGAAAGATCTTTACATACGTTGATTAAAAATATGAATAATAAGAAAGATGTGTTTATGCTTAATAGAGAAATTATTTTGCAGTCAATAGAAATTATCGGTCCCGTTCTTTTAAAGTTGATAAATAAATCATTAGAGACAGGAAAATTTCCTGACGTATGGAAAGAATCTGTGGTTATTCCAGTGGAAAAAGTAAGCAATACGAATAAATGTGAAGAATTTAGACCAGTAAATATGTTGCCTGCGTGTGAGAAAGTATTGGAAAAGTTCGTTGCGGAGCAGTTCCAAAATTACCTAGAGAACAATAATTTATTAATTGAGGAACAGTCTGGTTTTAGAAAAGCTCATTCATGTGAAACTGCCATTAATTGTGTTGTGTGGAAGTGGAAAAGACAAATTGACTGTGGAAATTCGGTGATAGCGGTTTTTTTAGATTTGAAACGTGCTTTCGAAACAATTGATAGACATATCTTGTTAAAAAAGTTGTGGTTGTATGGTGTACGCGGTCGTGAGTTGAAATGGTTTGAATCTTATTTAGCGAATAGAAGTCAAAGAACTAGAGTGAATGATGAAATGTCTAATGCGATCAATAATGAACTGGGCGTTCCACAGGGCTCGGTGTTGGGAGTCTTCCTCTTTCTTTTATACATAAATGACTTTAAGAAATGCCTGAAGTATTGTAGTGTGAAGCTTTTTGCGGATGATAGTTTGATCTACATTTGCGGAAAAAATAGTGAAACAATGTGCCAACGATTGAATGAGGACTTAATGAGAATTGATAATTGGTTGAAAATGAATAAATTGAAGGTGAATGTGAGTAAGACTAAATGTATGAAATTTCGTATAAATGATGAAATTAATGTCTGTATGGATGGTGCATTAATAAATTGTGTTGAAAGTATAAAATACTTAGGTGTGTTTATAGATGAAAAACTCAATTTTAAGGAACATTCAAATCAAGTCTGTGCCAAGATTTCGAAGAAAATATATTTTTTGAGCAGAATAAGAAGGCAACTGACATTTGAAGCTTCTATTCTTTTATACAACGCCTTAGTTATGCCACACTTCAATTATTGCTCAACTTTGCTGTTTGGATCCAATGCAGATGTCAAATTAAGACTCCAAAGACTTCAGAACAGGGGAATGAGAGTTATCTTGAGGATGAGTATTTACACTCCGATTCGATTCATGTTGGACTGCTTAAATTGGATGAATGTTAAACAGAGGCTTATCTATGATGCGATGATTTTTATTTATAAAATGCGTAATGGTAAGCTCCCAGAATACGTAGCAGATGGAATATCGGAAGTATCCGAAGTACAACCATTCAATTTAAGGAATATTAATAACTTAAGACCGGAAAGATGTCGTTTAAGCAGCACTCAAAACTCAATTTTGCATAATGGTATTATATATTTTAATAACCTTCCCACATACTTAAAAAGTGAAACCAGAATAAATCAATTCAAAAAAGGACTCAGTGCTTTTATTAAATATAGTGTCGTTTAGCCAAAATATATATGTATACAATTTTTGATTTAACTATGTCATCGTCTATTTTAAAGTTCTTAAACTAATAATTTTGTTTCTTTAACTTTTCTTTTGCTAGGGATATAATAGAGCCCAATCTTGACGTTAAGATGGGTACTCTTGGCCTTGGCCAGGATGGTATGCAGAAACTCTATATAAGCAGGAATAACCCAAAACCAAGCCCGTGTGTCATTCCTTTCAATAAACCAATTATTTTGGTGTTGAAATTTTTCAATAAACGAATTATTTTGGTGTTGACATTTTAATTTTTGAACCAAATTTTAACAAGTCAAAATGAAGAATTTCCTTCACAACAATTAATTATTTCAATGATCGACTTTCGAAAAAATCGTTTATAGAAAGCAAACGACACTCATAATAAGGCCTTTACGACAATTTACTCAAAATACATCGATATCCTATTTCCGTTACATGCAATTTTTCATAGGTACACATTTTAAACAAAACAGCCGTTATTGTGAAAATAAAAAAAAAAATTCTAGATAAGTTTAAACAAAATTTTGTATTTATTTTCTAGGGAATCGGATAAAAGTGCTCGCTACTAAATTTGAAGCAATTCGATTCATTCGTTTAAGCTCTAGTACACTGGACTGGATATCCAGTCGCACAGAGCGATGGACAATATGTCGAAACCTTCTTTGTTGGACTTCTCTAACATTGTTAACATCAAAATCAATACTCCTCTTATAGGACAAGTAAAAAATAAGGATGAATAAGCGTTATGTTATTTTTATTACGAATTATGTAAATATACTTGAAATTTACATTCTTATTATTTATTTAACTATCTATGATGATTCATTCTTTACTACTTTACTGTCATATCTTATCATTTAACAGTGAAATGAAAATGGGAAACGTGCACAGTACCTGCAATAATCATAAAAGCTTATTGAAAATGTATCTTTTATTTAACTTTGGTGAGCCATTATTGTGTGCATGGTGTCCGCAGGATTGGACAGTTGTACAATACAATTATCTGACGAGTCCTGACGGTAAGGTTGGGGAGAACTTTTTGGTGACATTCCTCAGGAGCTTATAATATCATCGCAATAGGCAATACCCCTGCAAACAAAATTTTGGTGGTAGACGTGGAGAATAGATCTCCAGACTTTCGACGTGATTAACACAGTTTACAGCCCATTAAATCCAAAATATTATGAATACTGAACAAAAATTGTCAGAGCAAAACCAAGACCTTAATTCCATTTTTTAGTCTATACAGTTTATCCATTTCTTCGTAGCAGTTTATAATTTTGATGGCTTTTAATCTATGTGAGCCTTATTTTGATTAATTGGTAGAACAATTTTGACCATTCTATTTTACTCGAGTAAAGCTTCAGTTATTATTATCTGAACTGAACAGCAAAGTAAACAAACATTGAATTGATACGTGTATGCAATTATACATGTACCTATATGTACATTGCATAGGTATATGTTGAGCAACGCAGTTGGAATTCAAACAAAACAAAAATATTTAAAGAAGATTTTGATTTTTTAAGAAACTTCATGAGGTCTCCATTTATATCTTATTGCCATGTGATCATTTAAAATTTTTCTTGTTTGTTTGGTAACAAATGACAAGTTAAATCTTAAATGTTATGGGGAATTAGTGAGCCAGCAAATACATCCCGCAAAATAAATAAATTACTGCGTGGACATTTCGTGGGGACTATGGAAGTATACCTATTAATAAAAAGTTCAAAAACTGAAACGAAAAGATAAAATCAGTTTAAGCTCGATAAAATAAAACAAGCTATTCAAATATTGAAGTCAAGCTGACTGTAATCTAAAAATCGTTCCGATAAATCCAAACTGTTTCGTTCGTCATAAGTAATAATAGAAAGGTTTATCACATACAATACCAATTTTGTTTCCAATTTTCCACCAACCACTCTATTAACTTTGATTAAACTTCGACATTTTTTAGTCATTGAAATAAAATAGCGTTTCAATTTTCGTTAAATAGTGGCATAACAAGAAAATTGTATTCAAAAACTTTGTTATCCCATCATAACCTTGAAAATTAAATTAAGGCGAAGAAATTTTTAAATGTGTCACTTGAGTCAATTCACCAGTTTCCTTGGGGCTGCAGATGCCCGATGGTAATCAATCGAGGCAGGAATCTATGTATATCCGAATATTTCAAGGAAAAAAAAACTGAATACTTACTGAAGATAAGCCGGCCTCAATTGTCACTCCTAGGTAGTTGGAGTCATAGTGGGTAACAACTCAATGTGAACCCACATGAGCAGAATGCTTATCTAGAGGGTGTCGCTTACCTCACTTTCTTTGTGAATGCCCAAGCCCAGCCAAGACAAGAAATGCAGCCAGGAGAATACTTTTTCGACAAACTGGGCGACATCTCTGTCTTGCTAATAAAGAACACCCTAAAGTTCATCCAGAACTCAGGATGGTTCAAGGATGCCCCCGCACATAATCCGCTAGCTTTCCTCTCCCTACATACCCGAACCCTAGTAAGCGCAATGGATCCATAGAGATCCTAGTGAGATAATGCGACTTGCCGTTTTATCACCCCTCCAAATCTAACCAACCTTCACTTGTGTCGAGATCCGCGAACAACGGCTTTCTTAGTTTGCTTTCAAGGATAAACTTTTTCGACTCGAAATTCTAACTATTTTCAATTTTAAGATGGCATAAGGAACTGTTTTGTTTTTCTATATAAACTGCAAAAAGGATAATTAGTGTGAAGGGTTATTTTTGCAAACTATTACCCAGAATGAGGTCAAATTGTTTTGAACAGATTTTGAATATGTACATTAGATTCGTGGGCGGACAGCAAAGAACACCAATATAACCTAATTTAAAACCTCAAGGAATGAGTATCCAGGCATTTTATTGAAATAAAGTCCTTAACATTATGCCGAGTGAAATAAAACCTATGTAGGTAGGTATATCATATCAAATACCTATTTGTTGGTAAGTAGAACAAAAATAGAGATTTAGTTTTTTGTGAATTCTAATAAGGTACCTCTTGAAAATTTGTTCATAGGTACCCAATACCTATCACCTTTTAATCAATAGCAAAAAACGCTGCAAAATGAAAAAATTCTAAAAGTTCTATGTACCTTTCAGAAAAGATTTTTTTTTTTTCAAAATGAAAATAACATGTAACATTCACATTATTCAATTATCTTCGATACACAAAAAAAAAAAAAATTCATTATTGGTTATGAGTTTCGTCAATTTTAACCTATCGTTTAACGTTTATTTTCTACTCATAAAGAATTATTGTCCTTTTACTTTGGAAACAGTTTGCGAGGCTAGGCTTAAACCCTCCGAAGCTATTACTATTATTTACATGGCCTTAACTTTTATAAAAAACAAAATTTGGTAGAGAATCAAAGTAAGCAGGAAGGTAAATATATTTCTAATTTAATATTATTGTGTTTCAAACCGTAGATTATAACAACTATGTAAGCAAGCCGAGGCTCATTTATTAGAGATGGCACTTTCGAAGTTAATGTAGGTATTAAAATTCTTTTCGAGAAATGACAGCCAGAGATATGTCCTAAAGGAGGCCTTCAGTAATGTGTCTATAATAATGTTAGTTTGCGAAAAAAAATCGTTGCGAAGTAGGTACCTACCATTAGTTGCAAAAAGCTCTGTGTTAATTTATAAAGCCTTCTAAGGTAAACTTCATTCTTGGGTGGTATTCTCCTGTGTAAAATTAAATTAAAATCCATATTCTTCAACTAGAGTGCATGCTAGACATCTCAGTACAACCATCCTACAAGAAAGCGGTCAAAGTGGCTCTTAGCAAAACTATTTTTGCATTGAGTCATAACAGCACAATATTAAATAGATACAGGTTCGTATAAAAGTGGATGTTGAAATTATGTAAAACACCATAAGCGCTAGCATACCGCACCTGTTATAGATGTGTAGTGGGAAAAAAAAAATGAAACTTACTTTACTACCTATAAACCACCCCATAGCATAGCCCAAAGACGGTCAAAACACAAATAAGCGACGAAAACAACAACTATCCAGATGATGACGACTGGGTTCGCTAAATACAAATTGTTTATCGACCTCAAACTATTGTTTTTTTAGCACTATTTTGTGTAGTATTTGCTGGGGATGTGGGGTGGTGTGGTGGTAGTTAGATATTTGCTAATTTTATCATACAATATAATTTAACACTGTGCTTTGAGATGTTAGACTATCAGTCAGCCGCAACACTGTGCCCTTATCTTTATTTAAGATATATATTATGTAGGTACCCTAGGTATACAGAGAAACATCTCAAAACCAGATTAATGTACAAAAGAAAAAAGCAAAATGAAGAAATTAATAAACTTTTCTCAGCGTCAGATCATGTGATTGAAAATAAGTCTATTATTTAATTACACGATAAATTCTTTTGTAACTCTGTGAAAAAAACAATCCGTGGAATGCAGCAAGAAAAAGTTTACAACTAAATTTTTCCGCTGACCAAAGTTAAAAATTAATTAGATTGGAATTCTGGAGGAAAATTCCACTTTCCACACCGCAATATTATGTTGAACAAGACGTGGGGACCTAATTAAATCAACATTGATTTCACATTTGGTTTGAAGATGTTAACAAAAGGAAACCCTATCGCAAAAAAAATATAATTAACTAAAATCATTTATATATTTTTCGACTTTTCGTGTATAATAAAAATCGAAAAAAAAAAAAATGAAACTCGAAGCAAAACAGCTGATACGTCACCGGTGACGCATACCATCGCACCCAACACTGCCACAAACCTCACGCACACATTAAAAGAAAATCACTTTTTTGACAGAGAAGCAGTTTTCAAACCAACAACAAAAAATGCAATTTTCTTTTTCTCCATAATCCCTTCTCTCATCGCCGTGATTTTTTTTTTCATTGCTTCGTTTTGTCTATTTTCACTGGGAAAATCCAGACTTTTTCACACAAAATGGCACAGCACAGTACAGATGTGGTACTCACCTGGGGGTAGGTGAATTAGAGTAATCCAAAGGGTTTATCCAGTTAGTATGCAGGGAAAAAAGGAAAAATAAAGAGAACAAAATAGAAAATTATATTCGGAAACAAATAAGTCCACTTTATAATCAATGCGAAGGAATTGCGACGCAACACACATCACACTTCGGAAGCGAGAAAGGGAACAATGAACGGGCAACGGGGGTGGAGATGTGCGGCGAAGAATTAAATGGAAATGTATGAGGTAGACAGATAGATGATGACGAGCTACGACGGCGAAATACGGCGAAGGCGAACGATGACTGGAGTTTGTGTGTTCAACACAAAGAACCAAAACCAAACGAGGAATGGGAAAGGAAGAGAAGAACGCAAAATTAGGGGCGAAACTTTATGGGCATTTCGCTTGCGCTCGTTGATAATAACGTCTTTTGTCCCTTTCAGGTTTCACTTTGCACAACTGCAATAAAATTAATTTTTTTCTTTTTTATCGTTTCTTTTTTCTCTTCGATTAGAAGTTTTCTTCACCTTTTTGATGTTTTCGATTTAATCTTCTTGCAAATGATAATTAATTTAATGACTTTGAAATCGTTGTAGTTTGTTGTCACTTAAAGTTCACTTTATGGTCAATTTTGTGTGGAAATTCGATGTGAATTTGCTCGAAACAATTTGTCACAAAATTTTTCCTCTTCACTTTGATACACCGACCGACATTTTTCGATAACTTGTTGAGAGTATGTGTGGGTGAGGCGAAAGCGAAATCAAATGCGAAATGGGTGTGTGTAGTTTAGAGCGAAAATTGATTGAATTTGCCGAATATTAATGGGTTGATGACATGAATCGCCTAATGAAGGTTATAGATGGGCAAAAATCGTATTAATGTTATTCATGCAGCGTCATAAGTATACCAATTACATTGTATCATTGTATATAGAATCTATAGTACTATCATGGGTGACGAACGACTGGCCCGAACCAAGTGACGGCTTATGAAATTACTGGTGCTGAGCCTAACTAAGTGTGTACAGCTGAATTATAAACTTAAGAATATGGCAAATGAAGAATAAAGTGTAATAATAAATAATGAGAGAGCTGTATACCTTTTTTATAAGAGTTGGAGGGAGGCAAGAAATCAAGCAATTTTGTTTTTTTCAAAGGTATTGGTTTTGTCAATGAATAATAGATTGAGAGTTGGGTGCGTATGCGTATTTGGCTCTGATGTGAACTGAAATGAAAGCATGATTGTTTTTCTTTCTATCGTTGGGAAAGAAAAAATATGTATTTGGAAACAAACAACAAAATATACGCTTGCAAGTTATATTGTAAGATTGTATTTGTAACCATGGTTACTTTAAATCTTTTTATTTGTTTATTTTACTTTTGTGTTTTCTTTCGTGTTTTGTTTTTATCAGATTTCAGTCGCAAAAATGCTTTGGTGGGGGAAGGTTGCTGCTGTTAGGTATAATTTTCGTTGTCATTTAGTGTGTATATTTTTGGGTTGTTTTGTTTACTTTCGTTTTTTGTTATTTTTGTTGGTTGTTGTTGGAATATGATAATCACGTAGGTGGTTGTCATTGACGGCTGCTGTTGCTCATGCTCGGCTGCTGCTGCTGCCGTTCAGCATACGATCCGAATATTTTTGTGCTGGGGTGGGTATAAAAACGAATTTTTGTTTGGGGTGGTTGGTTGCTTTAGGTTTGTTTTCGTTTGGATGTTCTTAGCATTGCTTTTGCAGCACTTTTCCAGTTTGACACAGTTGGAATGAAAAAGGAGTGCAAAATAAGGGGTTGGGGTTGAAATCCCGCGTATCAAAATCCCGTATGTCGAAATCCCGTGTCAAAATCCCGTTTTTCAAAATCCCGAAAATCAAAATCCCGCCAATCAAAATCCCGCCATTTTTAATACTATGCGACAGCTCATTAATATTTTTCTTTCCTATGCAATTTGCAAATTGCGTTTAAAGATTGAAGTCGATTTTTTCGTATAATGCGATGCATTAGTTGAGCGCCAATGTCAAGTTTTTTTGAGCAACAGTACCTTGGGTGGCAAATACACACGAATAAACACCGAGGTGTGTATGGGGGGCATGCTGCCCCCTGCAACCCCCCTGATTGGGGCCATTACAGGATTTGGGGTCGGTGCAAGGTTGGGTTTATGCATTGCATTTAAAGAAAAAAATATCATTCACACATAATTCGAAAAAAAAGACAACAAAAATTGCTAAAGTTTAGCCGAAAAAACTGAAAATATTTTTTTTTTAAGTTTTGGAAAAAACTTTTTACCAATTTTATTTTGATTTTTGGAAACGGGCACATTCCAAGATCACGAATATGCATTTTATAAGTCGCTAGGACGTTTAGTTTATTTTGTGAAAAGTCAATATTTCAAAAACGGGTTGATGAATTTCTTGTCATTTTGATATCCACTACGCATTGTTTAGGAACAACACAATTTGTTCCTTTAACTGGTTTGTAAAACTTTGAAAATTTGGTGTGGAAAAACGGTTCCATGAATCTATTTGAATATTTACAGGAATATTGATGATTTCAAAGTCTAAAATTATGCATACCATTGCAAGCCATGCAATCAATATTTGCAAGGAAACAAAAGATTTACGAAAAGACCATAAAAAGTCGTTGTTTAGTACTTATTTTAAACTAACGGTGAAAGGTAAAAAAAAAAATAATAAAATGGTAATAGTACCTATATCTTTCTATTTGTCTCACAAAAGTGTTGAATTTCAAAACCAGAAAGCCAAATTTTTATTTTTATTTTTCTAATAAATAGCTCCAATGATTTCAAATTTTTTGTTGGTATAAAATCAATATTTTCGTATTTATGTACATGTACATGGATGACATTCGTTTTTCTTAAATCAATTTCATGCTTTCGAACATTGTTCTTTTATGTATTTCATCTAGTTTTTATGCACACAATTTCAAAAATTCTAAGCCTCTTGAAATGTTGATAGCTAGGAAGATATGTAGGTCGGTGCATTAGGGTGGTCGTAAGAAAAAGATCAGGTTGTGTGGGCATAAACCGATTCTAAATGAAAAAAAAAATATTCCCTAATTTTTTCAGATTTTTATTTTCATCCCTTTGGTCGCTGTAGGGGTTAATTTAATGGCATATTTTTTGTGCATACAGCATACTAGGTGATTCGCGTAAAATCTGCCAAGGACATGTAATGTACTTAGGTTAAAAGTAAACATGAAAAAAAAGTATATTTCCCCCGCTTGGACAGGTGGCAATTTTATAAAAAAATACTCAAAATGGAAAAACATACCTACATAATAAGGGTATTCATGCAACAGCGTAAACTCGTCGTAAACATCGTAAAGTTGTAAACTTCGTAAATCTGTCAAATTTTCCATACGAATTGTGACAGAATAACGAAGTTTAAAAGTTTACAACGATTACGACGACTTTACGATGTTGTATGAATACCCTTAATGTATATTAAAAAACAACTTTTTTCACAATTTTAAGTTTGAAAACAATTTTTGTCGAAGCTGTTTACGAAAAGAACTTTATTTGAAAATAAACCATGAGAATGGACTTCTGGTTTTCCAAAAAGCTACAAAACAATACTGTAAGTGGTTGTTTGTTAATATAGGTATTCTTTTCCCATTCTAAGTACCTAGGTACCTAACTATTTTTTTTTTTATATAACTGCACCTTCTGTCCAAGCGGGGGGGAAATAAAAACCCCTCCCGTAGGATTTTTTTTTTCTTGTCTACTTTTAACCAATAGTGTGTGTCATAAGTGATTAAACACAAATTATTTCTGGAATTACTTGAAATTTAAACAAACAAATACATAAATAAAAATTGCATCCCAATAGTTAAAATAAAAGTTTTTTTTCAATAGCAATAGATCAAAACAAAACTATTCAAAATAAAACTACCTAATGCATTTTTTCCTAACAAAAACTTAATATACTCTTTATTTTACTCGATGATGGTTTAAATTCCATTAATGGTTATCCGTAGGACTGTTATCATAATGTTATAATAAAATTTGGAAAAAACTGAAAGAATACCTACTACCTACCTAAGGTAAATACAAGAAATTAAAATATCCCAACATGTCCTTAAATAATTCCTTCATAGATGTGGTGAAAAGTTGCAACATTGCCACAAAGATTAAAAATTTCAAGTAAAATACCCAAGATTTGAAAGACAAAATTAAAATAATAAACGAAAATATAATCTACATGCCTACCTACATTATGTATGTACGTATAAATCTATAAAAAAACATATAACTTATACCTCAAGCTCACATACAAACACAATCGAGTCATAGAAAGCAATTTGTTTTAGTATGGCACCAGCAACTGATTCATTTGTCTCCCTTGCTCCCCTTATTGTTGCGAGAATCAATGTAATATAACCCTCTCTTACGACTTTTTCATTTTGCTTTTACATTTTTCTTCTATTTTAACTCTCAAATATCAAATACATTTCCATATTAGCGCCGCCTGGTGAAGGCTTATGCAAATAAAAAAAATTGGCTGATGATAGTACTATAGATTTTATATACAAAGATTGTATATAAATTCTATAGTATTCTCATGAAGAAAAAAAGCTCGTGGACATCTACAGTCGTATTATTAGATTTTTTTAGAATACGCTTAGGCAGTTGTCCAGCTAGTCAATGCCAAAATAGTGTAGGCAACTTGTTATTTATAAACGCATTCCAACAATTGCCCAAATGTGGCCTCATTTATTCACTGACATGCCTGTATTTATTCATTTTTGAATGAATTAATGAATTTTAGTACGCTTTGGGGCACGTTCAACTAGCTTTTCATTCATTTCAAAACTAGAAAATTAGAAAACCCGAAATATTTGCCCACCTTATTCATTAAACGTGTCTACTTTCAAATAAGATTTGGACAACCAATTTCAGTGGATAAGTTAGTCAATCGGTGTTAAGTATTTATAAATAAGATTTTGGAGTTGGACAGGTGTTTAAAGTTAGACATCGCTTGGAATGGGTTTATAAATAGCACTGCTAGTATCCAGATGAAATCCTAATTTTTGTTAAGGGATCTCGGTAAGGCGATCGCTGTGATCGACAAAATAATGTCAACCTACAAAATCGTGTTTCATGAGAATGCTATAGAGTGGATATACAATGCCAATTATATGAATGGTAAATTTACGCAAAAGCTTGCATGAATAACCTTTTGATCATTTAGTTTAAAGTTTACCCAACTTTGGTTAGAAAAAAGAGTGGACTCATATAAATGTTATTCTGATTCAGTTCTATAAAAATTACTGTTAAAAAAGAAAATAATAAAATATTTACTGTGTAGCCTGGCCAATTCAAAGTCGACAATTCATAATATTAAGTGGTCAATGCAGTTATAAGAAATTTAATTTAATATCAAAAGAAACCTCAATATAAAATTACTACTCTACTTCTACCCAACTGGTTAATTTTCCGCAGTAAACTCCTTGGATAATTTTCACCAATTTGAGTAAATCATTTTCTTAGCCAAAATTTGACAGTTCATTTACCAAGTGGTAGACTTATCCAGTTTTTAAATAATTGCATAAATACCCTTAAGACCTAGTCAAACAGAACTCAATCCGTCAACACGATCAATGCTTCACTGGAAAAAAAGATCACGATGGCCAAATTTTGTTTGTAAATTTTAACAAAGATCGCCAGATCTAGCTCTTTTGCCTTCATTGTGGGTGATAAGGTGGTCGGTACGCTGTGGCTCCTTTGGCAAGTCCTTTGCATGTTGCACCTGACTCTTTTTTAATTCTTATGAGTTCGAAGGAGAAAAAAGATGATTTTACTTACGCACCCATTGGCCGCGTTCAAGTTTCAATGGAAAGCCTATCTAGCAGTGATGAAAATTGACTTTTGTCGATTGTACTGAAAACTGAAAAAAAATTGTACTGAGAAAGACAAAATAGTACTGAACTTTTTAAATTATAAAACAACGCAAACAATTAAAATAAATATTTTATTAAAACAAAAATACATAAATTAAATATACCTATACATTTCATTGGTATAATTGTATTATAAAATAAGTTTAATGGACGGATAGCAACTTTGGCACAAGTCTTTTCTTTGTATTTACATTCATATGTTTTTCTTACTCAAAAATTTCTTCATCGGCAAGTGGTTTACTCGGTATTATGTCTATTCAATAGACTTTTTTGAATAATATAGCTGTGACAGCATTCATTTTTAATAAGGTTTTTAGTTTCTATTAGTGCATAATACGTGTCAACCTGCATTCGGTTTCTTAGTTTTGTTTTAATAATATTTTGAAAAGAAAAAATTCTTTCGACGTTTGCAGAAGAATGAGGACTAGAAAAAGCACCCTGGACAATTCGGTTTTTATTTGAAAACATGAACTCGTTGCATTCATTTTTCACAAAGCCAATTTCAGCCCAGGACCCATGTTCTGTAATTATCGATTCGATAAAAATAGTCGAGAAACGTTGAAAAATGGAACAAAACTCAATTTATCGCATCATCGGGTTTCTATAACTTTGACAGTCGTTAACTTTATCGACGGGAACAACCGGAATAGAAATACTGGAAAAATTCGATAAATTGGGTTTCTGTATCTTTAAAAATAAACAAGTTTCTCATTTCAAACGTCAAATTTTATCACTATCAAAATAGGTAGCGATAAAATTAATTTATTTTTACCGAACGTGTATCTGATGCAGTAGCATCAAGTTTTTATATATTTGTTTGAATTTATTTAACAAACTTCGTGCCTTAAAAAGTTAAAAGCATCCTGCAACAGAAGATTTAGAAAAAAAAGGCAACTGTAACATCGAATAGTAATAAATACAAAAAGAACCGTCACCAGAAGCAGATGTAAGTTTTAAATTAAAAAGTATTTATTTGATTTATTCATTCTTCTTTTATAGTTATGAAAAATCTTACAACACGCAACATACAGAAAATGGTTTTGATGGTCAAACACCAAAAGCAATTCCAAATCACTTCAAAGAGAAGTGAATTTATATTGCTGCTGCAGCTCCAACTACAGCTTCCGTTTAAATAGTGCAAGATGCGAAGAACCAAAATAAATTTGAAAAAGACTTCATCAGCCAAAAAATCGAAAGTTATCGCCTTCCAATGGAAATTCCAGCCAGAATAGTTCGGTAATTGAACTTATCGCGTTCAGTTACAGAAACTCGATTTTTTCCAGAGGCGATAACTGAGGAATGAGTCGTTTCATTTTTTAACGATTCGAAAAGTTATCGCCTGAGTTATAGAAGCATTTCTATTTTTTTTAAGTATTGGCAGTCAGCTAGAGCTCGATATTCTTTATTTATGAGTTCAGTGTTTTTTAGTTCGCCAGGAATAAATCTATTGAATTTACTTGGCCATCTAAAATTGAAGTTTGTGAAAAATGTTGCAACGATTTCAAAAAAATGTCTTCAAAATCAAATCTTTTTTTCACATCTTCGAGGAAAGCTATATAGAACATCCACGCATGACTTTTAAAGCTATGCTATTCACTTTCAGTTAAATTTTTAGAAGTGTACAAAATTTCACTTTTGGTCCCGCAATAAATTTCCTCGACGGGAAGGTGGTTTTCTAGTAAGTTTATTGACAATATGGGTCTTTCATTAAAAGCATCTTTATGTGAAGATGTGGTGAAGTCTGACTGAACATATTTGTTTGATTTTAGAGATCTATGAAAGTTGACCTTTTCAAAAATTAAAAATAGTACAAATAGTACTGAAAATTGAAAAGTGGTACTTGCGTACTTGGGGAAGTTCAATAGTACCGAATTCAGTACAATAGTAAGCCTTTTTGCAACTGTGCTATCTAGGATAGCTTTGTATTCATGTGTGTATCTGAACGCCAGTCAGCTGTTGTTGACATTTCTCATAGGATAGCTTTATATCATACAAATTTTAGGATAGCTTGAGATCTCTTTTCTGCCAACAGCTGTTTCGTCTTCAGCTGTGCTTTAAAAAGGGATTAAAACAACACAATCCTATCCAGATAGGTTTAGTTACGTGTTTGAACGTGGCCATTGAATTTTGACAAGAGTCAGACGCAAAAAAAAACCCAAAGTCTACATTAGACACTTTGAGGAGCCTCAAAGCACATTTGTCCAGTTTATATTTCTGAGGGCTCAGAGAATTTCCCCAGTTTTGCTGTCAAATACTAAGTAAAAAAAATGTTTGCTCCGTCAGCTCAGTGAGCGCTCACGAAATAAAAACTGAACAATTGAATCAATTGGCCAGTTTATATTTCTGAGATCTCAGAGGGCTCAGAGGACTCTGAAATATAAACACGATTCCTCACAAAAATTTCTCACTTTTCCCCTTAAAAACTGAGACTGAAATTTTTTGGATTCGCTTGCTCAGATATTTTTTGTCGCAGTAAATTACATAGGAAGAAAAGAAAAAGAGAATTGTGAATATATAAGTGAAGAATTGTGTTTATATTTTATCCTCCTGCTCTGTCATAAAGCGGAGAAAAATTACTGAGCGCTCAAGAAATATAAACTGGCTAAATAAAAACTTCAATGGGTTACACATTTGTCCTGTTTATATTTCAGAATTTCCCTAGTTTTGCTGTCAAATAATAAGTAAGAACAAATTTGGATTCATCTGCTCAGGTGAACAAATTTTATTAAGAAAGTAACAATTTTTTTGGCGATACATGGGTATTCATGCAACAGCGTAAAGCCGTCGTAAACGTTGTAAAATTTAAAACTTCGTAATTCTGTCACAATTTGTATGGAAAATTTGACAGATTTACGAAGTTTAAAACTTTACCACGTTTACGATGACTTTACGCTGTTGCATGAATACCCCTAATATTTTTAATTTTCGTTCACAAGAGTTATCCTATGATGTTCTCGATTGGATTTTCTTACTATTCTACTCCTTTTTGATTCCAATCGAATATGAAAACATCGTATTTGTCAAATTTGCACCCACACTAGTGAATGACTTCATTTTATAATGGCTTCTTCAAGCATTTATCACTTTTGACAAGTAGTCCGACGAAAAACTATATATATATGCGTGTTCCAAATCTACTCCTTCTTGAAATCGGGAACAGAAAAAGACTCCGAAAACATTACTCGGAACAGCCAATCGAAGGCTTTTAAAGTAGTAAGAGTCATGTCGTTTTCGATTGGATTTTCTGCCTCTTTTTGATTCCAATCGAACATGAAAATATCGTATTGTCAAATTTACACACATACTACTGAATGAAACCATTTTATAAAATGGCTTCTTCAAGCATTTATCGCTTTTGACAAGAAGTAAGACGAAAAACTGTATATGTATACGTGTGTTCCAAATATACTCCATCTTGAAATCAGGAACAGAAAAAGACTCCGAAAACATTGCTTGGAACAGCCAAACGAAGGCTTTTGGAGTAGTAGGAGTTAAAATGGAGTGGAAAAGGAGTACTCCGAACGCCCAAACAAAAACGACATCAAAATGAAGTGGAAAAGGAGTACTCCAAACGTCCAATTTAAAACGATCCGATAGCCAACAAAACGTGATAGCCATTGAGAGTCAGTAATTAAAGACTATTCGAGAGCCCCTCACACAACAATTTTTTACATTTTTGACAAATAAAAGGTCCTAGCTTATGACCTTTTCGATTGGGGACAGAATGACAGTTCTTGTGAAAAGAAGAGAAATTGTTCTGGATATTCAGTTATCCGGATCAGAATCGAAATGAGAAGCCTTCACACGCAGCGAACCGGTCTTCCGGATTGGCAATCGAAAAGGCCATTAATCCACCATTCCCACCTCTTTGGTAGTTGCGCAGTATTGAGCATATGCCCACCACACCAACTAGTTTTGACATTTTTGATAAGTTATAACTAGCCACTTTATATTTCTTCTTCTTAGACAGAGCAGGGAGAATAGAATATAAACAGAATTTCTCACATAGAAGTAAAAACAACTCTCTTTTTCTTTTCTTCTTATGTAATTTACTGCGACAAAAAATAAATAATTGAGCAAGCGAATTCAAAAAATTTCAGTCTCAGTTTTTAAGGGGAAAAGTGAGGGATTTTTGAGAGAAATCCTGTTTATATTTCTGAGCCCTCGTAGTTCTCTGAGACCTCAGGAATATAAACTAGTTAAATTACTTTTTTACCCACAATTTTAGTCGATTTTCATAGATGTGCAGAGCTAAACAAAAGAATAAAACGGTAAAAAATAATAAGGGTATTCATACAACGGTATAAAGCCGCCGTAAACGTAGTAAAGTTTTAAACTTCGAAAATCTGTCACAATTTGTATGGAAAATTGGACAGATTTTCGCAGTTCACAAAGTTTTAAACTTAGAAAATCTGTCTGAACGCAGTTCACAACTTTACTGCGTTTACGACTTCACGCTGTTGCATGAATACCCTAATTATCTTTAATATGTGTACACAAAAGGTGTAAAAAACGTCAAATCCACGTCACTTAAGCTAGCCCTAAACGACGAACATGCTCGCCGAACTTGTTCGTGCTCGCTATATATTCGTCGTGTAGGGGCTGGTTCGCGAACGGTTCGCTGTTGGCGAAAAATTTCGATTTTGTCGTGTTCGTTGGCTTCGATGTTCACCATGTAGGGCCATGCTCGCGAGCAAACCTCATTTTTGCTGTGAAATTACAATAAGCGGAACCACTTGCGCTTCTTTATCTCACATGTTTACGCTTTGAAGAATCAACGAGAAATGAATGTTCGCCAAATTTGTTCGCCGTGTAGGGAATAACGCAAACGAACAAGTTCGGCGAGCATGTTCGTCGTTTAGCGCTACCTTTAAGCACCGTAGGCCCAATTTTGTTAACAATTTTTGTTTAGTTTGAAAAAATATGAAATTATTCATACAACGCCGTAAGCCCGTCGTAAACGTAGTGAGGTTTTAAACTGCGTAAATCTGTCAAATTTTCAATACAAATTGTGACAGAATTACGAAGTTAAAAACTTTACGTTGTATGAATACCCTTTTTGCAAATCTGCCACATTTTGTATGGAAAATTGGACTGATTTACAAAATTTTACATTTCGCAAGCTATTAATTATTCAGATTGTTTATTTTCAATGTTCAGTCAGTTGACTGATTTTTATGTTAATTAGTAGCCTATTGAATAGACCTTTTAAAGAGGAACAATTACGTGCAAGGATTTTTATTATTGAGTATGTTTGTTTGGCACATAAGCATGCTTAAAACCGAAAATGCTACTGAATTCACCCATGCGTTTCTGAGAGAATGGTCACACTGGCCACTTTTCAGTATTTTTGGTATAACTCGAAAACTAAGCCGAATTTGCCAATTTTACATATAATACTTTTTGTACAAAATTAAATTTTCTATCGAAATGGATAGTTTGGAAAATTTCTTATAAAAATTTAAGTAGGAAAAGCAAACAAAAACCAACATACAAAAAATGGAAAAATCAAAGATTTTTAAATTTTTTTCTTAATTGTGCATAACTTTTTTCGGAGCAAAGATTCGCTCAAGACATGCATAAACAAAGTAAAGTAGTCTTATAATGCCTTAATATGACATGTTAAAAAAAGCCATATTATTTGAAAATTGACAGAGATATAGCCATTCAAACTTTACCATTTCTTATCATTTTTCGCAGTTTTTGCCCGAAAGCCTTTTTTTTTTGTACTTTATGACAAATTTAACGTTCCTAGCACCTAGTACCAAATCTTATGTTAATTGGACCAGCCGTTCGGTCTGTCGGTCTGAAAGCATATAAAAACAGCCGAAAAACGAAATTGCGAACTTACATACATCCTTTTTATAAATTTTCTATAGTTCTAATGTCATATTACATATATCAAAATTTTGATTTCGAACATTTTTACGAAAGTGAAATTTACCATATTGTACCGAAAAAGGGACTTTCGGGCCAAAACTGCGAAAAATTATAAGAAATGATTAGGTTTGAATGGGAATATCTCTGTCAATTTTGAACAAATATTAATTTTTGAACATACCATGTTAAGGCCTTTAGTCTCTACTTTATTTTGTCCGTGCATGACTTGACCCTATCTTTGCTTCAAAAAAAGTTATGCACAATTTATTAAAAAAATTAGATATCCTTGATTTTTTGTAGGTTGGTTTTTGTTAACTTTTCCTGCTTAAATTTTTTCGTAAAATTTTTTTAACTCTCCATTCCAATAGAAAATTTAATTTTGAACAAAAAGTATTAAATGTAAAATTGGCAAATTCGGCTTAGTTTTCGAGTTATACCAAAAATACTGAAAAGTGGCCAGCGTGACCATTCTCTCAGAAACGCATGGGTGAATTTAGTAGAATTTTCGGTTTTAAGCATGCTTATGGGCCAAACAAACATATTCAATAATAAAAACCCTTGCACGTAATTGTTCCATTATACCCCTCATTTTCCGGTCTATTCAATAGACTATAGTCTTTAGGTTTCAGAAAATGTCATTTACAGAAAATAAATACTTTAGTAAAATTAAAATCAAATTTTATATCCGAATTTTTAGTCATATTCCTCTAAAATATACCTCAGAAACAGTTTAAAACATGCCTCATAAACAATCGGAAACCATTGACAGATTTCCAATTATTTGTGCTGTAGGTTTAATTTGAGTACAAAATAAGCTTTAAGTACATTTTAAAATTAACTAGGCCGGAAAGGAAGCTACATTTTCTAAATCCGTTGGTGACCTTTTCAAAGAATACCCTCAAGAAGAATTTGCAGAAATATTAGTGAAACAAAATTTAAAAATAACGAAGCCAATCGAACCCGTATCACCCATCATACCTGAAAACAATCGGCTTAAAGATATCTTGGCTCCAGATTTTAACAAAAGTCGTTTTCTTGAATTCAAAGATCAATTCTATGAAAAACTTTATTGCAAGAAAGTTCCCTTAGGCAAGGCCACGCCTACAAACTCGAAACCTGAATATCTAACGAATGAAAATGTTACTTATGGTAAGAAAAGTGAAAAGTCGGAGAATGTTTATGATATTGCGTTGCCGAATAAGAGCCCCAAAGAGGTTCTGAAAGAGTTTGTTAAATGGCATGATAAGTACAAAATAAGTCATGGGAGCTATTTTCCATCGGAACAAATTAGCAGAGGGTATAGGCTTAAATTGATAAGTGCAATTAAAAACAAAACATTACTTTCGTTTCATCCTTTACAGATACAATACAAAATTTAATAGGAACCAAGTTTTTGGAGAAAGCAAAAATGCTGACGTTTCTGGCAAACAGGTCAAGAGTATACTCCAAGATCCTTCGAACAATTCAAAAATGTGTATTCTAAGTAAACTTCAACAAGATCATATAGAACGGCATAAGTCGTTGGTGGGTAAGCCTATGCAAAGGTAATATTCAAAAAGGTAATCTCATGGCAAAAACAAGTTTTAAAACTATTTGTATATGTAACCAGACAAAATTGTGGCCAGCATCCCGATACAATTTACGGACGGCCTTCCCGTGCTGATGAATGCAATGTCAAGAAACTTTTAATAAGCACGATGAGTCCAGAAGTTACCTCAAAATATTCAAATGAAACGACATATCGTTTATTTGCCAATGACCTTCGACGTTCTTTGGTTGATTGTAAGAGTCCAGCTGGAAAAACTGAAAGTCTATATCCGAAAAAAGGTGAATGTAAATTTTTCGAAGAGAACATTGGTGAAGAAACTACAGTAAAACAACTTATATCACCAACAATTCCCCTACAATTTGGATTGAGTCACAGGGATTTTCTTTTGCCTCGTTCAAAGGATCAAATTAAAAGAATCTTCTGCAAATGTGGTTTTGATCTTGACGACTATAAGCACTTTGAAAAGGTTTGGTCTTTGGCATTATCAGAGTGGACGTCCGTCGGAGAATCTGTTTCAATTGAGGCTTTCCAATATGCATTGGACAAAATTAAGAAAAATTTAGAATAATTGTGTAGCTTTTCCTTTTTTGATATTTGATACAGATCCGTAAAATTATTTAATGTTAAAATTTCGGAAAAGGCTACTAGAGATCGTCTTTGAGTTCCAGATAGGTCAAGTTTGTAAATTTAAAGTTTGGCAAGGTGACAAAATGTATATTCCATTTTTGCTGGCAGTACTCAACTCAACAATAAAAACAAAAGTTTTATCAAAAAAGTACATTAAAAGTTCTATGCTTTTGGAAGTGATGCAGTGCATTTACGTTTACGAAATCGGGGTTGTTTACTGCTTCTTTGATTGGCAATTCAATCTTCTAAAGAGACATCCATTAAGTGACTACATTTTTTCTAAATTTAAAATTTATTCATCAATTACTACACAAGTTATAAAAATTGAAAATATAATTTTAAAATTCAAAAGATATGTTTTCCCATTTAAAACTTTCGTCGTCTTCTTGGGTATAAATCAAAAGCAGAAAAAGACCATTAAAACCACGATCTTAATGTGAATTTCTAAAATCCCAATCCATATCAGAATGTGGTTTAAATAAAGATTTTTTTAAGTTGCACCGTTTTAAATTACATAGTTCCTTTAATACATGTACATAAGAATTCTTAAAAAATATTAAAATTTCCTTATTGGAGAAATTATTTTAAGACAAATAAAGAGACACTTTGAAACATATTCAAATCTATCTTACAATTTATTCATTTTATTTTTTTCTGTTTTATTTATTAAACCCTATTTTATCAAAGTTCTTTATCCCCTTTCTTTCGATCCATGCCGTGACTTACCTGATGCTCGATGGTCACGATTACTTTTTCCCGAGCGGTTGTTGTTATCACGATCACGATCCCGATCGCGATGGCGATCTTCTATAGGAGACCGTTCTCTCTTGTGGTCTCTCCGATCACTTCTTCCACGAGAATTGTGTTCGTTTTCATCACGTCTTCCATTGTCTCGTTCTCGCCCGTTCGTAGATCTTCCATTAGACACTTTTTCATCTGATTCACCTCTTCGCTTAGTCCTTTCATCTGATTCACCTCTGCGTTTAGTCCTTTCATCACGCTTTTTATGGTTTCTTTCAATTCCAACCTCTGGTATTTTTTCTCTTCTGTTCATACTCTTTTTATCAACTTCGACTCTTTTGCTGCTGTGTTTTTTCTTCTTTTTGTCATCTTCACTACTGCTTTCATTGCTGCTGCTAGAATTTGCACTGCTACTGCTGCTACTGGAACTGCTCTCACTACTACTAGACTCTTGTTTCTTCTTTGATTTGTTCTTTTTTCGTTCTGGCTTAGAGTTCTTTTTTTTAGATTTATCAACTAATTTCTTTTTGGAAATCTTCTTTTTCATCTTTTTTTTCTGCTTTTCATCCTCCGATGAAGAGGAATCAGATGAGGATTCACTCGACGATGAAGATGATGAGGATGAAGAAGATGATGAGGAGCTGGATACATCAATTTTGTCTGCAAGCAACTCCGAGTTAATTGCTGGAACGTTCTTTGGAGCATTCTTCAAGAAGTGACGCAAATCATCGGTCAGCCCACCCAGGCCAATAGAAGAAAAGAAATTAATTGCGAATCGTGTATTTCGTGGATTGTCCTTTGGAAAAAGACCTGACAAAGTCTCTGTAAGTATACCGTCCTTTAATTTTTCATTGAGCTTAAAAAGCCCCATATATTCGGCAAGTTCTTGAAAAAGAATCTTTATAAAAATTCGACTCGAACTCGTCGTGTCATCTTCATTTAGCTTAATGCAATCAAGAACATCCCAACCAATTGCATCGGTAAACAGTAGATGAGCAAAAAATTTACTTACATTTCGCAATCTATTTGTATCAAGGCGATGTGTTGTCTGATATGTGTCCTTGAAGATCTCTTCAAATGGTTCAATATAAGTTTTATTGATGGAACAAAATCTTTGCGCTAGAAGGCCGTAGAATTTTTCATACGTCCGCTGTTCGGCACAGCAATCGAGAAACATGTGGCACAACTCAATTTCTTGTCCTGGTTTAAGTTGCATCTTCATAAGTTTATGAGCACATTCTTCGTAGTCTAAACTTGAATTGATAGTTAAATAAATAGTTCTACGAAGTGCTATCAAATTTGTTTCAGTGTTATCGATAATTGCTTCGGCTTTTGTTTTTTCCTCTTCATCTTCTTCCGAATCCGATTCGTCACTTCCACTTCCTGAGCCATCTTCTGCATCAGAGTCACTTGCGTCGCTTCCGAGAATTTCCTTACTAAGACCCTTGTATTTATCCTCGTTTGTGGCGTACAGGTCATCGAATTTGAATGCGTCTATAAAAAAGGAAATTTGAATTTTATGACTGAAAATAGTTTTTAATGGAATTAAAATACAATATCTCTAAGCTTTTTGCAACATGTGCAATCCTGATAAGTACTATGGTTCTTGAAATTGTACTGCTTCTAACAACGTTGATTCAAATAATATTGATTCACTTGCCATTGTCATAGTACAGAAAATAACTTATTGAATGATGGTACTTACTCAAGTTATCCTCAGTATTAGTGGCCTCATCTAACATCAGTAAGTGTGTAAATTGGTCGTCTTCTTCGACCAATTCTAGGGACTCAATAACCGATTGATGATCTTTGAATCCATCTTTCCGCACCTGAAAGACAACTTCAATCATATACTGCACCCTTTTGTCCAGTTTGCCTTCGTGCAGTATATTCTTCAACATTTCAAAGATAGCTCCGATGCCTTTGGATGAAACTTCAGTCAGTTTCATACCACACTCCTTTAGGAATGCAATTGCGACTTCGACCGAATCATCTGTCGGTGTCTCTACCAAGAGAGTAAGGATTTCCAAAGCTAGAATTTCATGTGCCACCCTTTGGTTAACAAGATGGGCAACAAATCGCGAAGCTGAAAGGCAGACTGCCTTGTCATTTCGTCGAAATGCCCTCTTGAACTGAATTACTAATCGCTTGAGCAATAATTCTCCGATGTTGGGAAATTTCGAGTTGATAATGGCCACTAGAGCAGCATAGACATGGGTGAATGTGGGCGATGCATTTTGAGCTTGGATGATCGACCTGCAGAGAAGGCCCCTTCCTCGGACGATGTTCTCTTTCAGAAGTTCCCTGGTTATGATGCCAATGTTGTCGACATTCACTTTGTTGATGTAACCATGAATGGACTTCTTGAGAGCTTCCCAGGCTATCCGCTGATATGCTGCCGATGCTTTGTCAGTGATCTCAGCTTGCATCATACGAAGTTTGGCTGGAGGGATGTATGCTCCTCCAGTTCGAGAAGTCAGAAGATCTACAGTGCGACGCTGACGTTCTGTGATTTTCTCATTTGGATTTCCCTCCGGTTCGTTTGCTGCGGCATCATGTTTCTTCTCCCTCTGAGGGGAGCGTCCTCCTGCTCGTCGTCGATCGTTTGATCTCTCACGATTTCTGTTCTTGGAGCGGCTACGTGTGCGACTACGGCGTCGACGACGATCTCTGCTGCGAGTGCGACTCCTGTGCCGACGGCTTCGTTCGTCTCTCTCACGAGATCTTCTCCTATCTCGTCTTCCAGGGGATCTACTCCGATCTTTTCTTCTTGATGCTTCCTTCGATTTGGTGTCTTTTGGTGGTTCAGAAGAAACGACCTGGATTTCAGTGGGAGGTTCATCGCTCATCCGTTCTATCTTCTTCTTTTTTGAATCTGGTTCTCCATCGTTTTGGGTGGTGTCTGATGCCATTAAAGGCTCTGTCTTCATAGATACAGTGTTCTCTTCAGGATCAGTTTCTTCAACAGGATGGAATTCCATTGGCGGGGCTTCTTTTTTCAATGTAGGTGGGCAGGACACTTCTTCTGGCCCAACATCCTCTTTATCGTGTTGAATTTTTTCTACTACGGGCTCATTGGTGATTTCCAGCGGATTGATTTGTTCTACTACGGGCTCGTTGGTTGTTTCCTGTGGATTGATTTGTTCTACTACTTGCTCGTTGGTGGTTTCCTGTGGATTGATTTGTTCTACAACGGGCTCGTTGGTGGTTTCCTGTGGATTGATTTGTCCTACTACGGGCTCGTTGTTTGTTTCCTGTGGATTGATTTGTCCTTCGACTGCCTCTGGAACAGGTGGTGTTTCTATCTGTGGGATTGAGTCACTTACCGGATCATTGACAACTGGGGAAGATTCCTCTACTTGCTCCTCCAAAATTTCGCCTTTGATTTCATCTTGTTCAATTTTTGCAGATGTAGCTTCTTCAGAACACTTTTCATCCATTCTCGATTTGACTGGCTTTGTTTTCGATACTTTAACTTCACCTTCCTCTGTATCGCTGCCCGAGGACTTGGACGAAGATGAAGTAGATGAACTACTTCCACTCTCTTCTTCATCCGAACTTGAAGACGATGATTCCGACGATGAAGAGTTTTGATGTTTTTTCATTGTTTTCTTCTTTGAATCTTCAATTTTTATCTTGACTGAAGATAATGGCGATTTCTCATCAATTGATGTGGCATGCTTTTTTTTCCTTTGCGAATTTTTCATTTTTGTTTCTTCCTCCTCAGACGATGAGGAAGAATCAGATTCGGAACCACTCGATGAAGAAGAAGAACTACTTTCAGATTCACTCTTGGTCATTTTTATTTAAAAAGCTTAGAGAAGTAATTTAAATCAAAATTTTTAAGATAAATAGTGCCAATTAGCGAAATTTAAAACGTTTATTTTCTTGTGCGTGGTTTATGCTTTTCTTTCACGCTCCGGTGTCAGTGTCAAATCTGACAGTTTATGGTTTTCTTTAATTTAATGTTGGGATGTTGTAAGAGTATGAAATAGGCTAATGAAAGCATTCAGAAAAAATACGAAGGTACTGACTGACGACTTTTTTAAACGTGGAACACATAGGTCTGTTCGCGTGCTCACACAAAACAGCCAAATTCTACCCAAATCTGCCAAAATTAGACCAAAGCTGTTTGCGTACGCAAAAAATGTGTAGTTTTTGGCAGAGAGAACGCTCATGAGAAAGTAAGAACTTTCCCCTCCCTGACAATTTTCGCCAAATTCTGCTCAAGAAATTTGTTTGGGCAGAAATGGTAAGGGCCGTGTTCTGTGAGCTGAAAACAATAACACAAAAATAAAATGGCAGTTGTTTACTTTTACTTTTAGTTTCTTTTTTTCTTTGTTAAAGTGATTTTTGTTCTTATCTGTTCGTTTTTTTTTATCAAATAGTTTTATGGAACTATTTTTAAAGAAGAAAAAGTGGTAAAAAACATAATTTCTTCTATTTTGGTTTATTGTGCAGTGCTTTTATATGAAAAAAAAAACTGATTTCATAACAAAATATTTCTAACAATAAACAATGACAATGACAGACTGTCCAGTTTAGCCCAGAAAGTACACGAACAAACCTATTATCAACCCATGTTGGACATTAAACCCGTGTGAAATAATTCGCGTACACACTTATCAGTTCTGTTGGCTGTCAGGCAAAGCCAGTCAGTCCAGTTTGTTCGCATTGGGTTCAATCTGCAATTAGATTATCACTGATTCTATTACATTCATTGATATGAATCTGTGATAATCGAGGAGTGTTTGTTCACTCAATTTTGAGTTTGATAAATAAATCGTGTTTTTTCCAAAAATCTTTGCATTTTCCAGTCTTTCTGTCAAATCAATTGACATACAGAATCTGTTATCAAATTTGTTTATGGTGACTTGAGTGAGGTTTCGCAAAAAAAAATGTTTGTATAAAAAACACAGACAATCAGTGTGGTATCTTTTGGAGTTGAATTTAGTTTAGTTTATTTAATTCATTGATATATGTATGTATACACATTAAGATACAATGGGCCTTACTAATAATCAAACACTAATGTCGACTATTAGCTAACTTAGAGGTTAAAATAAAATGTGGAGCTTAAACAGAATGCTACCAATAAACAATTTTACCCTTTTGCTAACAAAACCTTCAGACTTTCTTTGAATCTACTACAATTTGCATCAAATTCCATCAAACAAACCCGCACACTACAATAACACAAGTGAAAACATAAAAGAAGAACTACACAAACACAGATGCATTGACACAGGGTCGGCGTGCAGTTACACGGCTGAATTCTGGGGCGCAAGATTGAAAAAAAAAAGAAAAAAATCATTGAGGTGCTTGTCATTTTTGCCGAGCTATAGGAAAGTGTATAGAGGTTTTAAAAAAGTAAAAAAAGCTAATCAAACTAAATAAAAAAGTGAAACAAAAGGAAATACAGTGAATACCTGCAATACTTATTTAAAAAATATATGTGTATAAGACAACATGCGGAATTAAATAATGTAAGAACACCTATAATACGAAGTGAAAAAAAATTTTCATTTCACAGTAAGTTTTGTCTGATTCTACATAAAGTTATGTAAAGTGGAGTTCTTTAGGTAAATATATTATCTTAGAATACTTTTAAAATTCTTCTTCTTCCCGAAAATACAAAACTGAGATGATTGTTAGGGCCAACAAAAAGACCTTTAAGAATATATCATTCAAAACGTTGAAAATAACTCTGCTATTCAGACCCTTAATGGATTTGAGCGCCTTGCTATCACCAACAAAAATGAGGCCGTCCCTGCTGCACGAGAATTTATCATTTGACAGATGAATCTCAAACTAAATCACTTGATTGAAGTATATTTTTATTTATAACAAATAAGATTTATTAAAGCAAAATATCATGAAATATCAATTGAAAAGTATTCTACGATAGTTTATTAACCTAAAAAACATCACTTCACGTTACTTTATGTGGAAATATCAGACAAAACTCACTTTTGAAATGAAATATTTATACACTCTTTATTATAGGCGTTTTTTTAGGATTTGATGCAGCACCGCGTATTTTTTTATAATTTATTTAAAAACGTATTGAAAGTTTTCATTACACTAATTATATTACACTTCTTTATTTAGTTTAATTAAGTTTTTATCACTTGCTAAACGATTCGAAATCGGAAAAAAACATTCCTTTAGCTCGGCAAAATGACAGATGAATTTAATTTTTTTTATTGTTCAAGGAGTGAAGATAAGTATTGCCGTATTCTTTTTTAACAGCAACTTTTTCAGTACTATAGTATGTAATTCGTTCAAAGGGTTTGGACGATTTTAATTTTATTTTAAGTACATAGTTTTCTGACATATGTATGTACATACCAACATGAAATTGCTACGGAAACAAATTATTTTCTGTTGGGATTTTTACAGTGATATTTCTGTTCCCGTCAACTTAGAAGATAATTTTTTTAGGGATCAGAGTACTGTTGTTTCTATTGTTTTTTTCAGAAAATGTATCCTTTTTAATTTCAATAACCGACCGACTTTCTGAATTCATACAAACTTTATCAAATGACGCTATTTTATGCGAAACGATTTTTCATACATTAATTTGTCTGACAAGTAATCCTAAGAATGACTACGTATGTTAACGTGTAGAGGTGTGCTCTCAAACAAAAATACTCCCAAAACATAAGTGTAATGAGCAAAGTCACTGGAAGACTTTTGGAAAACAGAAGGAGTTAAAAAGGACTACAAGGAGTGACCAAAGAAAAACGACATGATTGACAATCATTTTGAAGTTTGTCTCGTTATGTTTTTGACAAGACGTTTGTGGAAATATAAATATGCTTTAAAAATATTCAAATGGATTTGATTAACTTATATAATGTTAAATAAATAAAAAACTATGAAACAAATTCTGAAAACTCAAAACAAATCCTTTTCCGTTCAACACAAAAAATTACTTTTTAGATATACGTAATTTGGTATGCAAATATATAAAACGGAATCAAAAAATTATGCTCATATTCAACGTAAATGCAGACGTACTAAATATTTATGAAAAAAAATAAATAATCTGTTCCTGTTGCAATACATAAATATATACTCGTAAACAATAAATAAAGTAATTCTAGATAAAGTTCTTATTTTTCACTGTAAAACAATGATCTGAATATTGAAACCAACTCATGAAAATACCTATTGAAATCTACCTGATAACTTGGGAATAGATTTAAGTACTAAATACAAATTAAAATACCATAAAACAACACTAGGGCAACACATTTTATTTAGTGTTCGACTTTAAACATGGATTTCCATGTATTAAATTTTGACTTATTGCTAACGACTAAACTGGAGATTAAATTTGTTATTGGTATGCGGATTTTCTAAAATCGGGAGATTTTCTTTTAAGCTTAACACTAAATTTGATTATTAGTAAGGCCCAATATCTTATTAAAAATTGATAGCTTAAATAATGTACAAATTTGATACGGATGATTGATTTTTGTTTTCCAAATAAATGTATAGTTGAAGTGTAGGTAGTATTGGCATTTTGTGATATCTAGTGATGGGATTTTTTCCCAGTTGTTGTAGTTTTTTCTTGCAAAAAAGTTATTCTTCTTGAATGATAAATAAAATAGACTTACTAAGTAGTAATATCTATAGAAATTATTTTCGTTTTGCTCGATGGACAATGTTTTGGTTTCTCTTTATTTTCATTCTTGGTTTTTAGAAATTGGATAGTTTTTGTCTCATTTTTTTATATCCTTTGAGAATTTGTACCAAAACCAATGATAAATAAACGAAATTCCAGGAAATCTATGATCAAATCCCACTAGTCAAACAAAGTCGGCAAATTAGTGGTTTCTCCCATTAAGTGCTCAAATCAGAAAATATCAAATAATAGAAGCCAATCCTGTCAAATTGTTTTGCCTACAAGCTGAAGCGAACAGCTGATGTTTTTATGTATAGAATCAACTCGTCATTCAGCACAGGTCTTGTTGTTGTTGCAATTCATATCTATTCTTCGACACGAAATGAGATTATAAATACAACAATGTAAGCAAATGGGTTTTGGAGGGTGAAACGTACGAAGGATAGTCTTTTTATTTCATATTCTCTGGCTCAAATCATGGATTCTATGTTCAAAATTTTGGTGAACAAAACGCATTCAATGATGATCAACTGGACTAATCATTGATTAAAGTTGACAAACTGTGAACAAACTGGCCCTAAGTGTACAATGTCCAATTTTTCCGATAGTGATAGGTATGTTTGGTAATGTGAAATTTATTGCAAATTTTCACAATTTGCTGTCAGAAACCATAGGAGAAAAAACCCAAGTTTGGGAAATTTGGTAAAAATGCCACGCTACAAAATCAGTATGATAATATGCTTTACGTTTACTTTTGTTAATTGAATTTTTGTATTAACTTTTAAAAATGATTTAACTTGAAGTTGGAAAAAAAGCTGATCTAAAACATATGGTCTACATTTTTGAGTTTCCTTTTCCATGTTCTTGGTCCATGAATTAGTTCTCAAACTGCGCAGTGATTTCGTATTTGTTCAATATACGGAAAAATTATCAATATTTTTTCCCAAGTGTTTAGTTATTTATGGGTTAAATTAGTTTGAAATACTAAAATCTTTTTTCTTCCAGTTTTAAGACCATATATACAGATCACAGTACACAAATCTAAGGTATTATACTGCGCAGGTTGTCAGTAGAAAATAAAAAATGGCTGTGAGTGTGCGGAAGAAAACACACGTAAAAACAACAACAAATTAAAATTGAAATTGTCAGAAATAAAAATGGCTGGGAGCGTGAGGACTTAAATACACGTAAAAACAACAACAAATACTGACATTTGACACTAATTTTGATATATGCGCAGAAGAAACAAAAATCAAAACTCTAATGATATTACCTTTAATATGTGTACTGTGTATGCAGATGATGTTTTTATTTTTGGGACTCGATTGCTGAATTATTTTTTTTTGTCGCAGTGAAGAAGAAAACAAATAAAGAGTTGTTTTGACTTCTTATGTGAGAGATCCTGTTCATATTATACTCTGCTTCTCTGTCAAAGTGCTGGAGGAAAATTAATAAGCCCTCTGAAATTGGAATGGGGAACAATTCCACAAGCGTGAATGATTTTACGTATATCTTCACATCCTATTCACGCCCAAAATATGTGTGAATAAATTTTACTAATTGTGCACACGTTATAATGGGGGCTATCGTGGGTAAAATTTCCCACGGAATATCTCTCATCTTATAAAATTGGAATTGCCAACAATTTTCCACTGTTCCTTGCAGGTTCAAATTTGGTCGATCAAAATGGTAGCACAGTCTCCATGGAATGTTCAGTTTCGATGCCAATAAAAATTCCGAGCAAAACTGCGACCACAATTCACGTTCCCAGTTTTGACGATGGGAAAAATTCCGTGGGAAATTTTATTCACGATAGCCCCCAATATGTGAGTTAAGGTAGAGAATAAACGTAGTAAAACCATCATAAAAGTCGGAAAGTAAAAGCTTTGCACATTTATTTTGAAACCTTACAACTTTTACGATTACGATAGCTTTTTACGTTGCATGAATACCCTAAGTTATAATCACCCCAATAACAGAATTCGATGAATGTGCTGCGGAGGGAATCACACTCAATTTTGACATTTCGTTCATGGTAAAAATGTCAAAACTGAGCCTGGTTTCCCCCGCTGCTCAATCATAGGATTCCGTAATGGAAGTAAATAATAGAAATAGAAATTGAAATGTTAGAAGTATTGGTTTGCTTTTAGTAGTTTTTTTTAAATAATTTAAAATTAATTTTAAGATCCTTCTTTTCTAACTTCAAATCAATTGACAGCTCTTGAGAGTTTTTTTTATCGGAAAACCCAAGTTTTTTGACAAATATGTATTGTGTTGTCAAGTTCTCTTGACAAAAGACTCAAATTTGGGTAAAACATGAAAAATTGATTTTTTAAGAGCTTGTCTTATTAAGACAAGGTCCCCTATTTGTTGTTCACACTCTTACTACCGAGAGACGAAATAATGTATGTCAAGAATCCGCAGTTGAATATTTTCCTACCAATTGTTGATATCATCCATTTGCTACAAGAACAGCATAACTCCAAAATTGAAAAAGTATAACATTGGGATTATAATGTTTTCTTTTTGTAATAAATAATCTATATCTATATCTATATACATCTCTTCTCAATTTCAAATAAGAGCGCATTATTTGTTGCACTGCAGTGGTTTATTCATAATGTTTTAACGAAAACGAATTCATTATTTTGAAACAATAAATTTTGAGCTATGTATAACGGTCTTGTAGCAAACATGCGGTATGTAACTATTTAAAAGAAAAAGCTTGTGAAAACAAAGAAAATAGTACACATACGCCACAGTGACCACATTTCACCTTTTCAGTTCTATCATACATATTTTTTTTTTTTAATAAACAAAATATTTCTCTCTGATGCAAAACTGTCTTCATCCATCAGAAGTCTATTTTTTTATTTAATTTAAAAGGACATGAACCCCATGTCACGAGAAGTTTCAAATCCTATAGTTATCTCTGTGCTTCCAGATCCCTGGATACTTTTAATCCTTTGCATGATGCATGTATACATAGCTACTATATAGAGAGTTTTCCTTTTCGTAGTTTCAATTCGAAAAGTTTAGAGGCCCAACTTTACTTTTATCCTTGTTTCGTGTTTCATGTTTCCTATTTCCGTTCTCTAGGGCTGTATACAAACATAGATTTCTTTTTTTATTGCCGGCGAACTGGGAGATATCCTTATACCCAAACTCATTCGAAACATATGTATGTATGGAATATTTCTGTTTCCATTTAAGAAAAATATTATGTAAGTGGGTAGATGGTGTAAAGAATATTTGTAGGCTTACTGAAAATGAGAGGGAATTAAAAATTAAAACACTTCATGGATGCTATATACCTACTATTCTGAGTGAATTATATTTGAACCTTGAAAAGAATAGATTTTCGTGAATAAAATAGGCAAAACAAAAGTTTAAAACGGAGATAGTAAAAGGTACGTCCTTTTTCTTGATTAAAATTTCTTAGAAGAGTGGCTATGAAATAACCTCAACAAAGGTTGAAAAAGGCAACTCGTTGGACAAAAAAATGTCACAATTAAACCCCAACAGTAAAATGTTTTACAAAATATATTATTTAAGAATTTATAATTAAAGCCCGTTAACAAAAAAATGCCCTGTTGAAAAGAGTAATCAAAGGCTTTAAGAAACTCGGGTAACATAACAAAAAACAAAACAAAATCAAAAACATTATTCGTAGATATTCCTCTCCAAAATTTTGTTGATCTCCATTCAATCACAGATTTGAGGGTCAGATCAGATCTTAAATTTTAAGTGGTAAATTGAAAAAAATAGTATTGAAGAATTTTTTCAACAGAAACCACTTTCTTTGGTAATACAGACATACATACATAATATTGTCGTCGTTCTATCAAAACTCCCTAAGTCCATTCGAAGCCTAGAAACTTTTCGTGAATACGATATATTTATGAAAATATAAGCATTTTACTTCTGTAAGAGATCTTTAAATCTTTTGTTGGTCTATTCATAAGTTAATAAATTCTCAAAATCAAACATTTTCAAATTCTGGTTGGTACAAATCTATAAAAAGTACCGATGTCTCAAAATAAATAAAAGTGGACTTAGGGAGTTTTCACTGAACATTGACGGTATGTACGTTAGAGAAATGTGCAAAATAATAATGTTTTGAAATATTACACAGTACCACATGCATATGTACATACAAACAGAATTTCAATAAAGATTTTCATCATAGGTTCTAGCTGCGTTTTTTATTTTTTGTGTTTGTTTTTTAGTAACAGCTTTGGAGAGACCGACGAAAACTTTATCATGGAGAGACAAGACTACTTTGTATATAAACTTTCACTATTAATCGAAAATAAAAGGCGATTAAACATTTGCTACCATGATTTTCGATTTAATTAAAAATTCCCAAATCCCACCATCTGGATATAATCATTTCATTAAATCGTTCGCCCAATTTCTGCAACATACGTTGTACCTACTATTTTATATTTGTTAAAATGCTTTTCTAATTGAATAAACCCTTCAAATCACTTTTGCCGATTCAATTACCCCGAAACAATTAATGAGCTGATGTGTATAGTTGGAAAATTTAATTAGTTTTTAACTTCCTTATAGAGTAATTTTCCACTTCGTATAAAATTTGTCGGTGTTGTTTTGTCCAGCAAATCTTTAAAAATAACTTTATACTAACAGAGTGCGGCGTAGTCACATTCCAGGTTATTGTTTTTTATCAGTAATACAAACTCAAAGCCAACTTTAAAACAATTATGTTCCGATTAAAAAATTAATTAATTATCCAAATCTTTGTGCAAGTTAATAGTACAAGGGCCCACAGCAAATTTTGGCAGTGGATGTTTACCTAACAAAAATATGAGTATGGGGGTTTGAAGGTATATACTATTGTGATATTAAATACAAAAGTCTGGTAGGTTTTTTCTCATAAGGTTCGCATAAAATGGTGATATCATGAGTTCTATTAATCGGACTGTCAAGATTGAGGTGTTTATGCTTAGAAAAAAATTAATAAATAAATTCAAGTGGTTAATTCTCTGACGATAAACTAGGAGACCTAGCTGTTTTTAACTTCCTAAAGACTGAGGAAAAAAACTGTCAGACTTTGGTATTCGATATCAAGATACCATGCCTTAAAGCCCTCATACTCAGATTTGGCTATACATCCACTCCGAAAATTTGATGTCGGCTCTTAGATTATTAGCTGTCAGCCCTGTAAGTAGAGTATTGAAATAAGCTTAATAGGCCAAGAGCCGGGTACTTTTTGTCTGTAATTTATTACTGAACTGATTTTCTTGATAGAATATGCTCAGGGATATCCCCCAAATGTAAATCTAAGATGGCGGGAAGGTGGGAAGCGAGCATCAGTCACCATCTTGAAAACGCGTTTTATCAAATATCTAGTGACGCGTGCATCGTATGAAAAAAATTGTAAATTTTTTTTAAAGCTAATTTTCCATTCTTTTATTTGATATTTAAATCAAGTTGTTTTCGTGAAATGTTTTTGGAAAATTAAATTTCCAAGTCAAATAAGGGTATTCATTCAACAGCGTAAGGCCGTCGTAAACATAGCAAAAGTTCAAACTTCGTAAAGCTGTCACTATTTGTATGGAAAATTAGACAGATTTACGCTGTTTACAACTTTACTACTTCATGAATAGGTACCCTTCATATATTTTTGAAAACAATCAACTTAGAAAAAATTGCAATTTGTTTCGAAAGTATTGAGTTTTAAACTTAATTTCCCAAAAACATTTCAAGAAAACCAACTTGATTTAAAAAAGCAGGTAAAAGAATGGAGTATAAGCTTTCAAAAATTTTCATGAGATATTTGATAAAACGCGTTTTCCAAGATGGCGGCTGAAACTCACGCCCCCATCCCACCAACTTGGACCTACATTCAGGAGACATCCCTGAACTCAGTCTATCAAGAAAATCAGTTGAGTAATAAATTGCATTATATACTGTTTTTTCTCTGGCTCTTGGGCTATAATAAGAACGAAGAACTTGTGAATTGCTTTGAGAGATTTTTAATATTAAAATTAAAATGCTTAGTTTATTTGCAAACTTAACAGAATTTAATTTGTCCTTTTCACTGATTAAATATTCTCTAAAGAATATTAAACTAATCACATCGTACCCAGATACCTTAAGAATATACAACATCGAAGGACTTAATGAAATTATCGGATAAATTTTCAGATTAACTTCATTGCATTGCAATCCAGATAATATATTTTTCAAAATTCGTCATTTATTTAAATGCATTGCATAACTAAATCCATTCCATCTGGTTGATATTTCTTATCAGAAAATCCTTTCGAACTCCTTTTGAGAATTGTATGAATAACAGACTCTTCTTACAAATTTATACAAATCAAAATATTTCTATTGTGTCTTTTCACATTTCAACAACAATGACAGTTATGCATTATGTGATATGCTACGATTTGCACATTGCACGAGCTCCATTCCATCATCATGGCACAGGTTGTGTTTGAAAAAAATATTGAATGGAAAATCATTTTTGTCGATGATGGTTGTTCTGTAATGTTGTAGGTATATGTATTTGCTATTGCATTTGGAATAGGAATATCTCATGTTGTATATTTTCTTTTCAAGGATAATTTGAAAAAAATTATCATCGCAGAAGTTAGCACTATAAAGTAAGAATGTGATGAATGGGAAATAGCTATTTATATTTTTTGTTATCTTTCTGTACCATAAGCAGGGAATTTTCCTTTCACATAAACTCTTCGATTCTGTGCATAGCATACACTATTTGAAAGAAGATATTTATCTCATTTAGCTCTCACTGTAGAATCTTAGTAAAAGAATCTTTTAATTATTTTTGAATTGAAAAACTCAAACTTTTTTAAAATATGTATGCAACTCATAGAATGTATCGAATCGATATACACAGATGGGTATTATGTCAATCACCTTCTAAAGGTATAAGGGGTCAACATTGCTGGAAATGTTATATCAAGGGTAGGAGAATTAAACCAGAGTCACAATGACATTCAAAGGGCTCTGTAACTTTGGCACCACAAATATGGAAAATTTGGGAAAAAGTAATGCCATCTAATTGGTCAGTATTTGGTCAGAAAAGGTCAACTATTCCTAGAAATTGGTGAGTCCTTGATAGCTTGCAATCAAGGCTTAAAGTTTCTCAAGGTCACGCGCGATTTTTGGCATCACCAAAATCGCATCTGACCAATTAGATGGCACTATTTTCCCAAATTTCCTATATATGAGGGGACTAAGGTCCAGACCCCCTACAAAGTTATCCTTTTAAAGCCCAGTACATACTTGTGAATCCATACAAAAATTTGCATTTTTGTTCACCCGTGAACGTGCTCGTGAAGCTGTGTGGAGAGTTTTCGTTCACGAGCTATTCCCGTGCAAAATTAATGGAAACTCTTGGTGAACCGTTGACGATTCGATTACAAAAGAAAAATGCCTCATTTGAGGCATTGTGTTCTAAACGTCAAAGGTTCACAACACACTCGTCACAACACAAGTCTTCAGTGAGCAATTTCAAAAAATCATTTTCTCCACTCTTCCCTACTGTATTCCCTACTTAATTTAAAATGGTCCTTAACAAATTCTCTATGAAATTCAAAATTAATTAATTAATTAATTAATGGTGATTTTAAATTTAATATGGAAATTGAATAAATTGTGAAATTCTGTTTGCTTGGTTGTTTATCATTCAATAACGCTGGACTAATTCTAATGAAATTGGACATATAAATCTATTTTGCCATTGAATAGGTTATAGTTTTATTCAAATTAAAAGTTTTTGCGACCTTTAGTCCAAATGCGTTTCGCCCAGGTACAACAGTTGGGCTCATCAGTTAGATGCTGTTGTACCTTTCTAAGACGCATTGTTTTCAATCGATGGATACCGACAACTAATAAAATTAACAGCGCGTAAGCACTGTAAATTATATTTTTCCAGGGGAATTTGTTTAAATTCAGACACCCAGAATATATATATATGTATATATGATGTTAAAGCCCGTGGTCTGGTTAGTATAAGAATGAAGAAAAACGCAAATAATAGAAAATTATTTTTGTTTATGTTTTGTGGGCTATTGCATATAATTCAAATTAAAAGTTTTTGCGACCTTTAGTCCAAATGCGTTTCGCCCAGGTACAACAGTTGGGCTCATCAGTTAGATGCTGTTGTACCTTTCTAAGACGCATTGTTTTCAATCGATGGATACCGACAACTAATAAAATTAACAGCGCGTAAGCACTGTAAATTATATTTTTCCAGGGGAATTTGTTTAAATTCAGACACCCAGAATATATATATATGTATATATGATGTTAAAGCCCGTGGTCTGGCTAGTATAAGAATGAAGAAAAACGCAAATAATAGAAAATTATTTTTGTTTATGTTTTGTGGACTATTGCATATAATTCAAATTAAAAGTTTTTGCGACCTTTAGTCCAAATGCGTTTCGCCCAGGTACAACAGTTGGGCTCATCAGTTAGATGCTGTTGTACCTTTCTAAGACGCATTGTTTTCAATCGATGGATACCGACAACTAATAATAATATATATTCTGGGTGTCTGAATTTAAACAAATTCCCCTGGAAAAATATAATTTACAGTGCTTACGCGCTGTTAATTTTATTAGTTGTCGGTATCCATCGATTGAAAACAATGCGTCTTAGAAAGGTACAACAGCATCTAACTGATGAGCCCAACTGTTGTACCTGGGCGAAACGCATTTGGACTAAAGGTCGCAAAAACTTTTAATTTGAATTATATTCAATAGTCCACAAAACATAAACAAAAATAATTTTCTATTATTTGCGTTTTTCTTCATTGTTATAGTTTTATGACACTTTCCTTATTGCAATGAAATATCAAAGGGCATAGAATTAAGCGGGTTGAGATCAGGCAGTATTAAATAAAAATATATTGATGCTTTATTAAGTAGAAAAAGATGGACATGAAAATTCAGGTCAAGCCTATTTTTTAAATGCCATCAAACTGAGGCTTAGTGCAAATTAATACCATTTGCAGTTGTTTATATGCAACTACATTATATGAGCATTATATCATTATCTCTTACTAACTATAGTTGGTAGACTGCGAATTCTGGAATAGGAATGTTAACAAAATGGAAAAAGAACTGGAAATTTGAATACCATCTTTTCAGACTTCAACGAATTCTTATTTCAAAGGAGATTTAAAATATTTCACATAAAGTTTTAAACACCATAGAAATGTATGTTTATCGTTTACCTATGTGCATAATTACATACATATGTACATAATATGCATTTATTATATATCTGAACTAGAGTTCCTCCTTCAAAAGCAATTTCCATAACTTATAATAAACGACAAAATAATAACCCTCAAAAATACATCTTACTTACGCAAGTAATTAAATTTTATCCTTCCTGTAGGATGCATGCTATAACCTAGAGAAATTCTTTGTATAACATTTCGTGTTAAGACTCTCACGTTCATAATTCTTAATTTCCTGTCAAGTTAAACTAACGGGAACTAACGAAAAGGTACATGACTAGGTTCCTATATTATGTAGGTACATATAAGGTGCAAATCTAATTATTAACAAATATCCGTTTAACTCATCCGCTTTATGCTTTATTGATTAAGTCATATTCAACGTTTTCATAAAATACGTGTATCTACGAGTGGATGAATTCATTTATGCACTTTGATGGTGTGTACATATGCATAGATATACATAGATAGGTACTTTTCTTAGAAGGTATGCCTCTCCATCATCCTTTAATAGGATTTTCTGAATTAGAATTTCAATGGATTCGACTTTTCAATTAGTGTGATGGCATTCTTGATTCAATAAGTAATTGAACATGAACTAAGTTAAATTGTTTTTTGTTTTTATAAATTTTACCCCAATTAAGTAATGAGGACCAAATTTTATAAAAAGGAAATAGACGCTAGTAAAAAATATGCTATTTAGAACATTAAATGAGAGAGTGTGCGTGCAAAAGTTCACATTTAGTGAGAAAGTATGTATGTATGAAGTTTTTGTTGATTGCAGTAGATTTTCTTTAAGATTTTGAAGTTAACATGGATAAGCAGTTTATATTTTTACTATTATGAATTTTCAATTCTTGAACTAACTTCTGATCAACGTTTTAGTTTATTTGTGAATAAGAAGATATCTTAGCACTTTATTTTGATAGGGAACAAATCGTTATTTTTGTTTCCTCATCACAGAATTATATCTTTTTAAACCACACAATTTTTTAAATTAATTTCTCACCTTATATGAAAACTTTTTTCTTTATAATTTGAGCGCACTAAAGGGGCTTTGACTACCCTTAAGATGATGAGATATAGTGCGAGTGATCAGGAAAATAGGGAAGGATTCAAGAGGAGATACCGATGCACATTGGCTTTGAAGCTCTGAATATCGAAATGGAATGGAAAAACAGAGCCTGGTAAAGCATTCTACATTCGTGTTGTACGGCTAAAGAAAGAATCTCTGTACTTTGATAGTATGTCCGAAGTTGGGCTCAAGGGTAAACTGATGGGCATTCCTAAAAGCGTGAGTATCACGGTTGTATTGTTTAAGGGGAGGGAGAGAACTAGGTTAAGTTCAAAAAAATGGGTTTATTTCACACTTTAGTGCACCTAATTAATTTCCCTGTTACCATTCTTCCATTCTACAGTCTTATGAGTCTTCTTATGAAGTTCGTTGGAGTGAACTAGTTTCTATTTTAATTAAATTTTTCTACTGACTGCATCAGGAAAGTGGAGCCCACTGTACCTACTTATTCATAGATATAATACCTGTGTATACCAATGAAATGCCAAAAAAGTTCTTTGTTTTTTTGTCAATATTAGTTGAAATAAACTTAATACAAACTGCATATTACAAAGACCCTCATTAGGTCTGTTTGTTTTCTTGAAATTACTTGCAAATTTTCACAAACTCTCACAAATTGTCACAAATTCTTGTTTGTTAACTCAAAAAGTTGTATCGAGAGAGCGCAATGAGAGAGCAAATAATTTCCCCTCCGCGTTGGAAAACTTGCGAATTTCTGCTACACAAATTTCTGTGAACACGTATTGTTACAACTTCTGTCAAAAATCGTGGTGGTCAGTTTCTTTCACAGCGTTGCCACTATAATCGGAAAATTTTGCGAAGTAGATTTAAAAAAAAAAAATGCAGTATATTTAGTTTTCTTACAGAAAATCTGCATATTCCAATTTTTACTTTCATTTAAAAAAAAGGAAGAACAAAAGAAATTAAAAATAACATTATATAATTAAACATGCTGTCACGATTGTTATCAAAGCAAGCCAATAGCCGGAAGTCATAAGAATAGAATTGAAAATTAGAGGACTGAATTTTGTTGGATGATAATTTACTTTTCCGAAAAATAAAAGTGCAGTAGGCTCGATTAGTAGATTAGTTTTACGTAAAAAGTGCATTAAAACTATTGAAATCATGGCAAAGTGGCAACGCTGTCTATACACAAAAATGACGCTTCTAACAAAAATTGGTGCAGTTCATCATGGTTCAATGCGTTTGTTAACTTTTTTCAAATTTCCCCAACTCTCGTAGAATTGTCCCCTCTTTTCAAAATTTGACAGGCTTTACACATTTTTTTGTAAAAAGATACCAAACAAACCTTTTATGTCACTGATGAGTCCAAGTGAGTTCGTGAGATCGCAAATTTGTAGGACTAAAAGGCCATTAAAATCTATTTTGAATCAATAATTCAACAAGTCCAGTCATTAATGCTAATGGCCAGTTGCACCGACCTCTTTTAAAATTTTATTGCTTCGTTTAATTTTAAAATGACATTTATCGGTTGCACCAACCACTTCTAAATCTAGCAGGCCAATAAACGAACCAATAAACTAAAGTTCCATTTTCATCCAGATAAATTTTAAAAGCAAGTTTAAACGAACATATCACATTGGCACATTGGCTGTATCTAATGAGAATACCTTGTTTCTGTTTATTGTGTATTCACATTTTCCTTATTGCTATGTCACTTGTACTGGTTAAATTTTTTCGTTCAGTTTAATAAACAGATGATAAAATCCAGGGTTGGTTAATAAACTGCATTTTAGCTAAAAATTGTACGAAAGAGATTGGCGCAACCCAAATAAATTTATCAGTCCGAATAATTTTAACTCCATTTTAACAAAAACAGCTTTTAGTGAATTTTGGTGCAACTGGGCATAAGTCTTCTACTTGGATGATTTATTCCAGTAGTATATAGAATTTTTAATTTAAAAGAACCTCCTTATAAAACGTTTAATTAAGAAAAAGATCAATCAATATCCCAGACTCTAATTTATTCTTCTAAAAAAGTTAATTGTACTGAGTATTTATTTCGTTTCAATGTGAAATCAATGGCACAGCAAAATAATTTCTTGAAAGAAACATCTTTTTACATAACTAATAGTCTGATCCCTCCTAACAATTAACATAACAGATAAGTATAGGGATACAATTACTATACTATTTTCAAAGCAGATGTCAATAGGGCAAGAGACACGATACTCGAAACCCAACTTTGGCGTGTCTGTGTCTAGTTTCATGGATTTTTCAATACTTGTGCTTGCAGTATGTATAATGTATTTAATTAAAAAGCTTATAAGTTACATATAATAGCCCTGTTTTTTAATGCACTTTTATCTTCGCTTACAAAAAAGTAGCATGATAAATACAACAACAATACGGAGTTATACCAAATTGTTGTTGTATTTAACATGCTACTTTTTCTTAAGCGAAGATGCACTAAAAAACAGGGCTTATGTTAACTACCTGTTGAGCAAAAGCATTAAACCAATCACTCAACTGCCAAAGGTTTATGTATGATAGAAATATCAGTGTTATTGACATTTTGGCTTCTTGTTGATTTGTATGCCCTTCTGCAGCCCTTCTGAAGCGATGTATCATGTGGACTTGGGCACGCATAGCAAAAATATTTATCCATCTAATGTAATTATTCATAACCGTCAATTACAGCTCTAAGATCACAACTTAAATCTTCATATAATTTGCACATATAGAACGTTATAATTGTTTTGGTTTTTGCTTCCTTCACATACTACTACATATTATACCCTTTTCCTTAATAAAGGTAGGATAAACTCTCTAGTGAAAGTCCTTGAGGCGCAGTAATTGAGTTGAAACCAAACCTTTTATGGTTTGTGCCATTATTCCCTTGTTGAAAACCTTCATATTAAAAAAGTGATATTGTTATCATACAAATACAGGGTTGTTTACTTATGATGCGAAAAAAAGTAAAGGGCATGTAGCTTTGGACACGGACAACCTCTTGTGGAAGGGGTATATTTCCCCCTTCTTCTTTTCTTAAAATAAAAAATCTCTTTATTTTGTCACAATTCAAGTAAGGAAAGGAAATAATTGCTTGAAAATTCTGTGCTGCCTAGAAAAAATATCGAGACTTAAATTAAATCTAATAAACGATAACGAAGAAGTCCATTTCTTCATGCCATGCCTGCGTTGCGTCGGAAAATCAGTTTAGTAATAAATTGCAGAAAAAAAGTACCCGGGTCTTGGCCTAAGAATGTGGGACCTGGTCCATTTCTCAACACGAATGTGTCATATACCTTTAAAAAGGTTATTATGAGTACATGATTTCATTATAATGCCGCTAAGCCCTAAACCATGGAGCTCACGAGATATTCGCAACAGTGAAAAAAGTTTGTCCGACCATTGGTATCGTATAGAGGACAGTATAAGCTTTTATTTGATACCCCATTTATAGCAGTTGCTTATATTATAGGTACAGTTAGCGGAAAATGCAGCCTGAAAATAGCATTTTCCAACCATTGCGACCAAATAAGGCTTGGCCGACCAGTAATTTTGTAAATGTTTGGACTAAAGCTATCGGTTAGCATCCACTTTTTGCTTGATTGCGATGAGCTAGGTCGCATGCGATCGACAGTTGGTGAATCTTACAATTATTTATCGCACTGTATACAAATACATAATAAAAATATTTTCATTCCCTTTTGGTTAAAAGTATTTGGGATATTAGGAGCTGCCTCATTGTTTTAAAACTAGTTTTTTTTCTACTTAAATTTAATTTTGTGTTTGAACAATTTATTGACATTTCATTTCATATCACATACATAGATCAATTTTCTAGGAATCACCCTGTACGCATACAAAATATTGGAATCATCAGTATCGATTTCAATGTAGGAAACTAGACCATGAAAAATATCTAAATATTGGCGTTGGATACATTGAAATTATAGGTACAGGTAAGGTACTACGAACGAGGGATGAATTCTGGATTAGAATATATCTATATTCTACTGATGATGCATGTACGTAGGTACATACATAGACATTGAACAAATATTTCGTATGCTGCACGTATCTATAAGTACACCTTTAAGTAAAGCAAAAGAAGTTGATCATGTTTTAAAATATTTATATATTGATTAAAGGAAGGTAGTCAAAGCTTATTCAGTTAGACCTCCCTTTAATGTTCAATTTGTACAGGTTGGAGTTGATTAAATAAAATATTTTTCCAAGCTGCCATTTTTACAATAGTTGTATTTACTTTTTATTTGCTTGCTTGCTTTGTTTTGTAAATTTATTTATGTTTTATCTAAAATTTTTAATAAACATTGACATTGGGTACCTGGACCAAAAAAAGTAATATATCAGTTAATTGACTGCAGTTAAATGTTAAAAGACTTACTTACTAAAACTCAAATCAGGGCAGTACCTACTGAAGACTATTAAGTTTCAATTGGCTTAAGAAATTAAATATTTTTTGTCAATTGACTGCTTTTATTAACTGCACACTCAGATTACAAGGATAAACAACAACTGACCGCTTATTTTCAATTAAAGTACCGAGTCACAGCACAATACTAAATTACACTCAATTGTTAAGTTAAATAACTGCGACTTAACTGATTACATTACCAAAGTACAAGCTTTACAGCTTTTGTGAGCAGATAGAAGCTGACTAGAATACAGCATCCAAGCATGTACCTATATCTGGAAAACCTAATGATGGATCATTAGGTTTTTTCGTGTAGGTACTTTGGCAATCTGTCAAATTTTGAGGGTTGGAGATGTAATTCTCCCAGAGAGAAGTAAAACTGTGCAAAAGCATAGAACCAAAAATTTAACAAAAAAAACCTATTAAGAAAACAAATCCCCAGCACTAGAATTTCTACTTTACTTTGATATTCATCATTAAATTAGATATTTCTTGTATTAATTAATCCCAAACTCAGCATCCAGAAATCATAAATTCACAAAAAACATAAAATTACTTTATATGAAATGTCAGTTTCTTTTTTCTTAAAGTACTGCACAATTAGCAAAAAAACAAGAAATTCACAATTTAGTCACATTTTTTTTTTTTTTAATATTTCAATAAAATTTAATATAAAAAACGAACAGATAACAAAGAAAATCGCTTTTACCATAAGAAAAAAAAAAAACTTCAATGTAAACAACAGCTATTTTGTTTTTTGTTCTCAACTTACAGAGCACAGCACAAAATTTTCGGTCCAAGCAAATTCCTTGGGCAGAATTTGGCAAAAATTGTCAGGAAGGGGAATTTTTGTACTCTCTCGTGAGCGTTTTCTTTTGTCAAAAACCACACATTTTTGCTTGTGTATACGAACAGCTTTGGGCTTGAATTTGAGACAGTTGGCTAGAATTTGGCTGTTTCGTGTTAGTTCACGAACAGACCTATTAAGCGTGTTTGAACCAGCCAGAAAAAATAATTTCTAGGTTTGAAATTAATATTTTTTTTATACAATAAAAACTTTATTTAAAAAGCATATTAGAGAATGGATTTCTGGCTTTAAAAAAATCTATAGCATGCCATTTTAAGTGTTCCCGTTAAGTTTTAATTATTTGTTTGAATTTTGAGTCAACTTTTTAGAAAATTACCCCTCCTGTCTACAAGGGGGGAAATAGACCCAATACGATTTTTCCGCGTTTTTTTAAGCAAATGTGCATGACTAGGTAAGAATTTTGAAATTTGTGTATGGTTCATTGAAAGTTTTACCAGAAAAAAGACAAAATTTTATATTTCAAAGCTTTTTTAAATAAAAAAAATTTAACAAATTAAGAGAAACTAAAAAATACATCAAATAATTGCACGAACATACAGTGGCTTCAAAGTCAAATTTTTTTCAGATTAGAAATGAAAGTGCCGTTTTTTTGGCTCTAATTATAAATCTGAGATGGTTGTTTATTAAAAACACAAGCTTTGAGGAAACTTCTGTTGGTATAGTGTTCCGTTTCTCCAATTACAGATTTGAGAGGATTTTTGATAGCTTATGAACTTTATTTACCAAAAAGACCCACAGATGCTTAATGGGGTTGAGGTCTGAGGATGGTGGTGGATGAGGCAACTAAGACTTTACACTGTATAGAAGCCACTTATGCTTACTTATATAGACTAATGCTTCCGCTCATTGTCCTCTTACAGTATGAAATCATTCAGTAACTCAATTTTTTCAAGACTGGCCTTAAATTTTTTACTAAAATATGCTAATTTTTGTGTTTTTCCATATTGTTGTTTCAATAAAAACAAGATTGCAGATACTATTTTTATCCATAACTCCCCAAACCACAATGCTTTCACCTTCATGTTTCACCGTAGTCTTTAAATTGCTTAGCTATACTTTTGTGTTCAGTCTTTGGTACCAAATTTTCGACCGTTCAATTCAAAAATGTTGAAATTTTTTTCGTCAACTAAGATAACATAACCTGTTCCTAAAAGCAAAACAGAAAACCGTGATAAATAATTGCAAATCAATTAACTTCTAGCCGCAAAAGTCTTACACAAATACCTACAATTTATATGATTTCAGTTGCTGTACGAGCAATTTTTTGATACAGTGTATTTTCTTAAAAAAATTAATATAAGTGCAAACAAAATTTCTTGAAATCTGTGCGGCTTTATAATATAAAACAACTCAAATAATAAGAATTATTATCTTTTTATTCAAACCAAAAAAGATCTCAAATCTTACACAAGATAAATACATATAACGGGTGATTTTTTAAGAGGTTTAGAACTTTTTAAAAAAAAAAAAAACACAAAAAATTCGAAAAAAATGAATGAAATATTTATTTGAATCGATAGTTTGAACCTTGCAATTTAATGTTTAAAGATAATTTCATGCAAATGTTGACCGCGGCTGCGTCTCAGGTAGCCCATCCGCTGAGTCCAATTTTGGCATACTCTATCACACATATCGGCCGGTATCTCACGAATGAATGCATGGATGTTGGCTTCCAGTGCGTCAATCGAAGCGGGCTTATCCCTATAGACATTAGCCTTGACATACCCCCACAAAAAATAATCTAATGGTGTCAAATCGCATGATCTAGGCGGCCAATTGACCGGCCCGAAACGTGAAATTAACTGTTCACCAAACTCGCCTCGCAATTGCGCGATTGTTTCGCGTGCTGTGTGGCATGTGGCACCGTCTTGTTGAAACCACATATCATGCAAGTCAAGAACTTCCATTTCGGGCAAAAAAAAGTTTGTTATCATCGCTCGGTAGCGTTCACCATTGACAGTAACGCTGCGATTCGCATCATCTTTGAAGAAATATGGCCCAATAATGCCGCCGGCCCATAAACCGCACCAAACAGTGGCTTTTTCGGGATGCTGTTGCAATGCTTCTGGCTGATCTTCGCTCCAAATGCGGCAATTATGCTTATTTACGTACCCATTCAACCAAAAATGAGCCTCATCGCTGAACACAATTTTTCGATAAAAAAGCGGATCCTCGGCCAGCTTTCCAAGAGCCCATTCACCAAAAATTCGGCGTTGTGGTAGGCTGGCTTTAGTTCTTGCACCAGCTGTATCTTAAAAGGCTTTACGCCCAAATCCTTCCGCAAAATTTTCCACGTAGTGCTGTAACAAAGGCCTAACTGCTGGGAACGGCGCCGAATCGACATTTCGCGGTCTTCTGTCACACTAGCTGATACGGCCGCAATATTTTCTTCACTACGCACAGTACGTAAACGTGTTGGTGGTTTAATGTCCAACAAAGTAAATTTGGTGCGAAATTTGGTCACAATCTTCCGAATAGACTGCTCAGAAGGTCGAGAATGCCGACCATAAAATGGAAGCAGCGCGCGATGAACATTTCGAACCGAGCACGAATTTTGATAGTAAAATTCAATAATTTGCAAGCGTTGTTCATTTGTAAGACGATCCATGGTTAAATTGCAAACCAAACTGAAGCTGTTTGACAGTGACACAAAGGTACTAAACACACGTCAGCTGTCAAAACCAGTGTTGCCAAAACCAAACCAGCTAAAAAATCACCCGTTACAAACATACATCAAATAAATTATGTTAATCAGATCTAAATGTATTCAAAGTCCTTGAAGAGTTATCATTATCACACATTTATTAATTTAAATAATAAAACAATTGAAAATGGAAGCAATCCTTACAGAAAAACAAACACACACTCTGTCTACAACAATGTGTGAAAAGTCAGGAAATTAAAGATTCTTTCTGTTGAAAGGAGGCTTTTCCATCGTTTGTCATCCTGAAGTTAAAGATTTATCATTTGCTCCAGCAAATTATGCCACCATATTCAGTATAATCTATATAATAGTCACCACATAAATTGCCTTCATATAGGTCTATTCATAGATATGAAAGTGGTATGTACATTCATATATTTGTTGTATAAACGTGTTGACGAAAACGTCACAAAAAAGGTTATTGATTAGTATAGATGTCTGTGACGGTTGTATCAGTTTAATTTATGCATGGTTGCTGGCGAATTTTTAGCAAACTAAAACTTTTCAAGTGTGATTAATGGAATGGTTTTTGAAATGCAAATTAAAAACCGCCTGTGTGCTTCGTGAACGAAATTGACGTATTGACCACGGAACTCATCCATCAGTATCGATCATCATGAGAGATAATTTGGAGGGTTGTTCTGCAAGGAATTTGTTTTTTTTTATGAGCAGGAGTTTCTGTTGCTAGTGGTATTTGTATTTTGAAAGCAGTTGAAATCATCGTTGCTTTACATTCTATGTACGTCCCTACATACATAATATGAAAATAAAATTGAAAAAAAACTCGCTAGAAGGTGTGGATATCTTTCCTCTGTAGGTACATACCTGTGAGTTCTTTTGAGCTTCGCTATTAAAAAATCTTTAGGCTTATTAATTTCGAGTTAAATATGGGGCGTATTCAAAGAAGTTGTTTAAGCTGTTGCTAGACAAAACTGGAGTTTACCTGATGAAGTTTCAATATGATAAACTCCAGATTAGCCTAACAAGTGCTAGATGTTGTTTAAGCAGTTGCTAGACAAATCTGGAGTTTATCATATTGAAACTTCATCAGGTAAGCTCCAGTTTTGTCTAGCAACAGCTTTAACAACATCTATAAATATGCCCCCATTTATGGATATGCCTGCAATTGATTTCTTTAATAACGCGCTTCTTTATTAACACATCAGGTTCTGTATTGTAACGAGCTTTTTTTAAACAAAACAAAGCATTAACTAGGTATATTTTTTTTTTTTTTTACACTTCAGAATTCTGTATTGTAATGAGCTTTAAAGCAAGCTGCATTCTACAATCAGAGGCTCATCATGAGTGCATGTGTTAGTGGTTAGTAGATTAAGTAGAGCTAACACAAGCACATAAATAAATAAAAATATACAAAATTAAACAAATTACAAAATTAGACACATAATATAAAACATATACATAAATAAGTTAAGGTATAATCAAGACATAGGAATTCACGAGAGTGGAACACCGGTTCGCAACAGTGTTTTTAACCCTACTTTACTTATGTTAAAATCAACTGAGGCAGCGTTCAAATTAAAAAGTTTGCACATACGATTAAGAGGTTCGTGAATACCATAATTGGTTCTATGAAAAGGAACGTGAAACAGTTCAAATCTTCGAAGGTGGTGGGATCCCCCACGGTAGTTTATACCTATACAGGCTAATAAGTCAGGAGCATCAATTTCGCCACTGATAAAGTTGGTGAAAAAATATTAAATCATTATTAACACGCCTTTGACATAAAGTTTGAAGTTGCAGAAGCATGATTCTATTTCTATGTTCATAAGGTGGCAGGTTATACGGATCAGCCCAAGGAAGACCTTTCAAGGCAAAACGAATGAAGTTATGTTGTATTGATTCAATACGGCTTTTATGAATTTCGTAAAAGGGAGTCCATACTTGGGAGGCGTACTCAAGATGGGGTCTTACATAGCAATTGTATAAAGAGAGAGTAACATACGGGTCTTTAAATTCCTTTGCCCAGCGTTTTATAAATCCAAGCATGGAACTCGCCTTATTTACAATATAATTAATATGTACTATGAAATCTAGATCAGAACTAAAGTGAACACCCAGGTCTTTGAAACTAAAAACACGACAAAGTGTGTGCTGTGAAATGGAATAGTCAAAAGCACTCACTACTCGTTTTTTTGAGAAAGTTATAGTTTGACATTTTACTGGGTTAAGAGAAAGACCATTTTTCCCACACCAAACGCTTAAATTGTTAATATCAGCCTGCAGGAGAATATGGTCATGATTTGATTGTATTGTTTTAAAAATTTTCATATCGTCAGCATATATAAGAATATTACTACATCGGATACATGAAGTAACATCATTTATAGCGAGAATGAACAAAAACGGGCCCAGATGGCTTCCCTGAGGTACACCCGAGTGAGCACTAAATGGGTTTGAAAGACAATTTCTGAATTTTACCTGGTAAGATCTTTTTTCAAGGTATGACTTAATCCATGATGTTAAAAAATTTGGAAAACCAAAGGCTTTAAGTTTGAATACAATAATTTCATGACTAAGTTGATCGAATGCTTTTGAAAAGTCAGTGTATATGCAATCAACTTCATTCCCGTTTTCTAATGCATTAGAACATTTATGCAGAAAGGTAAGGAGATTTGTTACCGTTGATTTTCTTCTCACAAATCCATGCTGTTGATCACATATAATACTCTTAGTATGAAATGCTAGGCTCTCACATACAACTTGCTCAAAAAGCTTTGGAATACAAGAGAGCTTTGCTATGGGCCTATAGTTCATTATATCAGTTTTGTCACCCTTTTTAAAGATTGGTGTTAGAAACGATTTCTTCCATAAATTGGGAAATACTCCTGTCCTCAAAGAAAACTCGAACAACAATTGAAGGGGTTGAACTAGTATAAATTTACACTTTTTCAATAGTATAGGCGGAATTCCATCTGGACCAGATGAATAATCATCATTTAATGATGAGAGAAAGTCTAAAACAGTACTCGGTGGCACTGGGATATTGTTGCAACTTGTTTGGGCATAAGTATGTAAATTCTTAAAGTAATTTTCGTCGACATCTAAGGGCTTGTCAACAAAAGAATTACGAAAATTTTTCGCAAAAGCATTACAAATATCAATGGTTTCCTGCAACGAACAATTTTCATACATGAAGTTTGCTGGATAACCATCTGAGTTTTTTTTAACAAACCTCCAAAATGCCTTTGGGTCATCTTTTAGAGAACTTCCCATTTCGTTTACATGGTTAGTGTATAGATGTTTTGAAAGAGTTTTAAATTCTTCAAAAAGGGTAGTATATGAGTTGTGGTCTACTGGCGAAAGATTTTTTAAGTACACTTTCCATGCTTTGTTTCTTTTATTTCGGTATGCTGAATTTGTTTTATTTTTTGTTTTAGAAATAATAAGCTTTGCTGGTAGGTAAGCATAGAACTGTTGTACTGAATCACTGAAATAATAGGTACATTATAGGACTGTTATACCTACATATGAAAATGCTTGTACGTATACGACGTGAACTCAACTAGGCAAAATTTCTATGTGAAATGCTCTAATAATTCTAATGGGGACCCCTGTCAAACGCAAAAATATTCTGAAATGCAATTTCATGGTCATAATCGTATGACATAAAGGGAAATCAAATAAACACATTACCCTAAGAATTTAACTTTAATTGTGATGTTAAATAAAATATTAATGCATTTTAAAAATGCTCTCCATGTTTTCGTCCTTATTTACCTACAGCCTTAGCTTCAATTTAGAAAAACAGCTCAGACTTACTAAACAAAAACTTAACAAGTTTTTGTATGAATAAAGTTCTTTTATTTGAGTGGTGTACCAATTTCTCTTACAAAAAACAACTCCATTTTTTTCAAATAAAAAGGTTTTTGCTGCAACAAAAATAGGGCACTCTTTTTTGCGGGTAAAACATTTAAGATGCAATTTAAATATAAAGCGAAGCTTTTAATGACCACAACCACAACAAAACTTCCTAACTCATTCTGATGCTTTTCTTTAACTAATTGCCTGGTCATTATTATTTTCCATCAACATCATACAGAGCGTTGGACCAAACAACCATCAACACAAACCGCACACAGTAAAATATTTTTTTTTGTTGCTGTCCATAATCGTTGAAATCCATTTCCAGAATAAATGCAAATTGCACCTAAAAAAAAAGACAATCCTTGCTTATGATTACTTAAGTTGAAGGAATGGGTGGGTGGGCCGCTATTAAAAAAAAGAAAACCACTGCTGGTAAATAGTTAAGGGTATAGTCTCTTTTTATAAAAATCACAGTGTTTTGAAAGCTCAGGAAGAAATTGAAGAAACTGGAAAAGTGCCAAGTAAAGAAAAAGGAAAGACGACGATGACGACGACGACGATGGGCGATATAATTGTGACTTTCGCAACAATTGGACTATTATCCTTTTTCCATTGAATCTAGTCCATTTTTCAGTGTGCAAACTTTGTAATGGTGTAATTTATTGCTTTCGCAGAAGTTTCTATTCTTGTTCATGGTATTTTTGCGAAATCAGATTAATAGCCGGATGTGAAAAGGTGGACTCTGCTTGTTGGGCAAATGTTCGTTTTGTATGTCTCTCTGAGTGTCTGTGTCTTTAAGTTCGAACAACGTGAGTGTGACAAAGAAAAAAGTTTATAATTTACTCTGATCACGGAAGCCGGACAAAACTTGGTGCTTCCTTCCTGTTAAGATGACATACAAAAGCATGAAAAGCGGAACGTGAGTATATAGTTTTGTTATGGTGTGAAAACAGAAGTTTTCCACCTTAAAAATTCTTTCAACTTTGAATTCCTTTATATTGTGACTTTGAGAAGTGAGATATAGACTGGGCTATACTTATTCCTTTGCTTGGCTACTATAATTTTTTTCTTTTTATTTAAAACTGGTACCAAATGAATCAGATTTTTTTATCGTTTTTTCTTCAAATTAAATTTAAAATTCACTTACAGTTAAGAAGGGTATGGAAGTTGGTTCGTACATACTGTTAGCACATAAAGTGAGAGCTTGGATTGATTTATAATTAAATTAATAGAGTTGCAAAATTATACTTTTGGAGCTCTAAAGTTTTGCAATACAGAATGCCGCTTCCGGTCGAACTATGTCGTTTAGTTTTAGTATATGTAGTTGTAGGATAAGAAACACATTTTTATTTTAGATTTTAAACTTTAATAATCGCGATTGTAAATATTCATTTTAATTTATTTTATTAATTTAACGGACTTACCGCGATAGTTTTATTCAAAAAATTGAATTGAAATTGAAAACCCGACGTTTCGACAAGGTTCCACTTGTCGTGGTCACGGGTTAACTGATGGCTTGCTGCTGCGGAGATTGTACCGGTGTGTTGACTGTGTTAGAGATGGTAATTGTTGTTGCGAATCAATGTAAGCAAAGATAATTTCGTTGTGGCGCCATCTGTATTCCCTTGCGTAAAAGGCGTAGAAGGCTGATATCCATAGTGTCGCACATCGTTGGCCTCAGAATTTTTACAGCTGAAAGATAAAGTTAATCCTGAACTGAAAAACTGTTACTGAGTTAACTCAGGCTTAATTTATTTTCAGGATTAGCTAACTCTGATTTAACTCAGAGTAAAGCCTGAACTGAAAAACTGGCCCTATGGATATCACCCTTCTATGCCTTTTACGCATAGGAATAGAGATGGCGTCACAACGAATTGCACTGGCAATAACTTTCAATATCGAAATCGAAATGGCACCACAGCTAAAAAGACCCTCAATTTGGTGCCTGAGTTAACTCACCAAATTAGACGAGTTAGCTCGGAGTTAACTTTCGATTTCAATTGACTGAAAAAAACATTTTTGGAGTTAATTCCGGTTTAACCCCGAGACTAGGATGATCTCGCACTGAAAAACTGGCCCTAAGTACTTCAGTGTCGATTTCACAAACCGACAAATCTTCATCCAACAAAAAATATTGGATTTTTTGGTTGAGAAGGGTTTAATTTCACTGTCCAAGCTTTTTCTCATAAAACTTTATCTTCTAACAAGAAAACCAAATTTTTGGTTTTGATATCATATACCAAACACTTAACTCTCATTTTCTGGAAACTAATATTGAAATCTCATCAGTTAGTTGAAACTTATAATATTATATACAATCAATTTATATTTATAAAGGTTGAACTGCATTTCCAACAACTTGATTAATATTCTACATATGTACATACAGCTCTTAAATCCAATAGATTTCATATACATACCTACTCGTACACTCTACTTTACACACAGAATGAAATTTCTAAAATCCAAACTAAATCTAAAGTATGGAACAAAAACATTTTAAAATTGAATACATATTACATATACATAAGGGTGGTCCTTAAATTGAACATAGTCTCGGATAGCCCTCCTTCGATTCAAATCATTGAATAACAATTTCCCTAATTTATTCAGATTTTATTTCATCTCCTTCGTCTCCCTCTTTTCACTTTAAGTTACTAAGGGCCAGTTTTTCAGTGCGAGATCATCCTAGTCTCGGTGTTAAACCTGATACCTGAGTTAACTCCATAAACGGGTTTTTCAGTCAATTGAAATCGAAAGTTAACTCAGGGACCAATTTGAGGGTCTTTTCAGTTGTGGTGCCATCTCGATTTCGATAAGGAAAGTTTTTGTCAGTGCAATTTCGTTGTGGCGCCATCTTTATTCCGATGCGTGAAAGGCGTAGAAAGGTGAGATCCATAGTATCGCACATCGTTGGCCCTAGATTTTTGACAACTGAGATATAAAGTTAATCCTCTACTGAAAAACTGTTCCTGAGTTAACTCGGGGTTAATTTCTTTTCAGGATTAGCTAACTCCAATTTAAATCAGAGCTAACCCTGAACTGAAAAACTGGCCCTAAGTATGGGCTTAGGGTGATCCTTATAACACACGAACAAAAATTAGAGCATATCGATAAGATTTAAATGAGAAAAAAATCGTATTGGAGGGTTCTATTTTCCCCGTTCAGGTAGGAGGGGTAGTTTTCATAAAAAGTTGACTCAAAAAAGAAAACAAATACTAAAAAACAACGGCAACACTTACAATGCCAAGCTATAGCTTTGTCAAAGCCACAAATCCGATTTGAAATTTTTCAGTTTTCGAAATAATAATTTTCAATTTTCAAATTAAAAAAAATTTAATAATTTTTAAGTTTGAAAATATATTTTTTTCAAAAACAATTTCCAATAAAAACTTTATTGTAAAAGCATTAACGAATGAATTTGTGGCTTTAAGAAAAGCTAAAGTCTGCCATTGTATATATGTCTATTTTGAGTCAACTTTTTAAAAAATTACAACTGCCGTCTGAACAGGGGTCTATTTCCCCCTTTGGTACGATTTTTTCTAGTGTGGGAAGTGTGTGTGTTCTACATATTTAGAGCCATTTGATGCCTATCCGGCTCGGAATTAAACAAAAAAAATATATAAGAACCACCCTAATATATACATGCATACACACATGTAGTACGCTTGAAAAGGATTCAGATTTTAAACTGCCATAGGGCTACATTTACAAAAGTGATTTTATTTTATTTAAACACAGCATTCTAAAAGTTTTAAACAGCAACAAGTTAAAAGTTAACCATTTATACCCCTCATCCTCTTATCCTAACTCGTTAGTCATGACTTTGGCCTGCCAAAATGAAGTTGTTTCATGAGTTTTTCATTTTTCATTCAACACAACACAACACAACCATCAGTCCTACTTCTCTTTCTCTACAAAAAGAAAAACTCTTGTAAGCATAACTTTATTTATTGAAATTGTGTTTTAGAATTGCAAATTTTTAGCATTTTAACTTGAACAAAAATGAAATAAATATTTTTTTTTGTAGAATGGTGTTGAAAACTGAATGTACTTTTATTTTACTAAAACTTATTTCAGTTCAATGTTGGATAAGATATTATATCCATCTACTACCCCAAGTAGTATGTTTACCTTCACATGTACATAATGTACATAGGTATGAAATGAAGAGGGTCTTCCAACAAGAGGTTTTATTTAAAACTTCACGCCATTTTCAAAACTGTCATTGCAATCGCTTTTGATTTGAAACAAACAAGGTGGTTATTAATTAAACTCGCATAACGTGTGAAACACTCACTACAAAATGGTGAAAATACCGTGCAAACATTTCTTATAATTCATACTTCTTTTAAACGCCATCAAGCGCCTGCCGTTTTAACAAGTCAAGTTAAATTCAAACAACAAAAGTATTTTATTACTCACTAACCTATATAGATGTATATGAACATATATTATGATACTGAAACAATTTTCCCACTTCTTGTAACAGCTTGTAACGTTTTTTAGCAAAAACAATAACTTTAAAGACTAACATTTTAACCTTTGTATACACCCACTTCTATAGCTTCGTTAACTTGTTAACAAGACTCCACCTTGTAGCCACATAAAATGCACCATGATTTATTAACACAATTAACTTTATTTCAAGCTAACGAAAATAATGTGCTTTTGAAACCCAAACAAAGTGATGAATTAATTGCAACCAATTATGATAAGCATAAAATAAAAGCTTTAATTTCTATTTTTTTGTTGTCTTCCTAAGAGCTCATAAATTATGTTTTATTCAGCAGAAAATATCCTTAAACAGCGAGCAAGATTAATGAATAATAAAGAGAGAGGGAAAATTATAAAATTTGAAGTAAAAGAATATTTTTCGAATCAGGGTTTTTTTTTTGTGTTTTTTTTCCTGAACACGAGGCTATTTTTTTTTCATTTCCTTTGGCTGGTTTGTGCAGTTTTTATTAAAAAGAAATCATTCGGAAATGAAATGAAATTAAAACTTTTGGTGGAGTGAAGTGAAGGTAGGTACAGAAAGAAAAGAAGGTAGGTAGGTACTTATCATTTATCAAGTCTGTTTGTGCTTGGGGTGGTTTCAGTCTTTAGTGCAAGTCATACTTACTGTCCTTTGTAGAAGAGTCAACAGTAGGTAGGTACTAATAAATATATTTTTTCATTCATTGAACACTTTCATGTTAGAAAAATTGGTTCTCTGAGTCTTAACATGGTACATTATGTTTATAGGATCCAAACATTTTTTATTTAAATTAACAAAAAAGCTAAAATTGGACTTTGTGGATATATTAGGCAGTTTTCTGAAAAATTGCTTATTCATAATAATGGTTTTTTTTTCACATCCCCTTGTACGCATTTTCAGATCTTGTGTGCCTTCATGAGAATGAACAAAAAAATTGAAAATCGAAACATCTAAGAGAAGCAACGAACATTTATGCGTTTATTGTTTCACTTTATAGTACTAGATTCATGCCCAAAATATTTGAAGTGTGTGGTTCATGAAAGTACTGGGTGAATGAATTCTATAACATATTGTAAGGAATACAAACTTTTCCAAAGACTACACAAAGTGAGAAAAATGTTCAAGACGCTCTTTTTTTTTTCCTTTGAAACTTCCCTATTTAAAAGACTTCCTTAAAAGAAAAAAAAAAAAAACTCAACAACGACCACGAAAAAGAAATCAGTAAATAGTGCTGTCAATCTCACACACCATTAAAAGCCGATTTATAGAAAAACTTTTACATGCTAAACAATGCCTAAAAAAAATAAAAGGAAATAAAAAGCAAATTTGCACACAATCGAGGTCTTTTTTTTTATTGTAAAATGGTTATGTCATCTTCTTCCCAAACTGCTCATCAGAGCTTGTAATGCCTCTTTCTTTTACTTTATCTTCATCGTTATCTCAAAGGATTTCTTTGAATAACTTAATGATTTAACTAAAGGATGAAAATGTCACAAAGACACATTTTTCACGACATCAGTTCAGTTGAAGGATTTGGAAGAGAGTGACTATTATTAAAAAAGATATTGCTATATCAACAAACAAAGACGAAGCTGAAGAAGATGGATTTAAAATGCCATGACATGGGTCCTTAGGTAAAATTTTGTCCATTTAACATTATTACGCAGAATTAACAATGATAATTATATTTCTTACGTTTTAAAATAATTTTCCTTTAAAAATTGAAATGGATTTTAAACGAGAAAGGATTTCTTAAACTTCAGCGATTTTTCTATGCTTCTGATATCTGCTACTCTTTTAGTATAGGTACCTACACCTATGTTATAATATAATATAGTAATAAATTTAACGGAAATTATTTCACTAAAATTGGATATTTTTCATCAAGATAAAGGTGCCCTGGAGTTATTTTACTACGTACTTGGAGATATTTTCGTCGTAACTCTTGAAGTGTTATTTCTTATGAAGGAGCGGTGTTTGAAGGAAATAAAGTAGCGTAGAAATGAACCTCATAAACCTTTAATTAGAAAGTTAAGTGTGGGTACTTTTAAAATATGTTTGTACTACATAATTGAATACATTTATTGTGTGTGTTCTTACAAAATGTATAAAAGTCAATTTTTCTAGAAACTGGGGCTGAATTTATATTTTTTGTAAAATTTTTCAGGTAGGTATTTCAGTTTTTCCAGCTACATAAATATAATATAAATAGCATCTCTATACAACATTCGCAATTTCGTAAAAAGTAGTTTTCAGGAAAATTTTATTCGATCGAATACATGTCTATCAATAACCCTCTTTTGAGGCTTATCATGGTGCTATGAGTATTTTTTTAAATCCTAATCCTAATAGGATAATGTATCTAATCTTTTAAACAAGTTACATACATACATACAAGCACGTCATGTACCATGTGTTTATTTCTATTTTATTTGGAAAAACACAGTGTTATTTCCTTTTTATTGGATATTTTAAACCAAATTATATTCTATTGACGTTTTTTTATTATTATTATTATTGTTACTGAACATATAAATTTTCAATGAAATATAATGCTCCCACAAAATTTTTGTTAGAATATTTTGTTATGGTATCATCCCTTTTTTGTTGATGTTGTTGGAAAAACATGAAATTTTCAGATATTAAAAGCCATTTGAAATACAACATTAATAGAATAATATTACTCCAAGAGGCAGGCAAAAAAAGTAGGTTCCTAATACAATTTATTACTGAATTGATTTTCTTGATGGGATATGTTCAAGATTGTCCTCCGAATGTAAATCCAAGTGGGTGGGACTGGGGAGTGCGAGCAGCAGCCGCCATCTTAGAAAACGCGTTTTATCAAATATCTAGTGGACCGTCCATCGTACGAATATAATAGTAAATTTTTTTGAGAGCTTATATTCCATTCTTTTATTTGTCTTTTTTTAAATCAAGTTGTTATCATATACAGTTTTTGCGAAGTTGAGTTTTAAAGTCAAATTTTTGAAGAACAAAAATTTTAAATTGTTTTCAAGTTGATTTTTTTTTAATATATTAACTTTAAAATCTTGTTTCTAAATAAAATTTCACAGCAACGGTTTGATTTAAAAAAACTAAAAAAGAATGGGATAAAAGCTTAAAAAAAATCTACCTTTATATTCGTACAATGCCCGGTCAGTTGCACAAATTCAAAAAATTAAAACAATAAAAAATAAAAACAAATTTGAAATTACTGGCAGAGTGGCAGCAATGCTGAAAACAAATATACCGTGGTGGACACATAAATAGCACACTTTAACCTTCATTTGGTTAATTGCATACAGGCCTGAGCTTTAATTTTAAAGTAACGGGATCTCTCTTTGTTTTAATTATATGAAAACAGGAGAAAATGAACCCGTTAAATTTTTATGTTTTTTCCATTACCTATTCGAATTTGTAACAATAGTCGTGAATCATCATTGTTGAAGCGTGGTCATTTAATTAGCACAGTTCGAGTTACATTCAAAGCTGATTAATAATTTAATGTTTAACATAATTTATTGGAACGGTAAGTCTATTTGTGAGATCAATTTAAAATAAGTTGCTATAAAAATATACGATAGACTATTAAAATATACGACAGATATGGGAAAAGGACCACATTGTTCATCAGAAAAAAGGGTTTTAATAAAAGAGTTGAAAGTTCAAGGAAGAACCGTAAGTGAAATATCGGAAGAATTAAACTGTTCCAGGAAACTAGTTTATAATGCAATTCGGCATCTTGACACTTATGGAACTACAAAAAACGTTTCTAGAGCCCCGCGTGCAAGAAAAACGAGTGTAAGAGAGGACAATTTAATACACAGAGCTTCGATTGCAGACCCATTCAAAACTTCGAAGCAAATAAAATCAGATGTTGAGTCACAGTACGGAATTTCTTTGTCTTCCCGAACAATACGACGACGCCTGAATAAAAATCACTTAAGAGGCTGCATAGCCCAGAAAAAGCCGTTTGTTTCGAAAAAGAATTTAAAGTGCAGAATTCAATTTGCAAAGGAGCACCTCCGAAAACCTATACATTTTTGGAAAAACATGTTATGGAGTGATGAATCGAAGTTTTGCAGATTCGGGTCGGATGGAAAAAAATATGTTTGGCGTCCACCTAACCAACAACACAACCCAAAATACACACTCAAGACAATAAAACATGGAGGGGGAAATGTTATGGTGTGGGGAGCTTTCTCTTGGCACGGTGTGGGTCCAATTGTCAAAATCAACACAAAAATGGACCAACATGTGTATAAGAAGATTTTGGAAGATCACATGATTCCCTATGCTGACGACAATTTGCCATTGACCTGGCGATTTATGCAAGACAATGATCCGAAGCATACTTCTCACCTGGTGCAATCGTGCTTAGAAGGTAATTTTGTCAATGTATTGAATTGGCCGGCTCAGTCTCCCGATCTCAACCCGATTGAGAATCTGTGGAATGACATTGAACGCCAAATAGAAGGTCAAAATCCTAAAAACCTCAATGAACTGTGGGAAAACATCAAAAGTGCCTGGTATGCAACGCCAATAGAACGCTGCAGAAAATTAGTGGAAAGTTTGCCAAGAAGATGTCAAGCTGTCATTGCAAACAAGGGATTTCCAACAAAATATTAAATTAAATGTTGAAATTTTAAGGTTCAATAGCTTTTTCAGGTAATGTGCTAATTATATGTCCAAGCAATAACATCAACTTTGAAATAACTGTGTTACTTTTGTTTATTTTTTACAGTTGTGACTGGATCAAAAACAAAAAGATGGATTTTTTATAGATCACATAATGTGTTAGCTTTCAAAAATCTACTAACTTATTATATAGTTAAGCCCAAACTGTTTTTATATTCAAATTTAATAAAAAATCAAAATGAATAAAAATGTGTGCTATTTCCATGTCCACCACTGTATGTAAATACGAAAAAACACAAATGTCACTGTTCCGTACACAATAAATGGTCTAAGTAATTAATTGTGTGCGAAAAAAGAGTGTCGACTTCTCTAAATAATCTAATACAATAATCAATTCCACTAAAGATGAGTTTATTGACCAATTTGGATATTCACTAAAAAATAGGTGGTAGGTGGATAAAATAAAATCTTATTTTTCCTTCGGGGTTTTTGGTCACAATGGATGTGGAAATGAAACAATTAGTTAACTACTTTTCCCGACGTTTTGGCAGAGGTTGCCGTTGATGCCTTCTTCAGGGGAACTTTATTCAAAGTTCTCCTGAAGAAGGCAGCAACCCCTGCCGAAACGTCGCGCATCGGGAAAAGTAATGTTAACTTAATTGTTTCATTTCCATTTAGAAAATGAACAAATCAAATTTCATTTTCCGCACACATAAATGGTTCGAGCAATTAACTGTGCGCGAAAAGAGGGTGGAGACTTGGAGACTTCTATGAATAATCTGCTACATTAATCGATTTCAGTCATCCAACAGTCATCTGTTCAGTTAGGCCAGATTTAAATTAAACTTGGAGTTAAATCTAAATTTATGGAAAAATATGATTCGTGTACTTGTTAAAACTACTAATTTCTACGAATTAAGCCCAAAGTTCATATAAAAAATAAAATTGTACCAAAGTTCGTAGAAATTCGTAGTTTTTGGAGTAAACTAACAAGCATACTCAAACATATGTATGCTTTCACCCTGAAAAACTGGGTTATATGTAAGTGAACAATTCGTGTGATTATTTTCTCGAATACTTTTCTTATATAACAATCCGGAAGAAAAGGTTGAGGAAGTTGTTTAAGTAAAATCCGCCCACTATTGCAGTGGCACATAGCTTCCGTTTTTATGTCTTATTTTCTTGGAAACAGCTCAAACGATTTGGACTAAATTTTCAAAATTTGTTTTCGAACACATTCAAATTTGATTTTGCTAGAGGAGAAAGAATTAAGGAAGTGGTTTAGGTAAAATCCCACGTCTTAAAAGATTTTAGTAAATTTCTTTTTAGAGACAATTTTTCTAAGCCCAATATTTTAAAAAGCCAAGGAACCGATTTTTGATTTTCTCATTAGCTGCTTCACACATAGTTTTTTTTAAGCTTTTGTATTAAAGGCTTAGTGTAGATATTGACCCCTGTGATACATTTGAGAACTTGTTACTAATTTTATCGCTGTGAGCTATTACTACTATCACTAATCATAATAAAAACATCTTTTTTTATTTTACCCCATCTTTAAGGCCCTCATTCCTCACTTCTTGAAGCAAGCCATTATAATCTAGACGCAAGCCTTTTCAAAAGTCTTAACCAAATAATAACCATAATTCATAATCCTGTTATAAATGTCAAAATTAAATATTAAATTTGTATCTCATTTAGAAGAAGTGATACCTACTCGTACGCTCTTAATTTATTTTCAGCAAAAACTCTCTTGCTGTCATTTTATACAAACCAAAAATTGTACCAACTTTATTGGACATAAATGTTATCTCAATTACATTGTTAGGATTGAACAATATTATTGTAGAGTTTGTTTCTTTATTGCTAACTAAGTACATTTAAACGCAGTTTTACTTCCACAGATGATGTTAACTGAAACACTTTAAGAAATTTATTTAGGTTACTAATGGTCGATACCCAGATGTTTCGTGCGAGATAATGGAAGCTTAAAGCCCCAAAAACCCTATACCACTTTCACTTACCTAGAACATTTAATGTTTATTGAGTCTGAGAGACAAAATAACATCATACCTTCTTACTCACACATTTCAGCATAATGATACATTAAATACTACACCAGACCCCAGGGAAAATGGCAGATATACAGACAGACAAACAAAAAATATATAAAACAAATTTATCTTGTCTGCAAATGATGAGAGAAAATGTCAAATCCTTGTAAGCCTGAAGAAAAATCAGTTTACTGTAATATAATAAAGGGTGTTTTTCAGAGATTATTTGAAAATCTTTTTTTTATTTTTTTTCAATTAATAATGATCCATGATGAATAAATCATAAGGAATGTATTGAGCGTTAAACGGGCTTCCAATTGAGGAGCATCCAGATGTTTATATGAAAATCGTGTTTATAGTGACGATACTTGTTGTCCCATTGGTTGAAAAATAAAATATGTTGGCGTGTCTTGGGTACGGAAAACTTAGAAATTACTTAGTATACTTAACCTTACACTTAAATCAGTATATAGCTCAGTATCATGGTATAAGAATAACAAGGTATGCTTGACAGTTCAGGCAATTGAGTGGTGACGTCATTGCGAGTGAATGATCTCAATTGTTTGTCATTTATGGCAAAGTGAGTAAATAGAAATTGTTTATGTTTTGAAGGTATTTGTTATTTAAACTCAAAGTAAAGATTATTTATGTTTTGAAGTTATGTTTTGTTTAATTTCAAGTAAAATAATATAATAAATAATTTATTTTTTAAAGCTCTGTGTTGGTGAACACTCGCTATGACGTCACACTAAACAAAATATGGCGACCCTTCATCTCATATACAACATACCTTGTATTTTTATACCATGGCTCAGTATGGTCTTTTCTTCATTCTGTACTGACTGGACTATCAGTCTACATACATTTTTTTGTAATGATTCTGGAGTTCACGTTACGTCAAAAATCATTGATCGGTGACTATTTCTTCGAAAATATTAATAGCATATTGTTCAATTATTAGGTCTGAGAGGATGACCCTATACATATTACCAATGATGCCATTGAGCTACCAAGAACTCAATTTAATAACAACATTAGATTTTGATCGTGTCGATTTTAAGTCACTTTATTACTTCTTTCAATCTTATGAAAATCTTTTGATGTAGGTACATATTTGTCTTTGGAACTCAAGAATAAGTTTATTATTGGCTCGCTAGAGAACCAATTAAACAAATAAAAAAGTTGAAAGAAATACAGTTTATTAGAAGCTACGAAGGATCTTATATCTTAGTATTTTTAATTCATGCTTTACTACCTTAATTTTAAAGCTTTTAAGAAAACACCCTTTATTCTATCACAAGCTTATAAGAAAACTCATTCTTTTTCAAGGTATTAATTATTACTTTATTATTTTTTGAAATATTTGTCTTAACATTTTGTTTGCTAAGCACCATCCCCAATTATTTTTTCATAAATATTAAAAACACACATTTTACCTTACTTATGTTATTCTATTTTGGGACTGTATCCAATTCACTTTATATTTTATTAACAACCTTGTCCAATATAAAATATATGAATTGAAAACTCAGAGCTTAATAATGGGCCATTAAATTTCAATATTCTGATATCGTGCACATTATTGGAATATTACCAGACACCAGAGGCATATAAATAAAGGGCACTCCTCTTTTTAGAGAGCGCTGCGGGGTCAAAAATTATTATCTTTGCTGAAATAAATAGAAGTCATCCGTGAGAATTCTGCCCGCACTTGCAATACTTGGCAATGTTTATCCGGAAAATCATATAATTTTGTGCCAGAACCATCAGCCACAGCCATATGCCTGGCCTGAGCTCGTTTATACATAATTCACTCCTCTCGATTCCATCAAGTGCTCCTCTATGCCAGTAAAAGTGCCACAAACAATTTTCCCAGCATGAAGTTATTATAGTCAAATCGATTGACTGATATAGTAATGGATTGAGTAGAAGTCTTCTGTGGTTTCCCAGGACACCCTCTTCATATTACCATTAAATGCTGTATCAAATAATTTGCTTCAATTTATTGTTGTATTGGAACGTTTATAGGTCGATTACAAGTGTACTCAAAAAGGTGCTTTTGATTCGTTTTATGGGTTCAATAATAGAAAGAGGAAACCCCCCATTGCGTTGGTTAAATTTCCAACACCAACGCTATATGTATGTAGTAGGTAGGTATATATATACCAACGCAATTCGCACAAAATATACACACGCTATAATTTCACTTTTGGACATGACACAATTATCCCCTAATGGGTTTTTGGCGGGCGGCATAACATGAATACAAATTCCGAAAAGGGTTTTTTACGAGCTTTGTATTTATGACCGAAAAGAATTTGAGTTTTCGTAGCAATTCACACACTGTAGAGTGTAGAGGTATCTTAATCTAAATCCATCTGAAGAAATTTTAACTTGGGTGAAGAATTTATTGGAAAGTGATAGGGGTTTTAATGGAAAATATGGAAGGAAAAGAAATATAGCAATTTGGTTGTGAAATTTATTTGAGGCAGAAATGATTTTAATGTAAGAATGGGAGAAAATGAAATATAGGCTTAAGAGCACTGTGGGTTTTTCGGTTACAAGGGTCTTAAAAAAAAGGGACTTAGAATACAAAACCAATATTCTTAGATGCGAAAATGAATCTTACTTAAAATATTGATACTGGTAAACCATTCATCATCAAAAAAGATGGGTTTATATTTTTTGTCGATAGGGGTATAGATACAAAATAAACCAAAAATAAATTATGGCCCAAAATTTTAGGCAAGCAATTATGATAATCTTCTCTAGATAATGAAGTTTTTTATTTGTGACTTTTTTCCCTACATTACCTTTTTCTTTATTTTAAATAAAATGTTAAAAAACCCCGTTAAATTCCCGCATTTAGTATGGAAATGATCGTAATTGTTTTTTTGTTTGTTAATTCAATTTTATTTATTTTCATTTAATTCTTTAATTTATTAAAAAAAAAATCATAAAAATTACTTATTAAGCAATAACTTACAACTTACTCTGGTCCCAAGTTCAACTTTAAAATAACTTAGTGGCTTTGCCTTTCAGCCTTAAGACTACATACATTAATATCTTATAAAATGTAATTGATTTTTTCAATTAATAATAAATATGTAATTGAATGGTATCACCCAACAACTGGTTTCATTTCAAATCATTCAAAACCCGTAATTTGTGGGAATATTTTTATTTACATCTAAAGTACCTTCAAATTCTGTGGTTAGTAATGAAATACAATATCTACCAAATATATTAAAAAATATTTGAAATTTAAATCGAATAAGAAAGATCCAAAATAAGTAGATATATGTACATTAGGGTGGACGTTATGATGGTTTTTTTTTAGTTTTAATATTTGGATGGGCCTAAATCAGCTCTAAATGAAGAAAAAAAAATCCCTATTTTTTTCAGATTTTTATTTTCAGCCCCTATAGTCGCTGTAGGGGTAAATTAAATTCCCCCTTTTTTTTGGAAATTCACGTAAAATCTGCCAAAAAACTCAGAACATATAGGTGAGAAGTAGACAAGAAAAAAATCCTACTGGAGGGGGGTAATATCTCCCACTGCTTGGACGGGAGGGGTAGTTTAATAAAATAATTGCATAAAATAGAAAAAAAATAATAAAAAACAACACTTGCTGTAATGTTTTGTAGCTCTTTGAAAAGCCAGAAGTCCATTTTAATAGTTGATTGTAAAATAAAATTCTTTGAATAAACAATTTCTGCAAAATCTGTTTTCAAACCTATAATTTAAAAAAATAATATTTTTTCTTCAAAATGTTGAGTTTGAAACAATTTTTTGCCAAAACTGTATATCAAAAAAACTTAATTTAAAACGAAGCCATAAGAATGGACTTCTGGCTTTCCAAAAAGCTACAAAAAATTACTGTAAGTATTGCCGTTGTTTTTTAAATAATTTTTGTCTATTTTATGCAAATATTTCTTAAATTGCCCCTCCCGTCCAAGCGGTGGGAGATATTACTCCCCTCTAGTAGGATTTATAGTTGAAATAATAGAGTTGCTATAAAAATGCAGATTTTATTTGTTTAACTAAGGACATTAGACTTGAATGCCTACTGAACCAATTCATTCATCTATCGAAAGTAAACCAATGAATTGGTTCAGTTCCATTAGAATTCTCTTTATTCAACAATGCTTTAATCCTTGCATAAAACATTTTCCAATGCCTTTATGTTAAATAGAGAATAGAGTATCAAAAACTGAAATTTATTACGTTACGATGTCATACTAAAATAACCTTGTGTAGCTACTAGCTACTAATCAACCTTTAAACGCATTCGTTTTAAAATGGCTCTATTCAACGTCACATAACTTTTATGGAAAACATTGCTGCGTTTAGAGGTATTTTAACTTTACGCAGTCTCTAAAATGAGTTTATACTTAAGGCTGTAAGTTAATTCCAAGCTAACTCATCTAATTGGATAAGTTAATTCAGGGACTAGTATCTCCACTGTGGCGCTATCTCAATTTTGATAGTAAAAGTTATTGGAGTATTTGAAAATTGCAGCTTCTGTTGTGGTGCCATTTCAATTGGCAGCTGAAAGATTAAGTGAAAAAGTGCTTCTGAAATAAATCAGGGTTAACTTATTGTCAGGACTAGCTTACTCTGATTTAACTCAGAGTTAAATCTGCACTGAGTTCCTTTGTTAAATCGAGACAGACTTATTTTAATAAAGACATTAAATATGCAGTTTTATTTTTTTTATTTTCTTATACTAAAACATTATAATTCATTTTATGGTTCCTTTCTTTTTAAAAATGTTGTTTCCTTTGTTTTTCTGTAATTATTTGTTTTTATTTTTATTTCAACAATCCTTTACATCCCAGAAAAATGCAAAAAGTTTTTCAGTTAAGTTACAACAATTATTTCCATTATTTTAATTTAGCAAAAAGTATACATGGTGTTGTCCACTGCACCGATAATATTCAAATTTCTGAAGGATTATTGGAGAACTATGCAATTTCTAATCTTTTTAAACAAAAATTATTACAAAATTTTGTTCACGTTTTTTTAAATTTTTCACTTTTTGTCCCGGGTTTTGCTTCCAGAAATATGGTCGGTTACTATTGGTCACTGTTATTAAAGCTAGTATTCAATTGCAGATAGAATATGAAAATAAATTTTATGCCAAAGTACCTATACACAGTTTGAATTTCCTTACTTTTTCATCGGTAGCCGTCTCTTTTTTAAAGTTTCCACACTCATGTTCGTCACTGCATCTCATTTGGAATATCTATAGTTTACTAATCATAGCCTCCACGTGCTTTTGGTTAAATTATACCAACTGCCATCATGGTGAGTGCGTTCTTACGAAACAGTTACTGTACACGATTCCTGTTACTCAAAACATTTACCACTTATTCCTAACCTCTCATATATGTTGAACTTGCTAAATAATTATATTTTTGTGAACTTAATCTCAAACGCTGTACTTTTCTTAACCACATTTTGTTTGCACCGCTCAACGTCAAGCATTCCTTAATTAATTAATTTGCATAAGTGAGCGAATTAGGGATTTTTTTTAACATTTTCTTTTTCGAAAAATTAAAACATGTGCTTTTTCAACAACTCTTTAGGTTAAGTTGGTATAGGTCTGGGTACCTACTTCATGCTAATTCTAAAAATAAAACCCCATCAAGTCACGAAAGGTTTTAAAACTTAACACTAACGTTAAATTACAGCAAAAACCTTGGCCAAGCGACTAAATTTTAAACCCAACCCCCATCATTTTCACCGGCTGCATAATAAGCTGTATGTTTACGGTTTTGTGTAAATTTCATAGCCCAAGGTTAATTTGCAGTCAAACTTTCAAATTTATGTGTGTATTTGCTAAGCAGTTATCCGTTTAAGAATGAGGAACTAGGCGAGTTAAAGTTATTCGTTCTTTAATACACGTTACAGGATATTACACATTTATCAATAAGAATTAAAGGATAATAAATGTACCTTTAAGTCCTAACTCGTTGTTGTTGGTAGTAAAAATCTAAATTGCATGCGACAAAATGGAATGGACGAAATCACGAGTTCGAAAATCTCGAATTGACAGAATTCCGAATTCCAAAATACCGAATGCATTCGAGATAAAATCCCAAATATTAATATACCTTTTAAGTAGGCTTCGCTACAAATTAAATTTCATCTCAGCTAAGTGGTCGGTGCTCGGTGGAAACCTTGTATTAAATTTCGATATATACTGAATGCTTAACTTTTAACCAGTGAAAGAAATGTTTGACAACTTATCGACCTTCGGCTGCTGATATAGCTGTGTTCTGTGTTCAACCTCAAGCTGGGTCAAATGGTGCTAGTATGCAGTAGGTATAGATAAATTGAAACACAATGAGTGAAAACATGGTGCTGCTTCTGCCTTAAAAGTGCTCAGAATGTATTTTTCGTCGTCGTCGTTAGTTCTCAGTTGTCATTCTTCTTCTTTTTCTGTTTCCTCAGGCAGTACCAGAATGTAAGTACTCGTCATAAAATAGAGGATGGTACTTGATTTGTCTAAAATCCAGTGCAGCCATGCTCTGTGTATCCTCTTTTGCATTGAAAATGAGCTTAGGGATATGATTCTCTGAAACTCGGGCGGTTAACCGCAAAGTCAAAATATCCGTTTTATCTGGACCTTGAACCGGAATCACGTTCATTATGAGTAATTTGAAAGGTAACGACTGCTGCGGGTTGCTTCATTTTGAGACTTTACAAAACTACATAATATACCTATATATGTAAGGTATATGCATTGTATGTATGTATGTTGTAAGTATATGTAGGTTATTTACGTATTACTTGTGGCTTTTGCGGTTTAAGACCGGTCGGTGCTTTGTTTACCGTGCACAGCGTCCACACCACCACTTAAAGGATATCAGATGTGAGGGTGGTGCATAAATTATTTATCCTCATGAGTCTATATGGAGGAGCACCAATGAAGCGAAAAGCTGATATGTAAATTTTTGCTGTGGGATCTTAATGGCAGCCAACGACACGGCAACGATGAAGATGGGCGTTGCTGAAGTGGGAGTTTTGTGGTCATAACTTTGTGCCCCGGGTCATAAATTTGCAACTCGTTGTAGTTGACATTAGATGGGAATAAGAAATATCGCAGATATTTGCACATGTAATGTACTGCCATAAACATGTTCGGTTACGAGGGACGGATGTTTAAGTTGATATATTTATGGGGGTCATTTAATTCTAATAATTCTTTTGACAGGCATCATGTTTTTTTTTAACAAACAATAATAGTGTCCCGAATGTCTTATTAAAAAAGGAAAATGTAGTTTATTGGTGTTTTGAAGTGATTTATTGGATAATTTATAAATAGTCTTACACCTGTGAATATAATACTTGAATTTAATATGAAAAAAAAGGTGGGTAATTGGGCAGAAAAATCAACGACACTAAAACCACCAAATGAAATTTTCTTGATTATATTTAGGGCGAAATCTGAAGAAAAAATCAAAGTCACTTTCTGATATTGTTTTGTTTATTAAAAAAGGAAAACAAGACTTTGACAAAGGAGAATGGGCATTTTTGGGCGTTAGCGGCCATTAATGAAATTAGTGTCAAATGAAAGGTATGCTACTCAGGAACAACTTTCACTATAAACGTTACATTGCATTTCATTTAGAAAAGAAGATATTTCAATGTTTATATAATGCAATTGCATTGAGCAATATTGCATAGTGATTATATTTTTAGTGGGTGTAATGCTTTATTCTCACTTCTTAACGTCTACTGACACTGTATTAGTGTGTTTAACGGGGTTTCAGAATATCCCAAGGACGCTTTACGGGTTTAAACAGACCCAGTACCTACGTATTTCAACAACTTTGTTATTTTTTTAAAACATATTATTTTACTCAGGATTTTTTAATATTGTGAGGATTGTAATATAATAGTTTTATGGTAAATGTTCTTATTAATGATGTTATATGGCCATTTTTGTATACAAAATATTCTTGAGACTGTCTAGATTTCTTGTTCCACTTTCTTTTTCTGTTTTTGAGTTGGTCAGAAGCCAGAAGCTTAGTAAAACTTTATTAAGGTCATAGAACAAAAATGCATTTTTTTCGGTTTTGAAGTACACCACAATGAAAAAAATTCTGCACGGTGATTGTAGGACTAAAACACATCCAAAAATGACAAAACCATTCTTGGCCGCTCCCGCCCATGTTTCATACAAATTTGCCCATTCTCCTTTGATTTCTATTCAAAAAATATTTAATAATTTTTATTCACTGTAATTCTCTTATCTTAAAATGTTATTTTTAAATCACTGTTTAATATGTATCAAATTTTATTGCATTGATGTATCCATGTACTGATTATGACCACCTTGAGAAACTTGTTGCTGTCCCTGGTAGATATTGTAAGCATTCCATAACTGTTGTCCTTGCATGGCAGTTTGATGTTGCATAGCATAAATTTGTTCTGGTGTTGGAAAATAGATAGCGTAGTGAGATTTTGGAACTTGATGTTGATTTGAATGATAATGGTGATGGTGGTGCTGAAATGTTGAATACTGGTTCGCAAAAATTGAGTCCTTCCTCCGGAGTCGACCGGTAGTTTCACCTATTGTCACATCCTCAGCTGAAGGATCTATGGTCCAATAGTGTCCTCTTCCTGGATCATCAAGGGGTCGTGGAACTCTTCGAAAGCACTGATTAATACTCAAATTGTGACGAATAGAATTCTGCCATGTATTTCTTTTATTCTGATAATATGGAAATTTGTCAGCGATCCAGGAACAAATATCATTTAAGGTAAGTAGCCTTTTGGGACTGCTGCGTATGGCCATCACAATCAAAGCACTGTAAGTATATGGTGGACGTTGATCGGAGTCTTCATTGCTGCTTGATGATGTTTGAAGCTCTTCTCCGCTGGAATTTTGATTATTTGATGGGGTAGTATTGATATTTTCCTCATCGCTGTTGCTGCCGCTACTTGATGCGTCTGATGATAAAATCGATCTAATTGAAAATGTTGATTCAAAAATTGGAGCCATATTCTACTAATTGCGTCGATTAAAATTTATTGAATGTTCTCTGTAAAGTCTTACTCGAGAACTGATAGTACTTAACGGAATAACTATGCATTTTATACCACAAGAATAAGCTTCTTGCTTTAAAATGTCTCAAACGGCTTTTGAAAATTCCCTGATCTAAAGCCTTTTTAAACACTATTTCATTCGATATTGGAAAATATAGTTAAGTAAATTCTTTTAAGCAGCATAGCGATCAGTTACCAGTTTAGTTTTTGTCTAAAGCTTAAGACGACTTGATTTAATTTTCCAGAGCAATCAGCAATAGCAAATTGATCTATGTTAATTAGCAAAATGATCTATGTTAATTAGGGTGGTCTATTAAAAGGTCATTGTGTTATTTTAAATATGCAAATAAATCAAATATGTTTGTAAAATTTTAGCTCATTATTTTATAGTTAACCCGGCCCTCAAGGCGATAGAAGTTAATGGGAAAACCATGTAAAATTGAATTTTTATAACTTCGGTAATAATTGATAGAAAATTTAAATTATGGTACAAATATTTACTTATGTGAGTACATCTTAGATTCAGAATAAAACTCATATAAATCACAAACGGATTTTTCTTCCATTTTAGACCAAAAGCGGAAAATTGAAAAAAAGTCTTTTATCTATAAGTAAGGAAATAACGGTCTTAAAACTTTTCAATGGGCCGTTTTTTACATCATATAATTGACAACTTTTGTATCAAACTTTAAATTTGTCTACTCATTATCACCAAAGTAATTAAAATTAAATTTTAATTGAACGCGCGTCATTTTAAATAAAACAATGACATTTTTAAGGACCGCCCTAATATACATAGATTTGACTTAAAGCAAAAATGCAAGGAAGCCCAGATAATGCTTATCTGCCAGTTACTTTATACTTATGAATTATGACAAAGCTTCAATTAATTTGTACAGTAATAATTAAAACCAAGAGGGGATACACAATAATAAATAACTACTAATAAACCTAAAAACGACTGGACCTGAATGGCTACCCTGTGGTGTTCCAAAATTCGCTTGAGAGTTGTTTAATTCCCAATCTTTGAAATTTACCAATTGAATAAGATTGAAGCCACATCACAAAATGTACAGTTAATTCCAGTTTCCTTATAGTTTAATATATCAAAACTCGATGAGGGGATTTGCCAAACACTTTTCTGAACTGATATCTGTGAAGATGCAATCTTCTTTTAAATCAAGTTTTACTTGTATTGTATTTTTATTCACCCCGATTAAAGAATCCGACGGATGAGCTGCAGAGGGAATCAGACTCAGCTTTGGAATTTTAAATATAAGCCAAGTTTCAGATGAGTCAAATTCTCCGGAGCTTATTCGTCTGATTTTGTAATCGGGGTGATAATCTTCGAAAGATTCAAAGTCGGAATCTGTGAGAAATTAATAAAATGTTTGAAACTCTGAAATGATAAGTTGGTCCTTACATTTTTCTAGACTGGTTTAACATGATCATCTAGAAACTAACAGTATCTGGCCACTGGCCTGCATAAGTTCTCTCACCTAAAACCATATTTAAAATTAATCAAATTTTCTATCAAAAACTGAAAAGTTATTGCATTTTACAAAAAACTCGTTCAGGCTGATGAAACCTGACACAACCACCAGTCAAGCAATTCATCTTTCAAACAACAAAAATTAAGTCCTTAACGTCAGTTCACATATTGCGAAATTCAAGCCTATGCCAAAACAAAACTGGAAATTCCTTTGCTATTTGTCCTGAAGTTCAAGTTTACAGTAACTTGTCATTCTGTCCTAACCTTGCATGTTATATTACATTCGATCGCATTCAAAAATTTAAGTCGTTTGGTGTGAGTATAGTGTGAGTAATTTGTATTCATTCCAACAACATTCCACCCTGTGTTGTTCATTTGCTGTTTTAATTCCGAAAAACACTTTAATTCACACGATTAGAATTCCACCTCCTGTTGTGGAGAAGTTCGTGGTATTGCTTCTCCAAACCACCCATTGTTATTCCAACCACCCATGGTGGCGTTGATGTTTCCGCACTTTCAAGAGGCAATTTTAATTTTAATTCAACTTTAAGATTTTCAACAATTCGCACAGTTCTTTTTTTTTTTTGTTAAATCAAAAAAAAAAATACAAATAAAAATAGCTTTTTTACATGTTCAAGGCTTTTGTGGTGCTTATAATTTTTGTGTTTATTTTTAAATAAAAATAGGTAAAGGAAAATAAAAATAAAAGACAAAAACTCAAATTTAAAAGCCTGATGGTAGGTTATTCGACAGCGACGAGGAAAATCATCACACACAAAAAGAAGGAATGTTTAGAATTTGCATTCACAATGGATTTTGTAGGACTGAATTTTTTTGGTTCGGTACACGTAAATGTTTGAAAAATATTAAAGCTAGGATATTATTCCTGTCGAATAAATTTAAGCATAGAGTTTCTTTTATTTTTCACATTTGTACATTCAAAGTAAAATACTGGAGCAGGTAATTAAAAGAGTGAGAGAGGGGTAGGTAAGGAATATCAGAAAACTCAACGGAAATTCTTTAATTTTTAAATTTCAGGTTATGTAGGTCTTATTTCTAATGCATTTTAAGGATCCTTAATAAATGATTTAGAAACATAAAATATGTAACCACAGAAAAGTGATGAAATTAATTTCTTAGTAAGACTTTATTTCATTTCTCATAATCCTTCTTCTTTCCTTCATTATCTTACTAAACTTTCTTTATTGCTTCTTACAATTAATGTTTGAGTAACAATGACAAATCTACAAAACAAAGAACGGAAACAATCGCCCTTTCCATCCATCAGAGCCAGTGCGGTGGTGGTAGCTAAGGTTAAGATTAATTGAAGCCGATGAACCCAACAGAATCAAATATACAAAATGTTGTCCATAGTCTTGCCTTTGAAAAGTATAGTGTTCTCGACATTGACATTGTATTTTTTTTTTTTTTTGGAAAGAAGGTAATTCCTTCTTTTATATTTGTTTTTATTTGGTTTCGTGTCCAGTCAAAATCGCGTGCGATAAGACCCTAGACATGTTTCCGGTGATTAAATAAATAAATGTTTCAAAAGAACGATTTCCAACAACGACTATTTATTTTAAACAATAAGGATACCTTTTGTAGGATTATTATATGAATGGATTAAGAATGGACAAATTTCAATCAATTTTTCCATCAAATGTAATTATGTAATTTTTTGTTTTCGGAACAAATAATTTCAATTGTCTTTGTTAGCTTTGGCCTTACGCTAGGATATTTTTATGAGTCTATTAAATAAATTCAAATTAATTCGTTAGATACATAAACAAAAAAGCTGTAGAATTACTTCCAGTATGTACCTTACTTACCACCTATGTTTGGAAATAAAAAAACAAAACAAAGCAAAAGAAGTTATGCAAGGAATTAAAAAAAAAGAGGAACAAATGCAAAAGAATGTAAAGAATGAAGAAGAATGCATGAATTTTTATAAGATTGCATTCAACGAATTGCTGTTGAATGAGGAAGAAAATGATCTTTTTAGAGTCAAATGAATCGTCATTGCATAATTTGAAGTCGAAGTCTCAAAGTGAATTCAATGAATGCAATCTTTTAAGCCAATTCAGTGATTGATTTTTAATGATTCATTCACAAGAGATTGCAACCCTTAACAACGCTGTAGTACAGTACATGATTATATTTTAGTCCATTGGAAGTATAAGTATAAACATTTTACTTGCTTTATAGGACAAGAAAGGGTTTCATATTAGAGTTAAATTTCGTAATTGTTGTTTTCAAGTGTCATCCGTTGGTCTGTTTGTCTGTGCATCTATTCGTCTATGGATCCGAGTTTAGATCCAGATAGAGCTCAAATGAATGGATGGATTTGCTTTAAATTTAGTACAGGCTAATGTTTTGCTATTCTCTACATATGATTAAGAATGTTTTCGGGTAGCCGTCATACAATTATGTTGGTCGACAATTGTTCAAGCGATTTCTATTAAACGTTTTACCCGTACCTTTTGTAGCTGTGTTTCAGGTGCTTACTGAAAAATTCAACAAGAATAAATCCTGCATCCGCCACCGCCACTCACTGGTAGGTCATAATCTATAGAATTAATTTTTTTTTGTTATTCTTGCAATTCAGTCAGATATCAATGATCTATAATTGATCGCGCAATTTTCTAAACTAAAACAAAACGATTTGATTGCGAAAGTGCGTTGACAAAAATAGAAATTGAAAATAGAGTGAATTATAGGAAACACAACAAATTTATTAAAATCGGGATTTTAAATGAGGAATATCATACTCGCACATATCCTTTCTTATAATAAGCAGGATTTAAAAACACACATTGTAAAAGTGGAATATCATAGTCTAATGCAAGATGATACAAGGCTTAAATGTATTTAAACTGAGAACTCAATTCATAAACAAAGTCAGACCTCGTATTCTTTTCACTTACTTGCTCTCTACCAACGAACTACTCTATTAGTAGGGGAGAAGGGGGCACCTTTTGACGTGGCGTACCTTTAAATAAAATGGTATTAAATTAGTATTTCAGAGTGTTTTTCAGCCTTTAAAGTTGGCAATTCTGTCTTCTATTTTCTTCAACGGCTTTCAATTGTCATCTTATTAGTTGACAAAAAGTAGCTTTCCGTGAGGGTTTCAGAGCCGTTTTTTTCACTAAAAGTTGAACACATCTTGAGGATTTTTATTTTCAACTTGTGTTTTTGGTTTTCTTCACTCAAAGATGACCGTTTCAACTCCCAATATTCAACTCTAAAGTTTATCAACTTTCGATTTTCTCTACTCCCGAAAAAAGTAGAAGTTGGTCGTGCAAAATTTTGATTTTTCACCATAATTTAGAATTTTATTCTTTATTTTTGTTAATTATAAGTTTTACTCACTTTCAATATTTAGAACAAATTAATTTAAACCATATTTCGAGGAAAATATTTTATTGAAAGTTGATATTTTTCCCACAAAGTCAAATACTTATTTTCTGCAAGATGAATACAAAATAAAACAATTCAAAATGAAACTAGATTTTCACGTTTAAAAACGACCAAATAAACAACTTTGGGTAGCTTGTTTGGGTTTTTTAAGCCATTAATATTTTTTTTTTTAGTTTTGACAACAAAAATAATTCCGAAACTTTAATTTCAAATTGAATGGACGCAATTTATTCAAATCTACCAGGGATATTTTGAAAAACTGAAGTAGGCCAACTTTCAAATTTCAACTCCCAAGTTGAGAATTTAAGAAGTGAAGAAAAGCCATTTTCAACTTCCCATCCAACTCTTGATTTGATATCAACTCTATAATTGGCCAACTCCGGAGCTTTCGGCAAGTTGACTAATAGTGAAGAAAACCGACCTTAATGCATCACTTGTAGTTTTTTTTAGTTTTTTTTATTAGTAAGAGTGTTAAAATTAGATGGTGAGCTTTTCTATTGGTGAAAAAGCATTTAAATGTGCTTGTTCATTTGAAAACAACACATGGCTTTTTAGGAAAAAAAAATGTTTAAAGGTGCCCCCTTATCACCTATATAAGTACCTTAGCTTAGGCCTAAGGCTTATTAAAATTAGGCTGCAGCTCCATTAATGCACAATTAACAGCGAAAAAAGTGGGTCGGGGTCCCACAATTCCGATTGTCAGTTTGTACCTCACCCTACAAGTAATAGCCTAAATGACAAGTGATTTTTTCAAAAAAAAAAATTTTTGAGAAATTTTAAATTTGTTTTTTAGCAAGAAGAGCTTGAAATGATGGTAGAATGTTTTCGTTGAACATAAATCTGTCCATAAGATTTTGTATTATTTGTTTCGTCCAAATTCTGTGGGCTCTTTTTTTCAATTTGAAAAGCCTTTTTGAACAAATGTAAAATTCTTTTTGATTTGAAGAAAATCTGAAAACAACAAATAAATATTCTTTTGTTTAAGTGGAGCGAATGAATTAACTTCAAATAAAAGTTTTAAGTGAGCTCTAGTCCATATTTTTCCGTTTCGCCCAGGTACAAAAGTTGGGCTCATCAGTTAGTTCATGCTGTGAATTTCTATAAAAGTCGGTAAATATCGATCAAAAGTTGCGTTTTAGAAGGGTACAACAGCATCTTACTGATGAGCCCAACTTTTGACTTGAGCGAAACGCAAAAATATGGATCACTTAAAACTTTAATTTGAAATGTTAGAATTCTCTGAAGTAAATATCCAAATGCAAATACGCCTGAAGATAAATCCCAATAAAAAAGCTTTCATTTCTTTAAGGAACATTGACGCTTGCGCTCTCCAGGTGCAAACCTACGTGTTGAAATTTTATGTTGTGCTTGTTATGCACCCAGCTTCAGCTATCAGCTGTTTAAAAAAAAAGGGATTACAACAAAGACAACAAAAAGCTATCCGGCTGGCTGAGAATAAACTTCGGAACGTGCCCGTTGTAAATTTGTCTAAGGCGTGCCTACCGTAAAAATGGAATTTGATTCGTTTTTTTTTTGTTTGTTATTGAGATTGTGAATCTTATATTTGTTGTCCTATATGTTTTTGACACCAAAACCGAGAAATTTGTTGAGGAACCCAGTTTATATTTCTGAGATTTTGGGGTCTTAGAACTGAAACATTTTAAAAAATAAGGACATCGAAGAAACATTTTATATTTACTTTTTACAGACAAATTGATTTTATTCTAACTCAAACTTATGGTATTCTGTAAATTTAAATAAATAATTTCTTAAATTTAATAACTATTTACAATTGAAATAAATTAATTTTAAATATTTACATTTTTTAAGTACAATCAATATAAAAACTATAAGAAACTTTCTGTTATTGATGATAGTCCATTGATAAAGGTCCACAACTTTGAATCAAATTTTGCTGCTGTTGATAGAGGTGATAGTTGTTCCACATTTGTTGTTCCTGCAATGCTGTCTGTTGCATGGCCATCACTTCTTCTGGTGTTGGGAAATACACAGCATAAGGTCCTGACGACACATGCTTATGCTGATGATGATGTTGGTAGTGCTGGTATGGATATTGATTTCCAGCTAGAGGATCACCTCTTCTTAGACGACCAGTCGTTGCTCCAATGGTGACATCTTCAGCCGATGGGTCCAATGTCCAGTAGTGACCTCTACCTGGATCATCCATGGGTCTTGGAACTTTCACAAAGCATTGATTGATACTGAGGTTATGGCGGATTGAATTTTGCCAAGTGCTTTTGTTTTGTTGATAATATGGAAAATTATCTGCGATCCATGTACAAATTTCGTTAAGGGTAAGGAGCTTCTTGGAACTGTTTCGAATGGCCATCACAATTAGGGCACTGTATGTGTACGGAGGTCTCTGGTCGCAATCCTCGTCACTACTTGAGTGCTGGGGCTCTTCGTGATGATGAAGATGATGATGATCATTATGTTGTTGTGGTTGATTTTCTTCGTCACTATTACTTCCGTTGCTGGAAGTGTCCGAAAGGATAGATCTGATTGAGAAGTTTGAATCGAAAACTGGAGCCATTTTAATATATAGGAATAAGTTTGTTCTGATATTTTTCACTAACAATGATTCTCCTTGAAGATAAAACTGAACTGATGCTGATTAACACCAACATCAACCTATTTATACTCTGGCCAAAAAAATCGTCTTAAGTAAAGAAATCCTGGATACGCGATAGAATATCTAAAACCAAAGCCAATAGATCATCCATGGTGTTTTTAAGCATCGCGGTAAGTGCTTCATTAGCTACATATACAGTGCTTAGATTAACAAGTGGATTTATAGAGTAAATGGGATAATCTATGAAATTTTTTTGACAGGATTTCGCAAACAAGATCAGACATGATACCAGATTTGCAACAGGCAATACAAGCTACAATTCCCTGATTGGTTGATACATTTTTTCGTCCTCTCAGGCGATTGGTCACAATAGTAATTAGTCAAAAGAAAGTAAGATTTTCGTGGTCAGATTTTTTTTTCTATTCATTGATAATGCAAACTGTATTTCTGAATGATTTTGCTATGCAGGTATATACAAAGTAAAAATTTACATTCATATGATTGTAATTCCTTGCAAGGATTTTGGGAAACATTGAAATGGATTAAAAAATAATGAGGCTATTCACAGAAGACACGGGCAACGTCACCAACAGCTTTGCAAAACATTTATTTTTCATCTTTATGTACTTAAATATTATATTTCCAAATTGAAATAGGTACATATACATACAAATGTATACTTATTTGATATAAAATTAAATTTAAAAAATAAACAGAAATAAATATTTATGAATTATAATTTGTTTCAATAATATAAAACTGGAGTGTTTGAAAATAATTATTGTGGCTTCGAATAAGTTGTATCAATTTGCATGTACATTCCATAAATAGACCCAGAAATATTAAAATTCTAGAATGAATGTACTGGTTAAGCCAACAAAATTTTGTCAACATTTTTTAACTAACTTGGATGTTCTTTAAAGTAGTTTTTGCTTATTAACTAAGAGATAGTGGGAGTCGGCTTCTCTGTCGCCATGTTCCTTATTACTAAACCTGTGAATCATCCGCGTTTCACATATTTATTTTCCTCTTTCATATCCACTCAACCAAAAGTTTTGTGGGTCGAAAATAATACTTACACACTTATTTTTAGTATGCAAATGTGTTAAAATAAATTATATTCAAAATCCGGGAATAAAATGTTTGCGGATTCTGGATCTGCCTAAAACTGTGCCTTTTTCCTTATTTGTATTCTCTAGAACCCTCGAATTTATAAATGAATAATATTTAATTCCCCAGGAACTATAACCTTTTTTGTTTATGAAGTCTATAGGGTTTATGTATGTATAGAGTAGAAGGAAGGTTTTTACCCAACAACTAGAAAACACCTAAAATTAAAACTGTTCACTCAAAAATTTCGTAAATATTTATTTCCCAGTTCCCCAAGTTGACCCATCATTTTTGTTTATGTTTATTTTCTTCATTAAATCTACCAGAAAATGAATGCCTCACGTGAATAATTAATTTCCTTCATACTTGAAGAAGGTAAAAAAAGAAACTTTAGTTCCATCAATTTGATGGTTTACCTGATTTTGATACAAGATTAATGAAATTCAATGTAACAGAAATAAGAATTTTCACAAGCTTGAATGGAGAGTGGATCAATTTCATTTCACAGTACACGCAAAAGGGTTGAGAGTTTAAGCTCGTAAACCTTTTCCAACCAAAAAACATAAAATAGGTAGGTAGGTATACCTACTCGAAGATATTGAATTTTAACATCAAGGTCGTCACATCGATATTTGATGAAAAAAAGGTAAATTTGATGCCAGAAAAATTTCAACAGAAACCAAAGGAAATAAGAACCAGAAGATGGTTTGGTTTTGTATAGGGTACATTAGAGTTTTTACATCCAAACTCATCTGCACACACGGTTGAAGCCAACAATAATAAGGGAAACGAAAGCCCAAGCTAATATATGTACATTCACGCAATTCATTCTCATTTTGATAAATCCTCTGACCAATGGTAAGGATAAATGTTAGAACGGAGATTTGAGAAAAGAACTCCGCAAATTTCCAAGTGAGCTGTGGTCAATAGTCATCCCCTATAAACTATAATCCTCCTTTTACAACACAGGAAACTTACTGGACCACATAAGTTCGGTATAAGGTAATGTTTTTTTTTTGTTTCATGAAAGGCCAAAAGAACAAACATTCCTTTGCAATGATATCCTTAAGTTTTGGCTTTGACTTCAGGTCCTTGAAATATCTAAGTAAGTTAAAAGGCAAAAATAGACTTTTATTGTGTTATTAGAGATGTTTGATATTCGTAATGCCACAAATCCCTTAAACAAAATATTATAAGGCAGATGAATTATTAATGAGGTTATACTTCTAAATTCTGTCAAACCAAGTAAGGGAAGAAAGATATCTATTCGGTGATAAATTTATGAATGGAATTTTTAATTATACTTATTTTGATTTGCTTCTCTGGCATAAGAATAATGAACAAAGGAATAAGTGTTTTTAATTAAATCTTATTTATACTAATTATTTCCCGATTCTATTACAATTTTTGTCCAACCTCCACACATATGCATATGAAGATAGATTTTGAGTGCTTAAACTGATAAGTTTGGCCAAATTTATAACTCTTTATACAGTCCAGTGGAGGAATACAATTTATATGCCTACTTTTGTGCTCACTTTTGTTGACCTATGACCCTGTTTACAGAGCTGGCCGGAGTTACCTGTTTCAGGCATTGGCCTATAAGCAGCAAACAGATTTTTTTTTCAAATTTTCTGCAAATGCATTTGACATTTACAAACACGCTCTGTGGCTTTTCAATATTTTTGTAGTCAAATCAATTTTTTTTTACTGTGGAGTTGCGCTGAATATTACGTTATGGAGTATATGAATTTAGCAAACTGCGATATCGAAAATAATACGTTTTTCAAAAAGTTTGTATTAAATATTCGTAAAATGTCTTAGAAATACTTTGTTAGCGATTTTACGAACAATTATTTTGGGTGCATATGTATATGTAGATTTTCATAAAGGTGAAACTTTGGCTAGGGATTTTCGGGTAATGGATTCACTAATCGGTGAAATCTCGGGTCTTGAGTACCCGCTATATCCCCAATATACCATTCACTGGCCCTGCCTGTTTAAATTAAAATAATTTAATGTGGACTCGTGAGTCTTATCATACCTCACGATATCCCTAACCCCACTCTCTTGCCCACAAACTGATGAGATACCACACTAAATCTTTCTAATTTAAACAGCGTCTGTGGGTGTTGTTTGGTTTGCGGAGATGTACTTATGTGAAAAGGGCTGGGGCCAGCAAGAGGAGCTTATGCAGGGTAAGCGAAATGTTTTACTTTTTCGAAGTTTTTCCACATGTGTATATCTCGTTAGTTGGCCAACTTACATACATATAGGTTCCTTTATTTGATTATTTCTTATGGGCCTTTTACTTTAAAATCCTTCTTAATAATTTTTTTTTTGTTTGCTGAATCGAAATATCTTTAAAGATTTAACCACCAAAGCATAAAACAATTTTATTAGCCCACACTAAACTACCACAAGGCAGTCTCAAAGTTATATATGTATATTAGGGTGGTCCTTAAATTGGACATTGTCTTGGATAGCCCCCATTCGATTCAAAATATTGAAAGACAATTTCAATAATTTTTTTCAGATTTTTATTTCACCCCCCTGGTCTCCCTTTTCTCACCTCAAGGTACAAATAATGGAGCTAGGGTGGTTCTTACAACATGCGAAAAAAAATCAGAACTTATAGATTACATTCAGACGAAAAAAAAAAATCGTACTTGAGGGGGGGTCTATTTCCCCCCGTTCAGGCAGGAGGAGTAATTTTCTAAAAACAACGGGACCACTTAAACCCATGAATCCAGTATCTAAAATGTTTTTTAAATCAAGTTTTTATTGTAAATAATTTTTGAAAAAATAATTTTCAAACTTAAAAATAAAAACAAAAATAATAACTGTTTACGTTTGAAAATTATTTTTTTTTCAGAAATTATTTACAAAAAAAAAACTTGATTTAAAAACATAGTAGAGCCTGGATTCATGGCTTTAAAAAAAGCTATAGCATGCCATTGTAAGTGGTCCCGTTGTTTCTTAATAATTATTTTTTTTTTCTATTTTGGGTCAAATTTTTAGAAAATTACCCCTAACGCCTGAACGGGGGGAAATAGACCCCCCTCCAGTACGATTTTTTTTTTCTTCTGAATGTAATCTATAAGTTCTGATTTTTTTTTTCGCATGTTATAAGAACCACCCTAACTCCATTATATGTACCTTGAGGTGAGAAAAGGGAGACCATGGGGGTAAAATAAAAATCTGAAAAAATTAGGAAAATTTTGTTTCTCTATTTAGAGTCATTTGATGCCTATCCAAGTTGGAATTTAAAAAAAACCTTATATGAGGACCACCCTAATGTATACATCCCTGAGAAAAATATTCAAATTTCTTTGAAGAGTTAATCTTATGCTGTTCTTCCACCAAAATTTAATTCTAATTAAGTTAATCAAATCTGTGTTAAGTTTCTTCTTACTCCAAGAAAAGATTAACATGTAAACTAACTTAGTTACAATTGAAAACTCAAAATGAAAATGGTATTTCATTTTGTTCATATGAAGTAAAAGTCAGATACATTTTAGCATTTTTATCGACGAAAAAAAAGGATTTTTGAATGATATCGTTTACTGTGATATTGACAACGGTATATGTAACCTATTGATCCAATGAAGATTTTTAGAGATTTGTTTCTAATCCTAGGGTAGATTAGCCAAATAAATTTATATTATAAATCTCCGAGACTTTAAGATTTAATCTTGGTTAAGTTATCGTTGAAAGAATTTTGTATATTATAAACCAGATTTAAATTATGTTTTAAATCTAATTACTTAAAAAATAAATATTTCACACAGTTGGTTGCTACTTTACCATTTCTCACCTTAAGTAATAGAAACTATTTTGGTTGTATAATTCCTCTTTTAGTTTAAATGTTATTTTAATATAATTATGTATGCGATTCTACTGGGCCCTTATAATTTCGAAGTTTCAATGGAAATATTGCTCCCATAATAAAGTTAAATGAAAGCTTGGCAATAAACACATTGCTTTTGGGCCTTCAGATATACATATCGTCTATTCACTATTGAAGGAAATAAGATTCAAACATATGTATATAAAGCTGAAAAATGACGTTCTGCTAATTTTTAAATAAATTTCCCTGGCAAACCTTTCAATGTCTTTTTAAAAACCTACCGTGCAAAATTAGACTTTTTAAATTAAGGAAATGCATTTCATTTTCTTTGACATTTTTTTTGCACTTAGTCAGCCTTATTTATAAGATTTCACAAATACTCGGTTCAACCTCTGAATAGTTAAACAAAGTCAAAGCACTTACTCCGTCCTTACGCCGCCAAACAAATCCGCAAACAAATCTTTATTTATAAAATATTTTTTGAGTGACAACATCACTTGATGTCATGTTAAAATTACATTAAGATACTAAAGCGACTTTAAGACGGCCTTAATCCTCTTATAAACCAGTTTTAGATTACTCCTCCTCTATTCCTTGTGTATTTTTTTTTTATAAATAAACTTTTTCAGAATAAGAGGCATTGTAAAGTCAGAGTAACTTTACTCCGTCACTAAAACGAGTTTCTAAATAGGGCTGAGGGCATCTATCCTTTGGACCGACACGGTATATTCATCTGCAACACACCCACATACTAAACAAAATTTCGCTGATTAAAAGTCTGGAATATTCGTTGACAAGTATGAACCCTGTTTTTTGATAGAAGCCAATCATGGATACAAATTCAGCTGGTTCAGTTTGTTGCTAATTTTTAATTTGTTACTTGATTTTCTAACAGTGTATTGACATTGAGTTCCAATGCGACAAAAGTTGTATGATCTTCGTGTCCTGGGTTTGGTGTTCCAGTAGGTACAACACTCCGTCAAAAATTGCAACAGCTCAATAAAAACATTGTTTTCTACAGATGCCAGTTCCTCCAATACACCGTTGAGTTTGAAATATTTATTAATCAATATTTTAATACTTATTATATTAAAAAATCGACACCTTCATCAGGTCATTTTATGACGGTGGCGGCTGGCGGCGATAGAGACATGTCTACATATAAGCAATAAAATAATTCTTTTGTTTGCCTTTAAATGTATCTCTTGACCGACCACAAATTCAAGTGAATTTTCACTACCGGAAACACAAGAAGTAATAAATAACTAAATGTCTGCATTTATTATGTTTGTTTAAGGATTCTGCGAATTTTATGCAACAATTTTATGATGGTAGAGAGGTACAGGTCAAAATTTCATTCATTATAATCCTACGGGTAAAAGACATTCGCTATATTTTAATACAATCTATTCTCACAGCTTCAAGCTCATGATAGGAGGTTAAGAATTATAGCGCATGAAGTAAAATTGCACCTTGTATTTGGGTTTTTCATAGTTTTTCATCATCATAAAAATGATTTTATGACTTCATTCAAAAAATTTTTCTTGGTGTGGTTGTGTGGTTGAAGATATCGAAAATTGTATTTAATCTGGGATAAGTTGTTTTTGGGTGGATGGGTTGTCACTTAAAATATTGTGACACACGACTGGAAATTTTAGCTTTCAAATTATTAAATTTTTAATACTTTCAGTACACAATGTTATGTTTAGAGTTTTCTGATGATTTGAACAAATTGCTGTTTTCAAATATGTACATTAAGGTGGTCGTTAAAAAAGGTCATTGTGGATGGGCCTAAATCGGCTCCAAATGAAGAAAAAAAAATTTCTCTTCAGATTTTTATTTTCATCCCCTATACTAGGATGTACCCTGAAGGTGTAAATTGAATTGCATATTTTTACTTGTATATGGCAAGTTATGCATTTGTAAAAAAATTTAACCCGAGATTTTGATCAGACCTGTCATTACGATGATAGGGAAGACGAAAAGAGTGGGTCTTACATTTTTTTTTGTCTGTCTGTCTGTTCGGTTACAGCCTGAACAGCTGGATCGATTTGCTCAAAACTTCGTATTTGGAGGTATTTGATGATTCTGCCAACACATTTTTTTCTTAGAGCCAAAAATAACGGTACCTGCCATACAATTATTTTTGTCAATTTTACAAAATCTCATTTTTCTCATATAAACGGCTCCACAACTTGTCTTTAAAAAAAATTGAATAGTTTTTTTTGTAAGGGCTACATTTAAATAGGAAACCATTTTTCAAAATTATTAATGGTATTTTTAATTTGAGATTTTCTTCGAAACGGTATGACTGATTTCACAAATTTTTTAAAAAGAAGCTTCTAAAAAATTGAAACGTTCCTGTTACCAAAATTTTCAAAAAAAAAAACATTTTTTGGATTTTTAAAAAATGTTTAAAATTTTTGTTTGAAAATCAAATATTTCGAAAACGAATAATGATTGATTTTTTTGAAACTAAATATAGATAGATAGATATCTTTATTTCGTAATAATGTTTTCAAAAAAGTCTGTGACCGCATATTTTACAATTCAGAGATTTGATACATTATCTTTCTACTGAAACATTTTCTTGTATATAATAGAATTAGTGAATATAAATAATGGAAAAATATATAATCGAAGGAAAATACGAAAAAAAACCTTCATTAAAAAAAAAAAAATATATAAAATAAAATAAAATAAAAAAGTATTTAATTTAAGTTGAATAAATAAAGGCAGTATTATAATTCAAATTATAAATTTAAAAAAAAATGCGAATATATGTACATGAATGAACAATTTAATATATAAATAAATAAGATACAGACAACAAAAAACATAAAAAGAAATAACAAAAAATAATAAATAAATCAATTAAACAATGAAAAAATAGATAAATAAATAACAAAAAAAAAATATAAAATAAGTTAACAAAAAACAAATAAATAGGTAATCAAATAAATTAATAAATAGATACATAAATAAACAAATTATTATAAATCAAAATTTTTATATAAATAAATAAATAAATAAGTGAATAAATAAATGGTTTAATAAATAAGTTAATAACTAACTAAATAAATAATAAATAATTACATAAATAAAAAAAATAAATAAATAAAAATAAATAAATAAATAAATTAAAAAATTAATAAATAAATAAATAAATAAATAAATAAATATATAAATAAATAAATAAATATATAAATAAATAAATAAATAAATAATACATACTTCATTGATGAAAGCAAACGCAATAAAAATATTACACACAAATATCACAGATTAAGCATTAAGCTGGTTTATGAGGGCGTTCTCAGAATTATCACAGCTATTATTAAAATTAATTGTAAGTTTTCAAATCCTTTCAAAAATCAATTCAACATTCGCCCTTCTGTGGAGATCTAAGGTTGAATTATGCCAGGGCAGATTTAACATCATTTTTAAAACTTTGTTTTGTGAAATCTGCAACTTCTTTATATGACAAGTTGCTGCCTTACCCCATATTGGACACCCATATAATAGAATTGCTTGGAAAATTACTTTATAAATTATTATCTTATTGTCATTAGTGAGTGAAGATTTTCTATTGATGAAAGGGTAAAGCATCTTAATTGCAATACTTATTTTTTTTAACGTGCTTTGAACATGATGGTCAAATGTAAGTTTTGTATCAAGAGGAACCCCGAGATACTTAATGGATTGCTCCCATGCTATTGAATTACCATTAATTTGAAGCTGACTGCTTTGAAGATAGCAAGCTTTTCTTTTTCGCGTGAAAAAAATGGCTTGCATTTTCCCAACGTTCAGCTTAATTTTCCATTTCTTATAATATTTTTCAAGTATATCGATCGCATTTTTTAGATTTGTCTCAATGTTGAGAGCAAATTCATGCGACGTAAATACTGCAGTGTCATCAGCAAAAATGGCTGCTTCACATTGCGGGAGATTTGGAAAATCTGAAGTATAGATATTGTATAAGGCTGGCCCAAGGACTGATCCTTGAGGCACACCAGAGTTAAAAAATAACACGTTAGAAACACCACAATTTACATGCACTTGAAAACATCTACCGGATAAGAAACTCTGAACAATTTTACATAAATAAAAAGGAAAGTCAAACTGTATCATTTTATAAATTATTCCATTGTGCCATACACAATCAAAAGCTTTTTCATTATCTATCAATATCATGCCCGTTGACTGACCCCGTAAACGACGATCTAAGACATGGTTACAAATTCTTTTTACCTGGTGTGAAGTGCTGTGAAAGCTTCGGAAACCAAATTGTACATCTGGAAAAAGATCTTTTCTGAAACTATTTTTAAAATATACTGCTTCAGGATTTTTTCAAAAACTTTACTAACGTTACTTAATAAACTAATTGGCCTGTAACTTTCACAGACATCTGGGGCTTTTCCAGCTTTAAGAACAGGGACAACCATGGCTTTTTTCCAATATTGAGGGAAATATTGGCATTTTAGACATGCATTTATAATAAATGTTAAATATTTAATTCCAATCTGAGGTAGTTGTTTTAAATATGCATTTTGAACTTTATCTAGTCCTCCTACTTTTCGAGTTTGCAAGCTGTTGACTACATATTTAATATTTTCTTCAACTACAAAAGCATTTAAAGGAGTCAATTCATTTGAGTTTTCAAATCTTTCAATTGTGTCCCTAACAATGAAACTAAATATATAAGAGTTTTTTACTACTCTCTAAGATATTTTGAGAATAAAATTTACTATTGTGCAAAACTAACGGTACCTTCTAACAAAAGTTAAGAAACATTAAGGAAAATATTTTTTTTGTTCTCAAAAACGGCTCCTACGATTTTGATTAAAATTTTTAGTAGGCCAAAAGCAGTACGATCTACTACAAAAAATTAAAAAAATTGACACTTAGCAACTATCAGTATAGTATCTCTCCTAGAATGTTCTTTTTTAATTTGAATTTTCTCATTGTCAGCTGAACGGATTTAGATACAAAATTTTATATACAAATTTCAAATAAGTTCAAATAATATTGTGTATCAAAATTTTCAAAAAAAAATTTTGAATTTTTAAAAAAAGTTTCAAATAATTTTTTTGAAAATTCGATATCTCCAAAACGGGTAGACAATTTTTTTTGATATTTTAGTTTTATACGCACATAAATAAATACTTAATATTTGCGTACCAACATTTACTCTTAAAAATGTTTTAAGAATTTGATATATAAAAAAATAATTTTGTAAAAACCGCTCCAACGATTTCATATTTTTTTCCAGGCAATCATATTCAACCAAGAATTAAAATGACAACTGCGTCTGTATATAGAAATCGTTTAGCTTGAAATTTGATCTATCGAGGCTCAAGTTATGGGCCTTAATAGATAGATAGATGAGAAATTGATATATTTCAAGGATTATATCTTTAACTTGGAAACATTTTTTATCCAGACTAAGTATAAGTATCAGCCCTGATTGTCATGCAGACTAAACGTTAACATGCACAGACCTTGTCTAGTTACTACGGTATTTTGTAAAGTATTTTTTCTTCTATATAAAATACATTCTTTTGATATATGTACATTTGCATACTTAGTGCTAGTTTCATAGTGCAGAGCTTACTTCGGTTTATTTCAGAGTTTGCTAATCCTGAAAATAAATTAACCCCGAGTTAACTTGGAAACAGTTTTTCTGTAGAAGATTAACTTTATAATATGTCAGGTGTCAAAAGTCTATTATTAAAGTCGATGTGCGACATTATGGATATCTCCCGTTATAAACGGTTCACTATCGAAATCAAAATGATGCCACTACGTGAAAATTGCACTGTCCAAAGATTTCAATAATTTTCACTATAGAAATCGAGATGGTGTCACAACGGAAAAGGCCCTCAATTCGGTCTTTGAGTTAACTCACCAAATTAGATGAGTTAAACAGAATCTATCTTATATAAGTCAAAACAACTCTCTATTTCAAACTGGGAAAATTTTGCTGAGCCCTAGGAAATATAAGTTGACCAATTTTGGTATGATGCGGTTCAATCTTTTAAGAATAGATGTTCCAATGAGCATTAAGTCCGTTCGTCAATATAGCTCGGAAATACAGCTAGCCAAAATTGATTTATAAATAAATGAATGACAGTTGGGTGTTTGGAGATATGTAGAGCCACCCAACCACCTAAATTACACTAGGGTGGTTTCAAACAGATAAATAGAGCTGCAGAGAGACTTGGGATATAAATAGCTCAAGTACGATTGGAATCCTTCCCTGGATCTTGGGTGGTTGGGTGGCGCAACATGTCTTGGAAACACCCTTTTTAATATGGGTTGGGTACGAAATCTTGCAAATTAAAATCTCGCTTTCGAAATCACCCATAACGAAATATCACAATTACAAAATCTTACTTTTCATGACCTCGCAATAACAAAATCCCGCCGTTCGTAATTTTGCAATAACGAATTCCCCCAATCTAGAATCTCGCAAAACTTAATTTGACTGCAAAAAATACATACATTTTTAATCAAAGTCTCGCAAATGAAAATCTCGCATGAGATTTATTAAATTTTTAACAAAAGACTTCACTGTCAAAAATTGAATACTTTGCGGAGACATTGCTAAAGACATTTCGTTTGCTTAAAAGTAAAATTTTTTTTTGTTTACCAGAAATAAAAATAAAACTTAAAATTTTTTTTTAAAACATAGTTTATACTTTGTTTGTTTTTTTTTTTAGTAAAGAAATTATTTTTGAGTAACATTTTTCAATAGTTGAAAATAATTTTTAACAGTAAAAGTTGAAGAATAAGTTTTCCCTTTTCCAGTTTTTATTTTCATTTGCAGGATTTTTATATTTTAGTGCGAAACCCAAAGCAATACGTCGCTGTGAGATTCGAACTTGCGTGATGATTAATATTTCCGAGATCTTAAATTGCGAAATATTAGTTTGCGAGATTTTGGTTGAAATTTGCGAGATTTTTCGGTGCGATATGTAAATTCGAGATTGTTAAAGGTGTGGTTTTGTAATTGCGAGATTATGAAAAACAAAATTTGTAATTTCCGAAATTTCTTCATTCGAGATTAAACAAAAAACGCGAGATTTCGTAACTCGATAGATTGGTTTCGGGATACCGTGATGCTGCCTCTTAATATGATCGAAGCTTGCAGGTTGAGTCTTGGGTGGAAACAAGAATATAATCGAATAACTAAAAAACACGATTATTTTGGTACTTGCGCTACAAAAATTTTGCAAAAAAAATATTTTTCTGATTAAAAAAAAATTCAATACATATTTCAAAAATAAGCTAATAATTTTCTTTTAAATTAAGTTTTGAAGTGTATGTAGTTATTTTTTAAGAAATTGCTATAACGATTTAAAGAAGACAGCATTCTTGTTTTCAACTCTAAACTATTTTTGGATTTGTTTTCATAGTTTAAAGATCGAGATTCATGCTTTTTTACAACTTTCTGTTGTTATATTCATAAATAAATAAAAGATATTATTTTGAATAACTTAAAAACACTTATTTTATTTATTTGTTTTCTTAAATGCATTTCGGAAGCAGTGCTTCCATCGTCAGTAAGTTTTATATAAATAATAATTTCTTAAAAAAATAACTACATACACTTCAAAACTTAGTTTAAAAGAAAATTATTAGCTTATTTTTGAAATATGTATTGAATTTTTGTTTTAATCAGAAAAATATTTTTTTTGCAAAATTTTTGTAGCGCAGGTACCAGAATAATCGTGTTTTTTAAGTTATTCGATTATATTCTTGTTTCCACCCAAGACTCAACCTGCAAGCTTCGATCATATTAAGAAGCAGCATCACGGTATCCCGAAACCAATCTATAATATATTATTATTTATAGGGCGATTCCATTCTCGCGGGTGCAACAGTTAGACTCACTTTGGGTATATTTATAGTAAAATACAAATTTATTTTAATGAAATTACTACTTGAAGGGTTACATTTTGACCTATTTATTTTGGGTTAATTTATATAATTTAAATGAAATAAATAAATCGTCGGAAAAAAGGTTTCAAAGTACGATCGCGGGTGCAACGAATTTGGCCCACCTTTCTGGATCATAGTACGAAAAACACAAAAGCCTGTTAATTGAGAAACATTTATTATATTATTCTCACATTATATTGAACGACGTATATCCAAACAACTAAGGAAATAAAAATAAAGTTAGAAAACAAAAATAAAGAACGAATTTTTCGATCTAAAAGCAATCGCGGGTGCAACATCAAATTATCGCGGGTGCAACGCGTCTAACTTTAATGAATATTTATATAAAACAAATGATATAACGGAACTGGATTAGAAATTATGTGACATATAATGCTAGTTAGTACACTTTTCTATTAATTATTACCAAGTTTTTATCAAATATGTCAATATTTTTCGAAAATAATGTGTACATATTATTGCCATCAATATTTTTTATGTTGCTTGCAATTTTACGATAATTTCTTCAATTTTCGTCAGAATTTGTCATCTTACAACTCCTCTTCATCCATATCGCTTAGCCACGACCCCACATAACAATATTGTTTAATTTTTCTGTCGAGCTTGCCGGGCACTGTAAGAGAACATAGATACAAACCCTGCGCAAATATCTTTTGGCAAGACTGTTGCAGTGAAAAAAGTACAGGCTTCAAAGCATGCCTCTGCTGGTAATATAAAAAGTTCAAGAAACTTTGTTGGCCATTAATCTACTGAATCACTAAAAACATCGGAAACGCGCAGTTTTTGCATTTTAATGAGGAGGGATTGGCCCGATGTATGTATCTACAAACAGAGGAGCAGATATATCAGAAAACAGAATTTCTTCGTGCACCGATCGTATAAGTGGCTTCAAATCATCATCTTTCCAATAACTATCTGTTTCGATAATGGTGGATTTCAAAATATCTGTGCTCTTGCAACGAGACAATGAGGTTAATGCCACAGCTATGATGTCTTCTGATTTGAAAAAACAAAAATTGATTGAATACCCGGTATATTTTTCAATCTTTCCCATTTATCATCTAACACGCCTTTCCCTTCTTCAATTTGTTGTGCAGAAATAAATATTAATAAGATGTTTTTGAGAGATTGCGTGCCCCGTTATAAAATTCCTTGTTTCACTGCCATTTAACTTAAATTTTTATAAAAAAGAACAAAATATTATATTAAATTATTAAAACAAAAACAATCTTGAACAACAAAAACTAGGCATATTTTAATATAAAATATAATACATCACTCAATAATGTTAGTTGTCAGTAAGTTGCACCCGCGATCCTAATTTCACGATCGCGGGTGCAACCAATTTGAATCAACGTTTTTTCAAAATTCAATTTGGAATCTATTCCTGATAACAACTGATTGAATTTTGTTTTTGGTTATTTCTTACTTTCACAAAGTTTCAAAACGATAGCACTTTATTTCTATGAGAAAAACAAACTTTTATATCTTTTATATCGCGGGTGCAACAAACTTTCAACGGCTTTTTGCGATAAAAAATACTTGAAAAGTAATAACAAATATTTTAATATGTTTGGGAAAAGATTAAATCACATTTGTGACCACATGCCTAACAAGTTAATCATTACCTCAAGCTGTCTGTAATGACTATTTCGCGCTGTGTAAACAGTCATGATAATTGCAGTTTCCGCCGACCTTTCGGATGACAATTTTGCCAAGCTCAAAAAAATGGTTTTCTTTAAATTTTGTGAACTAATTTTTTTTTTGTTAATAAATAGAATCCTTCTACTTTGCATTATTATCAATAAAAGTAAAAAATATTGTGATTTTGAAATTGATGTCGAAAATCGTCTCCAGCGGAATCGCCCTATATAAGGCGCCAGTTATAGCTATCATTGAAACTCATCATTGAAAATTTTAATGATTGATTTTGAGACGTTTAGGAAGTAAAATCATTTATTCTTTTGATGGAAAAATAAAGCTAAAGACCTAATTAATATTTCTAGCCAAAAAAAATTTTCAAATAGGCCCAATTTTCCACATAAAAGGACTTTTCTTATTTCAATGATTGAACTACCTTACCAATGATCATTGAAAAATTAGAAGTCAATTTTTGTGGAAAGTTGGGCCTTTTTGAAATTTTTTTTTGACTAGAAATATTAAGGAAGTCTTAAGCTTTGATCGTCCATCAAAATAATAAATGATTTTGCCTCCTAAGCGTCTCAAAATCAATCATTAAAATTTTCAATGATGCGTTTCAATGATAGCTATAACTGGCGCCTAAAACTTACTGACGATGGAAGCATTGTTTCCGAAATGCATTTAAGTAAATAAATAAATAAAATAAGTGTTTTTAAGTTATTCAAAATAATATCTTTTATTTATTTCATGAAAAAACACGTTGAAAATCTCCAATATCAAATCAATTTGTTATATTCATGTCTTTTATGAATGAAATCTCTGTATTTCTAAACGACTTGCAAATATTCGGAATATACCATAAACCTTCTCTAAATATATGACCGGTTTGGTGACGAGTTTCATAGCCTGTGCAGTATGCACTTTCTGTTACTCTCGTGACGAGAAACGATGAAAATTAAGACTTAATATAAGATTTTTGCTTCATTTTCAACGTTTCTCAACCAATTTTATCGATGTGATGTTTTACAGAACGTGGGCACCGTTTTCTTAAAAAAAATATATTTTTTAAACATTTAGGCTTTAATTACAAGACCAAGTTATGGAATGTTTTTTTCAGACTAGCGATTATTGTGGTTTTTGAAATTGAATTTCCTCGTGAAGTCAGAACTTTGCCACACTATTTTAAAGCATTATTATTAAAAAAATATCTGATTCCTCAAAAATAAAAGAAATAATGATGATAAACCGATCCCTTTTTGATTTGTTGATGCCCAGTAAATTGTGTTTACTGAAGAAGGATCTTACGTTATTTTGAATTACCTATGTATTTTGTAATATTTATTGCAATAATTCTGCTTTTGATGTAAACAGATCGTTAATCGTATTTTATATGAGAACTTAGATGCATTTGTCAATATAATAAATTATTAACATACACTTCTACAAATAAATCTACGCTAAATGCCTTTAAATCCTCTATTTCTGTTAATTAAAAAATAAATATCAACTGAAAACGTATAGGATCATTATTGACAACCTTAAAATTCTCTTTACCTGAAATCTTTCTCGGAGTAAAATCTCAAACAGCACACTGAATGTAAGCCATTCACTAAATCTACTTGCAAAAATTCATTAATGAATGGATTAGAATTGTGAATGAATATCCAAGTAAGCCGTAGTTTTGAATCGAACTTAAAGCCTAATTGTTGGGTTATTCCAAGAGGTTTAAGCGCTTCTCAATGAATATCCCGTAGATTTACTGCACTATATATAACCATTCACAATTCTGTCATTCATTATCAGTTTCATTTGGACTTCCGTATACAAACATCAGTGGTTGTAATAATTTAGTTCAAAGTGAAGCAAATATTCATAAATAAAATTCTTTATCAAACATTTTCACAATGGCACCAGTTTTCGAGTCGAATTTTTCAATTAGATCAATTCTATCAGATTCATCATCCAGCAGTGGTAGCAACAGCGATGAAGAAATTCAACACCATCACCACCAGTCAGACTACACTCAGCTTAATCAAGAATCTCAAAATTCCAGCAGCAGCAGTAGCAGCGAAGGAGATCCTGATCAAAGACCACCATATACCTATAGCGCCCTTATTGTGATGGCCATCCGAAATAGCCACAAGAGGCTCCTGACACTCAATGAAATTTGCGCATGGATTGCGGATAATTTCCCATATTATCAAAAAAACAAAAGCACTTGGCAAAACTCTATCCGCCATAACCTGAGCATTAACCAGTGTTTTGTCAAAGTACCCAGGCCCCTCGATGATCCCGGACGAGGTCACTACTGGACACTAGACCCATCTGCCGAAGATGTTACAATAGGAGCAACCACCGGACGCCTACGACGAGGAGATTCAATGGCTGGAAATCAGTATCCATACCAACATCATCATCATCACTACCACCCCCAGGTTCCAAGCACTCCATATGCCATGTATTTTCCGACACCAGAGGAAGTTATGGCCATGCAACAGTCAGCCTTACAGGAACAACATATGTGGAATAGCTATCATCTTTATCAACAACAGCAACAGATGGTTCAAAACGGCGGTGCCATGGAAACTTCAATGGACTACCATTAAGGAAATTTGCTTGCAAAATTTTAAAACTATATAAATTGTAAATAATATTTTTTTTTGTCATGGATTGTAAATATAATTATTTTTTTTTCTACCTAGAACTTCTATGTTTGTTTTTTGTTTTATCCATAAAAATTAGAATGCATTTTAAAAAACTTTTAAAAATGCTCACATTGAACTCAATCCACTGACTTATGTATTTCCACATGTCGCACCCTTTAAAGTGGAAGGATGAGTCTGGTACCTACCGTCTGCGATGGATTCAGAAATTAGTTCATTTTGCATTTTACCATACCAAAATGTCATAAAGCAGAAAGATTTTGTTTCAGTACAAATTTGTCATCATGGACAGAATTACATAACCTATTTAAAGGTTAGGTCCTTATAGAAGTTAAATTTACTCTTGTGGAATAAGAAAAAGCTGAAAGAGGTTCTGCAAGTGTAGCTTAAGCCATTGTTTATCCTGCGTCAAAGCTGCGATCTGACGTAGATTTCTATACAAAATGTTAGTCGGTTTATTACAATAGATATTAATTTAAATCTGCATTGGGATTGAGCAGATCGCGTGGCTTCGGTAGTGCGATGCGTTGTGATTGGCTTCGCAGGAGCTTGGTCCAGGTTCCATTCCGTTCCAATAAAATTAGACTTTCACTTCTAAAGAACTCCGACAAAGCTGAATTTTGATGAAGTGCTTTGTTTTGACGTCTTAAGCATTCCCTTAATTTGGCCAAAAGAAAATTTTCTATGGGGGGTAAAAGGAGGTTAAGCGTGATTTTTGATTTTCTACTGTAAAAGAGACAAATATCAGTTTTTTGTCAATATCTCAACAATCGTATTTTTTTTAATAGGTGAATTTACATTATAGCTCATAGAATTCTACACAAAAATGATTATGACAAGTTTTTCTGTAGGAGCCATAGATTTTGAGAAAAGCATGCAGAAACGTTAGAGGTTACAATAAGAGCTTTTTACTGTAGTGAAATTTGTTCAACATCACGCCTGGGTAAAAAAGGTAATGAGTGCGTTTGTGCATGTTTTTTCTCAAAATCAATTGTTCCTTCGAAAAAAATTGCAATAATCTTTTTTGTGTAGAATTTTAAGAGCTATAATATAGATTCCCTAATCTTTAAAAAAAAATGCGTTTGTTGAGATATTTCCAAAAAACTTATGTATGTCATTTTTACAGTACAAAATCAAAAGTCTAACTTTGAAGATCAATAAACTTACAGAAATCTTTAATAGTTTAAATGTAACGCTCTCATGGTTTTCTTGTAGAAGGAAATTCAATCGAGTTGTTGAATAAAAGCCAAATTATTTTTTGTGGTATTCCCTTTGCCCGGGCACCCCAAAAATTTGGTGATGAGGAGATGTAGCCAAACACAAATCGTCAAAAAATTGTTGCCCATATCGATGTGCAATTTTAATAAACTTTTTGACTTAATTTACCATGAATTCCTTGCATGAATTTCTCTGAATCTATTGATTGTACAAAAAAAAAGTGGTTTTTACTTACGTAAGTTTCTTAACATTTTTTTAAGAAAACTGATAGTTTTCGAGAACTTAAAAAAAAACAATTAATTGTAGGTACTCCCTTTTGCCACCCCTTAAACAAATTTCCGCCATCTCGAATTTAGGGTACTTTTAGAAAATGCTCAAGACGTCAAAAAATAGTTCTCCATCAAAATTCAGCTTTGTCGAATTTATTCGTTGTTTTGCCATTTTTTTTCTCTAAATTTCCTGGGGTACCTATATAGCAAGCGTCTCGAAAAAATTTTTTTGGTAAGTAAAATAACACACTATTTCGATCAAAAGATCATAACATTATGCGCGTTGTGTATCAAAATAAAATGCACGACTATGGATCGCACTTACTTGTTCTTATGTTCAAGTTTCTTGGAACTTAAAAAAAAAAATATTAAAAATATAAAAAGTAAAAGAAAAGCATTCAAACCGTTCTTTAAATAGTATAAAGAACAAGTAAAATAGCTTAGCGCTCAACCTCAAGTATACGATTTTATTACTTTAAAAAAATAGGAACATAATGCAAAAAAAAAAAAAAACAATTTAAAATCTCTGGAGCGTTTTTCTTTAAAACTAATTTTTATTTATAAAACTTTAGTAACATTTAAAAAAAAATTTGGGATGATCATTTTTAGAAAATATTAAAATGCTTTCACAACCCTAGTTTGAAAAAAATTCATCAACCGATTTTTGAAATATTGAATTTTCAAAAAATATTTTGTAGTTTTTTAAAAATCCAAAAAATATTTATTTCAAAACTTTGATATGCAATTTTATTGATATTTTAAAATTTTGATTGAAATCCATCACGCCGTTAGTGAGAAAATCGATAGTCAAACAAACCGTTATATGGCAGGTACCGTTAATAACAGTTTTTGGTAATTTTCTTTTACCAAAATATACATTATGCCTGATTTTTTTTATCAAAATCGTTAGAGCCGTTTTTGAGATAAATAAGCCTTTCCTTAAAGGTTGTATGGCAAGTACCGTTATTTTTGGAGCTAGAATAATTCAATTTTCCCTCTGGAGAATTACAAGAAAACCTTGAGTTCAAAATTTGAAGAATATTGCATCATTGGCAGATACAAACAGACAGACAGACCCAATACCAAAAAAGTACGATAGATAGCAGTTAGATATAGTCAGAGAGGCTTTACCACAAATCAAATAAGACCCTTCTGTTTCATACTCAAAAATGTAGACGCAATTCATGTGTATTTATTTCTTCAAGACTTCAAGAAAGAGTTAATGCAATGACTGTGACGAATTCAGTGATTAAGGCCAGCTTGCTGACTGTGCGTTAAATCTGTAATATCTTTTTCACAGGTTCTTATTAAATGAAACTAATCAACCAAAAACGGCTGATTAGTAATTTCGATGATTGGCAGCCCAAATTATCGATATATTGATTATATAATTTTGGTTAATAAACACATTCAATGAGTCACTACTTTGGAATAACCATTGATTAAAGATAATTTGCCTTGAACCAACTGGTCCTTAATTTTTCATAAGTTTGGTTTAGCCTTATAGATAAATGATTATTTGTATGATAATAATTTATCATTTCGAGAAGTATGTATGTATGTATGCAAATGTGTGTTAATTTTTAACACAAAAAAAATGGTTTTCAGTCAATTCTTCTATATCCACCATTTGAAACAATAAATGTTAACACCTCTTATATCAAGGCAATAACAATTTCTAAATTGTAACACTCATGCAATCCCTAACCGCCAAGAACAAACTAAATATACATAAATAACCGAACTGATGGCAACCCGAAAATCATGACATGCGTACAACATTTAACAACAAATTAAAAACCTCTCAAATGAAGCTCAATTCAGAAAAACGCTTGTGCAAAAACAACATGTGATTCTCCCCAATTACGGATGTCTTGAGTGACAATAACTTCTATAAAAAGATACAAATTTATTCATCAATATTAACACTCTATTTAAAGACCATGCCAATTGTTCAAACATCTTAACTTAGACAAAAATGATAAGAATCTAACAACAAACGATGGCAATGATGACTGCTGGCTGAAGTGATGACCCACTCAAAAAGCCGCCCGCTTCAGAAAAATTCAACACCCCCAACACATAAATGTATCTGTGAGAACGTTTTTGTTATTGGTTCTCATCAGAATTTCTAGAGCTCCACTGCCACAGTCCCACAGTGCCATAAAATGTTTGGTATTTGGTGCTTAAATAGTTCGCCACCGCGTGTTTTTGCTTTTGCCGAATTCACTCTCCGACTTTGAATTCAGTTCATTTCAGCGTGCCATACTGTCTAGTCTATTGGTTTTGCTGCTGGCCTCCCCCACACACAGATAACCATATAGCTCGAGATTATCACTGCAGTTGTAGTGTTCTCTCCGCGCCGGGTTTGCTGCACCATATTATCTCCGCATTATTGAACCGAGATTCATTGGGTTGCAGTGCGTCCTCCCAGAAGCGTGTCACTGGGTTGTTGTCTTGAATTTGAAAATTGAAAATTGGAAAAAAACCTCTTTAAAAGATATAACTACGAGAACAACAACAAAAAGAGAATAATACATTTTCATCCCATTACTTGAGTATGCACTTCCGGATGCAATCTCCGTGAAGGATATAAATCGCGCATCTCTGCTGTGTATAGTGGATCGTGTCGGTAAATCGGAGAAGTGTTCTTCGTTTGCGATAACGGTTGCAGATAATTGCTTTGAATATAGAGATTTATGTGCAACGAGGACGAGCCACGTCGACGCGACGCGACAACGGTAGAAAATTGTGCATTAAGTGGCTTGTAAATTGTAGATATCTCCATCTCCGTCTATATAACATATACTCTGGTTAACGTATCCATCCTCGTTTGTGCATGTGCCTATGTGCAGTGTAACCTCTTAAGTGCATTAAGCCTCGTTTGCATCTCGAATAATAATAATTTGAGTTGAAATAGAAAATTTTGCTCCTACCTTTAAAGATTTTTTGGATTATAGCAATAAGCATAACGCATCTCATTCATCTAGTTCCGGTTCCAGCAGCAGGATACGCTGTAAATGGATAATTCCATTGTCCTTTTTCCTGACGTAAGTACCTACCTGCGTGATGCAAGCTTTTGTTTGTTGTGATAGTTTAAAACGAACAATGTATTGTTACATAAAAAGCATGCTCAGATAAGATACTTTTTTTCAGCTTTTAATGAAAATTTTCGAACATTAAGGAAAGCTTCATCTTTTTAGATGAGGGGGATTCTGATTGTAAAGATTATAACCAACTTTTGGTTGGTTTTTGTTTAAAGTAAGGATATTATACGAGTATTGGAAGAATATGAAGCAAACTTTCTAACGATGAGATACTTTTTGAATTCATGAATTTTGATGACGATAAAACTTAAATAGAAGTTTTTGTGAATAGCTAATGGAAAATTGATGCAAACTTTGTTGTTTATATTTGTGTCTGTAAGATGGATTGTCAGAAAAACTTTGAGACACAAAAAAACTTTTCATTTTTTTTTTATATTATTTTAGTCTAAGACTTGTAATGGTTTATTTTGGGAGGGAAATTCAATTATCCAAACCTCAGCATCATGAATACATATATATTATATTTTGTTAATGTATGTATGTATATATTTCTCTAACGACAAATCCCTAACTGTTTCTATACGAAATGGATTTATCTGACAATGAGTAGGTAAATTATATAAATTTAGTTGACTTTTGGGAAGGCTTCTATCTGGCATTATATAAAAATATTTCATATACATAAGTTGGTCGATTTATGTTTATTAGATTAAAGGAGCTGGCAGGTTGAGATATAGGATAAGACCAGAAAATTTGTAAGACAAAAATGAATTTCAAACACATTCCTTAACTATACCAAATAAATCTTAAAAATTCTTAGCCACTCGAATAAGTAATTGCGACTCAGTCTTGCATCTTAACCATGTGTCAATTTGGTTAAAGTCACGTTAAATTTGATCTCATGTTTTATTTTTCACGCTAATTAGGTGGATCTATACATAGAAAATTTTATCTAGAAATTAAATTGCATCGAGTTTAAAATCCAATTTTACACACGGACATAATTTAATTTGCTGATAGTTTCTGAAATTAAATTAGTGATGAGGAAGGGGCATGATAACAACATTTTAAACAGGTTTCTATTAACTTTGTGCTTGTGCACTAAATTTAAAAATTTTCGAAGCTATAGTCTTGCATGCATTTTATATTAATGTATTATTCTGACTCATGAAACAAAAGAATACAGATTCTTGTATGCTAGGGTGTCCATTACGTGTTTGACAAAAAAGAGGACATTTTAGAAACTTCTACCGTTAAACCCCCTCCCCTGTCGCGCACCATATAATATGATCAAGAGTTTACTTTAAGATGTATGCCAACACACCAAACAGACGACACAAAATACATTTTTCACACGTTGGACTGAACCGGTGCCTTATAGAGATGTTATTGCCTGCGATTAATTTTTCAAATTGGCAACACTTCTCCTGTGCTTAGTATAGGCGTTTTTCTTTTTAAGCTATCGGAGTTAACTCTGAGCAGAGTATAATCTGGCAGCTCTCCGATATAATAGGCATTTTTCTTTTTTAGCTCTGAGCAGAGCATGGAGCTGAGCTCGAGCTATCGGAGTAAGCTCTGAGCAGTGTATGATCAGAGCTTTCCGATATAATTTTGAAACACATCTGAGCTCTGAAATGTCATACGATTGCGATGCGTTCAACTCACCAAAAAAGTAATGACTTTTAATTTTCATCAGACAGCTGGCCAATCAAAAATTCGAAAAGTTCAAAATTGTGAACTGAAATTGATGTGTCGAGCGCGTCCACTTGAAATAAGTGAAAAAAAGAGTGAAGTTAGCTGCGCTCAGCAATTTGCTCCATTCGCTCGGTCTTTTTATCCTGAGCTCATGGAGCGTACTCCGAGCTAGCTCTGATTTAAAAAAAAAAAAACACAAGCCTAGCGCTCTGCATGCTTGGAGCTAAAAAAAAATAAACAGATCTTTTTTTTTTTACAGCGCAGTGCTATGCTCGGAGCTAAAAAAGAAAAACGCCTAATTTTGAAACACACCTGAGCTCTGAAATGTCATACGATTGCGATGCGTTCAACTCACCAAAATTGAGTAATACCTTAATTTTCATCAGACAGCTGGCCAATCAAAAACTCGAAAAATTCAAAATTATAAACTGAAATTGATGTGTTGAACGCGTCCACTTGAAATGAGTGAAAAAAAGAGTGAAGTTGACTGCGCTCAGCTATTTGCTCCATTCGCTCGGTCTTTTTAACCTGAGCTCATGGAGCGTACTCCGAGCTAGCTCTGATTTAAAAAAGAAACACAAGCCCAGTGCTGTGCTCGGAGCTGAAAAAAAAGAAAAACGCCTTATGTATGTATTTTATCAATAAATAAATAAATAAATTAAATTGGGTGGCACAACAGCTCGTGGAGAACCAGGGCCTAGTGACTTACAACTCTCAACCATTCCTGTGTGCGTGTTGTTTGCAGGAATTAAGGGGACCTACAGAGTTTTTTGCCGAGTCCGAACGGCTAGATGAGAAGCACTAATTCATGGCAAGTATACTCTTCGAAGATTTGTCAGTTCCTCGCAAGAGCAGAACCTCGGATAAAACATTTGTGTTTTTAGGTGGTACGGCTGGGAATCAAATCCACACCTACAGCACCTTCCACGAGGTACTACTAATTTTATCAATTATCACAATAAATATCTGAGACTCAAAATATTGTTCAGATGTTTGATGTTCTATAAGTTTATTTAGTCTAGTTAAGCTCCTGAAACGGAAGTATGAATTTAACTATAAATATGCGCCAATTTGATGAAGAAGTGCCTATTAGTCCGTATGCGTTTATTTATTTATTTAAAGACTGTACATTCTGAACCGGGATACAATGGTTAAAATTGTGACAGGTGTTAAAACATAGCCCAGCCCAAAGCTTCAAAGAGCATTAATCAAAATGACAACATAAATACCTTTTAATTTCCTTTAAAAGTGGTGTACACATTATTGTGAGGCCTACTCAAGATGAGGCTGAACAAAAACATATCAAAAAAAGCCCTTAATGTTTCTTCCTTGAAGACCTTCCATTTGGAAATTAGAACCGATTCAATGCTACAATAAAGTAATAAATACATATGTTCGTTCTTGTTGATTCTCAAAATTTTAGGGAATAAAATTTTTTTCAGTTCTGTTTTTTATTTTTGAATAAGGTAATGTAGATTGTTTAACCAAAACTCTTCATTCTTGTTGATTCTCACATCAAAGCATATCATATCATATCACTATTTGAAGCCATTTGTAAGCTTAACATCCATATGGGTGATTCTCAGTCAAATTCACACTTTTATGTATGTTCCTCGGCGATTTTAAGTATTTACAAAGCATTTTCTCCGCTTCTTACAACTAGCTAGGAGTTCATGTGTTCGATGTATGATAAGTTCGATTTCAAAAAGTGAATCAGTTAAAAAAAAAACTGTTTTGTTACTCAAATGTCTATACCGTGCCGTGGCATGTCCCCATCCCGAAACTACCACCTATTTCGTTTGAAGTCGATTATAATTAAAAAACAAAAATTGATTTGAGTTATATTTACGTCAATTATATACATTACTGCAGCTATAGTATTTCACTTTTATATAAGTTCTAAGTCATTTATAGAATTTGCAGTTTGAGTTCAAAATCTGTCTCCGAGCTTTGGAAAAAATACCAAAAAATATTTTGCTTTTATTTTTCCGTTCGTACAACTTATATAGTGTTATAAGGTGGATTGTAATATATACATGCCTCGATTCTAATCAGCATACGCCACCGTATATTAACATGATAAACGAACGACCTAATCCAAATTAGTGCGTATGATATCAAGAAGCAAAAATGGTCACTACCGTTGTACTTGTTATTTCGAACGTCAAACACTTTTATTCATGGATCAAACGCTTTTTGAATAGTGTTCGCTAAACTTATCTTAAATTTATTCCAAAAATATTTTGATTGGAACATTATTTTTTTGCAAAGTGAATTTAAGTATGAAAATGTCACTACCGTGCCAAGCATAAAATCTGGTATAAAAAAAATTTACACATGCGACCACTTTCAGCATTAGGAAAGCAATTATTATGGCTTCGAACAAGTTTAAGAAACATAACATTTTTTGCACTCACAAAAGTATTAGTTTGCAGAGAATCACCCATATTGATCAACAGCAAGCTATTTACTAATGATTCGGAGCTGTATCCTGTATTCCAACTATTCTTTGATCTTAGACATTTATTAGTTTAGGAATTTGTTTATTTACTTGACGACATGGATTTTTCTTATTCTAATTCAAAATAAAATAAAAGTATTTACCTTCTGACAGGTGGCTGTTATTCGTATTGAAAAGTCTTCCAAACCCAACAAAGTAAAACAAAACACCCTGCACAGAAATGTATCTTTTACGAAATTGATTTGTTTTGAATTTAGAAAACAAAATGAATATACTTATTTTTGGCAAGAAAAAAAAATTCAATTTAAAATGTTTATAGTATTTTATCAATATAATTTTGTTGTTCGTATTTAATTACACAAATTTCATGTTCATACAAGTGTGTATTGTATATAGGCATAATGGATTACTTTAAATTCTTTCCTTCGATATTGGTTTGGGATGTTTTAGGCGCCAACAAACAAAACAGTACTCAACCCTCAATATAGGAAAAGTAATTATATAAAATCTAAATATTTATTGGAGTCTAGGAATGTGTTATTAGAAAAATATAGATACAAGCATGAAAAAAAGAACCATTGAAATATCCATTGGGATGCAGAGGGAGTGATATGGGGATCTCTGTAAATTATGTATTTTGATATTTCCCTACTGAAAGTAATACCTTTTATTTCTCCTTGTCAATTGATATTTATGAAAATACCTAATGCAAATAACCTACTTTGGGCATATTGAGTTTCTGCTTCAAATATGTTCAAAGGAAAAAAATATAGAACGACATTTTGACACACAATCATTTTGGTTAAATAAAGTTTATATATACTCATTATTTATTATTGATTATGAAATGTCCCAAGTAAGATGAAATCACATGTTCTTACACCTTATAGAAACATCCTATTTCAGAACCTTAAACTGAAAGCTAAGTACATATTATTATTATTAGTTGGATGGTCACACATTGTCATATCATAAGTAAGTTAATAGAAATTTGGCAAATTAGTCAATGCAAGTGATTTGCCTAGTCGACTAAAATTCAGGTGGACAAAGAAAGTCAAACGGGAATACTTCAAAAACAGAAGAGGAAAAAAACAAATTTTTGAAAACATTAGATGAAAAAAAAGAAAGAGAAGAGTTATGTCTTATGACGTGTGCTTATAGTGCTGCCATAAGAATCTTGCATACAATAAAAAATTATAAAATGCGATTCTTAAATTTTTGTTGTTGGAATAAGTTTTTCATTTTTGTTGGTGTTTTTATTTTGATATTTTGTTTTTCTTTGTATTTGTTAATTAATTGTATTTTTTTTTCCACTTTTGTTTTTTTTTATGTTTTTAGTAGACACGATGATTAATTATTTGTTTTTTTTTTTATTGTTAAATTTTGATATTCTGTTTTTATTTTGTCCAAAAAAATAAATTATTTGATAGAATGAATAAATCGTGCATTTTGTCGAAGTTTGAGATTGTAAGAAAATTATAATAACAATTAGTTCTATTCATTCTATTTTCCTAGGAAAAGAATATTTAAAAAGCTTAACTGATGTGGTTTTTTAAAAATAGTGCCAACATTCTCATAAGTTTTTTTTTTTTTTTGTAAAAAAGAAATTGCCAAAACCCTTTATTTAGAAGAGTATCTCGCACAAAACCGTTCTTGTTTTAAGTCAAACTCTACCTATTTTGATTTTCATTCCAGTTCTTCGAAGCACAGATAGATATACACATAGCATATATACAATATTTTTGTATATGCTTAAAAGATTGGTACATTGGCTAGTTAGGTACTATCCTTATACAAATATTTGGGCGGTTCCATTAGCATGGGTACAACATTTAGACTCACTTTAAGTATATTTAAAATAAAATACAAACATATTTTAATGGAATTATTACCTGTAGGGTTACATTTTGAACTATTAATTTTGGGTTATTTTAATATAATTTAAATGAAATAAGTAAATCGTCGGAAAAAAAGGTTTCAATATGCGATTGCGGTTGCAACGCATTTGGCCCACCTTTCTAGATCATAGTACAAAAAACACAAAAGTCTGTTAATTGTGAAACATTTTCTATATTTTGTTATACTACATTGAACGACGTATATATTTAAACAACTAAAAGAAATCAAAATAAAGTTAGAAAATTATAAATTCGTAAATATTTTGCTAAATATTTATTGATGGAACTAATGTACGAGCTCAAATTATAATGGATAAATTGAAAGAATAAGAATAAATCTTTCAATTTATCCATTATAAAGTTAGAAAACAAAAATAAAAACGAATTTTTCGATATTAAAACAATCGCTGGTGCAACATCAAATTATCGCTGGTGCAACGTGTCTAACTTTAATGAATATTTATATCAAAAAATGATATAAAGGAACTGGATTAGAGATATAATGCTAGTTAGTAGACTTCTCTATTAATAATTACTAAGTTTGTATAAATTAAGTCAATATTTTTCGAAAATACTGTGTGCATATTATTGCCATCAATATTTTCTTTGTTGCTTGCAATTTTACGATCATGTCTTCAATTTTCGTCAGAATTTGTGATCTTAGAACTCCCTCTTCATCCATATCGTTTAGATACAACCCCACGTTACAATATTGTGTAATTTTTTTTGCCGAACTTGCAGGGCTAAAAAAGCAAGTAAAAATTAATAAAAATATTGTTAATATTGATCAACTTACAATTCTATGTAAGAGAACATAGATACAAACCTGCGCAAATATCTATTGGCAAGACTGTTGCAGTAAAAATAGTACAGGTTTGGATTGGCCTGATATAGGTATCTACATACAGGAGCAGATATATCTGAAAACTGAATTTCTTCCGATCGTAAAAGTGGCTTTAAATCATCATCTTCCCAATAACTATGTATCTGTTTCGATGATGGTAGATTTCAAAATAACTGTGCTCTTGCACCGAGACAGTGAGGTTCGTCCCACAGTTATATTGCTACCGTCTTCCGATTTGAAAAAAAAAATTGGCTGAGTTCCAGATATGTTTTTCAATCGTTCCCAATTACCATTTAACACGCCTTTTTCTTCTTCAATTTGTTGTTTAGAAACAACAATTCAATATTCAATAAGATGTTTTTTGCGAGATTGCGTGCCTCGTTGAAAAATTCCTTGTTTCCCTGCCATTTAACCTTATATTTTTATAAAAAAGAACAAACTATCATATTAAATTGTTAAAAAACAAAAATTTGAATCAATGTTTTTTCATATTCCAATTCAGAATCTACTTCTGATAGCAACTGATTTAATTTTGTTTTTGGGTTTTTCTTACTTTTACCAACTTTCAAAACGATAGCACATTATTTCTGTGAAAAAAAAAAAACACAAAAATTTATATTTTTCATATCACGGGTGCAACAAACTTTCAATGGCATTTTGCGATAAAAAAAATACTTAAAAAGTAGTAACACATATTTTAATATTTTTGGAGAAACGATTAAATCACATTTTTGACCACATGCCTAACAAGTTAATCATTATACCTTAAACTGTCAGCAATGTCTATTTTGCGCTGTGTTAACAGTCATGATAGTTGCAGTCTGCACCGAACTTTTGTTTGACAATTTTGCCAAGCGCAAAAAAATGCTTTTCTTTAAATTTGGTTAACAAATTCTTTTTTTTTTTTTAAATACATAGTCCTCCTACTTTGCATTTTTGTCAATAAAAGTAAAAAAAATTGTGATTTAGAAATTGGTGTCGAAAATCATCTTTAGCGGAATTGCCCATTTATTAATTTTTTAAGACCAGTGAGTGTTTTAATCTGCGAGCTTCCTTAAGTTGGTAACATTTAGTATTACAAAGTCTAATGCTATGTTTCCACCAAAGGTTTATCTCAGATTAGATTTAATAAATCTTTTTGGTGTTTCCACCGCACAAAAAGATTTAAAAAAGATTAGATTTGACAGCACCTTCAAAAATAACTACAAATGGCGTTCCAATTTTTCTTATGAAGTGCGAATGAGACAGAATGTTTGATTTGTGTGAAACAATGAAGAACTGAACGCGAGTTTCGAATGAATCGTTCAGCACCATGTAAAAATAGGTTAGTTCGATTTGTAAAACTGTTTGTCCTAGGAAGATTTAACAAGATTAATTTCTAATCTTCAAGATTTACGAAATAAATTTGTATGGTAAATCTACGAGATTTAAAGGAGATTTAAGGTTAATCTCATTAAATCTCAGATTAGCGCTAGGTGGAAATGTAGCATAAGCCTGTTACTGTTAAGTCTAACAGTAAGTTTTTCTTAAATATAAGGTTTTCAAGTTGGCTTAAGCAGTGCTGTCTATCGTTGGAACCACAGATAGAACATGGGATATAGTGACTAATATGCAATACCGAATACTGATATAAGAAATTTTTATGTTTAAAATGTGGCCAAAATAGTTTTTCCTAGCGGAACGTATACCTACTAGTATATATCCATTTATTTTATTGGTTGACTTACTTACGGCCAATTTCTTCACAGAGTCCGTTAGTACCGTATCATTCCTAAAATAAGTACTCAAATCAGTACCTCTCATTCCTTCATACACACTAGTATGAATTAATGAAAGCTACTGATTAAAGTACCAACTTTGGGACTATTACCGGTAACGTTAATACTCTCTGAAAAAATTGGCAGTTATGTAGTACTTTACTTTGGTACTATATGGCAATTTATGAATTCGTTAAAAAATTGAACTTGAGATTTTGATCAGATTTGTCATTACGATGATATTGAAGGTGAAAAAAGTTGGTATCATAATTCTGTCTGTATGTCTGTCTGTTCGATTACAGTCTAAAATGGCTGAATCGTTTTTCTTAAAACTCAGTAAATGGTGGTTTTTGGTGAACCCCCCAGGTTCTTATAATTTTTTTATAACCAAAAATAACTGTATCTGCCATACACTTTCTCCACTACTTTTCTAAAAAAAAAATCAGTAAATTTCCTTTAGTAAAGGCTACCTTTGGATAAAAAAACATTTTTCAAAAAATGGTTACTAATTGTACCTCACAAAGAACCATTTTATATTTCTGATTTAAATTATTTTTTTATACAGAAGCTTCTAAAAGATACAAATAGTTTTTTTACCAACATTTTCAAACATTTAATTTATTGGATTTAAAAAAAAATTTAAAAACTATTTTTCTGAAAATCAAACACTTAGAAAACGACATGGTGGATTTTTTTGAAGCTCGGTATTTAAAAGTTTCTTAACACTAAGATATTTTAAGAAAAAAATGTACTTTTATCAAAAAATAAACGTCCTTAAATACAAATGTTTAAAGAACCGTTAAGGAAAATATTTGTTTTCTTAATGCTAGAAATGGTAGTATCTACTACAAAAAATTATAACATTATACATTTAGCAACTATTAATAGTACGTCTCATAGAACCTTTTTTTTATTTGAATATTCTCGATATCGACTGGACAGACTTAGATTATTCCTTATGTTCAAAATTCGCTATCTGAAAAACAGGTTGACAATTTTTTTTAATTTTATTTTTATGTGCACATATGAAAATACTTAAGGTTTGCGTACCAACAAATTTTTTTTCAAAACAGTTCAAAGAATTTGATACATAAATAAATTCTTTTTTGAAAACCACTTCAACGATTTAAAATAAGTTTTCCATACAATTATATTTGATGAAGAATCCAGATGACATTGTGTTTTTCCACCTCAAACTACTAAAAGAGTTGCTCAAACTAATTGAAAATATCGTATTTCATGCTCTTAAAAATTTGTTTCTCATAATTTCCATGTCTTTATGCTCAATTTTTGTAAGCCTTAGCGTTTGAACATAAGAGCAAGCATGATGTGCGACCCAGTGAAGCCTTTTTTTTGACAGTGGACTTAAATATGTAAACTACATATTCCATGTACTCAATTCATAGTTCTGTATTGAGTACATTTAAGGTGTACTCACTATACGTTTGAGCACTGAGTTCATAATTTAAATTGTATTGAGTAATCGTGTTCCCCTGGCTGTATTCGGTAAATGAATTTGAATATAAATACATAGTTATGGACACCTGTACCCTGTAGGTATGTATATAAATAAACTACATTTTTCCTAAGATCTCTGTATTGAGTACAAACATACCCTTATCCATCAGTACAAAGTTTATTTTAAGTTTCAATCTTTAGCAGGCTTTGAAATTTTACCACAATATTAGAAAATTACTACCGAAAATACACTCAAATATAAAAAATGAAAACTGATGGGAAAAGAGAAATCCTTTCTAAAGTATTTGATTATCAGGATTTAAACTTTCAGATTTTAAGCAAAGTCACGCAAGTCCAGGTTATAAAATGATGAATCCTTTTTTATTTGCTTAGGTTGCAAAAGAAAAAAATTAATCCTTACATACTGGGAAGATGAATGGGCAGGACATTTTGATGGAAGTAGCTTAGTAAATGGACACAATGCTTAAACCCTTTGTCAATCTTATATTTTTTTTATTTTATTTGCAAATTAATCCCTATTCTGATAAATTTCTATATTATCTTCCTTTGCTTTTACCGCCTCTGTGCAATTGCCTTTGTGGCATTGATAGTCCTGTTCTTACTTTATTTCATCATGCTCTTGGCCTTCCTTACCAGAGCCAGAACCATATAATATGTACATAATATAATATATGGACTAAGTATATAGGTTGCTTGGTTTGGATGCCGTAATGGAATTATATCTTTCTTTTTCAGCACGCAGCTGTCGATCTATTTATTTAGCTACATATGTATATCATATCTTTTTACTACAACTGCATCAAGCTACTTTCATTTATATCAAACAATGGCTTAAGGAACCGGAAGTATATGGCGTACAATAAAAGTACAAGGATAAATAAGGACCTCTTTTATCTCTGTAGATTTGTATAGCACTTCCTATAAGCACAGAAAAGAACATACAAAAAAGACAAACCCATCATAGTCTGCAAGTGATATCTTGACTGAAAATGTTCTTTTGTATATATATTCTTATGTAATGTCCATTAGGAAACGATGAGGTTAAATTCCGAGCTTGAAGATGAAGAAACAAACTACCTCAACGACATTTGAGTTGAATCATAAAATTGGGAAATTGCTACCTAAGTATTCTCAGAGATAAAATGGTCAATACTCCTCCTTTAGACAGACAATCCACTTGATTAATTTATTTACCTACATCAGCTAATTTTTGTTTCAGATAACAGTGCTATTGAGATGATGATGATGATGATATCTATTTACAGACCTGACAAACATTATGTATTTCCTTGAAAAATCTGTCACCATATCAACAAAGGCAAAAACTACTGTCGACTATCATTAATTCCTCAATTGTTAAAACTTAAAACTTTTAAATGACGTGTGACTAAGTGACATGAAATTAAATCAACGAAATAAGATCAAAAGTGCTTATAGTCTGGGGAGTTGAGTTTGGTTTGATTGAATTAGATAAATTTAAAATGTTGAAATATAGATGAGAACTTAGTTACAAAGTGAAATTTTGAATAATAGGTAACTCTTTACCCAAAAGTTTTCTCTCAAAATAAATTTGACTGAGTATTTTTTGCCGAGCAGTAAAATGTTCAGTAACTAACCAACTAAATTCATACATTTAGGGTCAGTTTGTACACATTAGATTAAATCTGTGGCTCTGGTTAAATCAAGCTAATCAACCAATATTAACTGATTAGCAATTTCGATAAGTAAGAACATCAAACTATTGATTCATTGACTTAAATTATGGTTATCAGGCACATTCGTGGATTTACCAGTCACAATAATCATTGATTAACGATGATTAGCAGTGAACAATTTTTTCCCGTTGAACATTCTCTCACAATATTTAATTTACCAATTTGTGTAGATATTTTGGATTTTAGCCATCGAAATTAAGTAGTGAGTACTCACTGAGTAAATGTACTAACAAGTTTTCACTGTTATAAGTATAAAGTATTTGCAACGCTACCTGTCTGACTATTTTATTTATTTTATTTACCATCGAATTGTGAGACATCACCATACTTGACTTGACAACATGTTCGAGCAAAATTTTCGATTTCAGCATCATTTGCACCTTTCAAACCCGAAAATGAATAATACAGTTAAATTATAAATACAAGACTTTAGTTGCTCTAAAAAAAAGTATAGATATTATCTGTCGGTTGTGGTATAATATGTTTGTGCTACTAAAACAATTAGTTTAAAATAAAATACAAACTGAGTGTTTCAGTTAAAGGAACAAATAAAAAGTAGGTATACAAAAGTGACGCAATATTATTTGGTGGTTTTATTTAGTCTTAATTTGGCTATTGCATATAAATATTTTTAGAAATTTCTAGCTGATTTAAAAAAATAAATTTTTATTTGTGGATCTAACCTGTTTGCATCTTATTAATTAAATAGACATACATATGTATATGTATGTTCAATATATATTTATAAGATATTAACTATTTTGTATGTATTATCTGTTTTTTTATTTTTTATTTGATATCGTAAAACATTTTGTATGATATTTTTAGAAATGTGGTTCTTTGAATTGACAATAATGAAGTATAGATAGATTTATTATACAAAAATAAAACTGGGATAAATTAAAAGAATTAATTCTAACATCTAGACTGCATACATTACACATAAGAATCATTCATATCATCAAGCCAAATTGTTAACAAATTATGGGTGGTGTACTTCTGGTTTAACTCTGCTAAAAGTTCAAATCGTCGTTGATCAAACTGATACCTCTCGTTAGTACACGACATTTGATCAAATGTCAAAATTTAAATTCTGTAGATGAAAAACATTCCCGTGTGAACTAAGGCTCAGACTATACTTTTAAGAAGGTATTGGATGTCTTTATTTCGAATACGCTTCATTATCATCCATACTTTGGAGATATTCTATTTAATCTTAAGCGCCAAAAAACAGAAGCTTCTCATAAAAAGAAAAGTATCAATTTAATCAATGATTCAAAATAGTTTTTAACTGCCTTATACAAAAATAAATTAATTTGGTGATGCAAAAGCTCGTGGAGAATCAGGGCCTAGTGGCTTACAACTCTCAACCATTCCTTTGTGCTTGTTGTTGGCTGGAATGGAGGGAACCTACAACTTTATGCAGAAGCACTAATTCATGGCAAGTATACTCTTGGAGTATTTGTAAGTTCCTCGCAAGAGGCAGTACCTCGGAAAAAATATTTCTGCTTTTAGGTGGCACGGCTGGGAATCGAACCTAGACCTTCGACATTACAGTGCGACGCACTAACCATTATGCCACGGGGTACTACTTATGCCACGATTTACTACTTATCTTTTTTGGAACGGTCTAGGGCTTTCAAAGGTTCGAAACTGAATCTCAAGTAAGACAAGGATGTCATTGACCCTACTTCGTTCGCACTTTTCATTGAGGATTTGATAAATTATCTTCTTGGTGGAGTGGATTTTGCAGGAGAGCGTATTAAAGCATTGCTGTTTACGGATGATGTTGTCATGTTTGCGTACTCTCCCGAAACTTTACAACTCATGGTCAACAAGGTTTATGAGTTCTGTCGATTATGAAACCTCATAGTAAGCATCGAAAAATCCGAGGGTAATGATCTTTAAAGAGGTGCATCAAATGAAAAATGGACTTTTAATGGAGAACGTTAAGAATGTGGCAATGTTAACGAGTTTAAGTACCTGGATGTTTATTTTACGAAAAACCTTGGTATGAAGAGCGCTTTAAAGAAAAACAGATGAAAGCCAAAACCGCAATTAAGGTTTCCTGGAAAAGATGTTTTATATATTTATATAGCGCTTATCAGCAAATATAAGGTATTTGAAGCGGTTTCGGAGACTATTCTTTTATATGGATCACCGATTTGGGGATGTAAAAAGTTCGGCAGAGTGGACAATCTCTTAACGCAATATGTGAAGAGAATCTTTCATCTACCGGCGAACACGCCAAACTACGTTATTATGCTGGAAACAGGACTATCGCCTTTCTTCATAAAAACTCCAAGGCTGAAGGTGGATTATTTGCTTAAAGCCTTTGAGATGCCTCGTAGTACCTCGTGGCTTGATGGTTAGTGCGTAGGACTGTCATGCCGAAGGTGTGGGTTCGAGTCCCAGCCGTGCCACCTAAAAACAGAAATGTTTTATTCGAGGTACTGCCTCTTGCGAGGAACTGACAAATCCTCCAAGAGTATACTTGTCATGAAAAAGTGCTTCTCATTTAGCCGTTTGGACTCGGCAAAAAACTGTAGGTCCCCTCCATTCCTGCCCACAAACACGCACACAGGAGTGGTTGTGAGTTGTAAGTCACTAGGCCCTGGTTCTCCATGAGCTGTTGCGCCACCCAATTTATTTATTTATCTTTGAGATGCCTCAAACCACGTGATTGCTACAATGCCAATGGTCAAGTTTCGAAGCGAGTTGCTCAACTTGAACTTTATTCCTCACAGACCTGATTTACCATTGAACCGCCGTATATGCAACTTAGTGAAGCGGGAAGACATCATTCATTTTGTTAGAAGGTGACCATCAACTCTAAGAGAAACCAGGAGATGTGATGTATTTTCCGATGTGATATCTTATCGGAGGAGCAAGTGCTTATGAAGCTTAATGAGATGGATGTTCCAAAATTGTATGAGTATTTCAAAATTGCATTGAAGTAGGTATAGGGAGCGAATACTTACTGATGATTTTTGAAAATAAATTATACATGTTAATACTCGTACCTATGATGTTTGAACTAATTCACAAATTAAAAATATTCAAATGATTGTTTAAAATACAGTGTACATACATAGGGTGGTCATTATTTAAAAAACTTTTGAGCACCCATTTTTTTGTTCATTGACATCTTAAAAAACTACCCTATTTTTTATAAGTTTTTTTAAATCATGTTAACACGTGCCGCATTGAGCTTAAAGTTGATGCTCCTGTGAGAGTTAGGGCCAAATACTTTTTAGCTCCCAAAATAACGGTACTTGCTATACAACCGTTATGAAAAAACTTATTTATCTTAAAAACAGCTCACACGATTTCGATAAAAATTCTTAAAATTGTTGTAAGTATAATTACTCTAATATTTTTGACAATTCTTAATTTTCAAGCAAATTGAACTTTTTGAGCAAGAACGTGCGACCCAGCCGTGCTTTTTTTTTTTTTTTTCGAATCAAGAGTAGGTACCAGATTTGAAAGTGCACTTTGTTAATTCTGCAAATCACATTTTAAATAGCCTCAGGTTTTGGTCAGTTTTACGAAAGTTAAAACTTTCAAACTCATTGCGGCACGTGTTAATACAATCCGATTAGCATCAAAAAATTTGTTTGTACACGTTTTTAGTGTTTTAGTGTAGTGCTCAGTAAAAACAAACAATTTTTTTTCTCCATACAAATAAGGACCACCCTCATACATAAATGTACAATCTAAAAAAGGGCTATGTTTGTATGAACGTATTTGCATATACAAACGTATTTTTCCTTTGAGACCTCAAAACTAGCTTTCCTTTCAAAAACATTAGATACCAATAATTTCATCAATTTCTGTAAAAAATAAAGTACATTTCTATGTAGGCTTATGATAACAATTCAATTCAACAATTGAACTGAACTAATAAAAAGAACAATAAATTCTTGGAAAAACATTTCTATTTCTACACTAATTGCATTCGTACAAATGAATAGATGGAACATACTTTTAATTAAGATTTAATCTAAGTTACACATAAATACAAACACAATTTTCATAGAACGGTTGATTAAAGAGAGAGAGGAGTAAGTTGAAAAGCTCTATCTATGTATACAGCGTACGAGTATGTATTCCAAACTTCTATTCCATTTGATTTGAATTTCGAGAATTGTAGACATATTGTCATTTTGTCCTGTCCTCGTTTTTGTTGTCTGTCGAATGTCGATGGCAAGGACCCAATCACAATATCCTTTGGTCTAACGAGTCTAACTTCGAAACATATTGAATTTTCATACCGTCAATTGCAAACAGTATTCCCCTCTTAATAACCTTCTGCTTACTTGATTTTTCCTCGTAAGTTAAATGAAAATATTGCGGATTCAAGTACTTCTAATACATTTATTTTGACTGTTGATAGCGAGTTGACTACTGTTTAATTGATAGTGTAATTCAATGAGACAATGGGGAGATATGCATAAAACGGAAGTACTTACTAGAAGTAAAAGGTTAAAGTATATACTCTAACTTCTAGTAGAAGGTAAAATTTAGAACATTACTGCATTTCATATGCATAAAAATAAGTTTTTACTTGCTGGCAAATACTATCAGAAAATAGTTGATTCATCAAATACTAAAATTCAGCGGAAATCAATAGTAAATACTTATTTTTCATTAAAATTAACGTATAAAATAGCTGATTGTTACATTTGGACTAATTTTGTTCTTTTAGCATAGAACGAGTAAGTGGGGAGTGCTTCCGAGCTAAAATTAGATTCGTAAAAAGTAATACAAAAATAAAATGAAAGATTTTTTTCGCTTGAGTAGGTACCTGACCTGACGATACGGGAATAAAAAGAATGTATTCAAAATATTCATAAGCTCATTATTTGGCATTAGCCTAAGGGAGCCTCCTTTTTATGATTACAGATTTAAAACTGGAATTGAACTTAACGCAGATCAAGATAAAAAGAGACAACAGAAAAGACAGAGGTAAATAAAACGAGAAATGTTCATAACCAATCTGCGTTTTTCAATTTAGGCCATGTGTCAATTTGTATTTAGTTTAAATTTGATCTCTAGTCTAAATTTCAACATTTAAAACTTAACGCTTTTTTGATGAGACTAGAATAATAAATTTGTTTAAAATTAGACTCTGAACGCAATATTCTTAAGACCCTTTGAGAATTAGCACACCAACATTTCACCGTTTCAGTAAGTATTTACACAAACCCAACTTTAAATAATCACAGAAGCCTGATTGCTTAAAACCAGGCTGAAGACAGTTAAATTTTATATTTATAACTACTTAATTGCAGGTTAAAACCAAAAAAGTAGGTACTATGAAATTTGCATGTTGCTATTCTGCAACTTTGAAAAGATTGAGTACTTACTAGAGAAAAAGAGAACTCACTAGTTTTTATGCATATGGAATAAAGTATTTACTTATAGAGGTTATCCAAAAAGAGTCAATACTATGGCCTGAAGTAAATATTTACTTAAATTTCGACATTTAATGCATTTTTTGCATATCAAAAATAGCATATAGGTACTTAAAAATTTTCTAGTAAAAGCATTTACTATGTTTTATGCATATCACCCATGCTCATAGATACTGTTTAAGCTGTTGCTAGGCAAAACTAGAGTTAGTGTCATTGAAACTCTGGTTTTGTCCATTCCCACGCGCTTAATTCGTTTTGCTACTATTCGTGTTCCTATGTTAAATCTAAACTTGAATTGACTGAAGTGGTTAAAAAAAAAAGTTCCTACCATTTGATTACACTAGACTCAAAATGCAAAATTGTCGATGCAATTATTAAGTGGGAGATACTTTATTTGCAAAAAAGGTTCACTTAAATTTTTCCATATTTTTGTTTTTACTATTTTCATTTTGCAATCTGGTAACAAAGGCAAAGGAATAGATTGGTAAAATCATACACTGAAAGCATGCTTGGATGCACTGAAGTGTATTGAATTCTGTTGTAACGAACAATCATCAATTGACATCTTAAAGTAACGAGGGATAGAGAGTCTTTCCGTTAAAACATGTGGTGCACATCCCAAACTAAATTTTAACAGGCTGTTTTTAAAATTAACACAGGCTAAAACATAGCAAACAAAATGGCAGATTCATTTGGCATTTCTTTCCCCACCTTTCTTAAATCATAAAAAAATTATGGATTTCAATATTAATTAGTTGGATATAAGAGTACGTAACTGAAAGAAATTGATTTAGACATAATGAAACAATAAAACCCAAAATCAAAACTGTTGTACAAATTTTTGATTTCATACTCTCTCTTATCAGATTCAACTATACCTATCCTAAACCATCTTTTGGTTAATGTTGTGCCAGTGCTGTCGAAGCAAATATTAAAGTTATATAGTACTTTAATGTTTGTCCAAAGAGGAATGGAAAAAATTGCTAAACATCCCTTTATTTGTGGGTTGAGAAAATTGAGAGATCAACCAAACTTTTAATCTTCTTAACCAAAATAGATTTTCACTTGCATTCTGAGTGTTTAGTGATGATAAGTTTTTTGTTTTATAAGTTCCTAATTTTCGTTCAAGGAAAAGAATACAATGAGAGTAGACAAGAACGTAAATTCCATTGAATAAACCCATAATATCCCACTCTTCAAGTGAAATAAAAGAATACATTCAAAATATTCATTTCGGAAAATATTCTTTTTAATACTTTTTTTTGTGTTCGACCTTCTGAAATACTATCACCGCAAAGTTATACTGAAGCTCTACTGTTTATCCATCCATTTTATTCGGTTCACTTTCATTAATGTGAGGTGGTTGAATAGTTTTCTGTTATTAGAAGATAAGCGCACACACGTCCTTCCGCTTGCTCGCTATATGGGAATGATACTGTTTTGTGGATGTCATATTTCAATTTTCCATCACCTATGCATATGCATTCAAACTTTTCAGTGAAAAAAGGTATTTTGTGTAATTTTGTATTATTAATAATGGCTGCATTAAAATAGGTTTCGCTTTCGATGATAATATTGGAAAAGTCTTATCTTGATTTAAAAGTCAATGTTATCTCGTTGTTATCACAAGTTTGTTATTTTTGTATTTCCATGCATATAATCAAATTACACTGCATGTCATTAAAAGATAGTGCAAGGTTGTATTGTGCACTCGCCCTGATGTGTACCATGTCAGTAAATCAAACTTTTTCAGGAAAATTATTCGAATATCAGCTATTTGAATCTTGATGCATATTTTTCTGACAGCTGAATAAATATCCTTAATTGATTTCACACACGAACAGGAAAAACCTTATCATTATCTCTCAGTCAAGAATTCTTTATTGTTATTCTATTTATTGCTCTTCTATATCGAAAAATAATAAATGACCATTAAAAATGTATATTATTTAGAGCTCTTAGATCCGGGAAACCTGAACCATGCTACTTTATCAAACTAGCTGAAGTAACTCACGTGTTAGCGTTTATAAATCCGTTAGGGCCTATAACACATTATAACAAGTCAACTAGTCAACAGTAATTTGCTCAACTATGATTGTTCAACAAGTGGGGACAAGTTCTGTAACACAATAAAAACCGTGATATTTGTCAATAGAAAAAACGCATTTAGTCTGAAGCGGTGAATTTATGGAATTTCACCCTTGTTGAAAGAAGCCAAAACAATTGTTTCAGTTCTCCTAGACTTGTTGTTCCATGCAACACTAATTTTAAAAAGTTATTGAATATCACTTGTTTAACAAGTGCTTTATGTTTTGTGATAGAGGAGCCATGTATCAGCATATCCCCTCAGGAAACTTTAAAAAAGTCAAATTGAAGCATTACAGGCAAGATGTCAAATAGGTACACTTTTTGAAGTCATACTCGCAAATTTTTGATCTCAGTATGCTTATGCGTTACGAATCTGACGCAAATGCTGGCTGTGTACTAACATACATACACTAAGTCAGGCTAAGAAATTAAAGCTGTCAAAATTATTTCAAACAAATGCAATTGAGTTGTCAGTTTTTGGTATATAAAAACAAAAGTTCAAATGATATGGCAAAGTCAACCAAAAACAAAGAGAAAGTGAAACCTTTGTACTTTTTTCCCTCAAAAACACAACAATAAAACAAATGGTTGTCCGGAAACTTTATTTTTTGATATGCAAAGTTAGAACTTAATTAAAACAGCCTTCCTTATTGTACTCGAATAATCTTATTTATTTCGCATTAATATTCAAGAAGCAATTTTATTCATATTTCATTTTTGTTAACTGCGTCAATTAATTTCACAAAACGAAAATCCCCAAACTCAAAAATTGTTATTTTCAAACACTATATAACTTTTAGTTGATTAACATCCATTGTATAGGTCATGAAGCTCCCCGCGTTTATTAAGTTAAAGCGACAAAATTTCCCTTTCACTTCTGCGTGCGTTTTGTATACAAATACCTATACCCAATCCAATACAAATGCTAACAATGCCGATGCTGATGATGTCGACGTTGACAATATAAATTGTCGTCAATTCGAATGCCCAGGAAGTTCACGGCTGATTTAATAAGAACAAACATTCAATTCACCATCTTATTCCACTTTGCCGCTGAGTAAACAAATTGAGTGTAAAAATATCATCAAATTAAAGAATACTAACCTCGCGCTCGCATTATAGAATTTCAAATGATCTCTCCCACTCGTCCAATTTTAATATTCTTCTTTTATTTGGCTCTAGACCTACTTCAACAGCAAGTGAATAAGATATGAATATTTTAAGACATAAAATTATTCCTAAGTATAAATGTTTGTAAATTTATTCAATTGTCTATATTCGAATCCCCTAACCCCCTTTTGGCTGCGTTCGACTGGGACTGGGACTGCGACTATATTAAAACTAAATGAGGGTTGTATTTCAGAAACAGAAAATCAACAACAATAATATTATACCTATTGGGCTACTGGATAGGCTATACTGCTGTGAGGCATGAAGTAGCACTGATTGTTGCTCGTCATAGAATCAGAGGGCACTTGTAAGTTATACTATACATATACGTACATATGTAGTTTCACTGTTTCGTAGTCGCATTATGTGGTTAGTTGAGATCAGCACCCTCAACAAAACCGATAAGCTTATTTTTTCATCAACATCAGATGTGGCATTTTTTTTATTTATTTCAATTTTTTTATTTTTTTGTTTTGCCCAGAGCTTCAATGCAACATATCCAGCTTTTATTTTAGAGATAATTGCCTGTCGTCTAACAGGCAGGTGAAGCTGCTTTTGAAAACTCAAAAGTTTATAATTTCCTGCTAAATTTTTGATATTTTGTTTTTAGTATTTTTCAATATTGAATCAGTACATCCTATCACAACCTGCATGGCACACAGCAAAGGGCAGTATGATTGAATGCTCTTATTTGAGGCTATGAGTGCAAAAGAGCGTCTCGTCAATGACAAATATTCGGTCATTTACTACAAGACCGAGTAGAGATAACCAAAAACTTTACGATGATTAACAAAGTATAATATTGTGATTAAAATGTGTTGTTCCTTTCTTTTTGTAATAAACATCAAATGTCGATATCTTTACTCAATTTCAAGTAACAGCACATTATTTGTTTCTCACGGAAACTTTAAATTTTCAATAGTATTTATCTCGAAACAACAAATTTGGAGTAGATTATCTTAGACACAGTTTTAGTTTATATCCTTTCAACGATTAATATCATCACATCACCATTTTGACAACATTTACTTATGCTTTGATAGATTTAAAACCAAATAATATTATAAAAACTAGTAGTGCTAGTCTATTGGAGCTATAGGCATGCTTTTTATAGCCTTGTGTAATAGTACGTATACGCCACAGTGGACAATTTCAACAAAAGTCTAATAGCTTTTGAAAAAAAAAGAGCGGTAGTTCAAATATCAACTGTAGTGGAGAGTTATTAAATAAAAGTAAAGTATGGGCTTAAAAAAGTAAGAAGTAAGGTGCACTTACAGCTAGTTTAGAGCCAGTTAGACACACAAATTAAAAAAAAAAATACAAAGAAAAATCAACACGGTTTCTAAAAACAAAACAAAGAACTAGTTTTGATAGAAAAAGTGTTTTATTTAAGAATATTTGTTTTATTTATCTATAAGGCTTATGGAGGGCAATCAATTCCACGGAATTCAAGAGGATGCAAAGAGTGCATAGAATGTGAAGAGTGCATGCACTCCCAAATGATTGCTTTCAATTGATTGCTGTTAAATGATCAAAATGATTACAATATTTTTGGTGTCAAATGAGTTGTGATTGCCTTTGATTGAAGTTTATGCATTAACCATGAGTGCAAGCAGTCATTAAAAAAAAAAATCTTAAAAATGCTTATTCCTTTATGTGTATGTACGTACAATACATATCTGCCTACTATTTTTTCTATATATTCAATCTTTAAAGTCTGAGCTCTAATTGCAAATATGTATATGCGTCACAGTCGTATATAGTTACGGTGACCATCCGTTCATTATAATAATGAACTGTTCTGTATTTGAAGATGTTGTTCATTATTAACTATTTTGTACACGAAAACATATAGGTAAATGTTCTGTATTTTATTAGTCGTTCATTATTTGTTCTGTATTTCTTTAATTTTGTTCAAAAACAATAACGCACACATTAGGAACGTAAAAATTTAATGAAAGAAACTGATGATGCTAACGTGCCCATAGTTAGTGAACGAAGATATATAATAAATCTAGTACAAATTTATTTTCCCTTGCCGCCCTCTATCGCTTTTGGCATCATCTGTAATGTTCAAGTCAAAAACTATTAATTTCATGAACACATCAGCTGTCTGTGAACTGTGTGTTGTCTGCGTCTGCGCTGAAGAATTGAAATTTGTAAGTTTTGTAAGAAATTATTTACAAAAAAGCAATTCAATATTGAAAATTATTTTAGCTAACCCTGATGCCACTCAGGAGGAAGTGTGTATTTAATAAAGAATTGAAAAAACCAGCACAAATTCTTGACCTAAGTTTTTAAGTTTTTTTATTTCTAAGTTTGTATGTAAAGCCTAATACGATGCTGATGCGAAACGAAATTTTTAGTTGTTCTCCAACAAGACAACGAAATGCTTACGAAAACGAAGCGGAAAATATTCATTGACAGTTGCAAAAATTCAAAAAATTAAAACAAATGCAAATGCAAAAAAGTTACAAGCAGCCATGCTGTAATGAATGAAATAACAAAAATAAACACGAAAAAACACAATTTTCCTTTTTTCCCACGCAATTATGGTCTGGGTTATTAATTGTGTGCGAAAAAAGAGTGTAGACTTCTCCAAATAATCTGCTACAATTATCAATTTCGCTCATCGAACAATGTGCAGAACGAAAAGTAGAACTAAATTTATAGTTTATGATTTCGTTGTCATTTTTGTATGGGATTTTTCATTTTGCATCAACAGCGTACTAAGCGTAAAGCAAAGACTGAATCGATTACAGCCCTATTATTGACACGATTCAAAACTAGTTTTGAATCGTGTCAATAATAGGGCTGTTAGAGTTTATTCTATTTTAAGTTGAGCAATTTTTCCTCAGAGAATATATATTTATTATTAAATGGAATAAATGATTGAAGATTGAGTTGAATTTTGTTTCTTTTTTCTTTTGTTCATTATTCAGCTTTCTAAAATATGGTCACCGTATATATAGTATATTAAAATTGTTTTGGACTTGAGAGCTGCATGCTTGTACTTATATTACTGAATCAAAATAAATAAAGTATGTAGATACGTGTTTTATTATTTATGATTCTCTAAGCTTCCCAGTCTATATTGAATTGAAAGTCCAGAGAAACATTTCAACAAAATTAAACGTGACAAATAACACTTTTTAAGATTTTAATCTAAATTTCTAATATTTGCATTAACTCTGCAATTCATTACGATGACATATTTTTTGTGCATATATTTAGGTATAGAGAATTTTAAGGGAAAGAAATTCTTTTCGAAACTTCTATTAAAATTGTGCACCCTCCGGTTCTGCTGTGGAGCACCCCATTAAAAAAAAAGAAAGTACTTTTTTAAATGGTGTAGCAAGAAGAGTTCTCACATAAATATGCTAAAACAATGTTTTGCAAGAGGGAAATGCTATTACATTTATATTTAAATTATGGGGACAAGACGCATATGATTCTTGAATTCTGGTTTATGTTAAAATTTATGAATACAATCATTTTTTTTCATTGCAGAATAAATAAGTAGAAACTACGAGTAGAAAGTAGAAGTGTACCTACATAAATATGCTTTGGAATTTCCTATTTTATTAAGCTCTTTCTGTTCACTTTAATTTGGAAGTTGATTGAAGTAAAGTTAAGTAGGTAAAAGAAACAAAATTTAAAAATGTTTTCACCACAAAAATTAAAAAAATATAATAAGATTGTCCAGGTCATTAGTCATTTTTCCACAATCTATAAGAGCCCTCAGCATGACTAGCCATAGTTTTACAATAAATGGAGATACTTAAAATGCAATTGGTAAATATCTTTAGCCCAAACTACATAGCAATTTACTGGCCGAACAGAATGGTGTAGCTGTAGTTTTCGCGTGTAGCACTGTCAAAGTATAAAGATACAAAAATAGTATACAGTGCCACAATGAGAAGCTGTAAATGTAGTATGGAATGTATGGGGTAGCAGAAGTTAAACAAAATTCAACTCTTGCAAGCTGCAGCTACATTAATTCTGTTCAAGAAGTTATTCTTATTGCATTATTGAAAAAGACCTTTTCAATGCTAAGGACTTCTCCCAACTACTGTTGAAGTTCAGCAACAAACTCGTATCAGTTGATTCCAAAAATCAAACTATTATTCTTTTAGAATAGCACTATTTTATAATAAGCGTATTCATTTAACAGCGTAAAGTCGTCGTTAACGTAGTAAAGTTGTAAACTGCTTTAATCTGTTATATTTTCCATACAAATTGTGACAGAACTACGGAGTTTAAAACGTTACTAAGATAACGACGACTTTACGTTGTTGCTAAATACCCTTTATGTATTTAAAAAAAAATAACAATAAATAAACTGAATAAATTAACTATTTCGTATTTCCATTATTTCAGAAAGCTTCAGCTAATTTAACCATATAAATCGTGGTAAGTTTTTTACCGTCATAAAATATTTTAAAATTTTTATTTCAATGACAAACAAAGTTTTCAATGTTGTTATTGGTCTGTATAAGATATAGACACAAATTATGAGAACATGTACGTATACATGAAAAAGTCAAGAGATATTGCAGTTGAAACTTATTCCTCAGCTTGCAATTCATGTACGCATATTCATTCATGTACAATATCGGTTAGATTGGCATCATTAAGTAATTTTTTTTTCTGAAAATTATGTCTCAAAAGAAAACCATTTAAAATTTAAATCGCACCTCAATGCTCTTGATTTTCTTTGGCTGCGAATATAAAATAAATAATGCCACTTCAAATCCCACAAAGGCTTTAAAATTCGCAATGAAAGGCAATGTGCTATCTTCCTCAAAAAATTTAAAACTCAAAAGATTAACAACATTTGAAGGGCTGCGGGAAAGAACGATCAAAATCAATTTCTGCTGAAAATGAGTTTATGATGACATCTTCTATAGGTCTCTTAGAAACGAATCCAAACAATAAGGAACAATTTGGGTGCATGCGTTGACGGCTAAAAACAATCAAGGTCACACTACTTAATTCCACCTGGTTTCATTTGGTTGTTAAGAATGTTAATTATTGAATAGTCTAATAGCCAACGACATAAAAAGTCAAGTCATTTGCTTAATATTGTAAGTCACATCAATAATAGCCTTTGAGGTGTTGAACCAATAACTGTTTGCATGCCTATACCTAACCACGTGTCGAAGAGATGTAAGATTTGACGTACAGTTTTTACATCGATTTATTTCAATCCAATTGGCATTGAGGGAAAAATTGTGCGTACAAGATATATTTAGCTTGCAATTTTGAACCATTGTTGTCATAGGGTCATCTATCTGTAGTGAATCCCTAAGAAGATAGAGAGCCACGAAGTTTCCAAAAATCACTGGTTCACTTGAGTGTTTTTTTGGAAATGTTGCCGTTTTCTATTATAGAGAGTTTGACCTATGACAACAATTGTTCAAAATTGGAAGCTAAATATTTCTTGTGTGCCCACTTTTTCAATCCGACCAATACGCATTGAGAAAAAAAATTACGTCAAATTTACACGTGTTTAGGTATAGGCAGACAAACGGTTATTGGTTCAACACCTTAAAGGCTATTATTGATGTGACTTACAATTTTACGCAAATGACTTGACTTTTTATGTCGTTGGCTCTCGGTCTATAACCTGAGCTCATAATATTAGACTTGAAAGTTTTAAATTTGAGTTCTGCAAATTCGGAGCAATTTTAAATAAAAAATATGAGGTGTATGCAATAAATAAATGATGCATGAATAGTTCTCAGTTCACATTATGTAAATCATTAAAACCTAGTACATACTTGCGAATTTGTTGTGAACATTTGATGATTGTAACCACAATGCCTCAAACAACTAGTAAAAATAAAAATAGTTTGAATCCAAAACCACCGAATCCATTAGTTAAAGAATTAGTTTCAATTTTTCTATTCACAAGCACAAGCAAAAAGCTACGAACGATAAAAAAAACTTTGTTTTTTCTTTGGTAATCGAACTGTCAACTGTTCACCAAGAGTTCCCGTATATTTTTCACGGGAATTTCTCGTGAAAGAAAACTCTCCACTTTTGTATCCACACAGTTTCACGAGTACGTTTATGGGTGGACAAAAATGCAAATTTTATATGGATTCACGACATGATTCACAAGTTTGTACTAGTCTTAACTATTTGGTTGCTCTACAGCTGCTTGGGTGAAATTTATTAGAGAGAAATACTCTTTAAATTCCTTAATCTTAATTATTACAGGAGTTACACGACAGTTTATTGCTCTTGGGTGATTTCAATCTTCCCAACCTGATATGGTCACGATCCGAGGATGACTCTCATTTTGTTACTGAGAATTCAACAACTCAAAAGGAAATATTGTTTACTGACAATCTGTCTGATTCTGGTCTACTTCAGATTAGCAATATTAAGAACAACCTGAATAGACAACTAGATCTTATTTTTAAGATTATAACTAATTTATTTGCAAATTTTTTCGGTCTTGCCTTTTCTGAAAGTGATTTTGAGCCAGATTTAAGTTACTTTAACTATATGAACAATTGTAATCAAACATCTTTAGTATCAATTAACATTAATGCTGATGATGTGGTCCACAAGATAAACAATCTCAAGCATGATTTCTCATCAGGTCCAGACGGTTTGCCAGCGATTGTTTTAAAGAAATGTGCAGCCAATCTGGCAGCTCTTTTTCAAAAATCTATTTCTTTTGGCATTTTTCCGTCGTTGTGGAAGAATTCTTTTATCATTCCTATTCACAAAAAAGGCTGTAAAGCAGATATTGCAAACTATAGGCCAATCGCCAAATTATCTTGCATTCCTAAACTTTTCGAAAGCATTTTCTTTGACAGTGTATACTTTCATTGCAAGTCAATTTTTTCCACTAAACAGCACGGGTTCCTTAAAGGTAAATTTACGACCACTAACTTGACAGAGTTTGTTTCTTTTTCTTTGAACGCAATGGAAAATAAAAATAAAGTTCACGTCATTGCCACAGACTTTAGCAAGGCATTTGTTAAATCTCACACAAAATTATATCGTTTAAATTAAAGGCTCTTGGATTTCCTCAATTCAATGGATGGAATCGTACTTATCACATCGTAAATATTAGGTCTTGTTTAGATCTTCTGTATCAGATCCTTTCATTGCGAAATCAGGAGTCCCTCAAGGTAGTCATCTGGGCCCAATAATTTTTATTCTAACGATTAATGACGTGGAATCTGTGATTAAGCATTCGGAACTTTCTACCTACGCGGATGACATGAAAATCTTTAGGGTAATCTCTTCACCTAACGATGCTATACCTCTTCAGAACGACCTTTATAATTTTTTTATTTGGTGTCAAAAAAATAATTTTGAACTTAATGTCGGTAAATGCCAAGCCATCACATATTAATATATCTTGTTTCCAGAGTAACAACAATTCGGGACTTAGGTGTTATTTGTGATAATGAGCTCAATTTCAGATCCCATTATGACAACATAGTAACTCTTGGTTTTGTCAAGCGTTGGTCTAAGGAGTTTTCAGATCCCTACGAAACGAAATCTCTCTATACAACCTTTGTACGACCTTTACTTGCATATGCTAGTCAAGTATGGTCCCCTTACCACATTGTGCACATCAATAGACTAGAGGCAATTCAGCGTAGATTCCTCCGCTTTGCTCTTAGAGGACTCCCATGGGTTGACAGCTACAACTTGCCCCCTATCATGATCGGTTGCGGCTTATTAACTTACAATCCCTCCAAAAGCGTCGTCAAGTAGCTGACGTAATTTTTGTCCATCAAATTTTGTCTGGTGTTACTGATTCTTCTGCCCTCCTTGAGGCAATGAGTATTAACACCAACTCACATTCTGTAAGATAAGTACCCCAATTCCATCAAGCACCTCACAGAACTGATTATGGCAGGAATGAACCAGTTACTAGAATGTTGAGGGAAGTAAATTCTTATTCAAATATTTTTGATTATAATCATAGCAAGATCACACAGAAAAAACTTCTTTATTGTTCCTCCTATAATTTAGTTGAAACTATTTAGTAAAGCCTGAAAAATTTAACTAACTACTACATAGAGAAACTGAAACTACAAACTCAACGAACTTAACTAATGCCTTAGCATGCTATTCCATTTCAATTTTTTACTATTTTTAATTTGACTTTTAACTAGAGATCTGCTTTTGCATGGTCCTATTTTAAATTTAAATTTGTTTTTATTTTTTCATTCTTTTTTTTTCCTTTCTTAATTTTTTTTATTTTTAACTTTTTTTTCACTTTATGTAACTGCTTGCATTAAGCAGACCCATCCTTTTTTCTCTCAGGATTCGTATCGCATTTAAAAGAAGTTATTGTGTTATTCTGGCATCAGTTCAACATAATAACTATCTATCCTTATTTTCTATTTAAAATAATTTGTATGTATTAAGTACCGGTATGACTTGCAATCGAAATTGCTGTCATACTCGGTGTAAATTGACCCCAGCGCGTGCGGGATCTGGGGGGATAGAGGCGTGGGATTATTTATTTATTTATTGCGCCCCACTTTTTTAGTCTAAGGTTATAAAAATAACTTATTTTCGTTATTAATTGACGTTATGTAAATGCAAAAAAAATGCTATGCTTGAAGACTTTCAGCTGAGCACCAAGTCCAACATAAATACTTTTTTATTTTGAACACAGAAAAGTCTCTAAGGAATCACTCGCTATAATCTAAAACATTAAGAATCAAAAATTAAGTTCAAGTATTTGTATTCCTTTCAAAAACAACATAAATACCATCAGGCACAATATCTTTATCCTACAAAATTAAAAGCATTTTCTACAATGTCAAATGGGAGCTGGTGTTGCAAAAAAAAAACAAAAAATTAAGAAACACGTCTACATAGCTCCTCCATTTTGCAATTTGAAATCCTAATCACGGTTAACATCGTGTGAAAATAATGTTTTTTGCATTCAAACAACAAACAAACAATGGACGACAAAAAATTCTTATTAGCATTTGATCACAATCAAGCGTATGCAATGAAGGAAATGGGGATATTTCTGTATAGAAAAAATTGTATCAAGGGTATATTTTTTTTCTCTGACTTTATACTACGACGATGACATTTTGTTATGGTACAATTGGATAAAAGCCAGAAGGAGCTTGATAAGAGGGAAACACCTTATACATCCGGTTTGAAATTCCTGACCGACATCGACCCCATTGAATGTTTTTGTTTAACGAAACAAACCGAAAAGATTTATAGTAAGAAAAAGAACGATGACAGATTGGAAAGTTATTTTTATATGCTAGATAAATAAGTAAGTGGGAACATTGAATAATTATCCTGCTGGAAAAGTTTTCATTCCGAAAAAGAAGACTTATTTTGACATAGGAAAAATTCAAGATTCCAATTTAACATACAGACAATTTTCAGATGAAAAAGCTCTGACCAAATTGGAAGCTGTAATGAAAAAGATTAAATTGCAAATGGTCCTTGGACCTTGGAATTTTTGTTTTTGACCCTACATCAATCATTGCTTAACTGCTAATTGTAGGTATGATTTGGTGCTGATGATATTCTAGTGGATTAGAATCGTGCTGTCTCCAACATTTTATCCATTTTTTGAAAAACAGATTAATTTTTCTTTGACAAAATATGGATCAAATTTGGGAACGTTTCTTGAATGGAATACCAACAGACTATAACCTAAAAAATTTTGAGAGCCCCTATGGAAAAACCATGTGGTTTATCTGATATGATGTGTCATTCAAAATACCTACTATGTATATCCTTATGAACATTTATATTTTTAACAAAATTTTAACTGATACTCATAGCACAGTTATCTTTTCTATCTACTCAAATCCAACGTAATAAAATTATACCATATTTGCTCAAATGAGCTGCATCACCCAACCCCAACACAAATCTGAAATCGTGGCAATTTGTCCTCAAATCAACATTTATTTCGCTTTCGTATAAAATAAACGAAATAGATTTACAAAAAAAAGCTTCTGACAAATCACGATAAAGGATCACTGGTGTCCATATGGGGTTGACTGCATCAAACACGAATTTTAATTTCAATGATGGCAATATGCACATTTGTCCTCAATTCTTCAACCGTAAACGAACGGTTTCCAGGTGATGAGAGTTGACCTACCTTTCAATGCTTATACCTGATGAATAAATTGATATATTTAAAATTTGAAATATTGTGAAACAGAGCTTTGTGTATGTTGTGTCTACCGGATACACGATTTCTGTATAGTCCTTCGTTTATCATTTCTATAAATAAACAAGTATTGAACGGCTGCATTGGAATGAACTAACAGGACCTGCATACATTTGTATGTATAATAATATATGAAGTATAAAATAGCAATTGAAAACATCACAATAAATACGTTTTAAAGATTAACTGTCGAAAACATTAAGCTTTTGACAACTTTCTCTTTCCAAAAAACACACATCAGACATATCAATATAAATACTATTGAATTGCATTCCGTGATTTTATAGCGAAAATTTATTCACGTATGTTGGAATAGTATATTCAGCTTCACTTACATAAGCAAATTAATAACATGCACACGGATTTTTAAATTTGTGAATGCAATTAACACAAAAAATTAAACATTGGAATTAATTAATGATACACGCTGGTATCATTGAAGCAATTATTTATTAATACTCTTCTTAATATGTTTCTACATTATTTACACCATGCTTAATTTTTTTTTCAAATATTTTATTTTAATGAATTCTTGTTTAAGTTTAAGGATAATCTGTCCTACAAAACTTAATAATATTAAAATGATAAAATAAAAAAGAGAGATGAATTGATTGTGATATTTTTTGTGCTCCTGACTGGAAGGAAAAGAAAACTGACTGCAAGGTCAAAAATAAATGCAAACCACAAAGTTTATAGTTCTTTGATTAGTTCTTATTTTGTCTCTGCTAAGCTAAGCAACTCATTTATTCTGTTGACATGATGAAAACGTTGAATATAAATTCAATCAAGTCTGTGTTAACTCGTAATCCTTTTTTTTTAATACTTCTTCCGCCAGAGTTAAATATGGATTAAGCTAAGTCTTAAATATGTTAAGTGTATTTTTTTCTTGCCCGCAAATGGGCTTGGGCGAAAAGAAAATGCAATAACATCTAAGCCTTTCGGTCTTAGCTAAGTCCAGAGGAATTTCGGGGCATAACTTAAGGCCCAGATAAAAACTGTGTTATCGGCACGAATTTCATACTTGTTTGTTGCTAACACCTATTAATAAACGACAAAAAACAACGTTTAGCATAATGCACATGTTAACTTGTAATTCTTATCAACAAATGTCTAATAGTCAGTGACGTGTGTTATCGAACGGATAACTTTTAATCGCCAAATTGCAGGTTCAAGGAACGAAGTATACACTACGTAAACTGGTGTATGTGACACATGTATTAGAAAATAACCACAATTTGAGGAAGTGGTTATTTTGGTGAATTGATAAACACTGGAAGATATCATCAGTTATCAAACTGTTATCTATGTGCCAGCTAACACGTGTGAGGGAGTGGTTAAGAGTTTTTATTAATTATAAATAAAACAACTGTTAATGGCTTTAAAAATGTGAATTCACCCTAAAGACTATTTTTAAAGCTCTTGGTAATTGTAATAAAATAATAGCATACCTATCTTCTATTTATATTTAGTTATTCAATTGTCATGCCGAAGCTCGATTCCCAGCCCCTGCTACCTAAAAACAGAAATGTTTTTCACCAGGCACTGGCTCTTGCGAGGATCTGACAAATCCTCCAAAAGTATACTTGTCATGAATAAGAAGTGTTTCTCATCTAGCCGTTGCGTTCGAAATCGGCAAAAAAGTGATGGTCCCCTCCATTCCTGACAATAACACGCACCATGAAGTGGTTGAGAGTTGTAAGTCACTAGGCCCTGGCTCTCCGAGAGCTGTTGTTTATTTTTATTCAATTGATGTTTAACTCTTCCTCTATAAATAGACCTTATTACCGCAATCTAAAGTGTTTTTGGAATTTTTGATTGAACGAGGCTGAGAATTATAACTTTGCAAAAGATAAGAGCAAACACATTGACGTGCCTTTAACGTCCGCTGCTCTGATGCTATCCATTCTAGGTGACTTATTCTCTCTCTCACAAATGTTTGTAGGTTAAGTAATAAAGATTGCTTCAGATTTGTGTATTATGCTCGCCGTCTTCAAAGGGAAGAACTTTATCAAATTCTTTAGTAAGTGAATTAAAGTTTTTTGCCATTATTTCGTTGATGCTCGGTTTCTGTATTTCTTTACTAGTAATCCATTTATTACTGCCCATGTTTTTCAATGATCGGTCTTAATCGGTTCAATTCAATTCAATTCAATTCAATTTCTTTTATTGAACATAATATATACAATCTGACTTATAACTAATATGATACTATGATAAATTTACATTTGTTGGCACATAGGGGGCCTAACGTTACACAATGTCTTAAGTTTTACAAATTATAGATATGTATATAAATTACATGTCAAAAAATTTAAATTAAAAGTCGGCTGACTTAATCGTCCTCAGGGTGTTCATTCCCGGTTGTCAATGGTGTTTTTGGTGTAGGTTGGGGGAAGTTTTGGCGTTTAGCCACGGTAGAAGGCTGACCCAATGTCAGCGTAGAACGAGACTGCTTCCTCGTTGTCCATGATTATGTTGTCATCAAGGGTTTCCATTACACTGAGGTACCTTGGCTCCGGATGTCGTTGTTCAGTGGTCATCCTTCTCATTAGCTGATTCGGATGGTCGTTGATGTTCCGTACTAGAAATCTTACTTAATCGGTTCTATCTATTAATCGATTAAAGTTCTTGAGCATAGGAAAAATTGCAGAGCGTTATTTCCTATTTCTAATAAATGAATTATAAAGTGCTTATATCTCTGATGACACAAAATTGAAAAAAAGTGGTATTTTTAAACTCCTACCCAACCCTGATAAAAGAAACCTGCCTGATTTTCATATTCAACATCATAACATCCACATCCAAAATATGTCTTTGACTCTTGTTCATTATTCTACTTGGCGTCAAGCTCTCTTATTGAAAATGCATGCATTTGGTATCCATGAATCTCTTCTTCACTAGATTAGAAACTACCTTTGGGACCGCTCAATACAAGTTGTCTTGGATGGTTACAAGTCTGATATTCATAAAATAAATACTGGTGTGCCCCAGGGCTTCGTTTTGTCTCCAACTCTGTTCCTAATTTTCATTAATGACTCATTAAATTCTGATCTTGACAGCATTGTCCAGTGGGGAATTGAAAACCGTGAAGAATTTAATGCTTCAAACAAGGCCGTCGCTGAAGCTGAACCCACCCCCAATGCCACCATCGATGAGCGGTACTTGCATAGAGAAAACTGAACAGCTCCTCAGTTCTGTGTATGTGCATCACAGATCACCTTCTGTGGAACGATCACTTATTCAACTTCGCCAAAAACGCTGCAAAGTGTTTAGGTTTTCTTCGAAGATGTAAGAAATTCTTTTCCCCTTCTGATCTGACTGTAATCTATAAAGTCTTCATCTGACCCAAGCTTGAAGCTTGAGTATAACTCCCACACTTGGGCAGGTGCTCCTATAAATCACTTGAATCTCTTAGAAAGAATACAAAATGAATCCTTAAAAATTATAGGTGATAGATCTATTACTCAAACAATTACAATTCTAAAACATCACCGCAGTGTTTCATGTCTCTCATTATTTTATCGCTATTTTTTTAAGCAGTGTTCTATAGTGAAATAGCCATCAGTTGCATATTCGACCCTTAAAACAATTTAACTATGGTAACTCGTGCTTTTAGGAATGCCCATCAGCTTACCCTTGAGCCCAACTTCGGACGCACTGTCAAGTATACAGAGATGGTTTCTTTAGCCATACAACACGAATGTGGAATGCTTTACCAGGCTCTGTTTTTCCCTTCCATTTTAATATTCAGAACTTCAAAACCAATGTGCATCGGTATCTCTTCTTAAATCCTTCCCTTATTTCCTGATCGCTCGCACTATTACTCATCATTTTAAGGGTAGTCACAAACCCTTTAGTGCGCGGAAATTATAAAAAAAGCAGTGTGCCATACCGGAACCTGAAATAAAAATCATTAGACCAACTTTAAAAAGTGGCTATAAAAAATGCGTAGTACCTCGTGGCTTCATGGTTAGTGCGTAGGACTGTCATGCCGAAGGTGTGGGTTCGATTCCCAGCCGTGCCACCTAAAAACAGAAATGTTTTATTCGAGGTACTGCCTCTTGTGAGGAACTGACAAATCCTCCAAGAGTATACTTGTCATGAAAAAGTGCATCTCATTTAGCCGTTCGGACTCGGCAAAAAACTGTAGGTCCCCTCCTGTCCTGCCAACAAATACGCACACAGGAATGGTTGTGAGTTGTAAGTCAGTAGGCCCTGGTTCTCCATGAGCTGTTGCGCCACCCAATTTATTTAATATATAAAAAATGTTCACTCAAAAGCTTAAACAAAATTTGTTTATTTTTCAACTTAATTTTATTTGTATGCAAAATAAACATAAAATAGACTTTTCCACAAAAACTGACTCCAGCTGTTCCCAGACTTCAGAAAATGTATTAAATTCGTTTCATGTCATGAAGCTGAAATTTTAGCCATATAAGTACTAGATTAATTTTATATAGAATTGAGAACATTTCTAACCTAAAATATTTCTTCATTCCTCAATTTTGTTCTCCAAAACTCACTGATGAAAGCTTCCAGAAATAATCTAGTGACAGATCCAATTTAAAACACGCTGAAACTTCATCCAGTTCACTAAACTTACACTCTAAAAAGATGGTATGGATATGTTTTTTTTTTCGAGGCTACAGATAAAAATTCTTCTGCATGAACATCACAATAGGTACAACAACAAAGACAACGCACAAAACAACTGATGCAGCAGACACTGCAGCATAATAATAATGTTCTTCTTCTTTGAGATACCTTTACATTATTTTTTGAATAAAGTTTCTTTTCCTGTAGTCAAGTGAATTTTCTTATTAAATACAAGACTGACAAGCTGACGACCTCGTTATTTATGTTCAAATTCAGATTCTTAGTCATCATTAATTGAATCAATTTGACAGTTCTTCTTGTCTGCTCTAAATGGTTCTTATATTATTCGTAATTTTCTTACGCTGCACTGTATGCTTGAAAGTGAAGTGATTCATGATTTAGTAATCGATTAATTGAGAACACAATTTTTCAGTGTTTCGCGATTAATTTTTTTTTTTTTTTTATTTTTGAGCTACCAGAAATGAGCTGTGCCGTTTGCAACAAGTCTGCTGACAGAGTAAGCTTTTTTAGTCTAAAAATATCCAATGTATCGTACAGATACATGTGTATGTACACTGTAGTACATAAATGTATAGATAGCTACCTGTTGTATAGTAGTCATTGAACGCACAAATAATAAAATCCGTATAAACGCCCCTGCTGACAGGGGCCAACCGGCTAACAATGAAGGGCAATTTCTCGACCAACTGATCAAACAATAATTGCAACAAAAAGTATCATTGTACTATCTTGAAGAGAGGAAAACCATCAATAAAATTCTTCAATTGAGTGCAGAACTGGTCATGTGGGGGCGATTTACCACCACCATCGCCACCGGCCGGCCGGCTGATGAGGGCATGCACTGGGCTGCGGTGGTGGTGACTATGACGTTCAATTGACGGATATATAAGTCTAGCTACGGCAATAATCGTCGATGAAAGTAATTTAGCAATTTAAAGTCCTCACGCAACTTAAAACAACAGATTCCAGATAATCATCAAAAGGCCTTGTCTTTGCTTGCCTTAGTGTAAAGTAAAATTAACGAATTTGTCGTACTTACTTGCTGTTAGATTTAAAACTGACTTAAATTTCACAAAAACTTTTTAAAATTGCTTTGAGATGGTTTGCTGCATTTTAAAATATCTTTTCTAAAATATTGATATGTATCTTGCATTGTTAAAATTTAGCATTATTGAAATATCGACAAAAAAAAACTCGAAAATTTGTCTCCCGTGTTGAGGACGAGATTGTAATAAATTACGTCTGTGAAGTTAGCAGGGCAACTTTCACCCACGCAAATGGGACCTTGACAGGAATTTGCAGTTTTTTTTTTGCATTTCTATTCCTGATTTTGCAGTTCGCCAAAAAAACGGTGTAATCGAATCGATTAACCTGCTAACTTCACTGTGAAGTTAGCAGGTCACATAGTGTATCTCAGGAACCAAGCATACTAGGAACTTATAGTAAGGCTCCAAATTTGCAGCATTTTTGCATTTCATCGCATACATATGTTCAAAATTTGAAGTCCTCAGTTTGAAAAATTTCCCAAAATTGACTTCAATATGGAGTTAGTAGGTCACATCACGTATTTCATGAACCAAGCATGTTAGGAACTTGAAATAAGGCTCCAAATTTGAAGCTTTTTTGCATTTCAAGAATAGGCTAGGTCAAAATTTTGAAGTCCTTTTTTTTGAAAAAAAAATTTCATACTTACCTGCTAACTTCACTGTGAAGTTAGCAGATCAGCATGAAATTTTTTTTCAAATTGTAGATTTCAAATTTTGAATTTTTGATAAGCTATTATCGTTGAAATGCAAAAAACTGCTAATTTGGAGCCTTACTACAAGTTCTTAGCATGCTTGGTTCCTGAGATACACTATGTGACCTGGTAACTTCACAGTGAATTTAGCAGGTCACTCGATTACACCGTTATTTGGCGAACTACAAAATCGGGAATAGAAATGCAAAAAACTGCAAATTCCTAGGTTCCATTTGCGTGGGTGAAAGTTGCCCTGCTAACTTCACAGACTTTAATAAATTGGAGATTTTCATGATTGGAAATATGTTGAATAACATCACTCCCTTTAAAAAAAAAAGTTTTCATAATAATTTTAAGTTGAGTTGTTTTTGAGAGAATTCAAATCTATTCCTATCCTATTCCATGCGTTCATGGTTTAATGCTAGTTGGTACATACGTATGTTCAGAAGATTTTAAGTAACAAAAATTTTAATTGGTCTGCACCGCGTGCCGCCAGCAGCGCCGGCCGTGTCGCCGCCCGTAAGATAAGTAGAATAGCGACTTCCCTTACATCATTTTAGTTTGATTAGGATTTCAAATTAGATTTTTTTTACGAATTCACAACTTGCCCTTTTTATAGCAACTTACATCGCCAGCAAAAAATTAAGTATTTTGTGGTTGTTTGTAGGTTCTATTCTATCACAGGCCAATGGGTGTAATGAAAGCTTTATTGTGTGCACTTTTGTAGATTTTTGTGTTTTTTTTTTATTGTTGGTTTTTAGTAGCTGTTGTTTGTTTGTGTTCTGGTTGTTGAGGTGACATGGCTTGAAGACTGGTGTTTGCTGACGTTTTTTTTTTTTGTGATAAACTTAATCGTATACGCGTGTCAACTCACATGTTTTTTGCTTGCACAGAAACAACTTTAACGCGTGCTTCGAACGTTCTTTTTTGGAGGGTAAAGTGTTAAATAATTGTTTGTTAAGATTTTGAGAGTGGAAGTTGTTAAATATAGTTAATTGTTATTATGCTACAAGTAGTACACGAATAATTAAGTTGACATGCATGGCAAAAAAGAAAATGATTGATTGTTTTCATTTCCAAGATTTCAATTATTATACATTCGCGTTTGTTTAACACTTTAAGCACCTTTCGTCTCTTCGAGATAGTAGATGTTTATGGTTCTTATTAGGAAATGAGATATGACTCATAAAAATGCTTAGCTATTCAAAGATTCCAAATAAAAATCTCGCACTCGAAACCTCTTAAAATTTCGCAGTTACAAAATATCGCAATGAATAATTTTTTTTAATAGAAATCTCGCATGAGATTTATAAAAGGCGTGTTTTTTGGGATGTTATACATACTTATATAGTACAGTGAGGCATTTCCAAAAAAACGCATCCACAGCAGTCTATATTTTTGTATTTGCAATATCGTACGCCTGAACAGCTGTCACAACACAACACATGTTCGTGTCCCTTTTTTTGCCATTTTCAAGTACAAAAATTGGGTAGGGGTATGTTGGTAGATTATGGTCAAAGTTAAAAAGTCATGATTTAATCTGCAATTACACGACGACTTTTTAGTTGACTTTTTTCGAAATTAAATATTGTGAAGGTAAAATCAATTTTTTTCTCATTTGCACTAATTTAATTTTGAAAAAAGTCATGACTCAAAAGAAGTCGTATAATAGTAGACTCATTACACATTGGGTAGACGACTTTTTTAGCGATCATTTTATAATATTAACAATAAGGACATGATTGTATCTGTATCGTTAATTTTAATGCATTTACCATTTTTATTGAATAAACTGAGGTTCAACGATAGTTCAAGTACGTTAGTAGCCAAATATGCTTGAACCCTCCTTCAGCTAGTTTCAGTTGTACTAACTGGTTCAAAATTTGATTCATGGCTCAGGATTTGTGACTCATCGACTTCATCGCATCTATTGAAGTGCGACCATTGTTGAACCTCAGTTAAACTGCCAAAATCAGTGAGCTATAAAATAATTGAAAACTTGAACCACGTCATTGCAAGATGATGAAAAGCACGATATGCGAGATTTTGTTTTTTTTTTATTTAATAAGAAATGGTATCGTTATAGCTATCAAATACCCTTTAATCCTATATTGTTGATCTGGGTTTCCCCTTCCCTTCTTTGTATACTCCGGGTTCCTCAAGGTTGCCACTTAGACCCTCTTCTGTTCATTCTTTCTATTAAAGATATTGGTTTCATCATAAAACATTCATTTAACTCTTTACGACCCCTTCTTCAAGTTGCTACCTTGGCATATTATGTTACCGAGAGGTCAACTTCATGACACAAATCGAAAACGCACATACATACATATATATGTACATAGTTCTTAAAGCTAAATCTTCAGCTCGGCCAACTGTTTGAGAGATCTCACTCCATGCCCATTTAGTTTTTTTTTTAAATAAAATCACTAGAATATTCATTGAATTGTAGTCCAGGATATTTCTTTCACAGGTGCAAATTAGAACACTCGGATGTAGATTTTGTTCTTTCCATCTTTTACGTGACAAACAAGTTAAATTTATATGAGGAAGCATTTTAAAAGAGAAAAACAATATTGAAACTTCAATTTATTAAAGCATTATTTCCTGTTCAATTACGAGTAGCACCAATAACGAAAAATTGTTAAAACTCAATGTAGATATTTTCTCTCGAGTCATATAGTCTTGACTGTTCCTTCGTTTTTACATAGTTTCAATTTCAAGTCATGCGGAAACTATCAATTTAAGGCAAGTGTTAATTTTGGAACAAATCAATAGCCTTCATTATATTTTGCGATGAAAAAGATTTGTGTGTTCATATTTTTTCGTAGAGGAATAACTATAATTGTCAGAAGCTCACTGTGATATTAAATAACGTAAAATATTGGCTTCTACTAACTCTTATAGTTTAATCAGATTCACTACTGTATTTAACAATAATGGAATGATGAGGAATAAAGAGCTATGGAAAATTTGTCAGATTACTGAAACTGTTTCTTTTTTATTTTGCTGAACTTTCTGTTGACATCTGATTGATTCATCTGCACTTCTTTGTTAACACTTTAATACATCAAATGAAGGATTTATACTAAGTCTTTCTGTCCAAACACATCTATTTTTGAATTTTTTTATTGTGATAAAGAATATATCCGTTTCTGTACCTACTCTAATACATATGTGTGTTGGCGTTTTAGTACTCTAGTACAGTTTTTAAATGTATCAAAATTCACAGTATTTTGTAACCTAAAAGTGGGGAACTTTTCGTTAAAATTGTGCTCAGAATTCTGAATGATTTCAGAAATCCTACCTTGTAAATTTTTCGACGAGCACAGATTTGCGTTTTGTTTTGGCTACAGTTGGAAGTGTCAAAGTGGGTTGTACCATTTCCAATTATATCATATTCAAACAGATTAAGGTTACTTGAAAACCCTTTGTACCACCCTATCTACTTTGGTGAAAGTTCGGAAAAGGAAAACTTACCAAACACCGTTACACTTAATGAAAGAAAAAAAAATTACAGGAGTCTGACGTTCGTGGTCTTTATTGCTTTTCCAACCGCGTGCCAGAATACATTCATTTTAATGTTGCACTCCATATTGCTATGCCAAGAATTTCTCTGATACCTACGTACATCACTCCATCACTTGAAATTCAAGACTCTCGTCCTTTAAAAGTCTTGAAAAAAAATATATAAAACTGCACTCAACCCATATCCAGATTCACCCACAGCTACCAACAACTATAAGACCGCGCGTAGAGACAGTAAATACGACGACGATGACGATGAAATATGCATTTCATTGCTGCTCATGACAATAGTCTAAAAGGGTGCTGCTCTTATACAATACATATAATATTCACTTGGAAAATTGTATAACACACTAAAAGGGGTGTGCCAAATTGGGGTGGCACACCCTTAACCCTTTGCTAATAAAGAGTTGAAGGCAAAACAATACCCTTTGCTTTTACGCTAGAGTTGAAAATACGTTTGTACAGGAACCGTATATATAGTTTGCATTTAATGTGTAAAGGTAGTTTGGCTTACCCTACTTCCGTTTAGGTAAGTCGTTCCATGACAATTGTCTCTCTCTTTTTTTCGACCTTCGTGTGAACTCAAACTTTGTGAGTCTCTATCTTATCATATCGTCTTCACTTGGATGTCAAGTGGTAAAGTGAGTGGTTAATACTTAATAATAATTGTTTGAACATTTTCTTCAGTTGAAGTCGGCAAATTATGTTTTCCTAAAGAAGTTGAATAGTACTTTTGGGATATATCAATTAATTCAACACTTTTTCTCTAAAAACAATAATTGTAATCATTTAAGTAGTTAATATTTTTTTATATGTAATTTGTATAATTTAATTTTTTTTTTAAGAAAAGTTTAAAAATGGAGTTGAATCGTTTTTAAAAAAGCGATCAGTTTAAAAAATTATATTTATTTATGTTATTATGTATTTCGATAAAATTTGGAATTATCAACAACGTTTGACTATTTTATATTGGTATAAACCTTAAACAATGTCAATCAACACTCAAAATCATTACTTAAATCATGAACATGCACTTTATTATGAATAATCCTTAACTCTCTAATTATTGTGTTATTAAATTAAGCGCAAATTACTCATAAGTCCTAAGGGTGTGATTAATTTAATATTATATACCTAATATAGCTTCATCGCGTGTTATGTTTTGTTTCTATATCCAAAATGTTTATGACCACGATGAAAGGTAGCCATGGTTGGTTTAATATAATACACTGCATATGAATCCTAGTGCATGTTGAAGAAAGAAAGGGTAAGCAGACATTCAACGACACTGCCATTTGAATTAATCCCTCTGTGGAGCTCCTATATTACAGGATACTATAATATTTTCCTTTGAGTTTGGCTTTATGTAGTACTCGTATATATGTTGGATAGCGGTAGCCTAATTGCAAATTGCAGTAGTGTAATTTACTGCGTTCATATATTTTTTTTCTTTATTTTAGTAATTTCTCTTTATTATTCTGAGTGGGAGAAAAAGTTTACTCAAATAAAATATATTGCAACCGTAAATCTGTTTTTGATTACAGTAACCTTTTGATTTTCTTCTAACATTTCATATGAAATATTTCTATTTCAGCACTTTGATGAGGTTAATTAAACTTTCCATTTAAATATGAACATAGGGTACATAGGTGTAGGTAGGTGTCTATGGTTATTTGAATTTAACTTCCCTTTAAATCTAGACAATTAATATACCTACAACTCTTATAAAACATGATATACTGGTATTCAGAAAAACTTGTTCCCCAAATTGAAAATCTTTTAATGAGATGTTTTTATTCACTCTCCATAGTAAATAATCTTCTTAATGGCTTTTTATTTTTTTCCTATGAAAATATAAAGACTTAAAAAGTTAACAGAATAAATTCGTAAAACTGATATTATTCTACGTTGCCACTTAATCTCAAAAGTCAAGAGAGATAATCAAAAATGTTGCAGCCTTTAAGGCTAGGAACACACTTGCGATTTTAGTCGCAAAAAATAGAACACATGAGCCACAATGTGAATGAACGCCCATATGTGACCAAGAAATTGTATTGAGTTGCGACCGTTTTTTTAGTCACGTCGACTGAAAATCGCAAATGCGTTTCCCAGCCTAAGAAACTCTTTTATAAAAATTATCAGTTAGTAGGGCTGGCCACGGTACCAAATCAGACGGTACTTTTGTAAGTATCTTCTCGGTATCGTCAAAATTGAAAAATTTCAGTATCGTCTCGGTAACGGTCTCGACTTCGTATAACTCAGTCTCGTTTCGATCTCGTATTTCGTCTGGTCTCGGTTTCGGTATGGATATCGTCTAGTTTCGGTCACGTCTCAGACGAAAAAAAAAAAATAAAACAATTTTTATGATTTAATAAAAAATCACTATTTAAAAAATGTATAAAGTAAAGTAAAGATTAAGTATCCGTGATAAGTTCACAGGAAAGCAATGCACAACTTTTTTATGGTCCATTTGAATGAGTCTTAGATCCACAATGATCTTATTAGACTTAGAAACTCTGACTCTTTCTTAAGATTCATGTGTAATTTAATAGTAACCAAAACTCAGACGTATACCATAAGCCGTATACAAATTTTGCTTTATATTGGTAAACAATTAAAGAGCAAATCGAAAAAAGTGGTTCTATCAGTGTAACTAGTTATTATAAGAATGAGTTTTTAAATTATTACAAAAATCATTGGATCCATTTGTGAGAGACCAAGATATAAAAAAAAATAGGCGTGGCTTTGGGTGGATTTCTTTTCCAAGTCACTAGTCACCTCGATCAGCTAAAAAGAATCATGTCTGACTATTTCATTCAAATCGTTTGTTTCAGAGAAACCAAACATAAGTCAAATGGGCGTGATTGTGCGCGGTTCTAATCTTAATCATTGCCTAAACCTTCTCCCTGCTAAAGAAAAAAAAACTGTGAAAATGTCATCCAAATCGTTAAAGCCGTTTCCGAGAAACCAATTTCAAGAATTGTTTGTTGGTAATAAATTAATAATAATATTCAACAATCCACTTTTTCTGCCAATACCAAACTATAATACCGATAATATCGATCCAAAAAGTACGGTATCAGCTCGGTATCATCCCGGTATCGTTTCGGATGATTTAGAGCTGGTATCGTCTCGGTATAGTTTCGGTTTCCGATACCGATACCAAACAATACCGAGACTTTTCAGTTAGTAACCAGAATTTTTTTACATAAATCCCTTTTTAAACTATGATCTTTTCTATGAACGAACAGAAACCTCCTTTGATGTCAGTCAATTGGCGGGGGATCAATTTTGTCAGCGTGAGTTTCTTATGTGTACTCAAAAATATTTGCGATTTCACAGGAGTGTGGTTCAAATTTTTGACATACATATAACACAACAGCCCAAATATTTTGGGCTTGAATAGAATTGAGCCCCCGTTTTTAATTTGAGAAGTTAAGAATTCTTATAGTATTTCGGTAATTTAAAACGGAGCTATAAATTTTGAGGGGATATCCCACCTTTTGAGAGAAAACTTGGAAAGTATTTGACTTTGTCATTGAACGGGGATGTATGAAATATGTACTGAACAAACATTAAAAAGTCATGTCAATAGTTCCATTCCTATCTTAAACCCAGATAAAAACAATTTTAATACGTTTTTTTGACTAATTTTGCTATACCATGCTTTCGATTGCAGAATAACGTGAGCAATTTCTACTTTCATATTTTTTTTAAAACTACCGATAGTTTTTGACAAAGTAGCAAAGAAAAATTTAATTTCCTTAAAACCTTAGCCCGATTCAAATTTAGAGTACATTTTAGGAAATTCTTAAGACGCAAAATCAAAGCTTTCCACCTCAATTCAGCTTTGTTGGAATTTTTTCAATTTTTACCATTTTTGAAAAATTTTCCTGGGTTATATGGAGAAGAATCTCAAATTTTTGTTTTAGCTCATCTCAACCTTTAAGGAAAAACTTATATAACTCAGAGCTCTAACGATTTAAAAAAATCTTTGAATAATTTGTGTACTTTTTAGTATATTTCTTACCAAGTACTGTAACTAGCGGTACCTGTCATAAAACTTTTTTTCAACTTTTTTCTAGAATTGTTTGCATACCTATTTTAAAAGCTCTTAAATTTCAGGCAACTTGAATTATAACAGCAAGTACGAGCGACTTAGTTGTGCACTCTATTTAAATTTTTATTTTCTCAAAATGAAGTTCTTGCATTTTTTTTTTAATAACTTTGCTGTCTTTACAGTAGACGCTCTATTAAGTGAATCTCGAAACAGTGAACTGTCCACAATAGTGAACGCATAAAATTTTATTTAAAAACGTATTTTGTATGAAAATTTCCCGCAAGCATTTTCCATAGTTTGAGAGCTCTGAGGAATTGTTTCTGTTTTTTGTTTAAACCTGAGTGAAAACATTGTTTAATTCTTAATTAAAATTAAAAACATTCACATCGAACGAAATGTGGATTTTGGATCAAATTTGCCTTTAGAAAGCCTAAAAAAACTCCCGCACTATATCGAGCGTCTACTGTATTTGGTTACATTTTATTATAAGGAATGTACTTTTATAAAAGTACATTTATTCTTGTGTTTTTGCCTCTGAGTAATATACATTAACATTAAAAAAAATCGTTAAATACATTCCACATACGCCACAGTGTCCCAGTATAATATCAATAAATATGAAAGATTATCATAGGTGAAGAAGTTTTTTAAATTTTTAGAATTTATTTAGACTTTTATATACATATATAGATGTTCTAGTACATAAAAGGGCATTTTAAGTAAAACATTTCAAAAAGTTCAAAACTATTTACGCTGGATAAACAACACAAAATGTAATTCCAACCCTTGATTCTGATACTTTTGTCTGAGCAAAAAACCTTAAGGGTTAGTGAAACTCAAGTCATATTAAACTTTATTTTTAAATTCAAACTTAATTTAGCCAATTTCCCTGAACAGGTCAATGTCCCAATTTTGTTATATTTTCCTCATTTTTTGTCTCCGTCGGTGTTGCGTGAAGTCATGTGGATGAACTTAAATGTCGCCGCATATTTTCCATAAGCCACTTTCGGCTGCTGTGGGGATTTGTGAAATCCTATGCTTCGTTGAGTCTGATGCTCAAGAAATAAAAGAAAAAGGGAAGCTCGCGAGAGTATTCATTTTACGTTTTCAACAAGAATAAAAGGTTAACCACCCTGTCTGTGTGTGGTGTGATATGGTGTATGGCGCATTAGAGCTCCACTGTGTTATCTGTTGGCCTTTTATATAACTCTGAATAAGATGGAATAAACTCGAACCCTTAGGGAATACGCAAAGACTAGCCCACATTGCACATAGCATAGAAATATGCTGTCAAATGTCTTTCAAGTGTCATGTGAATCTCTTCTTATATATAATGTATAGGTATATGTACATATGCTGAAGAGGCACAAGATAAGGAAGTTAATTTTAATAGGACCAAACTAACACAAAATGTTTTCCTGCAAGGGAGGTAATATAAAACCAATTCGAATGCCCTTTCTGTACTCCAAACTTATATGTTGGAGTTTTGAAAATGCCATCCAAGTCGAGTTGAGGCAAATGGTAAAAGGCAATCCAGATTATGGAGATTCTCATTGAAAGCAGATGTTAAAATGGGGTTGAGTTCATCAGAGATGATGTTGACAAGAGCTTATATGAGCAGTTCTATGAATTTTGGCACATAATCAAACGATTCACAATGGTAACAGTTGTTTCAATGAAATTTTATGAATACAAAACGTTAAAAATATTTGTATGCATGCAAAATAACTTGACACATTTAGAGTTGATGTTCTAATTGAAATCCTTAGAAATTATAATTTTAGACTTAAACATATATATGCTATAGAAATATATAGATAGTTGAAAGGTGTTTTATTTATGCAATGACGTGACTTTTTGAAGAAGTCTACTTGTGTTGGAATAACAAATCACAACAAAAACATAAATGTTAAAAAAAGAGCCAAGTTCTTATATGTACAAGAAACCTGTGCGTAAAAATTCTGCCAAAAAAAGTAATGAGATCTAAAATACATGCCAAGTATTAAATTCATGAAGTTTAATATCAAATATCTTAAGTAGAGTAATATCGAAAACACTCCAAACTATGACAGAAATTTGCTATTTAATGATTACTGATTAAAATTTGGTGGGTTCACTGGTCAAGTTTTCACACAGATTAAGTACATATGTAATTAAGGGAAAACTTGCCAAGTAAATCCACCAAGTTTTAATCAGTAATCATTAATAGCAAATTTCTGTCATAGTTTGGAGTGTTTTCGATATTACTCTACTTAAGATATTTGATATTAAACTTCATGAATTTAATACTTGGCATGTATTTTAGATCTCATTACTTTTTTTGGCAGAATTTTTACGCACAGGTTTCTTGTACATATAAGAACTTGGCTCTTTTTTTAACATTTATGTTTTTGTTGTGATTTCACTCCTTTTTGCAAAGATCTATTTTGCCAGGTGAAAATCAAGCCCAACCGCTCTACAAAGTTTCATAATTCTACAACAATCAGAAGGGCTTCATATAGTTTACAAGAACTTTTGAGAAAGTGGGTGGATGCCACGCCCCCTGAATTGGAAAATTCCAATTTTTCAATTTCTTCTTTCTAAGTACTTTAAGCCCTACCGATATACAAACTTTCATCGTTCTACAACAATCAGAAGTGCTCCATATAATTCATAAGAATTTAAAGAAAGTGGGTGGATTAGACGCCCCCTGAATGGAAAATTCCAATTTTTCAATTTTTTTATTTTTAAGTACTTCAAGCCCTACCGACCTAGAAATTTTCATCGTTCTACAACAATCGGAAGTGCTTCTTATAATTTATAAGAAGTTTTTAAGAATGTGGGTGGGTGCCACGCCCCCCTGACTGGAGAATTTCAATTTTTCAATTTTTGCTTTCTAAGTACTTCAAGCCCTACCGATCTACCAATTTTCATCGTTCTACAACAATCGGAAGTGCTCCATATAACTCATAAGAATTTCAATGAAAGTGGGTGGATGCCACGCCCCCTGAATAGAAAATTGTAGATTTTCGATTTTTTTCTTTGTATGCATCACAAGGCCTACCGTTGTGCGAAATTTCAAGTTTCTACGATGTCGGGAAGTGCTCCATAATTTTGATGATCTGTCAGTGAGTCAGTGAGTCAGTGAGTCAGTGAGTCAGTGAGTCAGTGAGTCAGTCAGTCAGTCAGTCAGTTACGGTTTTTGCGATTTTTGAAGTCCTATATCTTGGGAACTACTAATGCTAAAGAGTTGGAATTTGGTGAGCCATCTGTGCTTGCTCAGCTCAGCAAATACTGCGAATTTGAAGTTTCTGACTTTATTGGTACTGAAGTTAGAGGGGGGTTGAAAATCGCCTGAGTTTGTTCCTGTAAAAAGGGTGTAGTGCCACGAACTTGGCTGGGCACTACCGTGCCCTTTGATAAGGAAAAACTAGATTACCAAAACCTAACGTGATGAATGAAACTGAGCTACAATAATATGTCAAAAGCAATACTTTTTGATATATATCCCTTTTATTTGATGACTTTTAAATATGGTGCTTTTTCAAGAAGTCTTTGTGGAATATGGAATTGTCCATCGAAAAATTAATATAAAAAATAGGTCTGAAAAGAAAAGTGTGGAAACTCACCTTAAGCAGACAACAGAATTTAAATCGTTATCTCAAACCATTCAATGGTTCAGTTGATTCACAATAGCTGTGAGATTTTTGAGTGGCTCACAAGTCACGAGTGGCTCATTAAATATAACAAGCCTTTTATACTTAAAATGAATTCATTTAGTAATTGTAAATGTGAATATGTCTAAATAGTGTGTAATAGCTTCTTGATACAGTTCTCTGGTAAGAACAGCACCGACTCGAAATCAATTTATGATTCGGTTTCAGTGTACACATACTGTAAGTGTCTTATAACTTTGAGAAAGTTTGTTTTTTTTAGTGGTTAAATAAGTGTCATAACCGGACACTGTCTTACAATAGCAAGCATGCAATAGTGCAACTTGGATCATTATCAAAAAAAAACTTTGCAGAGATTGTATAGACGAGGATGAGCAAGAAACGATTAGCCTTCTCTGCGCTTGTTCTGCTCTCTCTCAAGGACTAAACGGTACCTTTAGAAGACAAGGACTTAAAGAAGTAGTCTCGAACGTTTCCTATAGATTCTCATTTGTATCAAAACGGTCCAACTAATGGCCTAAGTGTGTTGGTCAGAAATTACAAAAGACATATTGCATTTAACTTCAATGTTACTACATACTTTTACTTCAATTTCTTTGCAACTTCATTTGGAAAACATAGCTTAACCAAGGTAAACTTGTTTTTCTTTGTCTGATATAATAGTACTAGAAGTCAACTTGCACTGGCTAGCCTACTCGTAAGATTCATTTTATTCTCACAAAATTAAACACTTACCGCCCTATTATTCACTCTGGATTTAAATTGGATTTAAGGAAGTTTTTAATCCAACAACTAAATCTGGATTTGTGTTTATTAATTTTGGGCTTTTTGATCGATTATTTTTTAAAGCAATTAAAAGACTAATTCATTAGTTTTCCCGACGTTTCGTTTGGTTTTTTGCCAACATCTTCAGGGGTTGTTTATTAATTTATTAGACCTTCAATACAAATCATATTTTAATGAACAATGTTAATTTTCCAACTCTAAATTCTACTATTTACTCACTTTAGTCGTCAAGTTACATTTTCAATAGGATATTGATTTTAAATAATCGTTCAAAAATCAATAGTGCAATATATATGTTAAATTATTTATTTAAAATCAATATCCTATTGAAAATGTAACTTGACGACTAAAGTGAGTAAATAGTAGAATTTAGAGTTGGAAAATTAAAATTGTTCATTAAAATATGATTTGTATTGAAGGTCTAATAAATTAATAAACAACCTCTGAAGATGTTGGCAAAAAACCAAACGAAACGTCGGGAAAACTAATGAATTAGTCTTTTAATTGCTTTAAAAAATAATCGATCAAAAAGCCCAAAATTAATAAACACAATATTTAATATTATAATTGATCAATTAAAATTATATCTAAATCTGGATATATTAAATCCAAAAATTTTAATCCATGTCCATATTATTCACTCTAAACATGCCTTAAATCCAATGGATTTAAAATGCCCTTAATCCAGATGTAAAATGTATTTAAATCCAGATTAATTAAGATCATTTAATCCAAATGTCAAATTTGGGAATTGTCAAATTTATCCCGTGAAACTTCTTGTTTACTTTGAGCCTGATTACACCATTCGTTTTTTAGGTCGTTTCGTTTTTCGTCTTTTTGACACATTATGTGAGGGGTGTTTAAATGTAGGGGGGATGAAGTAACGAAAGCACGTATGAACATTTTAAGATTTTTCCCGGTTGAACTTTGGCGTTTATGATTTGACAAACGAGTAGAGTCGGAAGATACTTAAAAAATTTGAATAGTGAGATTTAAAAAAAAATTGTTTTTCATAATTAAATAGCTTTAAATTTGACAAAAAGTGATTTAAAAATAATTTAAATTATTATTACTGCCTATTTTTCAATTCGAACCTCAAATTTATTGAACGTCAAAATGACGAATGGATTTTAACATTGTGTTTAATCACGAAGGTGCGTACCTGTCAAAAAGACGATAAACGAAACGAACGAAAAAACGAATAATGTAATCAGGCTTTATTTCACTATGTTGGTAAGATTCTGCGAGCGCACAAACAATCAGAAACTTGAAATGTCAAGAAAAAGTGAATTATGTGAAATTGGGTTTTAATCTGGATTTAAGTACTTAAACTGACCTCCGGAAGGCAGTTTAAATCCAATTGGATTAATCGAGATTGGATTAAAAAATTGGATTTAAGTTTGGATTAAACGAGTGAATAATATGGGATTGGATTTAATGTTTGGATTTAAAATACTTTTAATCTGGATTTAAGTTTTAATCTGGATTAAACGAGTGAATAATATGGGCGTTATACACACAAATTAAAGACTTACTCTAAGTTTGTATCGTTTCATTCAACAAAATAAATAAATAAGAAATAAACAAAAATAAATAAGCATTCTTTATATTCACAACATCGTTTGTGTCTGCAGAAAACTTCAATATTCCCATCTATTTCATTTGAATCACAATTGAAAAGCTTTTGACAGTGGTTTACTTTATTTAATGTGGTTACTCTTTCCGTAGCTTGTAACTTCACTCCTATAATAGAATATTATTGATTTTCTTCAGACATTGGCTAAAATAGTTTTCAATAACCACGAAATGTTTTCACTTAAATAACAGTGGTAATGGGATTTCATTTATTAATTTCCTTTTCCTTCTAAAGTCTCAAGTTTTACTGTTGCTGTGTTGGTATAATATTGTGTGGAAGAATTGAATTGCGAATATACATGCATACATATACATTATTTAACTTAAATCAACAAAAATTGTTTGAAAAAGTAAATAATTTTAAGATTAAAAGAAAGACATTACATATGTATATCTATATCTGCTGAGGATATCACGTTGGGCTAGGGTTCATCATTAAAGGTCTGAATTCACAAACGATATATGTATTATGTACTACCTTATCAAAAGTATTTAATATATAAATGAAAAAATTAAGTTATCGTTGGAATTATTTCCATCCCTTCTGGTGAGAAATTTACTGTGATAACTCCTTATCTTAAGCAAGGAATACCCACGGTTTACCCGATCTTTACAAACAGCTAGTGAGTGTCCACAATCGGTGCAACAATTGGTGCTGGTTCTGTTGTAGTTTAGTATAGTTTAGTTTAGTTTAGTTTAGTTTAGTTTAGTTTAGTTTAGTTTAGTTTAGTTTAGTTTAGTTTAGTTTAGTTTAGTTTAGTTTAGTTTAGTTTAGTTTAGTTTAGTTTAGTTTAGTTTAGTTTAGTTTAGTTTAGTTTAGTTTAGTTTAGTTTAGTTTAGTTTAGTTTAGTTTAGTTTAGTTTAGTTTAGTTTAGTTTAGTTTAGTTTAGTTTAGTTTAGTTTAGTTTAGTTTAGTTTAGTTTAGTTTAGTTTAGTTTAGTTTAGTTTAGTTTAGTTTAGTTTAGTTTAGTTTAGTTTAGTTTAGTTTAGTTTAGTTTAGTTTAAGTTTAGTTTAGTTTAGTTTAGTTTAGTTTAGTTTAGTTTAGTTTAGTTTAGTTTAGTTTAGTTTAGTTTAGTTTAGTTTAGTTTAGTTTAGTTTAGTTTAGTTTAGTTTAGTTTAGTTTAGTTTAGTTTAGTTTAGTTTAGTTTAGTTTAGTTTAGTTTAGTTTAGTTTAGTTTAGTTTAGTTTAGTTTAGTTTAGTTTAGTTTAGTTTAGTTTAGTTTAGTTTAGTTTAGTTTAGTTTAGTTTAGTTTAGTTTAGTTTAGTTTAGTTTAGTTTAGTTTAGTTTAGTTTAGTTTAGTTTAGTTTAGTTTAGTTTAGTTTAGTTTAGTTTAGTTTAGTTTAGTTTAGTTTAGTTTAGTTTAGTTTAGTTTAGTTTAGTTTAGTTTAGTTTAGTTTAGTTTAGTTTAGTTTAGTTTAGTTTAGTTTAGTTTAGTTTAGTTTAGTTTAGTTTAGTTTAGTTTAGTTTAGTTTAGTTTAGTTTAGTTTAGTTTAGTTTAGTTTAGTTTAGTTTAGTTTAGTTTAGTTTAGTTTAGCTTAGTTTAGTTTAGTTTAGTTTAGTTTAGTTTAGTTTAGTTTAGTTTAGTTTAGTTTAGTTTAGTTTAGTTTAGTTTAGTTTAGTTTAGTTTAGTTTAGTTTAGTTTAGTTTAGTTTAGTTTAGTTTAGTTTAGTTTAGTTTAGTTTAGTTTAGTTTAGTTTAGTTTAGTTTAGTTTAGTTTAGTTTAGTTTAGTTTAGTTTAGTTTAGTTTAGTTTTAATTAAGTTTAGTTTAGTTTAGTTTAGTTTAGGTTGCTTTAGTTTAGGTTGCTTTAGTTTAGTTTAGTTTAGTTTAGTTAGTTTAGTTTAGTTTAATTAAGTTTAGTTTAGTTTAGTTTAGTTTAGGTTGCTTTAGTTTAGGTTGCTTTAGTTTAGTTTAGTTTAGTTTAGTTTAGTTTAGCTTAGTTTAGTTTAGTTTAGTTTAGTTTAAAGTTGATTTAAGCTTAACTGAGTTTATAATCGTTATTTGTTTGAGTCAACAAAAATTCAATATAATTTTCTGGTGGGCTGGGCGGCACCTAGGCTTTAATGCAGCAATATATTATAAAAAGAAAAATATACTGTTTTCTTTCATAAACAAGAATGCAAGATTTTTTGAAAATAAGTTTTTCATATTTTGACATCGAAAATATTATGAAAAACTGAATTTACATAAACTTATCCCTTAACATTCAGCAACCACAAAATATACGTACAATATATGAACCTCCACAACTATCCAATTCCAAAACTCCAAAAGAGATTTAAAACTTTGCAACCATGCCATTTGTATACTAACACAACTATTCGCCAGTTCTATTTTATTCTACAGCTCCCTCGTGGTGAAGTGAAGCATTTCTTATTTTATACACCAGAGACACTTGCTGATACCCTTTTGGTTTTTTGTATATCAAGGCTGTTGGCCAAGAAGCACAAAGTTAATAACGTTTATGTGAATTTCATTTCAAAGTTCGAAGTAGATTATTTTTTTTTTCTGAAAAAATTAAAAAAAAAGTTTTTTTGCTATGTCTATAGGTACTATACATATACATACATACATATTTGAGAAAGTATAAATAAAATGGAAAAAGCAATCTTTTCGAGAAAATATCTTGCTGCTTTTCCGGTCCTCATGGAGAGCATCGTTATTTTTTTTTTTTATTTATTATAGTATATAAGGAAGAAGTTAAAATTAATTTCATAATGGCGTCTGACGTACCTAAACTTACGCCATGAAGACTTAAAGCGGCTTTTTTTGATTTTTTACATTGAAATATTGCCAACATCTTATAACATAAGAGAAAATTTAAGATGAGAACTATTTTATGATTTAATTTATCGTTTATAGGAAATGAGTATAAAAACATTTGAGAAGCTAATGACTTTAAGGACTTTCAAGTTCTTAAATTTTGAGTCTTGTCCAGTTCTTAGAAGATGTATATAGTTAAAAAAATATGCAATGAAAACTGATAACATTGAAGATAACGGGTGATTAATTTAAAGGTTTGGTTTTAATAGGTTTGTTGACAGATCACGCGTTACTTGTAATATTATTTTTATTGAGTATTGCTTGACAAATTATCACTTGGAAAGCCTCACACCGCAAAAACGTCTTAAATTAATTCAGTTTTATTGCGAAAATCTACGAAAGGTATTGAAGAAAAATCACAGTTTTTGACAGAAATTTTATTTAGTGACGAGACACATTCATTGGCAACATGAGTACAAAATGTCAACCGGAAGAGGATCTCGAACTACTGTTGCATCCACAAAAATTCATTGCTTGGTGTGGTTTATGGCTTGGTTTGATGGAATCAACTGGACTGTGTAGACCATATAAACGTCAGTATTAAGTGCTACCAAACCATGATAATGGGTATGGTTATTTATCATTAGAATTATTTAAAAAAAAACGTTTTTTCAAAGCTGAGATATGACAGCTCGTGGAGAACCAGGCCTTATTTCCTTAAGTTTGACCCACCCACCAAGAAAAAATCACCGAACAAATTTACAACACAAAAACCCAATTACAGAAACCATCTCCGTGACTTTGACATATTATATATAGCGGCCATAGTTTATATTGCATTGTTTTGTAGTGCAATTTTCAGTCAAAGAGCGTCAATAAAAAAGATCTTTGCCTTTATAATATATGTATCATGAATCCTTTCCACTCTCAACAAAATATAATGAATTCATTTTCTTTAACACCTCTTTTCAACTTCAGAGTTTTTATTTTCAATATACAGAAAAGAATTACTGGTATTGTACTTGTCTGGTTGTCTGATAAATAAATTAAAAAATCTGAATTAATTATTTTCGAACCGAAAGTGAATTGCTCTTGATTTATTATACCCACCTTGAAAATTCACCTTTTAGCTGATTGCTTTTCACTGGAGAGAAATTATTATAGCTTCTTGGAATAATAATTAGACCATAATGATTTTGATTGTGAAACTTTAATGAACAGGGAAATATAGGTACTCCTTAAGTCATTTAACAGTTTACTTGCAAATTTCTTATTCCCTGATCCTTGGCTAGGTTATAATGGCTTATCAAACAAAAAAAATGACATAAAATATTCGGTATAAATTGGTGTCAATTTGAACCACTTAATTCTTAAACAAGAAAATAAATCCATCGTGCACTTGACTCATTGTCAGTTCGTGCTCTTATTAATCATTGGGGTTAATGGTGTAAAAATAAAAACATTTTCATTCCTACAACAGCAACAATATTCATAGAATTTGCCTTGTATCCATTTTGTCGGCTGACTGACGTGTAAACTGTAAACTACAATATAATCCGAAGAGGCAGTCTTGGAACTTATGTATAGACTTTCGCGGAGTCAGACTAAAAGAAAAAACATTAAAATATTAAATGAAGTGTTTGTTTTTGTCGGAGGAAAGGAAGTGTGGGCGCAAGAATAAGCGTTTGAGGTGCAAAATCGAAATTCAAATGAGCCACATTGCGTGCATCAAACACATTGCGATTATATGAGCCGTCTACGTCTGTCTTTGGTTTTACTTTTTTTTTTTGAGATCACTGAACACTGAAATATATGATGACCTTGGGAATATATAATAAAATTAATTTTTGACACACATATATGTATGTATGTAGATATATGTACATACATATGTGTATTTATGTCAAACATAATGTAGAAAGGATTTTCAATTAGCAAAAATAGATTTTTAAATTTGTTTTCAAAATTTGTATATTTATGGGAAAATGCTTAAAAAATCACTTTGAACACAATTGGTTTAAAGTTCGATCTAAAAAGATTTAGGCATTTTCGATGCAATTGGAAATAAAATGCGCAACTGGGTCGCACGTAGTTGATCTTATGTTCAGAAGGCTAAGGGTATGGCAGGTATCGTCATTTTTGGTTCTAAAATGAATGAAAATAAAATGCAAGACTGGGTCGCACGTACTTGCTCATGGAATTTATGAGATAAAAATCTAGAGAGGCATAAAATTCGACATTTAAATTAGCTAAAGCAACTCTTTTGACAGTTTGAGGTGAAGAAAAAGAATACCATCTTAATTCTTAATTGAATATGATTGTATGAGAAAAAAAATTTTAAATCGTTGGAGCAGTTTTAAAAAAAATTAATTTTGTGTACATAAAATTCTTAAAACATTTTTAAAAATAAATTTTGGTATGTGTATATAAAAACAAAATTAAAAAAAAAATTGTCAACCTGTTTTTGAGATATCGAATTTTCAAAAAAAAAATTGAAACTTTTTTTTTGAAAATTTTGATATGCAATATTATTTAATCCCATCCGAAATTTGCATATAAAAAAATTCATCAAAATCCGTTCAGCCAAAAATGAGAAAATTCAAAATAAAAAAAACGTTCTATGACAGGTACTATTTATATGTAGTTGCTAAAAGTCAAATTTTATAATTTTCGGTAGTAGATCGTACTAATTTTAGTATATGCAAAAAGTTTAATCAAAATCGTAGGAGTCGTTTTTGAGAAAAAAAATATTTTCCTTTGCGGTTTTTTAACTTTTGTATGGAAGGTACCGTTATTTTTTCATAAATGCAAAATTTTTTCTAAAAATATTTTAGAAAATACTAAAAACTCTTTAATACCGAGTTTCAAAAAATCGATCATGTCGTTTTCGAAGTATTTGATTTTCCAAAAAAAAATGTTGAAACATTTTTTAAAAATCCAAAAATTATTTTTTCAAAAAATTTGGTACACAAAAGAATTTATATTTTTTGGAAGCTTCTGTATAAAAAAAATAATCGAAATCAGTGGTACCGTTTTGAAGAAAATCAAAAAAACAAAAAAATGCTCCTTTGGGAGGTACCATTAATAACCATTTTTGAAAAATGGTTTTCGACCTAAAGGAAGCCTTTAACAAAATAAATTTATTGAATTTTTTTTAAGAAAAGTTGTTGAGCTATTTTTGAGAAAAATTTGATTATGTAAAATTGCAAACAAAAATTGTATGGCAGGTCCCGTTATTTTTGGTTCTAAAAATAAATGAAAATAACGTGTGGGCATAATCACTAAAACCACTATGTACTGAGTTTGAAGAAAATCGATCGAGCCGTTTAGGCTGTAGATGTTCGGTGTTCTCTATCATCGTAATATCATGTTTGATTGTTATCTCAAAATTTTCGTTTGCACTAATCCAAAACTTGCCTTATAGTACCTACATTGCAAGTAAAAATGTGAGGGGGGGAATAACCAAAACACGCTTTGTACCAATTTTGTAGCAAATCGATCCAGCATCTTAGGATGTAGGATGGATAGGAAGAAAGACAGAATTTTTAAACCAAATTAGTTCGTGTTCCTCATCGTTAAAACAAGTTTTATCAAAATCTCAAGTCGATTGATTTTTTTTTTTTAATAAATGCATAACTTGTAATATAGTACCTATATATCGCAAGTAAAAACCAAGCCACAATCCGGGAATGGAGGGTATCCATTTAAGATAAGCTCAAACAAAATCTTTAGTCCTCGCCTTTGTTATAATCAAAATTTTGATAAAAAAAGCAATACATTTCCTTAAAGTAAAGTAAGAGATATATTATGTAACACAGTGATGTATTGTGTATACACATCCCTGTGAAATCCATTGTATTATGTAAGGTGAATTGGGGTAGGTTAGACCCACGAGAATAAACGAAATAAAATTAAGCATTAAATGCACCTATGCATGTATTCCTCGGCCTGATGCATCAGCTGGTATACTTGTACATACTTTGATTATGGATTGAAAAAAGCTTTTTATGGCCTTTAGTCCTACAAATTGGCGTTTCGTCCGACTTACTCACATGGAATTTGAGTATGGTAATACTGGATTGTAATGAGTAAGGAGTAAGTCTGATATTGGCTTGAATCTGTGAACAGATTGCTCACATGAAACTGAACATTTTAGTTATATTTCACCAAGCAAGAGCTTTATCCAATGGTGTACGAATTTGTTTTGAAATGTTTGTAATAAAAAAACTTGGCACAATCTTGCCAACTTGCATTAATGTTATTTATTGATTTATAATCTTGAATTTTGTAATAACTTAAACTATATTTCGTATTAACACTTATCTGACATTTAATAAGATCAACCTCAAATCTTCTACAAATCTCGAAGATTAAAATCTTGAAGTTTAGAAATTAATCTTTTTTAAACTTCCCAAGACAAGTACTAATTTGGCGCTGAAGGATTCATTTGAGGCTTAACTCAATTTTTCATTGTTTGACACAAATGAAATATTCTATCTCACTTCCACTTCATTAGAAAAAATGAAACACCATGCAAATGGTTTTAAAGGTGATGTCAAAGTAAATCTTCTGCTTGTGCGGTGGAAGCACCAAAAAGATTTCTTAAATCAGAACTGAGATAAATCTTTGGTTGAAACATAGCATTACCACACACATACTTTTGTACTGGGTGTGTACTTACACCCTACTTACACTTTACCTAAGTGCGCATGAAGGTCATGCATTTTTACTCCATAATGAGGAAGTAAAATCGTTTGTATATTTTAGTAGAAACGTGTTTTTTTCTAGACTAGGTTATCGTTCGAGAGCTTTTATGAATGTGATTTCTTAATAGTAGCAGACGCATTCGCTAGCTAACGCGGATGATTCATTTGTCATTTCCAATCGTTGACTTAAATTTCAATACCAGTTTAAGAGAATAAATGAATTACAATTGAATATTTTCCAGTTCCAATTGTTGCCAGGTCAGTGCTTTACAGACAAAATTTGTGATAACGGTTAGATGTACTGCTACTTTTGAGTTAATAAAAACCACTTACTAATGAAAACTCTAACTCACGCACACATTTTCAATACAAGCATCAAGAAATAAAAAAATTGGTGACTTACAACCTTTAACACTATCACAAGAGATTTTTTGATATTTGCCTTAATAGTTTCTTGACTTGATTTTATACACGGAAATTCGATTTTTTTGATAAGCTTATTGGTGGTAAATTAAATCATGAAAAGGAGACGTAGAACTTGACTGACTTCTTGCAAGAAATCTCTTACAGTTAAAGTATGCGCTTGGCATGGCTTGACAAAAAAAAACTTTGAGGGCCCGAAGTATCCCCAAGCCCATCGGCGCTCGGAGAGACTCCTATAGCCCTGGTCTGAGGAGACCTGTGTAAACAAAACTGTCATAAACTGGCATCTCTTAAGTTAATTCCTTGAAAATATGTTCACTTCCTTTATTACTGGAAATGTGTTCTGTTTTCCCTCGAGACATGCATAAATGCCTTTAAACAACGTTTTAAGTCCTACTCATAGGTAAATCCGGTATTGTATACCATGTAAGGTAATCCTCCTACTTTGTTACTTTATTTTTTATGTGCGTCCTTTTGCATAATGTGAAAAAATATATTCTAACTTTTGTAATTTTATAGCCCTATTAAAAATAATAATACCAATAATTCTCTTCTTCTTTTTCTTCAAATTTCAGATACTCTGCGTAAAAAAATCCATGTGAATCGTCCCCCGAAGCGATGGCATTAAAAATGATGTCGTTATAAACTTAACGACTTTCCTCAAAGACACACACACACACACTCACTTCTTCGACAGAGGATATCTCATAAATAATTGAAGAGATATGATCCAGGTGAAAGTTGCAACAATCGCTATAAATTTTCAATTTAATTTCTTCTGAAAAAACGGGCAACATATCAAACCGGAAAATCAGTAAAACATAGAACTTAAGCCTGGAGCACATTAAGAAATAAGAAATATAAAGAGTAGAGGGATATTTGAATAAAACCAACTAAATTGATGCCAGTATTTGAGTGTGAAACGAGAAGCTACACACAAAAATCCAAGGCAATCCGAAAGATTAACATATACACACGTTATATTCAGAAGCAACAAAAAAAAATATCTATCTATAAATAAAAAGTTTTGCATAAAATTTGCAGTCGTGGATACCGTCAGTGAATTCCAGGAGTCACCTGTACGACCATCGCCTCCTGCAACTCCACCATATCAACGGCTAACAAAAGCTTTGCAGTCTGATCCAAGATGTGGACACGAGGTAAGCACGGCAAGGACATCAATTGTTGGATTTTTTTCTTCCTATACGGTATCCTTGCATTTTTTTGTATGTTTTGTTTTATTCTACTGCATTGTAAGAGGATTATCGAACGGAAGAGTGAGGATCGAGGAGGCTAAAGAAAAATATAGGACACTCATAAAGTGTACGGTTTTCCTTAATCCGATAAAAATATGAATATACATACGTTTGAAGATGTGGGTGGGGCTGCGGTTGATGTGTTTCTACTTCATTGAAACAGAAGCCAGCTATGTAACTATATTCACTCATAGCGAACAATCAATTTAGAAAGCATCATGTGTTTTTATAGTCTATTTGAATTACTTTGAAAAATTTAATTAAAAGTTTTATTCTACCCTTGTGAGCGATGATATGCAATGGTGGCGGTGTGATATAGAGAGGATTGCTTCCTTTTATTAAATTGAATAATCAATTCAATTAAAATTATGATGCCGTAGCGGGACATAATTTTCTTTTGAAATGAATAAATATTTCTTCTTTTTTTCAAGTTCAAGTATGGAAATGAATAGGTCTTTTGAATTTTTGAAAGTCATATGCAAGAATTTTCTTTTAATTTATTAAAGTTGGATATTTGCGATAGTGAAACTGCTTTCAAGGATTGCACTGAATTGCATAAGAAAAACTTTATTTTCTTTTCATAAAGCCAGTTAGAATTTTCACCATTCAGCATGGTCGCTTATTCTTAGAAAAAAAAGCAGAAAAATCGCTTGGTTGAAGATTAAAAATAGTCATTAAAAGCTTGTTAGATACTTCAAAAATGTGTTATGATATTATTTTAAAGAAATACTGAATACTTTTGTGTGTTTTAGTTTTGTTTGTTCTTATTTTTCTAGGCTGAAATGTGGCGTTTCAAGTATGATTCTGAATTCTGATTACACTTAAAATCCTTAAAAGATTTTTTTGTTCAAACATTGTGGACTAAAACCCTCCAAAGAAGTAGTCTTTTCGAAAAAAAAAAATCGATACAAGGATCTTTTGAATATACTTACATATATGTTCAATCATAAGAAAGCTTTCTGCGTAGCTACACTACATACGAGTATTATGAGGCTATTGGATAAACCTACTTTTTAAAAGGAACAATTACGTGCAAGGGTTTTTAATATTGAATATGTTGGCTTAGCCCATAAGCATGCTTAAAACCGAAAGTACTTCTAAATTCACTCATGTGTTTCTGAGAGAATCATCGCACTGTCCACATTTTCAAAAACTCAGAAATTAAGCCGAATTTGACAATTTTTCAGTTAAAATTTTTTGTTCAAAATTGAGTTTTCTATCGAAATAGATGGTTTAAAAAATTTAAAAAAAAATTTTCAAAAAAAATTTACACTTAGTTTTCTTAGAACCAAATTTAGTTTTAGCGTTACGTACAATTTTTTCATCATTTCAATATTCTAAAGATTAAAAAAAAAAATTAATAGTATCTCGGGAAAAAATTTTTTAATAACTTTCGATGTTCTAGAAACCGATAAAGGAGGTCTTGATAAGTTTTTGTTTGGTTTTAAGAAATAATACCATTTTTTTTTTGAGAACACAATATAGTAAAAAACAATTTTTTGAAACTTGGTTTATAACGATTCATTCTTCAAAATATTTAAGATGTTATTTTTAATGTTAAAAACCCGAGGAAAAAACTCATTTTGATCAAAAATTATGAAAAATTGTCTGGTTAGCTTAAATCATCATCTCCCATCAAATATTATTTTGGATTTTTATTTTATCATTATTGGCTAAACGGGTTAGAATTAAATTATTTATGGGTCAATATTTCAAAATATTAATATTTCAGTCTCCTTCATTTTCGAACCGAAGTACAAAATTTTATTATAAGTTTGTTAATTGGATGGCTTGAAACAAACGGGTTCTAATATTCGCTCTAGAAAAAATAAAGTTAAAAAATATCATATCCGCTATCTTCATTTGAACACCCAAAATTTCATTCCCCTGACGTGTCCCCAGGCCTACTTGCCACACTGTCTGAATTTTAGCAACGAAACTAAAAACGATACTAAAAATCTAATGATGCAGTCTTTTTAATAATATATGCATCCTTACTAAAAAAATAGTTAAATGATTTTTAGTTGCTTTATTTTTTTAAATAGGAGCTATTAAGTAAGTGTCCCTCATAAATTGATCATTTCTATCCCACCAATGGAAATTAAAAAAAAATATATATTGGCTCAAAATAGAAAACTGATTTTTTTTTGTTTAACGGTACATAATTGCTCTTTATGAAAATTGAAGTAAGAGTTTCAAAAAAACTTTGTTGTCTTTTTTTTTCAAGTTAAGGCAATGATTTTGTTTTTCGTCAAGCGAAATTGTCATTCCTCTAACGCGTGTTTTTTACTAAACTGTGTGGTATAAAAATTAAAAAGTTTTACTCGTCTGTGTCTTTTACAAGGGCCTACGTGAAAAACAATATAAAACATCTAATTTTGTAATAACCTCCATTTAATTCTCATAAAACACCCTTCGGAGTCATTTCCCTAACATCATTTTTTCTGTCATTCCCCTGACTTTCAAGTTTTCATTATAATGATTGATTGCGTTTTGGTAACTCTAGAAGAATCAATAATATTACATTTAAACATATTTACAGTATTTTTAGTAGTTTTCAATTTTTTCACATTTTCTCGGTCAAAATATCATACAAAAATACGATTATTACTATAAAATGTTTAGTCTCGCAAAATCCTTGAATCATGAGAGCAAGTTCGTGCAACATAGTCGTGGATGCTATTTTTCATGTTAGTATTTGTTCTCTTTTTTCTTTACACTCCTGAAACCATTTGCAAAATTAAATATCCATCTAATCAACGGAGTAAATATAAATTTTTGTCATTCCCCTGATACAAGTATCATTTCCCGGAATTAAAAACCTTTAGATTTGATGTATTGACTCCTTGTTTTAAAGTGGTTATTATAGAGTTATTAACAGACATAATTGTTCGTCTACCAAAATAGGTTCTTTTGAGCGAGGGTCCACTTTGAAGTGAAAAATATTAATGTTTTGAAATATTGACACTTATACAAAAATTCGAAAAAGTTCAAATAACATTGCATATCAAAATATTAAAAAAAAATCATTTTTTAATGTATCTTTTTTTCGAAAATTTGATATATCAAAATTCGATACAGTAGTATTAAAACCTCGTGGCATAATGATTAGTGCGTTGGACTGTCATGCCAAAGGTGTGGGTTCGATTCCCAGCCGCTGCCACCTAAAAACAGAAATGTTTTATCCAAGATGCTGCCTCTTGCGAGAAACTAACAAATCCTCCAAGAGTATACTTGTCATGAATAAGTGCTTCTCATCTAGCCATTCGGAATCAGCAAAAAGTAGGTCCCCTCCATTCCTGCCAACAACAAGCACACAGGAATGGTTGAGAGTTGTAAGTCACTAGGCCCTGCTTCTACACGCCACCCAATTTATTTTATTTTAAATTTCATTTTATATTGATTGTAGTAGATTTTTGTTGAGATTTGGTATTTAGCATGAATCACACTTTTTATTTGTATTATTTACCCCCGATTTCACAAATGGGATACCTTCTTCTCTTGTCTTAGCACACAATAAGCCAAATTTAAGTGTGTAACACCCTGCAAAATATGCAGCTTCATATACAAAGTTATAAACCCAATGGCAGACAGAAACAAAATAAAAGTTGTCACGAAACGATATTATCGTTTCTTTTAAAGGATTACTTGCAGTCAATTTATGGAAAAACCTTTGTCGTCGAAGATTAACTTTTCACACATGGAACGATGATAAATGGGAACATATAGATGTATACATTATGGAAGAGATAGCAAACTTAATCTGAATTACATTTCTTTGCAAATAAGAAAAACTGAGAAAGAGTTATGATACGGTTGTCTTCTATGATTTGGCTAATATGTCTAAATAAGCATATTTCCACATATACATATGTATTAAGAAAAAGTCAATAAAAAATGGTTTTATAGGGATTATAGAATATACAATGTACATTAACTTGAACATGATTTGGAATTTGTTGTCTGAGTCGGTTTTCTTAATTTCGCAACAGAACGACGAAAATTTATAGGAAGGAAAGTGCTGAGAGGATATACTCGTATATCGATTTACGTATTAACTTCAACTGAAAATTACCTTTATTTTCACACGCTCTTTCTATCAACAGCTTAGATATTTTCCTCGTAATCGCCGCAAAGATAAAGAAATTACAAAAAATTAACTTGCGAAAGGTTGTGAAACTTATTTGTTTTCGATTTCACCGATGAGCGGTGAGTTCTAAGAGCTTAATCGGTCATTCGAATACACACATTATCGATTTTGTATAAATGTGCAACATTTAAATTGGTTTCGATTTATTTTAAGTTATCGATGTTATTTGCAGCTTATACCCATAACAAAGTCAATGTTAATGCTTAAGAATTGTAGCTATTTATTGTGGTTTTCTTTTAGTGACAATATCTTTAAACAGACAATAATAGGATTAAAGAACATAACCATCCATCGTGATAACGCCATTGCAAGATATAGATTATTGATGTTTATAATGAAATAAAGACCCAGCCGACGCGACACGACATAACGTGTCTATTTTTAATAATGTAGGTACATACTCGTCTAATCTATAAATGTAGGTAAGTGACAACAATTTTGCATTATTATAGAAATGCATTATGTATGTATATGTAGTGGTTCGGCGGCGGTGGTCTTCAATCGTTTACACTTTTTTTTATTCCTAAAATCTGAAGGCAGCTGATAAGGTTTATCAACAAAGAATATTTTGTATGGTATAATTAGTTTTTTTTTTTTGGAAAAGAGTTCTTAACTTGTAATCAAACGATGTCAATTAATTGAAACAGTGCGTGGAAGGTATTCATACTTCAAAAAAAATACCAAAGATAAAGATGCAAATCAATTGCAAAAAAGTCAACTTAGAACAGTGAGAAGAAAGTGTGTTTACAATCTTTGAATTATGTTGTCATTAGAGAATCCACAGAATTTGAGCACTTAACAATCTCTTATAATTATTGTAAATTTTATACATGGCTTGCGAATTTCATATGCGCTCCATTGAAAATGGCTAGTGAAGTTCTCTTTAGTAATTTGCCACCCCCAAAAGAAAACGTTTATTAAAAGGGCGATTTCTAAAGTGGCGCTATCTCGATTTCGGTAGTGAAAGGGCATTTTCCATCGCCTAACATGAATTTAAAAAAACTGATAACCTTCTCTGGTGTATATTGCGGCTCAATGAATCCCCATTAGCATATACAAAACTATGTTCACAAAACTTTCGTTTCCTTTATTGACCAGATGCAACACACCTTTTCAAAAACCCATCGGATATACATACATATATAGGAAGCAGATAAACAGTTCAATTGCTTTAACTAAATACCCTTACTATTTAGAGCTGCTCAAACGCCTTAGGACATATGACCTCCCACTTACAATCCTCACCTCTGATGGTCATTGCAATTGTAATTTTACCGATAAGCCTGGCCACCGTCGATACTTCCGACAGCGTCCATTACTTTGTTAGTAAACTTGTGGCATATGTGGTTCAAAACCAATATATAGGCTTTTTTGGCAGTGCTATAGGTAAACATGAATGTTTTCAATTTTGTTAAGGCTGTGGGTGTAAAAGTTATAGGTTTCGTAATTAACGGCTATTGCACCCTCTATACCAGTATATCACCGACAAACAACATGAAACTGCTTCCTTGTTTTCTGAAATTCTAAAACCCCATCGATAAGGGAACTTTATTGAGCCCAACTAAATATACATACATACATTGGTTTACTGCACAAGCTGGATCCTTTTATTCTACAGTACCTACCGGATGTGTGAGAACGTGAGCCAGATGGTATAGCACGAAATACATAATACTCGCCTTAGATAACGTTAATCTCTTCCAATATCGCTCCTTTGTCTAGTCCATTGTAATCAAAATCGGTGGAGGAGTCTGAATAACGTTGCTATATATAGAATAGATATTGTGCTCTTCCTGGTGCCATTCAAAAGTGCTGTTGCCACAGGGTATGGCTTCACCAACAAGTTCCTACATACATACATACATACATTCAGCCCTGATTCTTTGATATTTTTAAATAAAGATAGATAAAAGCTCTTCCTACCTAATTGATTCACTTTGATTTACTAACTTGGAAAATGTCTTACTTTTTTTTGTATTACTTTTTTATAGGTGGCACTTGGGAGGCGTGTCGGTTTGTACAGATTTTGCGGCGATATCGGACGTGGAAACTTTTCAAAAGTCAAATTGGCCGTGCACCAGTTGACGCGAGGTAAGTTTTGGGTAATAATGTTAAGGATTTTTTTTTTAATTCTTTCATGTTACGAACATCAAGGACTGTGAAACAGGATGAAGTTTCCTTACGTTGCGTTCAGTTGAATTTAATTAATTTGATTAAGAACTTTGTTTTTAAACAAAAAGTTTTTTTGTTGTTATCGTTGTTTTTGTTTTTTGTTGCGCACCATGTGGTTTGATAGTTCTTTTGCTGTGGCATATTTTATTGGTGTTGGAAAAAATGTGAAATTCTGAAACATTTTTTCGTAGATATTTTGTTATGGTAGCTTTTGAAGCATTTAACTAAGTTATTGTGAACATTTCATAATATTTTCATGTTTTTTTTTTGTCTTGCAATATTATTATATTTAGCTTTGTGCAAAACTTTTGATGTATTTTTCATGAAATTATAATACTTAAGCTTCAAAGTTTTTGAATTATGGTTTTTCAAAAATTTAACTTTTGAAGTTCCTAGTTCCTATGATTATGTTTTAGATTTTAAGAAAATAGTGAGTTAAAAAGACATTATGTAGCATCTAAAAAAAAGTAATAATGCGTTCCATGGGTCCGAAAAAAATCAAAAGCAGGGTTGTAAAAGAATGTAATCATTTGCGAATGCAATCTTTAATGGATTCAATTCATTGGCTTCTCTTTTAGAATTTAACTTCAAACTATACAATCACCATTCGTTTGATATTGAATTATTTTTCATTTTACAGCAATAAATTGTACGGAAACTTTTGGGAATACTTTCACTTATTCGAACTTTTACCAATGCTGCTGAAAAACTCTAAGTTTTTACCGATAAATTCCAGAATTTCAATATTCCCGTAAATTTAAATTACATATGTAGGTCTGTTGTACATTTTCATACAGTATTTTATCTTAAGTACATCAACTCCTGTTGATCCGTTAACCACGAAACAAAAGTTATATTAGTTGTAAATACTCTTTGATATAATCATCAGTAAAGCATGGCATCCTTTTGTCTATCTCCAATTTCACACGCAATCATAATAATTCCTTACTGTGCTGGTTTATATATCTTATACTCATACTCGTACTCGTTTATTCTATTCTATACTACATGCTTCCACAAATAGAATTCCATTATTTTAGTTCACATAAATTGAACCCTCAATCAAATGGGTGTGCTTTGTGTGTTTACCAAACGATGTAAATTTAATTAATCGAAATCGATAACTCGTTTAGGTTTACGTAAACAATTTCATACATCATTGGTATACTAGGAATGCCTCAACTTTAACACCCAACCAACCCCATTCCATGCCATAACTTATTTGTTGAAACACGCAACAAGTATTATTATAGGAAAGCTGTGAAGTCCTTTATTTGAGACTTGAGAGACTTCATTCGTTGTTATTCAATTATTATTTCCCTTGAGGAGAGTTGTTTTGTTATTAGTTTTCTTTCACAAACAAATATCTTTCAGTAATGAGTTCCCAAAAATTACAATAGATTGCTATCCCCTCCCCAATCCCCTGCTATTATTATATCACTCTGGTTCATTTGCCAAGACTGTTTGTAACTGAAATTTCTTGATTAAGAAAGTCTTAAACTTAGCTTTAGTTCTGCACGATATGAAATACTAATAGAATTTCTCAGTTTTGCGTTTGGGGGAGGTCATCCATTAGTCACGGAGATAAAAAGAGGCAAGAATTCATTTAGTTCTACATTGTGGCTTGTTTAGGTTTGAAAATACCAACAAATTGTTGGAAATGTCGATGTTCCCATAGCACGCTTACTTACTTTCGGTATGGATAACATTCTGCGTCTGATTAATATTTAATCTAATATTCTAATCAGCTTATCTGATTCAATAGACTGTAAAAGTTTTATTTAAAGAGTTGCTTATGATTTTTGAAAAAGGAAAACAATTCTATTATAATAATGTGCACCAAAAAAAAACCCTATCTTTAGATACTAGACGAATAAGTTCCTAATCAATAAATTTCACTCTTGCTATCATTGTGAGAAATGGACAACTGCACTCTCCTCAACATTCTTTCTGCCAATACCTTCTGTTTCATATATCAAAGGGCTTTTATTCCCATCTTTAATGTACTATACATAATATTCCAATCTTGAACTTCATTATTCTTAATTTTCTGAAAGGTTTTTTTTTCTCTTGGCCATTTTTTTATCTACAGACAAAGTTGCTGTCAAAGTAGTTGACAGAGGTGGACTAGATGCTAGAGCCCTTCGTATGCTATCCAGAGAAATTGCCACCCTCGAATGTGTTCATCATCCCAATATACTGAGGTAAGCATAAGCAAACTCTATAGTGTCAACCAAGCAAGCCGAAAGGTCAATATGTATTACAATCTTAGGCTTTTTGAGGTGGTGGAAACTCTTGGTCGCGTCTACCTTGTCACTGAATGGGTGCGGGGAGGTGAATTGTACAATCACATCACACAAAATGGACCACTTAGAGAGGTTCATGCTTCGCCATTGTACAAGCAATTGCTCTTAGCTGTTAAGCATATGGTAAGTAAAATGGATTTTTTTTTTATAAATGAATTAATATTGTGAGTTGTTTGACACGTTTTTTTTTTGTAATATTTTTTTTTGTTCCATATTTTAGCACAGCTTGGGCTTTGTTCACCGCGATATAAAGGCTGAAAATGTTTTGCTTGTTTCCGAGAATCGTCTGAAATTGGCTGATTTTGGATTCAGCACAGAACTGATAAATGGTAAGAATAAAATAAATGTGTTTTTTTTGTCACAAGGTTTTTAGGACAAGTATTGGTTTCATGTAATATTCAAACTCAACATTACCATGATAGAGAAGTGAAAAAAGTTTAAATTTCCCCACCACTATATCCACATCCTAAACGACTAGATTGATTTATTTGCTTCAAATTTGAATCCTTAGCATGTCAAAAATACATTACAAATATAGAAATAAAGTCCCCCACAAAAAGTGCATGGATTTCGGTTTCCTGACTGAGCAACAGATTGGGCGCCTTTTTTTAAAATGGCATCTAAGCGACAGGATTACATAAATGGCTTCCAACCTTAATTTAATCCTTAATGTGTTAAATTTGTAAGGGATGAATTATTTCAGTCATAAAAAGAGGTCCCGGCCAAAAACACACGGGACTCGGTTTCTTTACTGGACTGTTACTTTCAATCGAGCAGCTTCTATTCACAGTTTTTTTTATTTTCTCGAAAACAGCTCAGACTATTTTGATTACACTTCGCAATTGCAATGTGCAATGTTATTACAAAAAACTGCTTTCAGGCTATTGTCAGAAAAATATTATAGAGGAAATTATGATTTTAAAGAAAATTAAAAATAATATTCTTCTGTTTTAGTTGAGCGAATGAATTAAGTTCAAATAAAGAAGTTTAAGTGAAATTATATAGAGAAAGTAGATGATTAAGTTAATAAAGGCGATATTACACAAGCATATAAATATCGCAAATTTGCCATACAACTTGTCATACATTGAAAACCTTTGCCATACTTTATATGGCAGCTTAAGCCATATATATATGATAGTGTAATACCGCCTTAAGAGTAAGTTTGCACGACCAAATCTGGCATTTTATTGAAATATCTTTGGAATAAACTTTTGTCAATTAGATTACATGACACAGAACATTATTTAGAAACATATCGATCAATCAATGTCAAAGGTGAACTGACTTGGGTTCGAATTGAATTGAAACCAAGCATATTTTAACTTTTTTTATTTAGATCCAATCCATTTACCAAAGAAAGAATACCTTGAGCTATTTTTTCTTCCGTTGCGGTGGTCAAGTGAATTCTTTAATCTGAGAAGCAGAATGTTAAAGTCTTTTCTTCATGCCACACTTTATTTTTCTCTATTTAGTGTAGATTTATATAATTTTTTTAAACTACACATAATAGTTGGCATCAAGTTTTAGAAGAGAGCTTGCATTGAAAAAGATCGTTCGTGCTCGAAAGACTCTAAAATATGCGTCATTTAAACTTTAAGCATGCGTTTTGTTTTTAGTAAGATTGTCAATTTCATTTGTTGGACCATGATCAAAAAAACAAAACAATGGCAATTTAGCTTTAGCGCAGTCAAAACGTCCTTGGTACTAATCAATTATTATGAAATTAATTTAAGGAAGATGACCGTTAAGCATGACACTTTTGTGATTCAAATGTCTTATAATATGTCTCTTGCACACTCAATTTAAACGCAGTAAATTTTCATCTTATTTTTACCCCAGATTTAAGCAGTTTTCTCTGGTTCTTCTCTTACTTATGTTGATTCTGTTGTGTGATACTTATAACTAGTGTGCTAAATTTCTATAATTGCCATAAACTAGGGTAGGTCAATATAAAAAGAATTACAATAATAAACAAAACATTTTGAGTTGAATATTTAGGACATTCAGTGAGTTTTACACAACGTTGTTCATTTTGTAAGGGAACTCATAATTTATTAGATGAATTTCACTTTAAATTGCATCTGATTGAAAAAAATTACTGATAGGATTGCAAAAAAGATTTAAAAATTTGTATGTTTTCTACCAGTTTAACTATGCATAGATTAGATAGTTTCTTAATTTGATAGAAGATATCAAACATTTATTCAGCTGCTTTGGTCCTCCAGTTACCTCGCACTGAAGAGTAAAAAGAAACCTTAGTAAGTTCCACGATAGGTATTTTCCTTATCATACACGGTTTTTTGTTTTTATTTGGCAGCACAGGTACTCAGATTTTAAATCCTAAGGTGGTTATATAATCTTTCCCCACAATATTACGACACCAACATATTGCAGTAGGAAATAAAAATAAAAATAAAAATAAATAAATTGGGTGGCGCAATAGATCCAACCATTCCTGTGTGCGCGTTTGTTGGCAGGAATGGAGGGGACCTACAGTTTTTTGCCGAGTCCGAACGGCTAAATGAGAAGTAGGAAATAGGAAAAAAAAAGTTTAGTGTAAAGTTAAACATTCGTCAATCAACTAATCATGTTTCAAGATAAAGATTATAGAATTTGCTGTGCTCTAGTTAAAAATAATAATTTATTACAAAATGGTAATATCTTTGAACTTCTAGAAACCTTACTATTAAAGTTTAGCACAAGAAAAGTGTTCTTTGGAAAAATTCAAATCAAGATGCATTTTTTACTTCCATAAAGTTGGTCTATAGGGCTACAGCCCCGTTGTGAATCAGTAACTCAATCAACAAGCTTCTCCCAGCCAACTTTTTTCTAGTTTCATATGCAAAGTAGGTTTAGGACTTCTTTCAATTTAAATTACGCCGGCCGCCACAGGACTCAAAGATCCTTGGCACCGGAACATTGGTTTCCATCCGCTCTCAATTCTCTCTACATGACTCAGCCAATTCAGCCGTTGCACTCTTACTTTTTGGCAGGGTCAATTTCTGACTGGTTCAACGTTTTTTTGTAAAATTCTCCTTTCAAATTCTGCTGTTCAAAATTCTTCTTTCAGAATTTACTTTGTCCAAACCTTTTTTATCATTGGCAGAATTTTGTATAGAAATTTGTCACACTTCTCTTAGCATAAATTATAGGGAAAGACTGGCTCTTTTGCCTAAGACAATAATTGAGGTCTCCTAGTTTTTAGATTTATTCGTCAAAATCTATCTAAGCTAGCATTTTAAATTTCTTAGAATTTTAGTACAATTTTATTTTTGCATTCGAACTTTGACAGAACTTTTGGCTAAATTTATAGAAATTCGTAATTTTGGGAGTACGCGAACAGACATACATAAACTGTGTTCCTTGCCGAGTTTCAAACAGTTTCAAACCGCCAGATTTAGTGCATCACCTGGCGCTTTGAATACCTATTTCCAATTAAATTGCTACCTCCACTTCGTCGAGGTCGGGTGCATGAAATTATTAGTCTTCACGTCACGTCACACGTCGGTCGTCTAGGTTGAATAGTAAAACCAATACTTGATATAGTGAATTTCAATTTGTCATCGCCGTAATACAGTTTGCAGATTTATCTGCACCAGTTGCGATTCTACTACGATATTCTCTTGATCGTTCTTGCAAGACCTTTATCTCATTACTTAATGCTGGTGACATAGGAGTTCTGTAAAAGTTTTAAGAGACTCAATCAGAAATTCTTCATAGTGTTTCCTTGTTTTAGCTGGGGTTGGCATATCCGAACCGTGGTTTTGAGGCAATAAAGTAGTGGTGGAAGACGGGATAGTTGGACATAAATGATACTGGAGAGGAATGTCTTACGTTGATTACAATGTGGTCAAACTGATTGCCAGCCGATTGATCGAGATGGCTGACCACCTTCTTAACTTTAAATCGCAGTGGTGAAGTTTCTTTTTTTACCAAAAACTGTATAGATACAAAATGATAATCGAAAAGCTATAATTGTACCTGTACAGTAAATTATCTACTTATAATGTACTGTATCTCATACAAAAATGTGAGGAATTCCTTACTTATTCGTTACGAAATAAGTGCATTTTTTTATCACTATACCTACATGCATATACTACCTTTAATGGTATCTCACACTTAACAAGTTCAAAGCTTATCCACTGGGGTCATATTCTCCTGAATTGTAATCATGTCATTCACGCTATTTTTTTTTCTAACAAAACAGAATTCTATTAGGTACCTACAATCTTAAACCTCTTTATTGATTCTTCCGTTTGGATTTGGACAGCATTTGGACAAGAAACAAAGTAAAAGCATTCTCTGTTTGAACGTAAATAATACTCTGTCTGTGTTAACGAAGCCAAGAAGTCCTGTTTATACGACCATGTCTACGTAACAAATAGGTATATATATGAATGTCTATCCTTTTCAATGTTTGCTGGTATTCTTTTGGGTGGCACTGGGGCGGTGCCATTTAATTGCCATTGGGGGTAAAACAAATCACAAAGCAATGGAAAGCCAATAGCCCTAATACATTTAGCCATTCTTGACTTTTTTGCCAGAAAATAAAACTGTAGTTGAATGTTAAAACCAAATTTAAGAGGAAGTACATTTGAAAACTCTGTATAATGTACACAGCTTTGTAAACCTATTGTATGTATAATCTTATTTTTATTTAGATTTACAAATTTAATTAATTTACTTTCCTCTGAAGGTACTGAAGACCACAAAATAACAATTCTCAGACTTCTGTATTGGGTTCAAAATTTGGAATTCTTACTTAGAATGGTTTTCTTTGAAAATGGCTCTTTAAGTTTTTAAAAATACTTGCAAAGGAGTTTTGATTTGTTATGTTTAAGTTAAAGAACATAAAAACATGTGTGAACTTTACTATTTTGTTCTGAGAAAGGATTTTTAGGAATTTGATAAAAAATGGTATTTGTCCTCCTGAAAGAAGTGTATTCTGTTGTCTTAAGCGATCTTAAATTTGTTGAAGCAACTTAGAAGCTTGTAGTGTGTGCTTAGGACCAATACTAGTTGGCAATAAAATATGATCCTACGTTGGGCGCCATTATTTCAGGCTTTGTTTTAGTACCATTGGAGCTACTACCTACTACAATGCTTATGGACCTTCTCTTGTTTATTAGAGGGATAAGATGAATATCTTTCAGAACCGAAGAATATCCAACTGTAGCGCCCAATTTGGGTGCCACAGTAAAATTAATCCCCTACAAATCATAATTTTAATAAATATTAATGCAGCTCTGAATTTTTATTTAAGAATAGATTCTTTATATATTGTTTAATTTACAAAAACACCAAATGCTTAACTGTTTTTATTTGCAGGTGCCAACCAGAAACTTGATACATTTTGTGGTTCCCCTCCTTATGCAGCTCCAGAATTATTTTCCGATGATCATTATATTGGAGCACCAGTAGATGTTTGGGCACTTGGTGTCCTGCTTTACTTTATGGTCGTTGGAAATATGCCATTTCGAGCACCAACAGTTCCAGCTTTGCGAACAGCTGTATTAAAAGGAGACTATGCTCTTCTGGGACATATCAGTCTACCATGTATTAGACTTATTCGTAAGCTTTCAAAAAATTAAATTTTTCAACTTTATTGCACTAACTTTAGATATTTATATTTTCTTTTAGAACGAATTCTAGTCCACTTACCGTTAGGCAGACCAACTCTAGATGAAATACTCTCAAGTCAGTGGGTGATGAATCCCCATCTCAGCACGGAGTTAATGCAACACGAGATCAATCTCCGAACGAAGCCTACCAAACGTTCGGGATTTTGGTTTCGTACCAAATCTCGACGAATACGCAAGAGCTATTCGTTACGCGAACGCTACATGGAAGTAACCAATAAGCCTCCATTAAATTTAAATACCAAAAAGACCGAAGGAATTTTCGTAGACAATTTTCTACATCCAATTGAAATTAATTACGACACCAGCTTAGCAGAATGTTCGCAAACAAGCCTCCCCCGCAAATCATTTTTTGGCAGTACCATTATGAAGAAAAAAATAAGCCCATTGGACACAACCAGAGAAAAGACGATAATGAACGGAAACGGTTCCAAATGCTGCGAACATCGTCGGTGGAATGCAGAAGCTGCTTCAGAATCACCACTGTTCAAAAATTACGATGAAGAAAAGGGTGCTTTTATAATGTTGCCAACTGCCATCGATGATCTAACTGCATTGAGTCCACTTGAAGCCGAAGCCAGAAAGATATTGGATGAGCTTGGAGTGACTTCAGAAATGTTACGAAATGCCAGTGAAAATGGTCCACGAAGTGATATCATTGGAGCTTATAGAATCGTCATAAATCGCCTTCAAAAGCAATCTTGGTTGGCTAAACGTCATGTAGAAATAGCATTGCAGGAGCAGCCAAAGATTCTAAAGCAAAATCGAACATGTACCATTTTATAAATCATAAGCTTGGAATAGTTAAGCATGTGAATCAATGGTATCTGCTTAGTGTGCCATAGATTCTATTATTAAAGTTCTTTATAGTCAAAATGTAATTCTATACCAAAGCAAAAATCATAATGCTGTAAACACATTTCATAGAATAGTAAAGTTTTTAAGTTTTAGCAATCGACAGCAAAAAAAAATGTTGTCAAGAATTTTATAGCTGATTTGCTGGAGAAAAAAAATAATTTATATACGTATTCAAATAAGCATCATTAAAACTGACAGTGAATAATTCTGGTGATGCCTATGAATTTAAGAGAATAAAACAATATAATCCCTCAGCAAACGGGTTCTTTTGAGGCCGTTGGGGTAGTGCTTAAATCAGCGTCACGCTTATCGGACCTATAGGAATCAAAACTTGGACTCTTAAGAAGAAAATAACGGTATTTTTCTGACAAAAATGTCAAAACAACACTATAGGCACCAGAATTTGACTTGATTTCAAGTTCTATAAAAGTGTGATCTGTTGGAGCTTACATTTAATGTCTCCCATGGAGACATGTTTTTAGTAAAAATAAAAAAATAAAAATTATTATAGTATAAACAATTAGATGTAGAAAATTTTGTATTTTTATAAAAGTACGCAGTGTTATGTAAATTTGTTATATGCTTCAAATGTTTCTTTAAAAATTTTAATTGTAATTTATTGTTAATTTATTTTACCTATGATTAATATCTATTATTTGATATTTTCATAAGGTTTTGTTCTGCTTTTTTCTGATTTCGACTGTAATTTAATTGTAGGTTCATCCTATCACGAAAGACTAACATCTAACTAACTTATGATGAATTCCAAAGAGTAACACATCTTGCCTACCTACTCTTACCTACTTACTTTTAAAAAACACTTTCCGCTTTTATCTTCAGCCTAACTTACAATAACCTTGTGGTGGTTATGGTATTATTTTTGAACATTTATCCTTTCAAACTCCTTACCATTTTTCAATTTGATTTTGAGCATTTTCTTTTATTTTTTTTTATTAAACACTTTTTCGTTCTTTTGAAAAAAGTCTCATACAAAACAAAGATGCCAATTAGAATTAACAATTAGACTATTTTACGTGTACATATCGTTAGATGAGAGTCACCATTTTGTATTATGTCGTATCAACATCAAATTTATGTTGCTTAGTCCCCTATTACACGATGATTCTTTGCATCTGACTCTTGTCAAAATTCAATGAGTGCGAAGGTGAAATCCGATGGTTTTTCTCCTTCGCACTCATGAAAATTCGAAAGGAGTCAGACGCAAAATATCATCGTGTAATAGAGGTCTTACACATTGTTACTATGTTATCCTCAACTAACGATACGCGCATGAATTTTTAAAATCATACGTAGATAATTATTATAAGGTGAATATGCCAAACATAGTATTCAATTATTATATTACCACCTGTTTCCAAAACAAAGTGTGGTTAAGATTTTATTAAGGATCAATTAAATTTAAAAAAAAAATAAAACCGGATAATTTTTTTGTAAATACATTTATATTTAATTCTTTATTGCAAAAAGAAACTTCAGCCTTCATACATGTCAAACACTTTTATAGCACATCAAAAGAAACAATATTCACATGTATGTATCTTCACAACCATCGTTTTTCTGAAAATTGACATGTACCTTCAATTTAATACAAATTATAAGAAAAATATGTAGAATTGAATCAATATAATATGAAGATAATTTGTGTGTAAGTAAAAAGTAATAAAAGACTTTTTACTGAATTATGTATTTAGAGAATTAATTCAGAGAACATAATACAAAATATTATATAAAGATTATTTCAGTTAATAAAATTTGATAATTAGAAGTTTTTATTGTTTAATTTATAGCCAATTTACCTGACCTATAGGAATCAATAAAGCTAATGGTTTCGAAATAAACCAACATTTTCAATTATAATTTCAGAAACGCATCTTTCTGAACGTTTGACTAAAATTAAAATGAATCAGAGGTCATCTTACGTAGGATACTTAGGTACTTATTGATTTAATAAACAACATTGGGTGCTGCCATAAATCTGGAACTCATTTTAACTATCAAAAAAATCGGCTTGTGTTCAGAAAGATAAATAAAGGGGAAATCTGCTCGAGATGACATACTTTTATTCAAAACTTAAAGTAAATAAAGTGCACGACTGGGTCGCACGAACTTGCTCTTATGTTCAAGACACTGCGAGTTTAAGAAAATTGTATATACAAACATGGAAATTATGAGAGAAAAATGTAGAGAAGCATGAAATACGACATTTAAATTAGCTAAAACAACTCTTTTGACAGTTTAAGGTGAAAAAAAAAAGTATGCCATCTTAATTCATGATGGAATATGATTGTATGGGAAAAAAAATTTTAAAATCGTTGGAGCGGTTTTTTTTAAATTAATTTTTTATATATTAAATTCTTAAAACATTTTTAAGAACAAATTTTGGTATGCAGATTTAAACTATATATTTATGTGTATATACAAACAAAATTTGAAAAAAAATTGTCAACTCGTTTTTGAGATATCGAATTTTCAAAAAAAAAATTTGAAACTTTTCTTAAAAATTCAAAAACTTTTTTTTTGAAAATTTTGATATGGAATATTATTTAATCTTATCTGAAATTTGTATATAAAAAAATTCATTTAAATCCATTTAGCTGATAACGAGAAAACTCAAAATAAAAAAAATACGTTCTATGACAGGTACTACTAATAGTTGCTATATGTGTAAAATTTTATAATTTTTGATGGTAGATCGTACTAATTTTAGTATATGAAAAAAGTTTAATCAAAATCGTAGGAGTCGTTTTCAAGCAAAAAAATATTTTCCTTTGCGGTTTTTTCACTTTTGTATGGAAGGTACCGTTATTTTTTCATAAATGTAAAATTTTTTCTAAAAATATTTTAGAAAGTACTAAAAAAGTCTTAAATATCGAGTTTCAAAAAAATCTTAATGCCGTTTTCAAAATATTTGATTTTACAAAAAAAATTTTGAAATATTTTTTAAAAATCCAAAAAATATTTTTTCAAAAATGTTGGTACACAAAACTATTAACATTTTTTGGAAGCTTTTGTATAAAAAAAATAATTGAAATCGGTCATACCATTTTGAAGAAAATCAAAAATTAAAAAATGGTTCCTTGGGAGGTACCATTAATAACCATTTTTGAAAAATGATTTTCCACCCAAAGAAAGCCTTTACTAAAATAAATTTATTGAATTTTTTTTAAGAAAAGTTGTCGAGCCGTTTTTGAGAAAAATACGATTATGTAAATTTGCCAAAAAAAATGTATGACAGGTACCGTTATTTTTGGTTCTAAAAAAAAAATGAAAAAAACGTGTCGGCAGAATCACCAAAAACCACTAAGTACCAAGTTTGAAGAAAATCGATTGAGCCGTTTAGGCTGTAGACGAACAGACAGACAGACAGACAGAATTTTGCCACCCACTTTTTTGGTGTTCTCTATCATCGTAATATCATGTTTGATTGTTATCTCAAAATTTTTTTTTGCACGAATCCATAACTTGCCTTATAGTACCTATAATCGCAAGTAAAAATCGAGGAATTATTGTAATAGAAAATTACTTTTTTTATTAATTTACTTATAGTCCCCTGATTGCAAGAACTAAGTAACTCGATTTTAACAATATATCGACAGAAACGAACATTTTACTTGAAACGTAACAGACTACCTACATAATGTACGTCTACATTTATAAAATCGCTAGGATCATTGAAGTAGAAACTTCCAAGATGGAGTCCTCGTCAGATTAGTGCATATAAGAATCGATTCTACCTCTTCCTCGTCCATACAGTTTCTGTAAAAATCGTTAGAGAATACTCCAAAACGCGTTGCGTATGCTTGCCAATAAGACAGTGTCCTGTCCGGTTATGACACCTATCATGGAGCTAATGTGCAATCTACTTAGAGATATCAAACACTTACATCGCTTTGAATCTATTACTGGTTTTTGTTTTACTTGATATTTTAGATTTTACGACTATGATTCGTTACAAGCCTAATACAAATCGAAACCGAATATTTCCTTAATTTTAGACCCACAGAGGAAGATTGAAAAAAGTCTAATTTTCCATAATATCTAAATGTTAGGAAATAACTGCCCTAAAATGTTTTTCAATACACCATTTTTCAAATAGAATCCATTTTAACTAAACTTTAAATTTTATTTTTAAGGTTGGATTGAACATTTAACATGTATTTTCTAATATATAACTTTCTTATGCCTTGAGAGTCGGGCTAACGGTAAAAATATGAACTATTTTTTGTATTTATTTGGAAGAAATTAAGGGGCCAAATCTTTAAAATAATGCAATAACCTTTTTAGGGACACTCTAATGTACATTTCTCCAACTGAAAAAAATCCTATGTAAAATACAACAATAATTTGGTATCATTCGGTATTGTTGTGTTGTAGCGAAGATAAAAGTGCACTAAAAAAAATGCTTTGTAGGCATGGTCAGATTGTGAAAGTCACAAAAGTTACAGAGAATTTTCGGTGCTTCAGGACTAGGAGGCCAGTTATAGCTTTCATTGAATATTTTGTTCTTCAATTTTGAGACGTTTTTAAAGCAAAATCAATGATTGTACAAATAAAGTTTATTACTAAATTATTATATTTAGGGCCTGATTCACATTCTCTGAGTAAAGTTCTGATTAGTTATTCGACACATAAATTCTGAGGCAGGGTCATATGTTCACAAATAAAAAATTGCTTATGAATTTATAACTTAATCAGGTGGGTCATAAGGCAATAATTATGAATTTTTCTTCTTTGGACTTATTACCCTGTGCTAATATTTATGTGTCGGGTATCTAATCAGAACTTTATTCAAACATTGTGAAACAAACCCTTAGTCAAACAATTAAATAGCTTTTCTTATTTTAATGATTGAACTTCCATACATATGATCATTGAAATATTAAAAGTCTTTTATTTATTATTAATGTTGGGGCAAGTTGAGTTTTTTTTTGGCTACAAATTATAATCAATTATAAGTCTTAGGTACTACCCCTTGCATGCAGTGAATGTAGTTGTTGCTTGTAGCTAAAGTTGAATTTTGTTTAGCTTCTGCTACACAATGAATCTCTTGCTACATTTACAGACTCACATTGTGGTACTACTTACTAAATTTGTACCTCTTAACTTTCACATTGCCACGGGTACAGCTACAGGCTACAGTATTGTGCTTGACCAGATAAACTTTAGTCCTGTTCGCTAGCGAGTTTCAAACAGTCTCAAACTATTTTAGACCGACGGATTTAGTAATGTCGTTTTCGTTTGGCCTTGCATTCTGTTTCATTCCTATGCAATATGGAAAATTTAGATTAGAAGTCCGACCGAAATCGACATAATTTAAAGTACCAACCAGTTTGCACTAAATCTGACGGTGTGCAACTGTTTAAAACTCGCTAGGGAATAGGGTTATTATTTGTGCATCAAGATAATCTTTGTTTTTGTTTTGTTCTCAAAATTGAAGGACAAATTTTCGTATATAACTGATGGCTAAAGGCTCTCTTATGGTCTTTTCGATTGGAGCAGAATGACAGTTCTTGTTCTGAAAAAAAGAGAAAATGCTTCTGAATTTGATTTCAGAATCGAAACCAGTGCCTACGTTCTGTAACTCTCGCATCGAAAAAACTGGTCGAGAAACGATGAAAATTGAAACAAAATGCATGAGTTTTGTTCCATTTTTCAACGTTTCTCGACTGATTTTATCGATAAAAGAGTTACAGAACGTGGGCACGGGGTCCCAATTCCGCAAGAGTGAGTTTTTTCTGTGTACCCAGAAAATCGTGTACACATCGATTTTTGCAATTCCGCAAGAGTGAGTTTTAAGCTTTTGACAATTAACGCATGCATAATCAGTCAAATTTATTCACACTTGTTCTGGGCGTGCATAGAATGTGTGCACGGAAAATCATTCACACTTGCGGAATTGGGCCCCAGAAGCGTTTGCACGTATCGAATTAGTGTTCCAGATTGCCAATCGAAAAGGCCATTTGACTTCCTCGAAGCATCTGAATTTCTGCCTGTCAAAATTAATTTACCTGGTGATAAATGAGAGCAACATTAAGCTGGATTTACACCTTCATCCGTGTACGTTGTTCGTTTTTGCTCGTACGCGGAACAACGAAGGTGTAAATGATAACACCGAACACGAACAACGAAGAAATTCAAAGCCATTTTGAATTTTGGATGAACTTTATTCGTTGGTCGTTGTTTGTGGAACAACGTTCCCCGAATTAAGAACGAAGGTGTAAGCCCAGTTTTACTGGCACAAAGAGATGCAACTAGCAAAAGAACAACAAATAACGAAAATTTTGTTGTCTCTCTGATTGTTTCGTGTTAGGTAAGTAGAGCGTAAAGCCTCAACTCTAATAATCGTATGTACCAGAAAAAGTTATCACTTTGTTATCGATAGCTTGTATGAAAACTTCAAAATATTCTCTAAACAATTGTCCTTCAGTGTTTTGGAAATAAATTTCATATTCTTATTTCAGGTTGTTTTAATTGCAATTCCTTTTGGGTTTGAGAAAAAAACATCACATTTATTTCACAAGCGATTTGAATGCGCTTCATTTTTCACGTGTAGGCTATGCCTTAGTGACTCAGCGTGGGAATCGCATAGTTTTATACCAATCGATTTAATTTACTTTTATTTTACTTGGCAGTACTATAACGAATACGTACAAAGAAATGTCAAAAAGTTGCAAATTGCATTTTTCTCTTTTCGAAGACGCGACCGCATAGCCGAAGTATTTTATTCGCGAGTCACCAAGTTGTCTTTAATAAAGAATTTCTTTGTAATTTTTGTAAGTATTGCTTTTAACAATCTCGATTACGCTTCCTCTACAAGTAATGGATTCACCAATTACTCTGGATGATTACAAATTAAGTTGTGAATTGCATGGGCATAGCAACGATGTCCGGGCTGTTTCGCCGGCTACTGGTGAAAATATAATTTCGGGATCACGCGATAAAACTGCGAAAATATGGAAAAAATCGGGGTAAAAATTATTCAACAATCGAAGCAATACCAAGATAAAGATGATTTTTGTTTTAGAGATGATGAGTATATCGAGGGTGTAACTTTGCGAGATCATTCAAACTTCGTATCTTGTGTGTACTACCTGGAAGCAGATGGACTGATTTGTACTGGCAGCAATGATGCTACTATTTGTGTCTACAAAGAGGACGGATATGTTCCAGCTTGTGTTCTCAAGGGCCATGACTCGACGGTCTGCTCGATTAGTAAAGGAGCGGAACCCATGAGCATTGTGTCAGGAAGTTGGGACAAAACTGCTCGTATTTGGGCCATAGACGAATCTGGGCTATCATGCGCTGTTGTCCTCAAAGGTCATGAAGGTGCTGTATGGGCAGTTATAACTTTGCCGAACAAACAGTTCGTAACAGGTTCGGCGGATAAGACAATTGTCTATTGGAATGCTGAGGGAGAAAGGCTTAAGGTCTTAAAAGGTAAATTGACTTCTTGATTTTTGATTTAACTCTAATTAACCCCCTGGACTACATGGCAGGACACACCGATTGTGTTCGTGGCCTTGCTAGCCTTGGTGATGGCTCTTTAGTCAGTTGCGCCAATGATGCAGTGATTCGCTATTGGAACGAGGATGGCGAGTGTGTCCGGGAGCTGTGCGGGCATTCAAATTACATTTACTCCATTTCACAAAATCTCGCACTTGGTCGAGACGTCATTGTTTCTGGTGGAGAAGATAGCACACTGCGTATGTGGAGTACTAACTCTGGAGAGCTTGGCAGCCCCATCATTCATCCAACTCAATCCGTTTGGGCTGTAACATGCCTGAAAAATGGAGACATAGTTACGGGCAGTAGTGATGGTGTTGTAAGAGTCTTTACTAGGGATACTTCCAGATTCGCAAGTGAAGATATTCTCACTGCATTTACTGAAGCTGTCAACATTCGAGCGCAAAAGATGAACGAAGAAATTGGAGATATGAAGAAAACAGAGTAAGTTGGTTCCATAAACAAAATATATTAAATCTGTTTGAATAACCAAACAAGTATCTCTTTGAAGGAGAGAAATGTAATTAATAACATGCAAGAATGGCATTTAAGTGTCCCCGAAATTGATTTCGGGTTTATTTATAACTAAAATTTGACTTATGTGGTTTTTGAAATGACAGATTTTATTTATAAAGGTTGCACATTGCATATGGGCGAATTCCAAAACGCATATCTTCTGCAAAATATAATAAGCAAACTGTTCCCAAGTGCAGACAACAATTCCAGCTAAGCAGACTCCCAAAATGCAGAAGATTCTTTTTTATTGTATCAATGCAGAGATAAATGTGCAAATTTTAATATTATGTTCGCAATTCACTTGCATTTGCTTTGTCTTTGCTTTTATATTTGCTTTGCGAATATTGCGCTTAGGACTTTGGCGTATGACTCAGACTTCAAAGCTATTTACAAAAGTGTACCCTTACAGGGTGTTACCAATTCAAAATACATGTTATGAATACCTGCCTGATTATGTCACTGTTTGATATAGATGCATGATCAATAATTTATAACTGCCTAGTTTTTACTCATCAAAAGTAATCGCAATGTTAGCAATTTAGAAAAAAAATTGCGTGAAATTCAAAATGAAACCTTTTGTTACTAATAATGGTATCATTTTTTTTTTGTCAACAGCTTACCCGGAGTCAATTCACTGTTGGTCGATGGTACATCTGACGGTCAAAAAAAAATGGTTCGGCACCCCGATGGCACAGTTAAATGTTATATTTGGGAAAATAGCAAATGGAATCTTATTGGCGATGTTACAGGCGCTACCGGAAGCTCTTCAACCTCAAAGAAACAATTCGAGGGAAAGGTTTGTTATCTAGCATCCCTTGTTAGATATAATTTTACAGTAAATGCATTTATTTCAATTTTAGAGCTATGACTTTGTGTTCTCGGTTGATATTTCTGACGATGCACCGCCTCTACAGTTGCCATACAACCGTGGTGAGGATCCTTGGCTAGCAGCACAGACTTTTATACACAAAAACAGTCTACCTCAAGTATATCTTGATGAAGTTGCAAATTTCATTGTGAAAAATGCAAAGAGTAACGATGATCCTGTTGATCCACAACCTTCAGTTAGGTATGCGTTTATTACAAAAATAAAAATGTCTGAAATTGATTTTAAATTATTTAAAAAATATTTTTGTTTATAATAGCGGCTATCAAGATCCATTTACTGGAGGCTCACGGTATGTGCCTGGTTCAGCTGGAGTTAACAAATCTGCTGGCGGAAATGTTGATCCCTTCACGGGAGCTTCTAGCTATTCAACTACGGCTCCACCCAAAGTTGAAGTTAGCTTTACCCAAGGCAAACATTTTCCCTTGACCATGTTTTTAACTTTCGATAAGTGTGATCCGCAGAAGGTCTTAGAAAAGTTGAGGTGAGTTTTTTTTTTAAATGTACGTTTTATCTAAAATGTTGAAGTGATTGGTTGGAGCAAAATGTCATGACTCATAACCTTAAAACTCTACTGCTTTTTTCTCAATAAGAAATATGTGTGTATTATTAGCCCTGTTTTTTAGTGCATTTTTATCTTCGTTTAGAAGAAAGTACCATGTTAATTACAACAACAAAATGGTATAATTCCGTATTGTTGTTGTATTTAACATGCTTCTTTTTTCCAAGCGAAGATAAAAATGCACTAAAAAACAGGGCTATTAGCCCTGTTTTTTAGCGCAGTTTTATCTTCGCTTAAAAAAATTGGATTTTAAATACAACAACAATTCGGTATAACTCCGTATTGTTGTTGTATATAACATAATAATTTTATTTAAATAAAAATGCACTAAAAACCAAGGCTATTGTCTGGTGTAATGCCCGGATTTTACAGAGAATAATTATTGCATTTCTCCAATTTTGTTTACTTTGCAGAGAATTTAACCAAAAGCAAGTTGAAGGGACAGGAGTTAGCGATAATCTCTTGGAAACTGTTGTCCGATTAGCCGCTGATGTTCCTGAAATCGATAAGACTGCAATCGAAGCACTGCGTCATCTACTGCGATGGCCAAGTGATATTCTCTTCCCCGTACTCGACATCACTCGTTTAGCCATACGAAATGAACAAATATTCAATTTCCTAAACTCTTTCAAATTCCTTGAAATCATACTGCCCAATCTTAATACATCAGCCCCCAATCAACTTATGATCATTCGTTGTCTCGCTAATATGATGTATCACCCTAGTGGTCGTCAGCAGGTGGAGTCATGTCTGGAGCCAACAATTGAGATTTTAAAAGGAATAAAATCGGGCAGTGCCAACCTTCAAATTGCAATTGCGACATTCTATCTAAACGCCACCATATCGCAAAAGCAAGCTTCGGCAAACAACGATATGTGTCGTCTTATAACAGAGGGAATTATCGAGTTGCTTATGTGGTCGAATGACTTGGAAGCTTGCTATAGGTCGATCCAAGCAATTGGCAATCTTACAACGACTAGCCATGCTCAACTGACAAGTGCCCAAATAATATCAGTTGACTTAGTTATGGACAAAATTCGTGGATTTGCAGAACATCCCCAAGTAGTTGGATTCGAGAAGTTAACGGCAGCTGCTAAGGCACTTTTAGCTGCATTCTGAATATGAACAGAAAAAAAACTAAGCAAAATTTTACGTTTAATCTTTTATTTAATTGTAACACTTATGGGACTTATTAACACTTTGTTATTTCGGAACAGTTGGCTTCTGTGAGATGGACATATTATATGAATAAACTACTTATGATGTTCTACGAGATGTTGTGTTTGTATTTGGTGAGATATCTTTGCGTTGTCGTATCCTTTCGAGAAGGTCTTCCTTCCATCGTTCCTCGGGCACTCCCTGTGCCCAATCGGGAACTGCCACATTAGGAAGGGTTATTCCAGCCATTGCAGACATGATCTTAAATAATTATAATTAGTTTTCATTTACCTTCACGTAATTTATCAAAACCTGTTCTGTCCTGGAACTATCCAATTCGAGATCTAGTTCTCGAGGACGCGGCTGACCCCATACTTCTCTTTCCACTTCGGCGTCAATACTCTCAACATTGGGAAAATTTGGATCTCCATTAGTAGTTAATGGTTCTGAAAGGTTATTATCTATTTCCATTGAGTCATCACCTTGATCTGTGATGGGAAGTGGTTGGTATCCATCGTATTCGTTGCCATCTTCGCCATCGCTATCGTCACTGTTATTTCCACCTTGGTTGATAATATGCATTGGACTTGGACGGAGATCATCTTCATTTGATTCACCAGGCAATTCGGGTGAACCCATTTTTAATCAATTATATTGTGGAGATTAGTTGAAAATATAACAAAACACGAACTAAATTATTTCACTCCTGTTGTGAATTGTGATAAACAATGAAATTTTTGACAATTCATGATTCATCTACATGTATATTTTTTGACATTTCAATTATTGAATCAATTGAATCATGGCATCACTGCTTGCATTTTAGACCAATAGAAAAATGAAGTCGTTTTGTTTCCGGTTTCGAAAAACCGCATTATTTTTAAGTAATAAAATTCATTATGGGATTACAAATTTCTTTTTTTTTAAGAAAATAATTACAAATAATATACATACATAGGTTATAATGAGGGTATTTAATTGTTAACATATTTGAAAGAAATCAAGCAATTTTAGCTTGAATATTTAAGAACATTCACACGTTCACGATGATATATGGAGGACGAAAATAGTGTGTCTCACAAATAATATATTCTGTCCGTCTGTCTGTTCGTTTACAGCTGGATCGATTTTCTACAAACTTAGTACAAAGTGGATTTCGGAGACTTCAAAGACATGTTTTTTTCATTTCTTTAACCAAAAATAACTATTTTCCACGCATTATTTTAGAAAAAATCTTATTTCTCTCTTAAACTTCTCCGCATATTTTCTAATAAAAACTAGTTACTTTTAATAAAGACTACACTTCAGTGGACAAATTTTTGATCGAAAAATGGTTTTAGATTCGTGCAAAAAAAATTTTGAGATAACAATCAAACATGACATTACATTAGATCTGATCTTTACTTTCAGTTTCTGTGATTTTTAGTCCAAACTTGTGTCAAATTTTTTTTTTGGAAATTAAACTTTGATCGAACTTTGGACTAAAATGCGCAGAAATGCACAGAAAATCACAGAAATTCAAAGTTAAGGAACAGATATATTGATAGAGAACACGAAAAAAGTGGGTGGCGCAATTCTGTCTGTCTGTCTGTGTTTCTGTCTGTCTGGTTGTACCACAACCTACGGCCTAAACCACTGAAGCGATTTTCTTCAAATTATGAACTTAAAGTTTTTTTGTAACTCCAGAGGGGAATTTGAAATTTTTTTCGCTCCAAAAATAACGGTACTTACCATGCAACCGTTAAGAAAAAGCTAATTTATCCCGAAAATTGGTCTAACGATTTTGATAAAAAAAATCAGTTAGTGTAATTTTTGGTATGCATACAAAATCCAAAAACTGTTATTAACGGTACCTGCCATATAACGGTTTTTTTATTTTCTATTTTCTTTTTAACGGCTGAAACTATTTCAATAATTTGTTTTATACAAAAGCCCTTTAAAATGTCAATAATATTGCATATTAAAATTTTTGTTTGAAAATTCAATATTTTGAAAACAGGTTGATGAATTTTTTTTGAAAACAATTTTGCAAATGTATATTTATAAATAATCAAAACTGGCATCCCAAAATTTCATTTTAAAAATATAACTAAAATTTTACATATAAAAAATTAGTTTTTGAAAACCGCTCCAAAGATTTTTATTTTTCATATATTTATATTTTTACAAGTAATAAAATGGTAACTTGGTTTTGAGTGCTAAGATATTTGACAAGTTGTTTATACAATTTAATGCTATGTTCCCACCAAAACGAAATCCGAGATTTCAGCTAAAAAATTTCGAGATTTCAAATTGGTGGCGCGGAATTTCATTGAGATTTCGTTGAAATCCCGAGTTCTTATTAAGATTTCGTTGAAATTTCTATGAAAACTTGTTCCAGCGGCTCAAAATATCAAAAATTTTCAACCGAAATCTCGGATTTCATTTTGGTAGGAACGTAGCATAAGGAACGATTTAAATGCTTTTAATGCATTTTTCTACATTATTTTTTTATATTTCTTAAAATATTTGTAATGACTTGCATATTTTTAAAGTTCTTAAGTTCCAATCAACTTGAACGTAAGAAAAAGTAGGTGCGTTTTTTATGTCAACTTTTTTGAAAATAATTTGTTATTTTTTACTGTTTTTGATCATTTTTCATGCAGAAGCTCCAAAAGTTTAAATACTATTGCGTTTGTGTACCAAAACTTAAAAAAAAAATAGTTGAATGGAAAATATTTAAATTTTGTTGAACTCAATAGCCTTGTTTTTTAGTACATTTTTATCTTCGTTTGAAACAAGTAGCATGTTAAGAACAACAACAAGCCGGGATTATACCAAATAATTGCTGTATTTAACATGCTTTCTTTTTTATCGGAGATAAAAATGCACTAAAAAACATGGCATATTATTTCAATATCGGTACAAAATATTTTTTTTGAAAATTGGTACTTAACGGTTTCTTAAAACATAAAAGCAAATATTTTAGTTTAATGCAAAACTAACGGTACATTCCATACATATTCCGATCAAAATAGCAAGATGTGCCGCAACACCTTATAAGTAGGGAGCAGCTGAGACACCATTTTTTGACTGTGGAAACTCAAACTATGTGCAGAACATCAAACAATAGTGTCTACTGAGGTTGCACTTGGAATGTACCAGGGCGACTCGGCTGATTTTATTAAAGTATCTCCAGCTTATACCGATTGTCAATAAAGTCTTGACCTTCCAAAAATTAAAATAAATCGAATACAACAACAACACGGAACTATAACAAATTGTTGTTCTATTTAACATATACGATTTTTTAAGTGGAGAAAAATACACCAAAACAAGGACTATTATTATTAGCCGTATTTTTATTTTCCCAGCCGTGCCACCTAAAAACAGAAATGTTTTATTCGAGGTACTGCCTCTTGCGAGGAACTGACAAATCCTCCAAGAGTATACTTGTCATGAAAAAGTGCTTCTCATTTAGCCGTTCGGACTCGCAAAAAACTGTAGGTCCCCTCCATTCCTGCCAACAAACACGCACACAGGAATGGTTGTGAGTTGTAAGTCACTAGGCCCTGGTTCTCCATGAGCTGTTGCGCCACCCAATTTATTTATTTTTTATTTTTAGTGCTAAATACAGTGTTAAATACAACAAAAATTTGGTATAGTTCCGTATTGTTGCTGTACGGTAGATGACGGATATAAGAAAGTCGAAAAATGAAAAGAATTCCTTTCTTATATCCGTGTTTTCTTATATAAAAGATTATATATAAGAAAGAAACCTTCTTTTATCAGATAAGTGTGTTATAAAAAAGAAAATTTCCTTCAAATATCACTACAAAATTTGAAATAAGTTTCCAAAGCATTGACTGCAAAATTGTATTTGCATTAATTCATAATTATTGCTCAAACATACCAAAAACAAATACACTAGTCAACAATATTAAAGGAACAAATTTTTTTTCAATTTTTGTTAGCGTTTTTTGAAGAGCTGTATCTTTGTGACGAGTGGTCGTATTGAGTTGAAATAAAAAACATTTTACAGCTTTATGTTTTTTGTTTCGAGATTTGTTTGCAAACAATTTTTTTGAAGTACCGTTATTGCGTTATTGCAAAAAATGAGACGAGACAACAAAATTATTTTCCTTCCTCATTTCTATGGATAAATTTTTTTGAGTCAATTAAATGTCATGATCAGATACCTTGTTTATTCAGCTTCAATTCAGTTTTTTTGTTGTTTTCGTACGATTTTTTTTGACATGGTTTATCTGACTTTGAATGAAAAAAGATACTTTTAGCCTTGATTACCAATATCTCAGCAAATAATGACGTTATAAAAAATTCAAAGACAGTTTTGGAAATTTGAAAAAGCGTTTTACAAGATTTTTTTATGATTTTGTAGAAATTATTTTTTTTTACCGTTCACCGTTAGTTTAAAAAAAGTACTAAAAACCGACGTTTTGTGGTCTTTTCGTAAATCTTTTTTTTTTCGTTGCAAATATTGATTGCATGGCTAGCGTTGGTATGCAAATTTATAGACTTTTAAATCATCAATATTCTTGTAAATTTTCAAATTGATTCATCGAACCGTTTTTCCTCACCAAAACTTCAAAGTCTTACAAACCAGATAAAGGAACAAATTGTGGTGTTCCTAAACAATGCGTAGTTGTCATCAAAATGACAAGAAAACCGCAAATCCAGTGGATTTTTTTCATAGTTTTGCATTAGTTAGATACTTTTTTGAATTGAAATGAAATAAAAAGTACATTAAACAAAAAAATAAAAAAAATGAATTTAAAAAATTTTTCAAACAAAAAAACTTGATTTTTTTAATTTTTTTTTTTGGAAAAATGTAATTTTTATTTCATTTCCATTCAAAAAAGTATCTAACTAATGGAATACTGTGAACAAAATCCACTGGAATTGCGGTTTTCTTGTCATTTTGATGACAACTACGCATTGTTTAGTAACACCACAATTTGTTCCTTTGCCTGGTTTGTAAGACTTTGAAGTTTTGGTGAGGAAAAATGGTTCGATGAATCAATTTGAAAATTTACAAGAATATTGATGATTCAAAAGTCTATAAATTTGCATACCAACGCAAGCCATGCAATCAATATTTGCAACGAAAAAAAAAGATTTACGAAAAGACCACAAAACGTCGGTTTTTAGTACATTTTTTAAACTAACGGTGAACGGTAAAAAAAAATAATTTCTACAAAATCATAAAAAAATCTTGTAAAACGCTTTTTCAAATTTCCAAAACTGTCTTTGAATTTTTTATAACGTCATTATTTGCTGAGATATTGGTAATCAAGGCTAAAAGTATCTTTTTTCATTCAAAGTCAGATAAACCATGTCAAAAAAAATCGTACGAAAACAACAAAAAAAACTGAATTGAAGCTGAATAAACAAGGTATCTGATCATGACATTTAATTGACTCAAATAAATTTATCCATAGAAATGAGGACCTTCAAAAAAAATAAAAACAAAATAATTTTGTCGTCTCGTCTCATTTTTTGCAATAACGCAATAACCGGTACTTCAAAAAAATTTGTTTGCAAACAAATCTCGAAACAAAAAATATAAAGCAGTAAAATGCTTTTTATTGCAACTCAATACGACCACTCGTCACAAAGATACAGCTCTTCAAAAAACGCTAACAAAAATTGAAAAAAAATTTGTTCCTTTAATATTGTTGACTAGTGTATTAAACTATGAATTTTCTTTAAAATCATATAATCATGGGGTGTTTTCTTAAAGACTTTTAAATTTCTATGCAGTGAGAAAAATTTTGTACCCGAATAAAGTTTATGTCAGTGTTTTTCTTATAAACAGTTTTTTTTATATATGTAAGATTCATTTTACACGTAACTTTATGGGAATATGAATGGTGTTTTAAAATGTCTGTCTTATAAGCTAATTTTGCTTATATGAGATTTTCATATATCCGTCATCTACTGTATTTAACATGCTACTTTTTTGTAAGGGAAGATAAAAATGCACTAAAAAAAACAAGGCTTTTTAAAACATATATCTTTAAATGTTAAATGTTTATTTTTCGTCACATATTCTTAATAAGTACAGTCCAATATATCGCTGGCTCAAAACTATAATGTTCTATGTTAAGGTACCCTCATGCGGAGATATTCGTGTCCAAAGTTTTACACTGCTTATTTAATATCAAATTATCATTTTTTCAAAAAGAAAACAATACAGTATTATTTGTATTTACAAGTTTTATTGAATTAAGGACTTTCTTTCCATTTTTTTTGTTGTATAGCGAAATAATTAACACTTTTTAATTTTAACATAGAACACTTTTCTTATTTGGTTGGCATTTTTGTAAATTTTGAGTTCTATGTCGTACATAGAACATTATAGAACTGAGTGGGATACACATGAATATATAGGAAATTAGTCTGTTTTCAACAATTACGGTATGTTAATACGGCTTTTTTCGTTAAAACATATTTAAAATAAGATTTTGTAATAATAAAAAATTAGATCTGAGTTTAATATTTCCATAGCTAAGGGTGGTAAAGTGGAAAACTTGAATAAATGTGGTTTTATAACGAAAAATCAAGTAATTCTTTGTGAATTCGAACTCAAAAGCTTTCGTGAATAGAATGGCTTAAAATAGAAGAATTTTGAAAAAACTACCAAATTTTAATAGTCAGTACTTACTATGCCTACATAACTTCAAGTTTTGATATTTTATTAAGAAATATTTAATAGAAATTCTTATTAGGGACACTGGATAATAATACTTCACCTTACCAATATGAAACTAAAAACTCAACAAGTATGTTCTATGTATGTTAAAATATTTTTATTTTCTTCTTAAATAATCAATGTTATAATGTTCTATGTTGTACTCAATTGCAAAAATGTTCTATGTAACTTAAAAGTATGCATACTGATATTGGGCTTCAATGAGATGTATTGTTCTATGTTAACTTAGAGCATTTTAATTCTGAGCAATATTAAGAATCCTCAAAAATTGAATATTTCTTAGGGGTGTAAAACAGTCATTAAGTCAAAAATAAAAATGAAACATACATTTCCTAAAAGCCGAAAACGAGACGAAAATTTCGATATATAAAACTCATTTTTTTCGATTTGCTTGACATAGAACATTATAGTTTTGAGCCAGCGATATGTAAGTATTTTGAATTAAAAAAAATTCAAATATTTTTGTTGGAAAATTCAATTTATCAGAATTTGGTGATTTTTTTTATAGATTTGCCCTCAAAAATGTTTTAAAAAATGTATATACAAAAAGTTAATTTAAAAAAAAACACTTTAACGATTTTAAAAATAAAAGCCACTTAAAAAATAAAGTTTTTTTTTTATTTTTTATTTTATAATTTTAATTAATTCTTAGACAAAATAACAAGACATCAGTCTTTTAAGGAAGCATATTTTGTGAAAACAAAATAGGGAGATGGAAGGATGTAAATGTATCATAAATAAAATACACTTAATTGATAAACCAGTGAAACATATACGATTTCCTTCTCTATCACCCAATTTTATTAATTTACATAATGCTGTGGTTTCACAATGGAAAAAATATTCTAATATAGAATAACTATGGTTAATGAATTGTTATTATTTAAAATATACATTATAATTGCATGGCTTTTTTAAAGGATGATACCAGAATCTCACTATGAAAACCATCGCAGGATGCTCAACATCATCTTAGCCGAATACCAACAAAATGGATATTCCGAATAACAACCTTCTGTAACACCCCGATATGCTAATCCTTTTGCATATGCTGACTTCACAGCCAACGGAGCATCGCGATATGTGAATTTTATAAAATGTCTAAATATTTCTGCTTCTGTATCGTTCTGCTGGGCACCTGACATTATTTGACAAATCAATGACTGCAAGCAGCTTAAAGGATCTCGATCTAAAATACTCTTCCAGTCAATAGTAATGTCAACAACCTCATTTCTTTCATTTAAATTTACATCGCGTTTTCCACGGAGTGCTCGTTCGATGGCTTTAGTTACTGGCCGTCGAATTCGATCGTAGTCCTGTGCCAAAAGATGTATCATATACATTGCTCCTAGACCCATAACAGCGAGAATAACCAACCTTATTTGAAGAAATTCTTTTAATCCGTTACCTATATCAATTATTAAAAAAAATCACCTTATTCCCATTACACTAAGATTTCTCTAACCACACTAGACAACATCCAAACACTAACTGAATTCCACTGATGAAGTCTTTTTTTGGTAATTCGCTTTCAATTTTATTTTGCTTGCAAATAAAAATGAAATCTCTAAACCGGAAATCAACTACACGCGGCCAAATACATTTTTCCTAACTCTTGGTTGCATCCCGCAGCCCAGCCTGTGACACAACAGCTGCGCTGCATATAATGGCTGCCTGCACAGATTAACAACTCCTAGGCTTGGCCATTTTAGTTCGTTGCTATATGCAAGCTAATTGTAACTGTAGCATTGGTCATCGCTGTGGCATTGGACCAGGGCACGTATTAAAAATCAAGATTCTCAAGAAGTTGCCCATGCGCGTTGGTTGACCACGTCGACGCGACGTGGAGGAGTGTAGTGTGTAGAACGCAACTTGGTGTAAAAAAATGTATGTATGCATATATGTATATTTTATTCAGGTTTTGTGACAGGAAAATGATGTTCCATCGTAAAAGTAAAACTACTCATTAAACTGTTTGTCACATTAAATGGGCAATTTTTATGCACACGCAATGCTTGCCTTTGGAATACAATAAAAATTGTTAGTATTTTAAAGCACTTGTTTTTAGACTTCTTATTACGGTAGCTTAATCAATTTGTTTCGATATGTTTTTGATATGCAAATAATTTGTTTTGCATAACTTTTTTTAATTCAAGCATTCAGGAAGTCATATTTTGATAAATCAATTGAACCGGTGAAAATAAATACCTAAAATCGGATTTGAATTTGCGTAAGGTGTCGGAAATTTATGTTAGGCTCTGTTTACTACATACTCTATATATGGAAGATTGGCTCCGTATGAAAACAATTTTTCCGAGGAGCTTTTAATCAAGCAAACGTTAGTTATGTTTTTAATTTGCGATTCAATTTTAAATACAACAAAAATTTGGTATAATTCGGTATTATTGTTGTATTTAACATGCTACTTTATTATGTGAAGATACAAATTCATTAAGGGAAAACAAGGCTATTATATGGTAGAAAGTACCGTTATTTTTGCATAAAAGTAATTTTGTTTTTTAAATACACTAGCTAAAAAATTAACGGAACAAGATTTTTTTCAATTTTTGTTAGTTTTTCTTTGAAGAGCTGTATGTATGTACATATGTATCTTTGGGGAGCGGGTCAAAATTCTGGTTTCAAAATTCTGTTTTTTGCACGAAAATTCTGCTTTTTTTCAGTTCTGTCTTTCAAAATTCTGCTTTTCAAAATTCTGTTTTTCAGAATTCTGTTTTATAAAATTGTAATCAATAAAATTCTGCTTATTCTGGTTTTTCTCAAATACGGAAAAGAAAAAAACTTATATTTCACTTTATTTTGTGCTTTAACGGGCTAATGAAGCTGGAAATGTAAGCGCAAAAGTTGAGTAAGGCCTAGTTTACAGTTTGATTCAGGTGAAACACAAAATTATATTGGTTGTTGGTTAACAGTTTCATGCAAAATATAACCATTGCTGTCATGGAATTTCATGCAAAACGATTGGCCGGAATTTATTTTGCGTGCGAAAAATAGTGTGGTAAGTAATAAGTATTTTGTATGGTTGGTTTACACTTCGAAAAAAAAAATATATTCACATTACAGCTTTTTGCATGCAAATGATTTTTGCATCTAAAAATAATTGTTTTCCATTTTTAGGCCCACAGCTTATTAATTAAGTGTAAGTTAATGCATCAATGCGTGGCTAAGGCCAAGGCAAACATTTTTCGTCTAGAATATTATAAAAGTTTTGCACAGAATAGGTGCATAATTGTTTACAAAGCTTTGTTTTTTATGCGCACGGAACTGTAAACTATGCTCATACCTACAATTATTGTCTTAGACAAAAGAGTAGTCTTAAAAGCAAATACAAGAAGTTTTCCCTATTTTACGCTGAGACAAGTTTGAGAAAATTGCTTACAACATTCTGCCAATAATAAGAGGAAGGGAAAAGCGCGCGCTTTTTAACATTTTTCAAACCTTCTTTTTATTATTGGCAGAATTTCGTAAAACAGAATTTTGAAAATCAGAATTTTGAAAAGCAGAATTTTGAAAGCAGAATTTTGAAAAGCAGAATTCTGAAAGTTGACCCAGCCAGAATTTCGACCCCAACCCGTATCTTTGTGATGAGTCATCGTATTGAGTTGAAACAAAATTGATTCTAGAGCTTTATGTTTTGAGATTTGTTTGCAAATAGTTTTTCTTGCAGTTCTGCAAGAAATGACCCGTAACAAATTTTTAAGATTTTTTTATTTTTTTGAGGTCGTGATTTGTATGCATAATTTTTTTGAGTCAATCAAATACAATGGTCAGATAACTTGTTTCTTCAGCTTTAATTCAATTAATTATTTGCTCTAGTTGTTCTGCATTTTATTTTGCATGGTTTATCTGAATTTAAATGAAAAATAAATACTTTTGGCTTTGATTACCAATATCTCAGTAAATAATGAGGTCATACAATATTCAATGATAGTTTTGGAAACTTGAATAAGTTTTTTATAAGATTTTGTAGAGATTATTTTCTTTTACCCTTCACCGTTAGCATTAAGAAACGACATTTTGTGGTATTTCGGTAAATCTTTTGTTTCTTTGTACATTTTGATTGCATGTCTTGTATTGGTATGCAGATTTGAAGACTTTAATAGCATCAATATTCTTGTAAATTTTTAAATTGATTCTTTGAACCGTTTTTCCTCACCAAATTTCCAGTCTTACCAAACTTCAATTCCTTTAAAGTTTGGTAAGACAAGAAAAATTATTTGCAAATAAATCTCAAGACAAAAAACATAAAGCTGGTAGAATGCTTTTTGTTTTAACTCTTCATTATTATAAAGCTCTTTAAAAAACATTAACAAACATTAAAAAAATCTCGTTCCGTAAATTTTTTTTTGACTAGTATTTTAAAAAATATTATTTGTTAGGTACCATGTTTCAAAAAATCGACTGCCTCGTTTTCAAAATATTCAGTTTTTAAAACTTTTGAAAATTTTGTTGAGAAAATATCATCAAAATCATTAAGACCATTTTCAAGAAAATCGGAAATAAAAAGAAATGGTTCTACAAGAGGTACCATAAATAACCATTTTTCCAAAAATTAAAGTGTTCACCCTTAGAAGCCTTAATAGTACAAGTTAAATAGTACACGAAATTTTTCGGATAAAAAAAATTTTGCACCATCATGAAACTTGGTGAAAACGTTTCATGTAATATGAGAATGAAAAATCAAAGGAGTCTATACAAATATTTCACATGGAAGAGGGTGTTTTTTTGGAGGGGAAAATTGTGCTGTGTATCAAGCAGAAAAATTAACTTTGGTGCAACCTAAGCATATGACACATGTTTTTAAAGTAGCTTTGAGTGCTGAATCAAATTACACTAAAGTTATTGTCATTTTTATGTAACGATGTCTATATATTTTCAGTATAAAAGTTACCCTAAAAAAAACACCCTTTAACCACTGATATTTGTATACTCTTTTTATTATTGATTTTCATGACAAATGAACCATTGATCGCAAGTTTCATCGACGGACTATTATTTTCAACTGGTTTTCGGTAATATTTAACTTTTATACTGAAAATATAGACATCGTTACATAAAAATAACAATAAATTTTTTCACAGAAGCCGTATCGACTTGATTTTAGTGTCATTTGATTCAGCACTCAAAACTACCTTAAAAACATGTGTCATATGCTTAGATTGCACCAAAGTTAATTTTTCTGTTTTTTGACGAGTTTTGGAAATATATGTAGTAAAAATGCATCAGCAGAGGGTCTACCGAAACCAGATTAATTTTAAAAGTGGTCTACGAGAAAAAAAAAAATTTGGGAACCTCTGATCTAGAGTATATTATATACAGATTTTAAATGTCTGTTCGCGTACTTCCCAAAACTACGAATTTCTACGAATTTTATTTTTTTCATATGAGCTTTGACATAACTTTGGGCTAAATTCGTAGAAATTCGTAGTTTTGGGAGGTACGCGAACAGACATTAATATATACCTAGATGGCCAACATAGGATCTTTTGTACAGAGAAAAAGTGAAGCTTTGCGACCATTTTGTTGGAGGCAAAAAATGTAAACAATCGAATTAAATGCCTTAGTGGTTTCTCTAAATAAATGTTAATATCTTGGTATTTAGAAGAGGTAATAAAATGATTTTAGTATCAAATGAAAGGTATTTTTACCATCTCTTAAATGGTAATAAAATTATATAACTACGTTTAATATATTTTGAGATATTTACATTTAACTTCTTGCGAGAAATTTTTTCCTAGTCTTGCCTTTGTACACTTATATCTTTTAAAATTCTGTGATGACGTGTACATTTTTTGGTATTAAAAGAAAGCTTAAATTGTTGGCTTTAATTGCAGATATAATTTATTATCATTTCTCAAATAAATATGGCAAAAATACCATTTTTTGTTGTTACTGTTTTTACACGCACAGACACTACCAGAACTAGGTATTTTAATATTTTTGCAATCTTGCACACCTTAAAATCACGTTTCATAAATAAAAAAACCAATTAAACAAATACAAATACTTTATTTTAGAAAAAATCTCCTCTGCAAAAAGTAAACAACACACAAAACACAGTAGAATTGTTGTTGTAAATGCCTCCAATAAAATGGTGGCCGAGCTTCACTTTTGAAGGCGAAGTTGGTTATCTAGGTATATATTAAAATCTATGATTATGTACAACAGATACAAATCGAGCAAGCTGAGGTTCTTGTAAAATTTGACTTAAATTTTCTTATTTTAGCAAAATAGTTTGAGTTTTTTCATACTTAAGAAATTTTGGTTTTACTCCACTTTTTTTCAAATCTACTCCGAAATTTTATAAATGGGGCTTTTCCAAAAACTACGAGTTTCTACGAATTTAGCCCAAAGTTCTTTCAAAGCTCATATAAAAAATAAATAAAATTCGTATAAATTCGTAGTTTTGGGAAGTACGCGAACAGACATAAATATTACGAGAGTTAAGGCAGTATTACACTACAATACCTATATGTATATATGGCAAACTTGCCACATAAATACGGTCCACAAGTGACATATAAACGTGGTTTACATTAAAGAATATGTGTATATGAACCACTATATACATATTCTTAAAAAAAAAATAGATCTATCACACTGATATGTCACATGTGGACCGTATTTGTATATGGCAAGTTTGCCATATATTTACATGATAATGTAATATCGCCATTAGCAACGTTAAAAAACAAGTAATTTTAGTTTCGCTGGTTTTTTTATATATGCTCCATCCAACTCCTTATAGATTCGTGTGAGGGCATCTGCCTGGTGAGAAATGTTGCGTTGTCCGCCATTTTTAAAGTGGCATTGAAAAACGTAAATGCAATTTTGAATCTTGTAGGATCTATGCCGGAATTTACACTAGTGAAAAATTGTCATAAATTCAAGTCATTAAAGGGGCATAGTGGTAAAATCAAATCATTAATGGCATGCATTTACACGAAGGTTAAATAATGGCATTCTGAATATGCTATGTCAGTATACTGAAAAGAATGAGCAAAGTTCATTCTTTATTGTGTATTTTCATTATTTGCAAAATGGTGTCACTCACGATATACAGAAACAAGGTATGCTCATTGAAAAAAACCCATTTCGACATCTTGATTCGGCATGACGTCAAAATCATCTGCTAGTTGACAAGAAGTGAGGTTTTGTTTATTTGAAATTTTCAATTGGATTATTATAATTTGTCTATTTTCACTTTAAAAATGGTTCTGTGCTGCTTTAAGATGTTATAACATCACATAGAAAACATCTTGAACTAAAATTAAAATGTCACTATTTCCTGAAGGATGTAAAAGTATGCAAACTGTGGTTTTGTGCTTGAGGAAATAAAAAAAAAAGATTTCTTTAAGAAACAGTCGTATTTGCTCAGAGTATTCTATTAAGAGAGTGACAACATTTAAATTCAAGGAATTAAAAATAGATGCCATTGAATACCTCGCAAAGATTCCTTATATAAAGGTGTAGTAGTGCCGAACGACCGAAATACCTACAGCAATTTTACCTGGTTGGGTGAAAAGTCAACTTAAATTTAAACAATCCAATGAAATAAAGTTCTTTTCTTCCAAACCAATTGATAGTGACGTCACACCTTAGCTGTCAAAATACAATGAGCAATTATCCTTCTTTGTGTATATTGTGGGTGGTGTCGCACTATGCATTTACATTGCTTCATTTTAATAGGAAAGTTTTAATGCCAGTGTTGGCTTTGTCATTTATTTTGTGATGAATACTATAGCAAATTTGTAAACCATTTACACAATTTGTCATTAATGGCGTGAAAATAGAAGAATTCATAAAATTTTGTCACTCGTGTAAGCGCGGGAGCGCCCCTCACTTCCGTAACCAAAGTTGAACGAAACTTGACGAAACGCTCCACTCCGCAATTATAGTCACCGTCATATGCTTTCCGTGTATTCGCTTGTTTTCTTCCGACCACTTAAGTGCCCCTCCGAGCATTATAGTTCTAGCTTAATGCCGAATTGTAACAGCGCGCTGCTATCGCATTGAAGTAAATGGCTCCATTCAATACTCCCCGATTTTGACAACTTTAACCATTAAAAACTAAAAAAAACTCCATATCAAAAAGAAATGTCACTTGTGAGTTCTGCAGTATCCGTAAAATTTACCTATAAAATTTAGAAAAACAATTTTATCAAAATGGTGTTTAATTTTTCGGCGTTCACATATATTGTGGCTTTGATCGGGGATGCATTTTTAATATTCTTTGCAATTTTCCATGTAATTGCATTCGATGAGCTCAAAACAGACTACAAAAATCCCATCGACCAGTGCAATAGTCTAAACCCGGTAAGTCCCAGGCGTTTTTAATCTTTTTAATTTTTTTTCTGCACGCTCATCACGCGCAACCGAAAATAACTTGGCTTTTGCTATCACTATTTCAGCTGGTGCTCCCTGAATATTTGCTGCATATCTTCCTTAACTTATTGTTCTTGTTCTCAGGCGAATGGTTTTCGCTATGTATTAATATACCTCTAATTGCGTACCATGTATGGCGGTAAGTGTTTTTTTTTTATTTGAAAGCTATTTGTTTTTTGTGAAGTGAATAATCAAGTAGCATGACTAATCGTTTGATTGTAGGTACAAAAACAGACCTGTGATGACCGGACCAGGTTTATATGATCCGACAACTGTTCTAAGCACAGATAATCTGTCTAAGAACATGCGAGAAGGCTGGATTAAGTTGGCCATTTATTTGATCTCATTCTTTTACTACATCTATGGGTTCGTATTTTTTGTTTTTTATTTTACTTTTTTATCAAATTCTTTCGCATACAGAATGGTGTACTCGCTGATTTCAACATAAAATGTACTTTAAACAAGTTACCAAAGAAATTAACAGAACAAAAAAACTGGGTAAAGATTCATTTTTGTTTTTCAATTTATAACTCCAAAACATACACACACAAAACAAAACACTGATCTGCATTCAAACACTTAGAAAGGTTTAATAATCAACATTAATTCATAAGCAATACTTTTTAATAAAAATTAATTATTTGATTACTCGAAATAAAAATGAATTACAGGAAATTACTGTCATGCTCATAGGTCATAAGATTTGCTTGTTTTAATGTCTTATTAGGCACCACTCCAATAAAATAAATATTCCCTAAATGGGAAATTCGAATTTTTGCTTTAGCTCATCTAGATCGGGTAACTGCCAAATTTCCTACGAGGCTCACAGTAAGGTTGGTTTAGAAAAACACTTATCTCGAAGATAATCTTTATTATTATTTACAAACTACTTAAATGCACGTTAATTTAATCGAATTAGCATTGGTGCGGTATAGTACTTAATGCTAGTATTAGTACTTTAATCATAAGAACACTATGGGTATTCATACAACAGCGTAAAGTCGTCGTAAACGTTGTAAACTTTTAAACTTCGTAATTCTGTCACAATTTGTATGGAAAATTTGACATATTTACGAAGTTTACAACTTTACGATGTTTACGACGAGTTTACGCTGTTGCATGAATACCCTTACTAATAATAAAGTTGTAAAAAAATGTAGGTATTCAGCCATATTGTGAGTTTCACACGAATGAAATTCCACTTTATATTGGATGCAACATTTCTAATAATATGGGATACCATCTGTGATGACATTGGTAAGCTCTTATCAATATTATAATCCCTATTTTTCTTCGGGCGAGCATATTATAAACAAAAAATAAATAAATTTTTACTTCAGTATAACATAAATAACGCAAGTCTTCTGAATCTGTTTAGTTTATCAATAAGGATGCAACCGCTGAGAATGCATCAACGATAAAGTTCCTTGAGTGTGTCCGAGCATTCCTAAGCTACCTGGTGGCGGAGGAGGAGGTGGCATTCCCATAGCAATGCTACTCAAAGAAGGTGGTGGAGCTGGGGGCGGGCACATACTACCGCCTATAGCCGTAGGAACAATTGGAGGCTGGTGGACTAAGGGTAGGGAACTAGCACTGGCACCGTGACTACGAAAATGGACGCTCAGACTGCTTGACGTCGCAAATACCTTATGACATTCAGGACATTTAAAATTCTCACCATCCAATTCGTTCAAGTGAATCTTCTTTTTATGCGCCACCATATCTCGGTTACGACTAAATGTTTTCCCACATATGTCACAGTGGTGGTTCCTTAAACCGGCATGTGTTACCATGTGTTTGGATAAATCACCCGCACTCAAGAAGGCCTTGTGACATACAGGACATATTTGGTCTCGCACTCCAGTGTGAATTTTTTGGTGCGCTTGAAAGTTTCCCAAAGCAGAGAACTGTTTGCTACAAATCTCACATTGAAAGGGACGTTCCCCAGTGTGAGTTCTTACGTGAATCTGGAGATTGTATTTCTGAGCGAAACGACGAGGACAATAGTTGCAAATATATGGTTTCTCACCGGTGTGCGTTCGGATATGCATCTGAAGCTGTGCAGAACATTTGAACGTTTTATTGCAATCATAACAAGTTGGGGGCATTTTCTCTATCGGCTTTGGACCACGTTTTTTGTGGTCTTCAGGAGCTTTGCGCTGATATCGAGATTTTCGTTTACTGAAAATAAAATTTTTTTTAAATTCAAGTTGGAAAGAATGCCTACCTCACATTTCATTATACCTTTTACGGTTTTTAGAATCTTCTTTCTCGTCATCATCAACATCATCGTATTTTTCATCATCATGGAACAGTTTCTTTGGTTCTCTCTGTGGCAGAGGATCTGTCATAGTTTCCGCATCACATAAACTACGAGTTATTTTTCAAATATACATATTTTTGATAAATATGACCGAATTAAAATTTCACTTACCCATATCCTCTTTCAAGGATTCCGAGGTATTGCCGTAAACGTATATCAGAATTTTCGCATTCTTGTTTAAAATGGTAAGCAACGCCTAAACGGTAAATGCAATTGTTACAAATTACAGCAGGAAGCCCATCGGTTTTATATACCTTTGAAAAAATTAAAAATTATTAACTTGCAACAAGGTGATTATAGATTGATTCATTCTTACTCTGATCTTAGCACACATCATCATCATAGTCATGGGCATCATTGCAAATTCAGTACTGTAAATTGAAGTAAGTGCACCTTCTTCAAGGCACACGCGACAGATTTTATGAATATTATAATCCATTGCTAAAATTGGAGTTTATTGATTTCTTTTGCTGTGAAAAAATTGTTTAAAAGGATAAATTTTGTTTATATAGAAATGAAAAAGTACATAGTGCCCTTTCACACGAGGAAACTGAGTTGCCAGCAACTTTTAGTTCATGGGTGAGAAGGGCAGGAGGAAAGAGGGGCGAACAGAATCTCCCCGGTCGAGGATTTGAGGAGATTTTTTGACATTTCCTTTCACATCTATGTTTAGGTGTGTTCAACCAATAGACTTTCAAAGGAAATTTCAAAAATTGCCTGGAGATTTGTTTCCTTGTGTGAAAGGTACAAGAGATTTTTAAGGAGATTAAAAGAAAACGTCAAAAAAATCTCCAGCAACTTGTTTCTTCGTGTGAAAGGGGACATAGGTACCTAAATTTGACAGACAGCTGAGAAACAAACGAATGAAACTGAACTAGGGATCGGAAGGGTATTAACCAAAGATAGTACTAGCAGTGCTGCCGCTGAATAAACAAAAGGGTCCCACAATAGCCGTTTTCTGTCTTAATAAGGGTACTCATGCAACAGCGTAAAGTCGTCTTAAGCGTGGTAAAGGTGTAAAATTTGAGAGCGTACCTCTCAGCTTAAATATATAGCTACATTTTGGAGAGATTTTGTAAGGGAGTGAAATTTTAGCCTGATCTACGTACTAGGCTTAGCCAAACACAAATAATGAAAGGGGACCGATTGGGTAATTAAAAAAAAAGGGGGCCACATGGCCCCACCGGGTCAAACGCTGATTTAGTAGTAGCTGCATCGTCAAAAGGAGAACATATTGGGCACATTCATCAGATTTGTATCCAATAGCTACCTAGCTCACAATGGGCCAACTTATGGTCTAAGTGTGTCAGTTCTCATAACTGACAGCCACTTCAACCTAACACGGTGCTTCAACCTTCACCAGTGGAAAACCAGTTGCTCTGTGAGTTTCCGTGACCCTTTTTGACGTTTCTTTTTAGCATTTTTCGTATACAGACACTATACAAACCGCTTAGAAGGTTGCAACGAATTCAGCAATAGAAGAAAATTGTGGATCAAGCTTCGAGAATCAACGCGTAGACCCTGGGGCCCAATTCCGCATGAGTGAGTTTTTTTTTGCGATTCCGTAAAGTGAATTTAAAATGTTTGACAGATAACGTGTACACTATCAATCAAATTTATTCACAATTATTTTGGGCGTTACTGTCTGTACATGGAAAATTACTCGTGCTTGAGGAATTGAGCCCATTACGCTGTGGCTCCATTGGCAATTTTTGAGGCAATTGCAATTGGAATAGGAATGGCAATTTATTGCTTGGGTGGGCATTTTCATTGCCAGGCAATTTCAATTATAAAATGTGTGTATAGAAATATTTGACTGCAAATGCTGTTCAAATCCCCTGTTTTTAATAAAATTTAATTTTAATTCACTATATTTTGTCATGTGCGTTCTCATATTCTACGATTTAATTGAAAAAATCAATAAAGAAGCCATTCACAATTACGGGGAATCCCATTTTTCCTCAATTTATCAATAAATTTATCAAGAAATCAATAATTGCCTCTCATCTTCTAGGCAATATTGCCATCGCCATTGACAAAGCGTCTCCATTTGCATTATTAAAGGCAATAGCAATGAGTGAGGCAATTTATTGCCTCAAATATTGCTAATGGAGCCGCTGGGTTAGGTTGTGTGTTCTCAGTACGGAATGACGAATGATTTGTGGGTGTGATGACGTCGGTGAGGGGAACAGATCTCATCACCCTTCTCTACAAAACCAGCGTCTAGCGTAGTATAAAGACACAATCCCAACAGGTTCATAGTGCATATCTCAGAGGCTGATTTTCAAAGTGATATTCGGAAAAAAATCAGATGCAAAGAATCATCGTGTAATAGGGGACTTACAAAATTTTAAAATCTTTTTACCTGAACGCTGTTAACTGCATGTGCCAGAAAGTGAAAGCATGATTTTTAGGTGACGTGACAGTTGTTTGATTAGAAAAAAAAAAATAAAAAGCACCTCCAGCGAAAAGTTTTTTTTTGGAACCGATTTTCCATTTGCACCTTTTTCACCTTGTGGGATGTCGAATTTCGTTTTATCATAAACAAAAACTAAAATTCTAAATATAAAACTTGTTTACAATTCTTGGAACAATTATCAATTGTATACTGCAATGTTACGAACCGAACAATTGTTATTCTCACCCTTAGAATTGGCATAATAATCATATATGAGGATTCTGACTTCTGAGTGTTTATTTCCATAACAAAGCTATTTGTAAGCAGCGACAACAGCAGCTGCCGCAAATTCAAAGAATTTTCGGAATAATTTTTCTCGGATGATACTTTTAATTGTATTGTTCGATATTCCTGTCTAGAGCGTGCATATTTTGTTGGAACCTTGGGCAGGTATCGCATTGCGTCCGAGTGAAGTTTTCATTCATAATTTTCCACATTCGTAAACAGTAGTTGATTTATTTTTCTTCTTCAGTGAGTTAGTGAGCAGATCGCAGTTTAATAAAAATGTCTAGTGAATCGCAGGGAGTGCCAATGCTTGCTCCTGCATCTGAAGGCAAGAGTCAGTGCAATGCTGAGGCCAATGGACAGTCGGACCCGAATAAAATCCTTTTGAATGGGTTGCCTCAATCTGGAGGGCGCCCAACCCACCACCACCCGGGTACATTTATGAAGCTCAAGACATATTTACATGCTTTGCGTCCGTGGTCACTGTCTGCAAGTCTAGTACCTACTCTAATGGGATCCGCCCTAGCATACAGATCCCAGTGGGGATCGGGTTTCAATTTCATAACATTTGTTCTGACCATCTTTACCGTCGTGACTGTGCACTGTGCAGGCAATGTAGTAAACACCTATTTTGACTTCATAAAAGGAATCGACAATCGCAAGGCGGACGACCGGACTCTTGTTGATCACATTCTTTCTAAAGATGAGGTAAGTCCAAGTATATCCAATGTTTATTTGTTTAGCACAACATTTATTAAAAGAAGAACAGCACCCCTTTGTTTTCGTAAACATTTAAGCTATCTATCAAGAGTAAACAATTTTCCATATTTTTTTTTCAAGTGCATAAACAAAAATATAAAATTTTTAATACAGTTTTTATTTCAAAGCTCATTTCTATGAACTCATGTTAAAAAATTGTGTCTTATGTCTTATACCTAATTAAATTGAAAACTTTTTGTTGAAATAATAAAAGCTTTTTTTTTAATTTAAAATTAGGTCAAGGAAGTTTTTTTTTCTTCCTCCCAAATAAATACATTATGTAGTTTTAAGTGGCAAATGGGTTAGAGAGCTTTTCAATGATTTGACCTTCTGCGGCATCCTTCGCTATTGTATATGGGCTAGATGGTGGTTTTCTTAAGTTATTGTGGCTATCGCCAGCGGTGTATTTGAAGTTCGTTTTATATACGATGCACTTCAGTTATATATATAATATTAGAGGAAATATTGTTAATAGGTAAATTTACAATATATTCATGCTGTAATTATTCTATATGAGTTCGGTAAACATCGATCAAAATTTTCGTCTTAGAGGGGTACGACAGTATCGAACTTTTGTATTTTGTTCGAATAACTTTTTATTTGCTTATATTTTTCATTTGTTTTGATGGGTTTTCACTTTTAATTGACATTCTGTTACACTTCTCAAAATTATTTATTGTACTTACGTAACATTACTCTTACAACTCTAAAAGAAAACTCTTGACAACTATTTATTGTAACCAGAGTTGTAAAAATTTCAATGCAAAAAAAATGCATTTTTTATTAAAAATAAAATTTTAATGCAATTGAAAATATTTTCTGCAAAAAAAAAAATGCCTGCAATATGAGCATTTTTTGCATTAAAAACACCATTTGTTGCATTGAAAAAAAATTCAAAAAAATTTGAAAACTTCTTGCAATACAAAAAAATGTTAGTGCGGATCAAAAAAAGCATTAAAAAAAATTAGAATGCAATAGACAAATTTCTTGCATGATTCGTGGTAGTGATGGGTAGGACAGGAATTTCAAATGAGTCTGTATGAAGTAATCATTTTTTAATAGGACGTAGATTCACATGAACATGATTTTTGATGAGTGTTAAAATATCAACATCAAAATTTTGAAAAACCGAGATGACAATCGATTTAGAACGGGGGTATTACCTAGTGTTTCCGCCAACGCTGTGGGACCACTAGAACACCTTTTATTCGACAGGTGTTAAAATATCAGCATCAAAGTTTTGAAAAACCGAGTATGCCAATCGATTTAGAAGGGGGGTATTACCTAGCGTTTCCGCCAACGCTGTGGGACCACTACAACATCTTTTATTCGACAGGTGTTAAAATATCAGCAAAATTGCTAGTGCCTTTGTTACGGGATCGGTTTTCAGGAATTGAGCTGGATTCCATCAAGTTTAGCTGCTTTGTTGTTTTTGGGGATATTTATTGATGTTTTAATTTCCGATACTCAAGGGGGTTCGCTGTCAATACCCCTATAGGACCTGGGCATCTCGTTAAGGTGGGGCACTTCATCACCCTGCTCAATGGATTCTTCTTTTAGCAGGACACAAAAATGATCGTTCCATCTGCGTAGCTGATCTTTAATTGATACCAAAATTGTTCCATCCACATCCATTGCACGATAATTCTTGTTGCTTTTTTTCCCAATAATATCTTTGGATATTTGGTACAATTCCCGGATATCTCCTATTCGTGCAGCGTTTTTCGCATTATCTGCGAGTCCATCTAACCTCACCCTCCTTTCACGTCTCACACAGCTATAGACAATCTAATGTGGAAGGCGATACTCGCCTCGCAATTCAGCTTTTCGTTGAACATCTGCTTCGGCATTTATTTGCATTTTGAAAGATTTACGAAGTTCGATTTGGATATCCTAGTCTCCGCTTGGTTACAGTTTCGAAACCAGCCTCCATAAAAACACTTTATTTCACCCCACATCTCATCAATTGTTGAATTTCGTGTCCTGCGCTTGTCTTTTTACGGTAGCGGTGCGTAGTTTGAGACTCGTCAGAACTAAATCGCTTCCCACATCGGCATTTCTTATACTTTCGGACATCACACACTGACTCCCTCCATCGCTGCTGAATGATGATACGGTCAATTTGGTTTCATTTTGACTATCCGGATGCACCCAGGTGCATTCTTCCTCTCCACTTATGCCCAGGATCTTGGGCGAAGCATTTCACGCTCAACCTGCTCGTATTTACCTTCCCTGTACAAGGATCGAACATTCCATGTTCCGATTTTCGTAAGTTTGCGGTGGCAAAAGTAACACTTGCGCTTCTTGAAAGACTTCTTCTATTTATTGACGATAATAAAATGTAATACACGCAACAAACTTTTCAACGATGCATGACACAGTAGTGTTGAGTTGGACCAGCTCTCATACATTTTAGCTCTTTTTCTCTGGCAAACATCTTTTTTTTTCATTTTCGCATGATGTGTACAACCTAAAGTGGGTGTGTACTACAAAAATTAGTTCATTGATATATTTTAGGTTTTTACTTAATTATATAAAATAAATGCTATCTCGTTTAGGCTCGTTTCACACATATACGGTTTCATTCGGTTCGGTCTGTATTCGGTTCGTTTTCGGTCGGACCTGATAAGTGTGAACCGATGAAAACGGCAGGAATAAACACCTAATAGAAACCGAATAGCACCGAACGTCCCCTCGACACGAATCGGTTCCATTCGGTTTCAAGGGCACACAAACTTATCGTACCGTTCACACATATTCGGTTCTATAAGGTTTTTTTTTGTTCGTTTTTATTTGGAATTGACAACTAGTGCTGAAGTATGTTGATATTTTTGATATTAAAAAAATTGATATTTGAATACAAACCTTAAGGGCTCTGGAGACGCTCGAACTTGGTGCGAGTGAACATGGTTTAAGTACTATGTTCGAGTTGATTTTATTTGTCTGCGGGCTGGTTCGAGTATAAATTATTTCGTGCCACTAAACGAAAATTTGGTCTCACCGAAATCAAAAGGACTTTGATATTTTTCGATGTTCGAGGGCGTGGCTTCTTGTCTGCCGTACCAGATTCGACTGTTTACGGACCGGTTTCGTATGTTTACTCGAACATTTTATCTAATTTTTAAATTAAAATTTTCAAATTTTAGAAATAAAAAAGAAATATGTCAAATATCCTGAACAAAAAATAAAATAAATGTGACAGTGAATTATATGATTGACATATAAGTCGTAAGAATAATAAAGTTCGAGTAGTTTGGTCTCAGCTTGGTTTCATTGTCTGCGGAGTTTAGTCGCACTATGTTCACTTGTACCACGTTCGAGCGTCTCCAGGGCCCTTTATAGGAACCGTATACAGTAGTGGACACAAATTTAGCACACTATAAGAAGAAAATGAAAATCTCTTATTTTTCAGTTGCTGCTAAATGAATTTTTGTAAATTTATTTTATTTGATTATGTACACATAGAAGTATATTTCAACCGAGTGAAATCTTATCTAATGTTACCCCTGGAAGAGCAGATAACAAAACAGACTGAAACATTGACTTATTGCTTTGACAAAAATTTAGCACATTTATCGGTTTTGAGCGTAAACGGTGGATTAATGTTGATTATCGTTTTGAATATTACAAATATTTCAATTATATTTGTGGTGAACCTTTTAGTTTTAGAGCAGAAGTGATTCCTTGTATGATAAACTTTCTACCAAAGCCACATATGCTGTTACTTTCACAATGCACACTAGCACTCTCAATTTTCTACCATAATTCAGATACATTTATGGGTTTTTTGTTTTCAATTGTGGTTTTCAAAATCGTAAAATAGGTTTTCGACCAAAAAATTTCACAGGCTATCTCAAAAGTAGTACTTAAATGACATCTCACCAACTCTGCACTAGTTTCAAATGTACTTTGAGTTGTTAAAAGTGCATGAAATACCACACAACTGGCAAATTGTCATCTGAAAATGACATTATACTGTCCACAGCAATACCTGTGTGGAAGTGCTCGTCCATTTTTGTTTAAATTTTTGGTATGAAACCACTACATTGCCTAGAACAATGAGTTCAGACTATTACAATTCCACTACAATATTACCTTAATTTAAATTACGTATTTTGGGTCATGGTTCATATTTTGTTTGTTGCAAACATATTATTTACCATTAAATCTGAATTGTTCAAACTTAATTTCAAAGCTTCAAAGCACTCTTGTCCACAAATAATTGCTTTTATTATCAAGGAGTATTTTGCAAGTACAAATCTGCTCCTCGAGATTTTTTGATATGAGTGGTTTTTGGTAAGCAATGCATCCACGCAAATAATTTACATTCAAGCATCATATTTCAACTCTTGAAGAATTGTGGTGATGTAATATTTTGACATTAGTCTGATTGGGTGGCACTGGAGTGCTAAAATTGAACTTTAGTCGAAAGGTGATAAATTACTTGGTCTTTTCTGTGAGTTGTTTTTAGTCTCGATGAACTTGTCCAATGCTTTGAATCATTCCAAAATTACAAAAACCCTTGTACACCATTTTCTTAGAGCATTCTAATTTTGGATACCGTCCGAATATTTGATTTTACCAGGCTAATGAGATTTGTTTGTTGTACCACAGCATTTGGCTCTTGGACCTTACAATTAAAGTTTATATTACTTTATTCACATAATGGTAACTTGCTAATATTTAACTACTTCAAACTTAATATCAATATTTAAAAAAAAATCACAAGTTATTAATATAAACTGGGGAAATTAGAAATGTGCTAAATTCGTGTCCAGCTTAGAAACAGCTTGAACAACCTAAAACAGTTGCTTTTTATTAAATCAGGAAAAAGCTTAATACTTAAGGCAATGGATTTTTTGAGCGAAGTAAAGGTTGTCATTGACGATATGAAAACTAACTGATGCTTGTAGAAAATAAAGAATAAATTGAAAATAAGCGTTTGTTGCTACTAGTGTGCTAAATTTGTGTCCACCACTGTATGTGTGAAAATAAAAAACTGAAACCGAAAACGAACCGAATACAGACCGAACCGAATGAAACCGCATATGTGTGAAACAAGCCTAACTGAAAGAAACTACACCTTTGTATCGATATTTATGTACATACATACATATAATCTATGTGTATGATATACATTAACCCTGTTTTTTAGTGCATTTTTATCTTCGCTTAGAAAAAAGTAGCATGTTTAATACAACAACAATACGGAATTATACCAGTTTGTTGTTGTAATTAACATGCTACTTTTTTCTAAGCGAAGATAAAAATGCACTAAAAAACAGGGCTATTATTGTATTTCTTGTCATGAAAAAGTGCTTCTTATCTAAGCCTTTCGCAATCGGCAGAAAAGCATGCTCACAATAATATTTGAGAGTTGTAAAGTCACTAGGCCTTCGTTTTTCACGAGTTGTATTGTAAAGCTTAAATTCGAATGGTATATGTATAAAAAAGATACTTTAAACAGCACCAATTACAATTTAATTGATACAAAATAAATACTTCTACAATAATATTAAATTTATTTTTGTTTCAGGTTGTTTCCCTTGGAGCTATACTCTACATGGCTGGTTGTATTGGTTTTATTTTTCTAGCTATATTAAGTCCAGCAAAAATGGAACACCTTGCCCTAATCTATTTTGGAGGACTTTCATCTAGTTTCCTTTACACGGGTGGCATTGGATTTAAATACATTGCACTCGGCGATGTTGTTATTCTGATTTTGTTTGGTCCACTTTCGGTGCTGTTTGCTTTTATGACCCAAACAGGGCACGTTGATTGGCGAACAATATATTATGCTATTCCACTAGCACTCAACACAGAAGCTATTTTACATAGCAACAATACCCGTGACGTTGAAAACGATCGAAAAGCTGGCATTGTAACTTTGGCGATCTTAATCGGACGAACTTCATCACACGTTCTCTACGCTCTACTTTTATTTACTCCATATAGCATTTTTGTAGTTTATGGCTTAAAGTATTCATTGTGGTTCTTACTCCCCCTCATCACAGTGCCACATGCATTCAAAATCGAGAAGCTATTCCGTAATGAACAAACAATGAATTCTGTACCCAGACAAACTGCTAAATTGAATTTCTTTTTTGGAATATTATATGTGGTAGCCTGTTGCTGTGCAAAGACACTGCCCGCATTCAGCTTTAGAAGGTATTAAACTTTCAATTCTTTACTTAAAATAAAATACATATTGTATGAAATTGCTTTGGAATAATAAGAGAATTTATATATGCTCAAAATAAAATAAAAATAAAACAGTTATTGTAGCGTACTACATTATAAGTATTCGATGTTAACAAAAGTGAAGAATAAATACTTAATTTTCATCTATGTCATGTATGTATGTATGCGAACATGCGGAAATATTGTTTTAACGATTTCCTATTCTCAAAATTTTAAATTAAACGGCAGCTGTGATTGGGGCTTCATAAACCAATCAATCTGTGAGCTTTATTCTTATAGATTATTCTCGTAAAGATTTGCTTCGAAGTTATAATAAGCGCATTAGTCACCAACTTGTTTTAACTTTTTTTTATGTTGAAGTGGTAAATATTAGTTAAGTACATAAATAAGCTGTTAAACAAAAAATAAAAACAAAACATTACTAAATAGAAACTTGACAATAAGTAATTTTAACGACGCTGAGCATAAAAACATACACAAAACGCACCATTTTTATTTAAAACAAAAAAATATCATTGTTTGTCTACACCACACACTGTTGATTGTACCTAATTGTAATTATAATTTTATAAATTGTTGTCCTAAAGTTATTTTCTTAATACATATTTTACTTTATTTTGTTTTATACGTTATTTAAATTCTCATCAGTTTCAATTATTACATTATCAAATAATGTACTACATTTATACAATTGAATATGAAGAAAATTTGAAAAGAATTTCTTGAACTACATTTATACATACAAATATATTTGAAAAAAAAAATCAAATAATAATTTACAAAAAATACTTGACATATTTCTCAGCAATTCTTTATAGTAAAAAATAATAATAATAATAAATTCTATCCAGTGTTTTTAATAGATTATATCGATAATTTTATTTAATTGTTATTTATTGAGAGTGAAACGATTTTTAAAACTTTTTTTTAGAAAGAGGATCAAAATAATTAAGTAAATAAATAATAAACAAAAAATATATAAAATATATTCATAAGAGTTTTACATTTTTTTAAGAACCAACTGAAATTAAAATTATATTTAAAAAAACATTAACAACAAGAAATTATCGTAACAATTGTTGTACTACAAAAATAAAGAAAAAGTGAAAAGGAATAAATATATCAATTAAATTCTAACAACCGATTTTAGTTTTAAGTGTATTTACTCAAAACAAACAAATATTTATATTAAAATGTAAGCCTAGCAAAAGTAGTAGATGCTAGATCTAAATAAACGAAACTTATTGCGAAAACCATTTTTGTCTTTTATTTTCTTTCGGTTTTTCTATTACTCAGCTAAAAAAATAATGGGGTACTTATAAGGTTTTATAATATAAATTCTATATACTACTGAAATAAATCAGCCAAGTAGAAGACTTAGCATTAAGGATTGGACTTGTTGAATTATTGATTCAAAATAGCTTTTTATGGCCTTTAGTCTTACAAATTGGCGTTTCGTCCGGCTTACTCACTTGGACTCATCAGTGACATAGTGAGGGCTATCGTTCTCCTTCAAATGTTTCAATATAAAATTTATTAAAATATTAGTTTTACTAATATTATAATTTCTCAAATGTTTGAGTTAAATTGATTCTTTAAGATGAATAACTTGGGTGAATAAATATCTTTCTTATGAGTTATTTTGAAAGCAAACTCCAGTTAACGCACCAAATTTGGTGAGTTATTTGAGAAGCCCAAATGAACTCGCACTGAAAAAATTGGGTTCTATTATTTTTCTACAATAATGATACCTCTACCGAAAGTTAAAAATGATTAATATAAATGTAAACATTTTCAGCAGATACGTATTTAAGCCACGGCGGCCGCATTGATTTCGTTTTTTTTTTGTTATTCAATTCAGCATTTAAAAGTATCTTATGTTTAGGTTGTACCAGGGTAAATATTTCCGTTTGATACTCTACGATTACCCCCTCAAAAAATACACCTAATTGTGAAATAATTTATAGAATTTTTTATCCTTTATTCTCATGGTACATGAAACGTTTTCACCAAGTTTCATCATGGTTCGAATTTTGTTTTACTATTTTACCTGCGCTAAAAAAGAAGGTATTCTGGAAGACTAATTTTGTATAGAACGAACAAGTGTACGTTTATTTCATGAATGAGTTAAAATTTTAAAGTCTGGTATTTCTTCTTTATCTCGGACCCACAATGGACTGGTAAGTATCTGTGCCTTAATATACTCGGATGCTTTGAAACATTTTGTGCTGCAAAACATTTTCCTATAAGTGATGTCGTATACTTTGTTGGTACATGTCGATATTTGATATTTTTTCGTGGGTACGCTAAAAATATTTATTTTAAATATTTTTAAAATAATAATATTTTATAGCTTACTTAAGCAGGAGAGTATCACAGAGAGGATAGCCACATATTTTTAAAATGAATCGTTCTTCTACAACATCTTCATAGTGGCTTTGGTTAATGTGTTGAAGCTACTCAATCGAAATCATAAATAGAGGCGTTAAGAAGAGATAAGTGAGGAGAGTTATGAAGATAACCAAGGATCTTACCATTTTTAAAAAATCTTCAGGTGCTACCGTGGCCTCAAGAAAGTGCTCTACGACAAGTTTTGCTTTAGCTTTGCATTCTCGTTTTTTCTTTACCGCTTGTATGAGTTGTTCTTTGCTGTAATTTGTTTAAAGAATAGTTTCTAACGAGTGCAGAATTAGGGATCAAATACCTCAGTGCTTGTTGCTGTGATGATTTGCTTTGATGACTTTTAATTTCTTCTGTTGACATGTTCTATGTTTTCAATCAATTCAGAATGAAGTAATTTAGTTGAGATGAAAATTATCGCTTAATTTTGTACTATATTTTCTATATTTTTAACGCAGATTTTTATCAAAATTTCACTGAAACAAGACACAAAATGCATTTGTTTTGAGAGTGACAGCTGAGGCTTACAGCGTCAGCCTTCTTTTTGACAGATAAGGAGCCTGATTACACCATTCGTTTTTTCGTTCGTTTCGTCTTTCATCTTCAGGTATGTACGTACCTTCATGATTACACACAACGAAAAAATTCCATACGTGATTTTGACGTTCAACAAATTTGAGGTTGATTTATTGGAAAATAGGCAGTAATAATTATTAAAAATAAAAAAAATCTTAAAGTTTGCACACGTTCTTTCGTTACTTCATTCCCCCTACATTTTTACACCCCTCACCCAATGTGTCAAAAAAAAGTCCCCTTTCACACGAAGAAACAAGTTGCTGGAGATTTGTTTCACGTTTTCTTTTAACATGCTGGCTCCACCTGCCATAAATGAACATGTCCAATAAAAATCCAATGGAGTCAGAAAAATCCATGTCTTGTCGACGACATGTCGAAGAAAACCAACTTTTGAACACGATATGTATGCTGTTCAAAGCTTGGCCATAAGATTTGACTTCTCACGTGCGTGTGTTTTTTTTTTTTTTTCGTTATTAAAAAAAGTCTCTTTTCTGTTATCTGGAGTAAGGGCGTGTGTAAAAGATAGAAGCAGTGGTGAGATGGAAATGAAACGACATGACATGATTTGCCCAGCGAGAAAGAATCTGCTGATTGTTGATTGGATTGTAGTTCAGATGTTGGATATCTGTATGCCCTGTGGAGTTGGGGTGTAATCTCCTTAATAGCCATTCCACACTATCCCACTGAGTATTAACACTTGTCAAAAAAGTGGGAAGAAATCATGTATAATAGTGTGGAAACAAAATATGAAATTTCATCACACACAAATTGACAGCGCATCCGACACGATTTGACATGTGTTTATACCTGAAAATATTTAGGATTGGTTCTAAAACCATCACACATTCTATCCCACTTGGGCGTTTGAGGTTATGGTGAAACTGATTTGTTTTGATGCAAGTGTGGAAGCAAAATATGAAAATCATTTTCATCACACAAATTTGGCAGTCGTATGAAATTCTTTCCCACTTTATTCTGACATGTGTTAATACTCTGTGGGATAGTGTAGAGGCACTTTAAAAATCTCTTGTACCTTTCATACAAGGAATCAAATCTCCAGGCAATTTTTGAAATTTCCTTTGGAAGTCTATTGGTTGAACACATCTAAACCTAGATGTGAAAGGAAATGTCAAAAAAATCTCTTCAAATCCTCGACGGGGAGATTTTGTTCACCCCTTTTTCCTCCTGCCCTTCTCACCGTTTTGCTGGCAAAAGGGCACAAACGAAACACGAAACGACCGAAAAAACGAATCGTGTAATCAGGCTCAAGGGCGCGTTCAAGTCAAAGTTGTTTTCCCTGTCATCAAGCTCTGTTCGAAGAGGAGTGCACGAAAATTTTCCTCCGCTTTTTTGACAGAGCTGAAGAATAAAATAGAAATAAAAATAAAATAAAAATAAAAATAAAAAACAGAATTCCTCACATAGAAGCCAAAACAGCTCTCTTTTTCTTTTCTTATGTAATTTACTGCGAAAAAAAATAATTGAGCAAGCGAATCTAAAAGTATGTTGTCAAAATTAATCTTCTCATGCGATGAAAACAATACTTCCGTATTAGGCGTTTTTCTTTTTTAATTCAGAAAAGAGCTCTGAACAGAGTCCGAGCATGTCGAGCATGTTCTGAACATCATCTGAGCAAGTTTGTTCTGACCACCCTGAACTATTTTTGAAATACACCTGAACACTAGCTGTCAAATGCTATGCGTTCAGCATTGAACTCAGTCTGCTCGGTCATTTTATTCTGAGCTCATAGAGCGCGCTCTGAACAAACTCTGAACACACTCAGAACGAAAAAAGAAATACAAATTTTTAGCTCTGAACGCTCAGAGCTAAAAAAGAAACACAACTTTTTGTTTGACAGTTCAGGCTCTGCTCTGAACTAAAAAAGAAAAACCCCTATTATATACCATTGTACCAAATTGTTTGGAATTTTGTAGTAACCCATGTTTATCAGCCCTATTCTGCTATTCACGTGAATCGAAGATTCGATTCACTCAAGCGATTCATTCTGCTATCCATCGGGCGAACTCCACTATCACAACCCAATTTGACATTTATGTGCGAGCAGCAGCTGTTAATTGAAAGTGAAAATCTTGTGAAAGTTGCTGGCAACTAAGTTTCCTCGTGTGAAAGGGGACAAAGAAAACTTTTTTAAGAGATCCCCTCAACATGAACTCACCTATTATTTTCCTTTATCAGCAAGTGTTTTATTTTTATTTGTATTGAAAAGTAAAATAAACCAGGATGACTGATGATATTAAAAAGTATTTTAATAGCCTTTTACAAAAGTAATAATTTTTGTTATTGATATCCGAAAAATATTTACTCTGATAATAAATATATAACTATTTACAGAGTCAATGGACTGTACCTAATTCTAATCACAGATCGAGATGGAGTTCCTTTACTCAAAGTAAGTCAGGAAAGGAATGTCGACTTTGCTTTGATGCCATCCTTTATACCAACGTTCACAACAGCTAGTGACCAAGCTGGAAAATTAGGACTTGGCAGAAATAAAACAATAATCTCAATGTATTCCAATTTTCAGGTGAAAAAAATGAGTTATTCTTCGTCATATTGAAACAAATCTCACGATCAAAATATTGTTTGCAGGTTGTTCAGATGAATAAGTTGCCATTAATATTAACATTCGTTGGGGCAGAAAATTGCAATACTGGTCACATTCTTTCGCTCGAAAAACAAATTGATACCCATTTGGATGATATAAAGCTAGCCGTGACGGAGCCCTAGGTTTTGTAAGTTAAAAACAATATTTAAGTATTGTTTTGTAAATAAAAAATCAATAATTAAAATAAACTGTTGATATAGAATCTGATAAGAAATCTGTTTCAAATACCAGATTGACCAGCCGTTCAGTTAATAGGTTAGTTACCTGTTTCTATATTGAATCCCGTATTTTGTATTCTATTGTTCACACAAATGTGCTCCGTTCCCTTGGTTTGTACTAGTATATCTTTTCTTCTATATTATACTCCTACCTTCCTGGGCTTAAGCCTCTGGCAATCAGACTAGAAACTTCAATTTGCTTGAAAGTCCCCTATGATTATTCAACTTGTCCAATGCTAATGGGAACACGTAAAGAAATATACTACCCAAAAAATCATTCAACTTTCTTTTGCTTTAAAAGAAAAAGAGATAGGTACATAGGTCCGCCATCTAATCTCAAAAATAATATTTGTAAAAATGGTAGGTTTAAAGTATGTACCTAGGTACTAATAAAGATAATAATAATAAAAGACAAGAGTAGGTAAAGATGGTTTTGGTATATCTAATGCAAGTTTTTCGTTGCGGCATTACAAAAAATAATATTAATATTGATAAAAGTAAAGAAAATTTAATATGTACCTACTTTACAATAGAAAATAGAAAACTCTGTTATATTTTGGCAAGCATAGCTTCATTTAATCGGTTATTTTTTTGTGTAATTCATTTAATATCAATGTAAAAAAGAATGGTACATTTATTTGTAGGTATGTATAATTAGTATCTTATGTCTACTTTGAATATGTCATTTTGTCTTTATTATGATAAGTCAAATTATTAAAAAAAGTCTTTTGACCTGTTATTGCTTTACGAAATTAATACCTTAGAAAAATTAGTATATGTACGTTCTTTTGCGTAAATACTTTAAAATGCAATATATTTTGGTATGTTGTCGTTGGTATTAAAATTGTTAATGAACACAGATCGTTTATGGCGTTTAATTTGCGCCCAAACTATTTACTTGAGTTTCTCCTTGAGCCAATCTTCAGTTAGCTCATCCAGCTCACGAATTTCATAGACTCTGGTCAAGTCGACTTCGCGCTGTAGAGCACTCTTTGTGCATGCATACATCATTTGTAATTCAATCTGCCATCAGAAATGAAAATTTGGGTTAAATTTTATGTTTTAAAATTGAATTAAACGCTATACAAACCTGACTGTCTCTTGGAGTGTAGAATATGAAGCACATCGGATATGAAATTCTTTGGTCATCATGCACCATCTTATATGTGTAAATAACATATCTCGGCTGATGTCCTGGCAGAAGATCCTGCAGTTCATCGACTGAGATATCGTCAATTAGTTCGTCCAAAACAACTAATTGTTTTTCCCGATCAACTTTTACTAAATAATGCAAAAGGGCAACAAACAAAAGATTGAATGAAGCAACTTGATTAGCTCTAATCATTTACAGAGGAAGTACGAAGGAAAAAGAGAAATTCAACAAAGGCGTAATGATTTTTGAAAACTTACATATTAGTGCTGAGTTTGAAGAATTTTTCCTGAAGCGAAACTTCTTTAATTCGTCACGTACCTCATTGGAAATATCGCATATCTTACCGTCACCCTTTAAACATGAGTAAGTTCATTAAATAGATTAAAACGAATAAATCAAATTAAAGTCAGTAGTCACCAACATCACAGTACGTAATTTTTTTTGTTTTGTCTAATTAGTCATACATTAACATAAATGTAGGTAGGTATCAGAGAATATGATATGATTTGATATTCTCTGGTAGGTATTAGGTATGGAAGTATAGTTTAAAATTATTGTTTTAATATTTACCATGATAATTTGTTTTCTTGTTTAAGAGATAGTTTTACTTAAATATTGTTCTATATAGTGTTTCGGTGCGAAAACATTTATTAACTTAAAAGCTATCGTGGCATAAACAAAACGCCCAGTGAGAATTTTATTTTTGTGTTGGTTTTACTTCGCCTTTTTTTGCAGAAAAAAAGATTTGTCGACGATTGACGTATCGTAGTTTTGTAGTAGATTTTTGAAAAGTTTACTTGTGTCCAAAAGTAATGTGCCAGAATATATACAATTGAGAATTTGTAATAGCGAGGCAATAGATATTAGCCCTTTTTTTTTAGTGCATTTTTATCTTCGCTCAGAAAAAAGTAGCATGTTAAATACAACAACAATACGGAATTATACCAGTTTGTTGTTGTAATTAACATGCTACTTTTTTCTAAGCGAAGATAAAAATGCACTAAAAAACAGGGCTATTCTCAGAAATGGAGAAAAAAGAAATTTAAACCTACATAATTGAGTGAAAAATGTCACCGTTGGTCGAAAAGTACTTTTTCAAGTTGAATTTTCATTGATGTACGTTATTATTCTTGATTATCTCCTTGGCAATCGATAGAATTCAGGGTTCTAGACCTAAATTAACAAACAAAAATACCAAAAGTCAAAATGTCACCATTTGTTCCTAAACTCAAATATTAACTGGACAATTGATTTATTTATTTTTAAATGGCTGGATTTTGACAGTTCATGGCGGCCATGTTGTTTTATGCGTTGTTACACGCCGTTTCCACTGAGCATGTATTCCCAGTGGAGGCGGCATGGAAATTTGTCTGTTTTTTATCCTTCGAACAAAATGCACAATTTAAACAATGCAAAGACAGGGTTAAAAAAACAAACCGTTCATTCGCTTTGTTCTGGAGCATTTGGAAGCGGACCCCGATTTCAGCAAAAAAAACTCTCACACCTAACATGTTTTATTCAATTTTAACATCTACCCGATCTTGGCAAATTCTTTATTTCATTAAATCTGGTGCCTGCCATTTGGACAGACTGATTAATGGGGTTTTCTTTTGGTAACAAAAATTGATTTTTTTCCCCTTCAGATCTGTCAAAACACAGATTTTGGCAATTAAAGCCTTCTAATGGGCACAAAAATCAATTTTTTTTTTTGATCGAAAATCAATTTTGCAGATCTGGATTTTTCGGCAGATTTACCCCTCTTTTACTAACACCATTACACGCCAGAACAATTGAAAGCCATCAGTTTGACATGTCTGGTTCGCTATAGCTTCACAGACACAAATTATTCACCAATGCACAGAAAAAGAAAAATCAATCAAGTCGTATACCATTCACGACGAAAAAAATCAATTTTCGGATCAAAATCTGAATTTACCAAAAGAAAACCCCATAAATCTTTAATTATAATTAGCATTAGACAACAAAATACGACCTTTCTGTAAGGCGCCAGTTATAGCTATCATTGAAACTCATCATTGAAAATTTTAATGATAGATTTTGAGATGTTTAGAAAGTAAAATCAATTAATATTTTGATGGACAAATAAAGCTTAAAGCGGGCCATTCACGTTAAAACTGTCGTAAGGACTGTCCGACAAATTTCAGTCTAAAACGACGGATTCTACCGTGAATGTCTTTGTTGTACATTGGACCGTGCGACTAACGACAGGTTGGAAGTCCGTTGAAAATTTCAACGAACCTTGCGACACGACCGAATGGTCGTATAGTGAATGGCAGTTTCTGAGACAGTCCTTGCGACCGAACTACTCAGTCTACGAATAATCTTCATAGTTTTTATTTTGTTTCTAGGAGACGAGATAAATAAAAATCAAATTGAAAGAATTTTTTGACACACTGTTCGTAAAACTGGTTCGCAACGTGTGTGCGTACCTTCGATAGTCGTTGCAACAGTCCGATCGACAGCCTGTGTGACAGTCTTAACGTGAATGGCCCGCTTAAGACTTAATAAATATTTCTAGTCAAAAACAAAATATGGGTATTCATACAACAGCGTAAAGTCGTCGTAAACGTTGTAAACTTTTAAACTTCGTAATTCTGTCACAATTTGTATGGAAAATTTGACATATTTACGAAGTTTACAACTTTACGATGTTTACGACGAGTTTACGCTGTTGCATGAATACCCTTAATATCAAATATGCCCAACTTTCTTCAAAAAATTACTTTTAATTTTTTAATGATCATTGGTAAGGTAGTTCAATCATTGAAATAAGAAAAGTGTTTTTATGTTGAAAGTTAGGCCTTTTTGAATTTTTGTTTGGCTAGAAATATTAATTAAGTCTTAACCTTTATTTGTTCATCAAAATAAATGATTTTACTTACTAAACGTCTCAAAATCAATCATTAAAATTTTCAATGATAGCTATAACTCGCACCCAAAGAACTCTTAAGTACAATATGAAAACAAATTAGGGAGACACAAAAAACTAATAAAATCCAACCAACAAAATGCAATTTTTAGAGCCTAAAAGGTTTTGAAACTGGTTGGCACGAATTACATATTTGCTATCGATATGGCCTTTCCATTTTGCCTGTGATAGTGGTCGCTAGCTCTAGGTGTTGTTTATTTTCTCTTTCATTTTAGATTGAATTAAATATTACAAAACTACTTACATACATGGCAACTACAGTTATCAAAATAATTGCCACTTATTTTACAAGTGAATTAAAATAGAACCCAATAAAGTCGTTGCAGGCGCCACCTTTTTGAAATTGATTAAATTACTTCGGTGAAAGGTGATTGGGGATCACTTTAAACTGACTGAATTTCGAATTGGCAATGCTGAAACTGGGAATTCTTCTCACGAACTGAAACTAGAAGTAAAATGTTGACGATTATGAAAACTCCAGAAACTTTAATATAATACTGGATAAACATGAAACTGTTCTTGTAAACTTAACTTGTAACATTTAAAACTATCTGAAGCTCCATTTACATTTTCGTTCTTCATTCCGCGAAAGTTTGTTCACCGAACAACGAATAGAAAATACAAAAAGGCTTAGAATTTTTTCATTGTTCGTGTTATAATTATGTATGTATATAAAGTCTGTCTGATTTTGATTTTTTAAAACCACCAACTTAAGATACAAATCTAACACTAACAACAACTTACCTTCAAAACTGTGTGCTTTTGAAAAAGCCATTCCGCCAGAAATATTTAAGGGTTGTTGCCTTTTCAAGTTTTCCAATGTATGCAACACTTTCTTATGAAAAATCCATCCAATTATTTTCGGGCTTTCGTTTAAAAGAAAGGAAAGTTTTTGGACCCTTATTCAAATGTAGGTACCATCTTTACCATACTTAAAACTGATTGAAACGTCAATCGATCCCGTAACTATCCACAACTACATATATACAATTTCCTTATATGTACATAATTTTTTATTTTATATCAACAACTTTACGTTTAGTTATGATCAATAATATAAGTTTCTTTCTTCTCAGTTGTTTTCGTTAATGGCGTTATGAGAAGGCATACAATTTATTCATATTTCATCTATCTTTATAAGCTATTCGTGAATAAAATAAATAAATATAGCGGCATTATTTTATTTGTTTATTTGGTTAACGTCTTAGTTATAAATGTATTTTTTTAAGCTTTCTTTCTAAAATAAAAGATCGAATAGGTTAAATTTAATGTTCATACTTATAATTATCCTGAGCTTATCTGCAAGTGATGAATCTCTTAAATGATAGCATTGACCCACCCGCTACATTAAATGCTAACAAACCAGTAGCAAGAGTTATGCAGAAGTTTGCTGTTAGTGTTGTAGCATAGAGCTCTGATGCATTTAATAGAGTTATGCCAGATACAAGTAAATGGGAACAGAAGACATAAGCAACATGAAGATACTTTGATGTGTCCATGGCGTTAAAGAAAATCACACTCCAGAATGTGTGAAGCAAAATTATGGAAAGAGCTTGTGCAGCGGAGACCAAGAAGAATACTTGACTTTCACCCTTGAGACCCATTGTTGCTGGGCCAGTCTTTAAATATTACGATAAGTACAAAGTAAATAAAAAATATGATTTTTTTTGTTACCATATCAGCGAGAACATTAACAAGTGCAAAAGCGGCACTTATTATTCCGAATCCAAGGCCTGATACATAAGCTAGAATGTGCTTATTGTCCGTTACACGGGAATCATCAGCAACTTCTCTTAAGCCATTCTCCGTGCTACGGAGTATTTTGTAAATAAAGTATCGAAAGCATTCCTAACGAAATAATTGTGTAATGATTATAACATGTAACTGAGGTTTATCGATTTTTAAGGAATTTACCTGGAATATTATCGAGAATGTGACACCAAAAGCTAGGTGTTCTCGCAAAGGAACCACTGAAAACCACAAGAGCGACGATATAAGTAATGAAAGCAGCCAGAAGAATGAAGCTGCTATGAGAATGATAATGCGAACTGGATCGTGGGCGATAGTTAATATAAACATGTGTAGTGCTGGGCCAAATGCGAGCAATGTGCAACCAAAAAATTCAGCTAAAGTCATTTTATAGGTAGGTGGATTTAATAAACAAATTGAATTATAGCTATTTGTTTAAGATAAAGAACTGATTTTTTGTTAAACTACGGCGAGAATGCAGTCGCTCCAACAAACAAGAAAGATGAAAGTTCTAAATTGTAAACGTCAGAAAAATATACTGTCAGTCGTGACAAATGAATCTGTTCAGCAAATCTCCCCAATGAGTGAGTACATAAAAATTAAACTACTAAACTTTATATGGAAAACCATAGAAGAATTTGAACAGAAGTTGGGTCTTTTCTTTACAATTGGACAGTTTATATTTCTGAGATCTCAGAGGGCTCAGAAATATATACATGTTTCCTCTCAGAAATTCTTCACTTCACTAAAAACAGACTGAATTTTTTTGGATTCGCTTGCTCAATTATTTTTTGTTGCAGTAAATTACATAATCAACGCGAAACATTCGCCGACGATGCGAAATCATTCACAATAAAGGCTCTCCCAAACCAACGCGAATCATTCGCTGACGAGGCGAAATCATTCACAATAACACAAAATATGAAAGATATATAATACAAAACAACAACAAAAAACTGACTCTGCGAATGATTCGCTATGATTTCGCGTTGGTTTGGGAGAGCCTTTACAACATTCAACAATTCGTAGACGACGAAAAATCATTCAGAATAATATAAAATATGAAAGATACACAATGCTAAACAACAACAAAAAACTTTCTTTGCGAATGATTCGCTATGAGTTCGCGTTGGTTTGGGAGCCTTTAATCTACAAAAGTCTTTATTCACCCAAAGCTTGAATACAATTCTCATATTTAGGCAGGTACTCCAGTAACCCTTTTAAAGGCTATCCCAAACCAACGCGAAATCGAAGCGATAATTCGCAGACATTTTTTTGTTGTTGTTTAGCATTGTGTATTTTTCATATTTTGTATTATTGTGAATGATTTCGCGTCGTCGGTGAATGTTTCGCGTTGGTTTGGGGCAGCCTTAAGGCTCTCCCAAACTAACGCGAAACATTCGCCGACGACGCGAAATCATTCAAAATAAATTCTCTCCCAAACCAACGCGAATTATTCGCCAATATGAAAGATACACAATGCTTAATAACAACAAAAGAACCTTAATACAAAATATGAAAGATACACAATGCTAAACAACAATAAAAAAACTGTCTCCGAATTATTCGCTATGATTCAGCGTTGGTTTGAGAGAGCCTTAACGGCAACAGGAAACTTAATAGGCGCGTCTCACCAAATAAAATCTCTGAGCGCTCAGAGATTTTTTAAGTGGAACAAAAAATCTCACCTGAGCACTGAGATTTTTTCCGGAGATTACTGAGACGAAAATTTTTTGGATTCATTTCTCAATGTTCCATCTCAGCTAAAACAGCTGTTCATTTGACAGCCAAATTGAAATTTCTCGGTGATATGCAAATAGTAAATCGGTAAAAAAATAAAAAATATAGGTGAAATGTTAACAAAAATGAAAATATATTGAACTTACAATTATTTTTCATTCATTTTATAAAATTTTGTGCCTAAGCATTTAAATATTTTAAGCAATGTTGAAATTTTGTTTCCACAAATTCAGTTCGAAAATTATAACACATGTTTTTTATACAATTCAACGGAGAATCTTGTCCCACCAAAGCATTCCGCCTCCGTTTACTTGACATTGAGGGCTCAGTGAGATTTCAGTTGGTGAGACGCGCCTAATATGGTTTATGATTTATTTTCAACAAAAAATTCTTTCAATAAATAGGTTCAGTATAAAATGTTTTCAAACTTTTTAAGTTTTCTGCAAAATGAAACAATTTGTTGCCAAAACTGTTCATCAAAAAAAACTTTATTTGAAAATAAAGCATAAGAATGGGCTACTGACTTTCCAAAAAGCAACAAAACAGCACTGTTTGTTGCCGTTATTTTGTAATTTTTTTTCTTGTCTACTTCCAACCAACATATCGTCCACTTTATGCCAGAAACATGAATATGCAAAAATCAACTAATGGTTTAACTGATATTTTAAAATATAACATTTTCTTCCATAAAGCATAGTTTACAGTTCCCATGCGAAAAAAATATTAAAATTTTCAAAACGATTTTCCATCTATTCTGTGCCCCAAATTGAATAATATTCAAGGCAAAAAACGTTTGCCTTGGCCTAAGCCACCCATTGAGTCATTAATTTACCTTAATTAATAAACTATAGGCCTAAAAATGGAAAATAATTATTTTTGGATGCAAAAACTATTTGCATGCTAATAAAGCCTTGAGGTGAAAAAAAATTTTTTTTTGGAAGTGTAAACCGACCATCCAAAAAAAAAAATATTTTATTCACCACACTTTTTTCGCATGCAAAACAATTGCCGGGCCATTGTTTTGCATGACATTCCATGACAGCAATGTTTTATTTTTTTGCATGAAACTGTAAACTAGTCATGCAAAAATTAATTTTGCCTTTCACCTCAATTATTTTTGACATGCGAGAATATTTGCCTAGGTTTTTTTTTGCACACGGGAACTGTAAACTAGGCTTAAGCCTAGTTTACAGTTCCCGTGCGCAAAAATCTATGCAAATATTCTCGCATGTCAAAAATAATTGAGGTGAAATGTAAAATTAATTGTTTGCATGATTGGTTTACAGTTTCATGCAAAAAAAAAACTATGCTGTCATGGAATGTCATGCAAAACAATGGACCGGCAATTGATTTGCATGCGAAAAAAAGTGTGGTGAATAAAATTTTTTTTTGTGATGGTCGGTTTATACTTCCAAAAAAAAAAATATATTCACCTCGAGGCATTATTTGCATGGTTTTCGCATCCAAAAATAATTATTTTCCATTTTTAGGCCTATAGCTTGTCAATTAAGGGTTGATGACTTGATGGGTGGTTTAGGCCAAAGCAAACGTTTTTCGCCTTGAATATTATTCAACTTGGTGCGCAGAATAGGTGGAAAATCGTTTTGAAAATTTTGATTTTTTTTCGCATCGGAACTGTAAACTATGCTTATACACACATTAAAAGTACTGTAGTGTCATGGAATACCGATTAATTTATAAAACTAACTAACCACCACGAACAAATTTAATTTGCACATTCATGTTTTTGGCATAAGGGGAACGATATGCTCTGAATTTTTTGGCCGATTTTACGCGAATCAGCTTGTATTCAAAAAATTGGAAATTTAAGTAACCCCTACAGCGACTATAGGGAATGAAAATACAAATCCGAAAAAATTAGGGAATTTTTTTCTTCATTTAGCGCCGATTCAGGCCCATCCAAGATGACCCTTTTTTTAACGACCATCCTGATATACATACATACGTAAAATCAAAAATTATCATGCAATAAAAAAGAATAGAAGCAGAGAAGTTCTCACTATACCTTTATTCAGTTAGTTTTTTCTCTTAACCTGACGGCGAACTTATAAAAGTTATTATGGGTATTCATACAACAGCGTAAACTCATCGTAAACGTTGTAAAGATTAAAACTTCGTAATTCTGTCACAATTTGTATGAAAAATTTGACAGATTTACGAAGTTTAAAACTTTACCACGTTTACGACGACTTTACGATGTTTCATGAATACCCTTATTGTGATATTAGTTTAAACACCAAGTGCCTTTATCACAGAACAACAAGACAGCGATAAACGTCAAATTTATTAAATTAGATTCTCTTGAAAATTCCCAAATGAAATATCGGTTAAGGTTTGAACTCAAAAGACAAAACATTAAACAAAAAAAAAATGAATTTACATTAATCGAAAGCTTAATAGAATCTTATAGCAGTTGACTGTGACTTTTGAATATCATTAACGTCACCTATAACATGGTACTGAGATCTAGTTCCAAAGGCTATTAATATTTTCTCATTTACACTAAGCGTTTTGCTTTGATAGGAAGGCGAACGTAATTTGTGGGAGAATCTTTCAGTTAGATAAAACAATAACTTGTAATAGACCGAGATCCAACGACATAAAAAGTTAAGTCATTTTCTTGGCATATTGTAAGGTAGAATTAGAATTAAAAAAAAAAATAGAAGAAAATGTTCACCTGTTCGACACGTGTTAAGGTTAGCAGACAAACGGTTATTGGTTCAAAACCTGAAGGGCTATTTATTATATTTTAAAGATATAAAAGACTCGATTTATACTTAGCAAATGTTATTTTAATTAGTAAAAAGTTTTGTTAGCATAAGTTGAGAAAAGCAAAAAGAAGTGACGAACGTAAAAGATAGTTGAGTACAAGAATTTTAAAAGAAAAAACTCACCAGAGGCGGTTAACTTTAAATTGCATTTACATGTGCATTATTATTACAACACTATTATTGATATGAGTATAAGAAGAATAGTACAACAGCATCTAACTGATGAGCCCAACTATTGTACCTGGGCGAAACGCATTTGGACTAAAGGTTGCAAAAAACTTTTAATTTGAATTAAATTCAATAGTCCATAAAACATAAACAAAAATAATTTTCTATTATTTGCGTTTTTGTTCTTATACTTATGTATACTAGCCAGACCACGGGCTTTAACATCATATATCCGTGGCGGTCGTGAAGAACCAGGTACCTAACTCGAACACAAATAAATTTGGAAGATCGGGGTCAATGTTTAATAACATTGACAAAATCTGACTTATGTCAAAACAAGTGTTCATCACGTATTTTCAAATAGGTAGGTATATAAGGAAAGTATTAGATGAAGTCAAAATTTTTTTAAATATTGTTAACTATTTATTTAGCAATTTTTGAAAAATAAAAATTCACTTCAGGTATCTCGACTTACCTGGTTCTTCACGACGGCCATGGATATATTCTAGGTGACTGAATTTAAACAAATTCCCCTTGTTGACTTCGAGCAAGTCGGCAAAAGTTGGTTGAAATTTATCAACTATTCAACAATAATTGTTTTCTCCAGTTACAGCAACGCTGGATTCGTGAAACTTCCCACTTGTTAAGAAGCCAACACAATTGTTATAGTTCTCCTAGGCTTGCTGTTCCAAATTTTAAAGTTGTTGAATTTCAATTGGTCAACAATCACTTTATATATTGTTGTAAAAGCCACAGCATTACAGCATTATATTTTGTTATAAAATTATTTTGGATATAAAAAATAAATTTAAAAACCGATTTTGAAATGCTATTATGAATTTAGTTTCTATTTGAATGCATGTAGTTTTGAATAGAATGCAATAAACCCTCAATCTGAATTAATGTTTCTTTTTAATTTCTGTTATTGTCTTCTACTATTTAATTGTATCTACTTGTAAGCACTTAAACAGCTTTTTAGGAATAAAAAGCAAATATTTTTATAAACCCACAATTATTTTTTATAAATTAATTAGGTAGGTATATACTTTTTATTCCAAAGCTGAAAACCCAGACAAAATAATTTAAGATTTAGTAATAGACTCAAACAAAATAATGTGGTTTGCGAACAGTTATTCCATAGTCTGACAAAGCCGGCACCAAATCCTCCATAGTCATCGTGTATTTTCGATCTTTGATAGGCTTTTGTCCCTAGAATTACAAAACAATAGAAAGTATGATGTTTAATCGAAAAGCCTTCTCATTATATAAAATACCTTTGCAATGCCATGGCTTGGCGGTTGTAGATTATTGGTTCTGACTTTGCAATGCTGAAGTGAATCGTTGGCTACATCAGCTATGAATTTTTGTGCTGCGACTGATATCAGACGAACTATACGTGGATCAATTGACTCAAAGCCAGCAGAGTTGAGGTAATGAGCTGTGACTGCGTCGGGTACTGTAGGAACGTAATCCTCCAGTTGCATAAGGAAATCACTCAAAATCTGACCTTGAGCACGATCGTCTTGTGCTTGTCGTGAAGAACCACGATAAATACCAAAATTGTCACCACTTATCATATTTATTTTACTATTTTACAAGACGGAAAAACACAACGTACAGCAACAGAGGGCTTGAAAAATGAAAAGTTAAAACTCGAATGTTCCGATTTTTGACGTTTATTTCATTTGTTTTGTTTCGAGTTCCAGTGGAATCGAACAGTAAACTTTACATTTTTATTGTAAAATGAATTCTCACCACCTAGACAAAATATTGAGGTTTTCTAACAGTAATACCATAATCAGCCAACGCTGGAGTCAAATCTTCCATAGCAAGAGTGTATTTCCTGTCCTTAGAAGGTTTCTGGCCCTAAATATCATAGTTGCTAGGTTAACTAGCTGTATATAATAGTGAAAGCAGGGCTTACCTTCGAAGATCCATGTCCTGAAGAGTGCTGGGTATTGCTGGTTCTAGTTTTACAATGTTGCAGAGAATCATTTGCAATATCAGAAATAAATTTCTGGGCTGCCACAGACATTAACCGTATAATTCTTGGGTCAGTGGCTTCGAATCCAGCTGCGTTGAGAAATCTGGCCGAAACTGCGTCTGGGACAGTTGGTATGTAGTCCTCTAATTGCATTATTAAATCACCCAACACTTGGCCAGGAGCTTGTTCGTCTTCTGCTGCTATTGTTACTTCGTTTGTTGCAACCATTTTCTTAAAAATATGTTGAAATCGAATTCTTGTCAATGTAGAAAATTGGTTTTGTTTTCTTCAAGAAGTAGAAGAAATAAAGATATGAATTTCTTGATATGGCTTTGTATGGTGTGGACCAAAAAGGAAATGAGCTTTGACAAGTGAAATGGAATTATAAGATCAGTTCACGGTAGATTGTTATACTGGAACTAGAACATAAGGTAGTGCAATGCACACACTGGCTGTTTGGAAGTTTGAGCTGCGCATAACTGAAAATTTTGTATTGGTAGATCATGTTACCTAACAAACTATTATAATAAATTTCATATAACAGACGGGAATTCATTTGCCTTGCTTCAAATGCTTTTAAACTCTTAAATTTCACCTTACGACTTTTCAAGTACGAGGGTGTATATGGTAGCAGGAGTAGACAAATTGCTGAGTAAAATTTCATAGTTGTCACTTAGTCCGTTGTGCTGATGTTTGGTCTTTTTATATCTCCTAAATTAAATGTCCTATACGTCTGGTGGAGATCTTTTCAATCTCAAGAAGGCTTCTAAATATCAAAAACTGACAGTTCATCTTAAAAAAAGGAAACGATCACTTATGTTCAAAAAGTGTGGGGTATAAAAAATCATCGTGCTATACGAAAAAAAAGTATCGTGTAATTGGAGGAGTTAGCAATCGAAAAGACCATTGTCCCCTTTAAACGAAGAAACAAGTCGTTGGAAAATTTTTCTTAAAAATCTCTTGAATCTTTCATAAAAGGAAACAAAATCTCTAGACAATTCCTGTGGTTGAACACACCTTGAGGGAAAATGTCAAAAAATCCGTGCAAATCATCGACCAGGGAGATTTTGTTCACCTCCCTTTCCTCTTGCCAATGACACAAAGGTTCAGTTGCTGACAACAGGGTTTTCTCGTGTGAAAGGGGTCATACAAATATATATATTCTATTGTGAATTACTTATTTTTGTCATTGTATATATATTATTATAGTACTATCATGGCACAGAAAAAAAAGCTTCGTACTCGGCTCGTTTTCGGTGACATTTTCGGCGCTGTTAACCACGGCGAATTGCTGATGTCAGGGGGTTAAGACAGAGAGGATTATATTTTTTTACTCTGACAACAATAAGGGGCATAAGGGAGATGGGTGCGTCAGCTGTTAGTGTCATGGCAACGACAGAATGAGGTAGAGAAAATAAGTAAAATGTTCATACACGTATACGAAATTATACAATGGTGTTGGTTTCTTTCATGAATTAATGAACACGTAGGTATATCTATAGATATAGGTACAATTATTTTCTTGCAAAAATTGAAATTCGAATTAAAATTTCCAATTTTTGTTTCAAAATGAATTTTAAAGTGTGTATCAATATAGATATTGATTAACTCACTTATTTTATAAGATATATGATTTCTTAATATATTTTATAGTGCATGCATTTATGTAGGTGTCCAATTAGGAGTTAGTTTTCTAAATTAAAATATTTAAGGGGGGGAAGAGGGGGTAAAACTAAGTGAAGGTCGAAAATCTATTTTCTAAACGGGAAAAGATAAAAAGTTGATTTTTTCACCTTTGATAGAAAATAAAATTCTAAGAAGGTTGTTAGACCAACATTTAATTCTAAAAAATCCCGTTTAGAAGATATTAATTTTTGAAAAATGTAAATGTTAAAAAAGCTCTTTGACAAATGTCTTGCTGTTGAATAGTGGAACGTAGGATTAAAATAAAATGTATACCCACGGAAAGTAGACAGAAAAAAAAATTATCCGTGTTTAAGGAATTTTTGATAAAAATAATTTTTCATGCTTGATGATTTTTTTAAAAACAATGCTTTTTTTGGGTGAGTTTTAAGAAGTTTTTAATTTTTAACTTTTTGAGGGGTGAAAAGAAAAACTTGAAATTTTACTGAAAGATAACTATTGTATATTCTAGTATCTGGTAAAAATTTCAATTTTCTAGAACACCGCTAGGTGGATATATTTGAAAATTTACGCTAGTTTCAAGCTCCATACGTTTCGATTTTCACTTTTCAAAACTCAAAAGTTTATGAAAAAATTCAAAATTATGAAAAATAATCTACTACACATTTGTACTTCCAACCATCTTCTAAAATAATGTTTGATAATGTTTAGCGATCAGTTCAATCAGAATGACACTATGTAGGTTTAAATGACTTTCACAAAATCATTTTTAATCAAAAATTTAATAAAATTAATTCACTAATAAATCTTCAACTTCAAAAGTTCTTAACGGATCTTCACGATTGAGGTCTTTAAATGCGCGCTTTGAGATAGCCAACAAATTTGTAACAAAAAATTACCAACAGTAGGGAACAATTTTGAAGTAAAAATTATTTACATGGGTATACTTGCCATACAATTTGTATATCTGTTCAACTAAATCTTTTTATTTCTCAAAATTGGCTACTACGATTATGATGAAATTTTTTCTGTATGCTAAAATTAGTTTGATCTACTACTAAATATTACAAAAAAATATACTTAATAAGGTAAAATTTTGAAAAAAAAATTTGTTTTAAGAAAATTATTTCTTTTTTTTTCAAATTATAAGTTTGAAAATAATTTTTTTTCTTAAATATTGACAAAACAATTTTATTTTAAAAGATTATTAAAGAATGGATTTCTGGCTTTCAGAAAAGCTATTGCATGGTATTATAAGTGTTGCCGTTATTTTTTAATAATTTATTTTCTATTATAAGTCAACTTTTTCGAAAATTAACCCTCTCGCCTAAACGGGGGCAAATGGAACCTCCACCCAAACTAATATTTTTCTTGTCTAGGCCCAACCTACACGCTCTTGGTTTTATCATACTTTTTCAAGAAAAATTCAATGAAATAAGTAATTTAAGGAAATAAAAAAAAAATGTAACTCTATAAATATTGTTATCGCCCATTATTATATATTTATGATCAATAAATATTCAGAATGAACCTACTTAATTTTAAAGAAAATACCTCCCTACACAATTGAAAAACATTCCTCCCTATTAATTTCATTAAAACATTTTTTTTTAGTGGCACTGTGGTTATAGATATATTCTTCATAAATTTCTATTTTCCCAATTTGATACAGTCACTCATACAACCAAACAAAAAAAGTCCAATATAATCTTAATTTTCAAACAATACAACCATACTACAGAAAATTGATAAAGAAAAACGCACAAAATTGATGTTTTTCTTGTCTCCCTTGGGCTCCCATAAATTTTGTATGCGTTGTTCTCTATTCTATTTCCTAAATTATCTGCCCATTCTCCCCTCTTTAATTCGCCACACCCAAAGTTCATACTCGCCTCGCCCAGGTGTCATGCCGAGCGTTCCTCTTCATGATAGTACTATAATAATATATATACAATGTTTTTGTGTGTGAACGATATGAAACAGAACAGCTCATTGTGTATGTATATAAGGGTGGTCGTTAAAAAAGGTCTACGGGCATTGTATATATATTATGAGCAGATAATTTAGGAAATAGAAATAAAAGGTTTAGAGACGAACAGAAGATAGAGAACAACGCATACAAAATTTGTGGGAGTCCAAGGGAGACAAGAAAAACATCAATTTTGTGCGTTTTTCTTTATCAATTTTCCGTAATATGGTTGTATTGTTTGAAAATTGAGACTATATTGGACTTGTTTTGTTTGGTTGTATGAGTGACTGTAGCAAATTGGGATAATAGAAATTTATCATGAATATTTCTATAATAACAGTCGCACTAAAAAAATGTTTTACTGAAATTAATAGGGAGGAATGTTTTTCAATTATGTAGGGAGGTATTTTCTTTAAAATTAAGTACTGTAATTTTGAATATTTATGAATCATAAATACATAATAGTGGTCGATAACAATATTTATAGAGTACAAAAGTTTGTTATTTCCTTAAATTACTTATTTAATTGATTTTTTTTTTGAAAAAGTGTGTCAAAAATCAAGAGCATATAGGTTGGTCCTAGGCAAGAAAAAAATACATCGGGTGGAGGGTCCATTTTTCCCCGTTTAGGTGGGAGGGTTAATTTGAATAAAAAAAGACTTATAATAGAAAATAAATTATTAAAAAATAACGGCAACACCTACAATGCCATGCAATAGCTTTTTTTAAACCCAGAGAACGGATCTTTAAATATATTTTTAAATAAAGTTGTTTTTATAAATATATTGTTTGAAAATAATTTTCAAACTTAAAATTAAAAAAAAAAAAGAAATTATTTTTTTTAAAGAAACTTTTTCAAAATTTTACCTTATTAAGTATATTTTTGTTTAATATTTAGTAGTAGATCAAATTAATTTAAGCATACAGAAAAAATTTCATCATAATCGTAGTAGCCGTTTTTGAGAAATAAAAAGATGGCCAGTTGCACCGACATCTTTTAAATATTTATTGCTTCGTTTAATTTTAAAATGACATTTATCGGTTGCAACAACCACTTCTAAATCTTACAGGCCTCCAGATAAATTTTAAAAGCAAGTTTAAACGAAAATATCTAACTACCTACAAACAAAATAATTCAATTTTATTTGACGGAATATTGTTAATTCCAGATCAAAATAATGAAAAAAACAGGTGAAGGCATTTTGTTTCCTAGTTATAATTCACTAGGTACTCAAATACATAAATTATTCCAGAAAAATTATAGACTGGTGATCATGTGTTCATCTGATAACGAACTAAACCAAAAAATGGCAAGACGTCAAAGAGTTGTTCAGGTTCACAGAGAAATCCATTTTCTGAATTCGATGTCGTCGCTTTAAAATATTTGTTCATAATTTCCAAGAGTGTGTCGAAAAAATATTAGTGTTAGTTGGTATCTATTTCAATAGTTTCATAATTTCTCTAAAAAAAAGAAAATAATAAATAATAATAAAAAACACCAAGATGGCGCATTGGCTGTATCTAATGAGAATAGGAATACCTTGTTTCTGTTTCTTGTGTATTCATTTTCCTTATTGGTATCTCACTTGCACCGGTTAAATATTTTCGTTCAGTTTAATAAACATATGATGAAATCCAGGGGTGGTTCATGAACTGCATTTTAGCTAAAAATGCGCGATAGAGATTTGTGCAACCCAAATAAATTTATCAGTCCGATAAACTTTAACTCCATTTTAGCAAAAACCGCTTTTAGTGAATTTTGGTGCAACTGGGCATAGTTGAACAGATATAAAAATTGTATGGCAAGTATACCCATGTCATAAATATTCAGAATTAACCTACTTAATTATAAAGAAAATACCTCCCTACATAATTGAAAAACATTCCTCCCTATTAATTTCACTAAAACATTTTTTTAAGTGGCACTGTGGTTATAGATATACAGCCTTATTCATAAACGCATCATAGCTTGTGTATAGTGCTATGTACTCGTTATAATGCCTCTGAACGCAAAAACCTTATTCATAAAACTTATGCAACGTTACATAGACTCATTATAAGCTAAACGAGTTTGGAGGCTGAATAGTGGCAACATAAGGATATTTTAGTATCAAATGTCACTAACACACACAAAAGTGAAATATTTAGATATATGCCCACATACATATCTATACCTATTCTTCCCAATAAAAACTGTGAGCGAATAATTAAATAAAACAACAAAACAGATTATTTTCTCAAAAAATTTAATTTTCTTTTATTTATGCACATAAATGCGTATCTAATATAAACAGTAACACAACCAAAACTGAATTATAATACAAAAACAAAAATAAAGAAGTTAACAAGTGTTTTATTAATCATTTTTTTTGTTAAAAATTTTCAGAAAAATAAAGAAACTAAAAACAATCCAACCGGTGGTGGCGGCAGCGCAGCAAGAAAAATGGGGGTTGTTTTTTTTATAAAATTTCACTGGAATATCAAATTATTGCTATGAGTTTTTATCGAAACTTTTATTTATTTTTGCTAAAAATGAGTAGCGACACAAGAACTTAATTATAATTATAAATACTGAAAATGAAAAGACCGAACTGGAAGCATTTTGATTTTATTGATTTTTCACAAACAGCTGTGGTCCGTTCCTTTTCTCTAAAATGTTAACAATTGTTAACAATAAATTGTTAACACTGATCGTTCCTAAATTCTTAAATTGTAACATCGTGTAACATTATGACGTCATAAAATCGTTCCTAAACTCAATGTTGAAGTGTCAGAATGTTACACTTTGTAACAATTTCCAACTCATCTCCTCGACATGAATTGAAAGTGTTGATATGTCAAAAACAGCTGAAACTGCAATTTTTTATTTTGTGATTATCTTTTGTTTACTTTTCGTTGTTTGGATTGTTGTGTGCGCCCCAGACTCAGCCTTACAGGGACCAGTTCAGCGCTGATGAATTATTCTCTTGGCTCAATTGCAACACTAGGCAACAGTGAATACCGAGCCTTACTTTTGGGTTACAGCGCCCTCTATTAGACAAGCTACGAAGTAATTTTTGGGAAGATGGAGGAGTACCACCGAAAAGTCATATGAGAGATGGAAGGCAAAACATGAAAATCGATACATTGACATTTCGAGAATACAAATAAAATTTGCTAGCGGATAGGGGATCGTATGACCCGAATAATGTGGGAGGAGGAATACTGAATCAAAGTGGGATGATTCTCCTACGGCAGATTGCTCCAATGACCTGCTGTCATACTGTAAGTTTCCTTCCGCGATTGAACAAGAGCCAAACGTTTTATGCTCTACGGGTATATACCTACCATCATTTTGGTATACGCAACACGCAAGAAAAAAAAAGAACACATCGGCCTATACTGTGGGTGGTGATTTTAATTTGATACCTTTTTCAATAAACCTAAATTTAATACTTACTGACTTTGTTTCCACAAAATAATTAAGTTTTTTGTTGTAAATTTAAGAATTCAGCTTTTTGTACTTACGAGTTCAATCAATCGTTGGAATTTATTTAAAATAGAAACGCAGTAAAACATAAAATAATAAGAAATAAAAAAACAACACTATAGGGTGAGTTTTCAAAAGTAAACGTTTTTTATTTAAAATTGGTGCTAAAGGGAACAAATTTTATATAGGTTAACCAACTACCATAATTTGAATTTTGGCGGTTCCTGGTCACCAGTGAAGGACTGGGCCGCCACACACTCATTTGTTGGAACCGATTTTTTTTAATCCCAACTTTAATTGGAACCCGTTTTTTTTGTTGGATCCCAACATTAATCCTGACCTGAAGCCCTTCTTGGAACCCGTCGTTTTGGTCCTCCTCACTCATCTTTCTCGGGACACCAGAGGTACTTTTGCCAGCTTGTCGGTGCTCTGCCATTATCCACCGCATCTGTACTTTCCCGAATCAGACTTTGAGGAGTCGTAATTACCTCAACTGGAACTCAACAGACACAAAAGTTCATCACAGTGAGTCTGAAAAAAAAGAAGACCAGGTACATACATACATATTAGAAAATCTAAAATAGTGTTGTAGGCGTAAAGTAAAGGATTGCTTTGGCCAATTAATCTACGCAATAAAAATTGGACAGATAAGCAATAAGTGCATCAAATTTACAGTTTAAAATACTAAATAACTGCAGAAAATAATTTTTGGAAGCTGAGAGATATTTTGATATTCGTTTTTTTTTTATTGTATCTAATTTTTTTTGTAAAACTACATTATTTTGTTATATTTTAAGTGGCGTTGAAGTTTTTGACCTTTTTTTTGTCAAGTTTTCATATATTTTAGAACAAAAATAATCAAATTTGATTCATAAATACCTTTTTGTAAGTGAAAGCAGGGTTTCCTAAGCTTTTTTTTGACCGTGTTTCATAAATAAAGATATTGAATAATCCATCCTCCTCCAAAGAGCTCTATAGAGGTAGGGAATTTTATCTTCGAAAACCCCAATTAGATTGAAGGAAGCGCCAAAAAGGGTGCAGTTTAGCCTTTCTTGGGAAACTTATTGTCGTCACGTTTTTTTTGTTAGTTCTTTTTTTTCATTTTTGTATAGGTTTGGTTTGTCAATTTATCTAATTAATTTGCATCTGAAGAGGATACTTGAAATTAACATAAAATTAATAACGTTTTAGATTTACTTTTTAATTATTTGTATAATTCCTTTTTTTTCTACATACATACAAATGTTGATTAGTATCTTACCTGTTTATTTGTCAAATTTTGAAATAAAACTTCGAGAAGCGCCTTATTGATGAAATTTTGGTGTTTTCTTGTTTCGTCATTGAACGAAACATGAGTTTCTGAGATCCGACTTTTCAGGGGTGTGGAGAGTAGCAAACTCTTTCCGGCGAAGATGGTGTGACTTGAACGTGGATATCGCCTTTTTTTGGGGAAATCCCAAATTTGCCACGGATTTCTTGGTTGGGAGGGTTGGCATCGCTGCAACAACACCTGCAGCGCCCTAGAAGTAGTGATTGTCCGTCCGCAGTCTTTTTTTGATAGTTTGTCTCAGGCCTGATATATGTTTTGTTGCTGGTGAGGTTAGGTTTCGGGGGCAAGATCCCCCCCATTCCGGCGAGTTCAAGCCGAGCTACGCAAGCAGGCCGCGTCCCCCGGAACTTAGCATTCCATTTCCTTTCTCCTTTTCCAAACTCTTCCTAACCCATTTTCCTACCTTTCCCTTTTTCCATCCCCTCCTTGGTCCAACGCATCCCATCCTCTTGCCTCGCAACAAATGGCGCCCAACGTCTTAGCTTTTAAGCCGAGATTTTTTGTAGTTTTCGTTTATGTGACAGTCAAACCAAACTTACTGTGAATTTTCAAACCTCGTAAGTCTGCGTCAGGAAAGTCTTAGACAAACCTAGACGTATCGCGACGAGAATTTGAAAATTCACAGTGACTGCGGTTATTGTGTGTTTTTCGCTTTCTTTAGCCGGAATTGTGCTGAGTTTTCGGGGTCGTAAGTCTTCACTAGGAAGGTCTAGGACGTACTTAGTGAACTGCTACGAATTCCTGAAGATTCAGTGCAGCGACGGCTAAGAAGAGTATTTCTCTCCTTTTTTCTCTTTTTTTCTACTGGACTTGTTGTAAATTTTTAGATTCGTAAGTCTTCACCAAGAAAGTCCTGGACATACTTAGGTGAATCGCGACGAATTCTAGAAGTTTACAACGACTACAGTTACTTTTCTTACGTCTTGTTTTACCTTCATCCCTAATCCCAATTTTTACTTTCTTTCTAAAATTTCAGTTTCTTTCCTAGTTTGTCAAATTGTGTTAGGTTTCGATTTGGACGCAGTGACCGTGATTGACGAGTCGTCGATCATCGATGCACCGACCAACTTATATATTATTTTGTTTGAGTCTTACTCATTTTTTTCGTCTGGTTTCTCTCATCGATTCAGGTCTTTTAGCAAAGTCCTTAGAGACTGTCTTAAATCGTGGGATCGATGAGAAAAACTACTCTTTGTCTTTCTGTCTTTTTTCTACTTCCTTTCCTACCTCACTACTTCAAGGGATTTACTTTTGTCCGTCTGCTGTCTTATTTTACAAAGATGCTATTAGTAAGGTCGCACCATGACGCTAAGAATCCGCCGATAATGCTACTTGAAACACCCCGTACGTATATGAAAACCAAATCAAAAAACCAAAATTCTTCTAGAAAGCTTATATTTTGAACATTATTTTTCAAAACACATTTTTCTTTGGCTATAATTAGTACAAGAAAACATTTTTTCTTGATTTCTAGTTTAGTTATTTCCTTTTTTTTTGTTATTTATTACAAATTTTTTCAGTTTAATCTTCTACGTTGCCAATTCTTATATTCGAATATAATCGTTTTCGTTAGTGAAAACTTTTTCATATTCTTTTTCATAAGAACAATTTACATATATTTATTTGTTATTTTTAAGCTACGGTTTTTCTAGATAAAAACGATAACTTAAGAAAACTCATCCTTTCATTTTCATAACTTTTTTGTTTTTTTGTTATTTATTTTTGTTAAATTATATTGGGTATACATAGAAGTTTTTTTTAAGCTTTTTTGTTTTTTTGAATCGATCATTGTTTAAATTTTTTTTTGAAAAATGGAAACCAACAACAAAGATGAAGATGATCGCATCAACAGGATCATTAGGGACACAGAAATAGACAGTAATGTCAGATTGACTAGGTCAGTTAGTCAGCAGTTACCCGGAAGTGAGAGACGCCGCGTTATGCATTCTCCTCTCACATTTGAAAGGCCCTTCCGATCCGCGTCCAATTTACCGGCTAGTTCAAATATACCAGCAAGTTCTATCGATTCGGTTTCTCCTCCATCTTTTAGCAACCTAAGTGGTTTAGGGGCTGAAGCGTTACCACCTAATCGTATGAGTTTTGGAACCCATAACGAAACGGTCGTACCAAATGTAGGTAGGGTACCCATCTCTAGGCCAACTAGTGCAAATTTGCTCCAAGGTGGTGGCTCTAGAGATATTTTAGAGAGCTTGACTCAAAGACCTCCACCGATAAAAAGACCCGAACGGAGAATAGTTTCCGAAGATTTAAAAGCTTATATCAATTTAGCCATTGTAGACGCTTTAACTTCCTACAAAGATTCGGTACAGAGTGAAGTTACCAACACTCTGAAAGAGGAGATCCAACAGCAGCTTGGAGGGTTCCTTAGAGAATTGAATCTGGGAAGATCCTCTCAGCTAAATACAGAGGCAATGCAAAGACCTCCTGCGCCCTCTTACAACTTTCCGCCTCCAGTTACTCAACCACCTTCTTCGCAGCGTCCTCAGCCTGAGCCAACTCGAAGTGCGTTTGTGCCTCCTGCACAGCAACGACGGAGACAACAAGAACCATTGAGGCGAAGCCAGGATCGAATATCCCAACCTGAATTTCTTCAAGAGGATTTTTACGGACAACAGAGAAATCCGTATGACCCTCGAACATACATCAATCAGCAAACGCCTTTCCCACCCCACTGGTTGAATTCGGGATACAAGGCTCCCATAAAGATCAACAAGTGGGGGTTGAAATTTGAAGCTCAACCAGATAAGATGACGGTTGAAGATTTTGTGTTTCGGCTTGAAACTCTTCAGAGCCAATATGGTTGTCCGTGGGCAGAAATACTGCGAGACTTCCATCTATTGCTAGGAGGAAATGCCCACGACTGGTTCTGGCAGTTCCAGCGTAATAACTACCGACCCGACTGGCCGATGCTGAAAGATGCTTTGCTGCGCCAATTTAAAAACACTCGTTCCGATTACGATATAATGCGCGATTTGATGGATCGTAAGCAAGGTTTTTCGGAAAACATCGATGATTACTTGGCAGCAATCAGCAAAATCAAATCCCAATTGCGCTTACCTATCCCAGAAGTGGAATTGGTAAGAATTCTTAAGAAGAATCTTAATGAAAGAGTGGTGAACTTGGTGTATCCGATGCCAATCTATTCGATGGATCAGCTGAGGAATGCTTGCAAGGATGTGGAGTCAGCATTCCCGAAAAAAGAACGCGATTTTCCAAAATCAACGAAGCCACCGGGGAGATATGTAGCCCATGAGTTGGAATGCGAGGACCAATATCTGGGTCAGGCTCCTGAAGAAAATTTAGCCGCCTTACAGTTCGGAGGCGCCCGCTCAAAACTTCCTCCAAGGAAATACGCTGATGTTCCAAGCTTGATATGTTGGAATTGCAAAGCGCAAGGTCACACATACTTTGAGTGCGAGTCCGAAACATTGAATTTGTTTTGTTACAAGTGCGGACTAGAGGGAGTTAAGACCCCGCACTGTAAGCGATGTAACCCGGGAAACCGAACGTTGAACGCGAAGGTTCCGGGGGATTCGCGTTCGACTCAAAATTAGAACCCCCAATTGTTCAAAAATTTCCAGTTGTTGATGCTGAAACAAAATCAAATGAAAGTCCTCTAATTTCAGAGGGCGATTCAAAAATTACCATTTTTCAAAGAAATGAAAATCAAAAATCAAATACAGAAAGTGTTAGGAAACCAAATTTATTCAATATTAAACCCTTACATATTAGAATCGAGGAATACTACCGTGCTAGGGATAGGATTTTCAATAATAGAATTCTATTACCTTCAAAAAAAGTTCTTAAAGCTAGGCAAAGATACAAGTTAAGAAAAGATTTAAGCAAACGTATTGCTTCCACGGTCATAAATTTGACATCAGACCCTAGACCGTACGCGCAAATTAAATTAGAAAATAAAGAAGTCCTAGGATTGTTAGATAGCGGCGCAAGTGTCAGCATCCTAGGGAAAAATTGTATGAAACTTGTCGAAGAACTTAAACTTCCCATAATGACGTTTCACTCCGGAGTTAAAACGGCTGATGGTAAGAGCCAGTCAATTGTGGGGAAAGTGCTTGTAAAAGTACATTATAAAAATAAAGAAGATCAAATTACGTTTTATCTTGTTCCTAACTTAGATCAAGAAATCTACCTCGGAGTAGATTTTTGGAGGACATTCCAACTTGCTCCAAACGTTATAAGCACGATCACGTTAACTGATGAGGCAGATCTCTCGAACGCTCATCAGTTGAATCCTAATCAGCAGGCCAGACTGGATGCAGTCAGGCAGAAATTTCTGTGTTTTGGCCGGGATGGTCTTGGAAAGACGGCGCTCATGGAGCACGTGATAGATACCGGGGATGCACTCCCTGTGAAACAGCGTCACTACCCTGTCTCACCAGCGGTTCAAGCCATTTTGTACGAAGAGTTAGACCGGATGTTGAGCCTCGGCGTTATTGAGGAGAGTGAGAGTCCGTGGTGTTCGCCAGTGGTTCTCTTGCGAAAACCAGGCAAGAATCGACTTTGTCTGGATTCTCGCAAGGTGAACTCACTGACGAAGAAAAACGCTAATCCTCTCCCCCATATCGAGGGGCTCCTCAGCCGGCTACCGGATACATTCTACATAAGTAGTATTGATCTAAAGGAAGCATTCTGGCAAATACCGCTGGAGAAACAGAGTAGGGAAAAGACTGCCTTTGCGGTACCGGGAAGACCCTTGTACCAGTTTACTGTCATGCCATTTGGGTTGTGCAATGCAGCCCAAAGGTTATGCCAGTTGATGGACAAGGTGATCCCTGCACGACTTAGGGATCGTGTCTTTGTCTATCTGGACGATTTGCTAATCATGGCGCCGGATTTCGAGACGCATATCACCCTGGTAAGCGAAGTAGCCGACTGCTTACGCAGAGCGAATCTCACCATCAACATGAACAAATCCAAGTTTTGCTTCAAGGAGTTGAAGTATTTGGGGTTCATAGTTGGTGGTGGGCAGCTTAAAACTGACCCTGCCAAGGTGGAGGCAATTGTGGACTTCCCAGTTCCCAAAACCCCAAGGCAGGTTCGGAGGCTGCTTGGTTTAGCAGGGTGGTATCGGAAATTCATTAAAGATTTTTCGAGTCTGACTGCACCCCTGACAGACCTCTTAAAAAAAGGCAATACTAAGTTTAAGATGACGGAAGAGGCACTGAGAGCGTTCGAGAATCTGAAGAAGACGTTAACGACGGCACCGGTTCTGACGCATCCTGACTTTTCAAAAAGGTTCTACATCCAGTGTGATGCTTCGGATGTGGGAATCGGGGCCGTGCTTTTTCAAAGAAACGCGGATGACGAAGAAGTTCCGATATCCTTCTTTTCACAAAAATTCAACAAAAGCCAGAGAAACTACAGTGTGACCGAGAAGGAGTGCATGGCAGCAGTGATGGCTGTTCAAAAATTCAGGCCGTATGTCGAGGGCATGGATTTTACAGTAATCACCGACCACTCCAGCCTTAAATGGCTCATGAGCATGAAAGACTTAAGTGGTAAGCTCGCCAGGTGGAGTCTGTTGCTGCAATCGTATGCCTTCGACATACAGCACCGAAAGGGCAGCCTGAATGTAGTACCAGACACTCTTTCTCGGGTACACGTAGATTCTCTGGACATAGAGGATGTAGCGCCCTTAATAGACTTGAAGTCCGTGGAATTCAAGTCGGACGAATATCTAAGCTTGATCGGAACAATAAAAGATAATACTGATGATCTTCCGGATCTTAAAGTCGAAGACGGTTTTGTTTATAAACGCGCGTTAAGAAGGTTAGGTGAAGAAGTATTGCTAGAGCATTCGTGGCTCCTTTGGGTTCCTTCAGGATTAACGGAACAAATAATAAGCAAAGCTCATAATCCACCAAAAACAGCTCACGGTGGAATCTCTAAAACCCTATCCCGAATTAGGCAACACTTCCATTGGCCGAACATGACTGTGCAAGTACGCGAATACGTTTCTAATTGTTCTATTTGTAAACAATGTAAGGCTTCAAGCCAAGTGTCTCGTCCCCCTATTGTTAATTCATATTGTTCTGATCGTCCATTCGAAAAACTATATATAGATTTTTTGGGTCCTTATCCCAGATCAAAAGCAGGGAATGCCTACGTATTCGTAGTATTGGACCATATGTCAAAATTTGTTTTTTTGAAAGGATTGAAAAACGCGAACACAACCAGTGTTATTAAGTTTTTACACCATGAGGTGTTCAATATGTTCGGTGTTCCTCGCTTGATCCATTCAGATAATGGTAAACAGTTTTTGGCGAAGGAGTTTCAAAACTTCTTGCATAAGTACGGGATCACTCATATGCGAACAGCGAACTATGCACCCCAATCGAACGCGTCGGAGAGAGTCAACCGCACGTTGTTGGCAGCTATCCGCGCATACCTCAAGACCGATCAACGTGATTGGGACTACTATCTCAGCGACATAGCTTGTGCCCTGAGAAGTGCAGTTCATAGTTCTACCGGGGTATCCCCATACTATGCTTTGTTTGGTACAAACATCATGATGCACGGTAGCAGCTATGAACTGGCACAAAAGTTGAATGCGGTTGACGACAGCGAGTTGTTGATACTTCCTCGACGCGATCGATTGGAGTGCATACGTAAAAGAGTACGTGAAAACATTTTAAAATCGAATGAACGATCGGTGAAAACTTATAACACGCGTACACGGAAGGTAAGATACCTGCCAGGACAGGAGGTATTTAGGAGAAATTTCATTTTGAGTGACGCCTCGAAAAATTTGTCAGCTAAACTATGCCCCAAATACATAAAGTGCCGAGTAGTTAAAGCGATAGGTAGTCATATGTATGAACTGGAGAATCTTAATGGCAAGAAAATCGGTATATTCCATGCCAAAGATTTGAAACAATAACCGACCGACGTTGTCACTCAAAACATTTCAACCGTCGCTAAAACCCCGATAAGTTTCCGCAAAACGCACGTTATTCACGTATTAATGTTTACTCCTCGTCATATCACGGTATAAAATTTTAAAACCAAATCCGATAAATTATCCTTATTGGTAAATAACACTGATAACACTTCACTTAGTACCTGAATACCGAGTCTAATCTCACTTGAAAAGTCTGAAAATTATTATTGTAAACTCCTCACACCGTACCTGATTAATTTTAAGCATTTCGTGCATTTAATACAATTTACAATCCTAAGAACTTTCAAAACAAAATGCTTATGTTTTTTTCGCACAGCACTGTACAAAAAAATGTATTTATTTTTCTTCATGTTCATCACGTTGTACCTGAGGATCATCCTGATTCACTTTTGTATTTTCATGCTCACTAGTTACCTTTCATGTTCGAGTTATAAACAAATTTTCTGTCATGGTTTAATTTTTTTATTTATTTATTTATCAAAATTCATGCAAAACTTAATGTTATTTCAATCTAAATGTTAATTTATTAATAGTTACTTAAAGTCGAAGCTATCCTTCAATCTATTTTGTTAGGTACTGGGTTGCTTATCCAATTCTTGGAACCCATAAACAAAAAGGATCGACATTCAAAAAGAATTATATCTTTTATCTTGATCCGGATTTTATTCAAAGTCTGATTACCCCTTGAAATCAAACCTGTGATACTTCGACTGTGATATGACAAATAATTCCAAACTGTGATGACTCGAACTGTGATATTATATAGGTAATAGAAAAAAAAAAGTTCCATCTGTGATATAGCATGTAAGTCTCTTAGCTTTTATTCATTTATTTATTTATTTATTGCTTGTATCCGTTCTTTAATTATAGTATTCTTAGATCTACTTAATCGCCAAATATTACCCTGTTTAATATCTGTGATATATAGACTTAAATCCCCAATCTGTGGTACCACCGACCGTATAATTTTGCATTTCTCAGTAATGGTATGGTATGTTAGCGTCCAATAATTTCTTTATAATTTATTATTATATTTGTTAAAACTGTTCGTTAGTACTACAACAACATGATTAATTGGCACTATAAGTGGTCACTCACCATTTCACAATCGTAAAAGAAAGACTTACTTCCGCAGAGAACGTAGAAATCAGCTGCGCGTCCTGGGTCAGTGACCTCATTGCTTAACAGCGAACTAATGCAAAATTAAATTCACAGGTACGGTAGGGAACACCAAGTCCATTTGCATGTGGGTAGTACATACTTCTGTAAAACGGAAAACAAGAAAATGAATGGGAATAAATGAATAAATTGAATACTGTAACTGTAGGTCATAGGAGGCTAAGCACTTACAGATGCTAATGATGTAAATAACGCAATTCTGATTCATCTGCGTTGCTTCGTTGCCGGTGTGATAATTTAGGGCAATCATTGGGGAGCCCACACTCCCTAAATGGTACAGGATTCAAATTCGACGAATCTAACCACTGGCCCTAAGGTAGACACGACTTATTTGATTTCGGTGAAAGGCCAGGAGATAGGAGAATTAGTTTTTCTGCTTTTGTCTAATGGTCGATTGGCATTGGTTGCTTTTGATTTCCCATAAATCAATACATTCGTCGCCTACCAAGCAATTGTATTCTCGCTCGAATCATCGATCACATTACAAGCACGACCTAATGTATGTATATTGAACGGCGATTGATGATTATAATTCCGCAATCTATTGTTGGCCTATTTAAATAGGCAGGTGGATACCTGAAAAAACAAACTAGTGAAAGTTCTCCTTTTGAAGTAACCGTACAGCATGTTTATATACCTGAGTATAGTATGTACAGCTATTCCGCGTAATAATTCTGTATAATGCACCAATACATAACCCCGTTGAATTGTAGGTATATGGCCCGGCTTGGTAAGCGTGGGTAGCTCACCACGAGGCAAAGGAAAAATCCAGGCTATCTCCGTCCTTGTAATAGGGATAAATCTTACAGGCACAGAAATTTTGATGAGTACGCCTGGCCTAGAACTCTTGCGTGCAGGATACTCATGAAGATATCTGAAAACGAAATAAGGAGGTTCCATAATTGACTTAAGAATAAATGAAAGATTGTTAAATTGATACTTACGAATTACGATACCAGGAAATTGCAGCCATCTTCATCAGACACTAGTTGAGAAATGAAATGAAATATGAAATGAGATGACTGTCAACGAATAAAAATAATTTCCTATTCCAAATGTCAGATGGTTGCGTTCCAGGTTGAAGAAAAATTTGTATAGGGAAATTTTAAGGAAATCTTAAGGGTAGGTTGTGAGACTGCGAACCTATGAACAAAATTGAGGCGATACTAGACCGCTTTAAAAAAAATTCAACATATATGGAGCGAAAAGAGTTTATTTGTCAGAAATACCTACTTACTTCTCGGGCGACTTCTGTTTTCGTACTTTAATTGGAGTATATCCAACAAAAGCACGAATTTTGTTGTGTGCGCCCCAGACTCAGCCTTACAGGGACCAGTTCAGCGCTGATGAATTATTCTCTTGGCTCAATTGCAACACTAGGCAACAGTGAATACCGAGCCTTACTTTTGGGTTACAGCGCCCTCTATTAGACAAGCTACGAAGTAATTTTTGGGAAGATGGAGGAGTACCACCGAAAAGTCATATGAGAGATGGAAGGCAAAACATGAAAATCGATACATTGACATTTCGAGAATACAAATAAAATTTGCTAGCGGATAGGGGATCGTATGACCCGAATAATGTGGGAGGAGGAATACTGAATCAAAGTGGGATGATTCTCCTACGGCAGATTGCTCCAATGACCTGCTGTCATACTGTAAGTTTCCTTCCGCGATTGAACAAGAGCCAAACGTTTTATGCTCTACGGGTATATACCTACCATCATTTTGGTATACGCAACACGCAAGAAAAAAAAAGAACACATCGGCCTATACTGTGGGTGGTGATTTTAATTTGATACCTTTTTCAATAAACCTAAATTTAATACTTACTGACTTTGTTTCCACAAAATAATTAAGTTTTTTGTTGTAAATTTAAGAATTCAGCTTTTTGTACTTACGAGTTCAATCAATCGTTGGAATTTATTTAAAATAGAAACGCAGTAAAACATAAAATAATAAGAAATAAAAAAACAACACTATAGGGTGAGTTTTCAAAAGTAAACGTTTTTTATTTAAAATTGGTGCTAAAGGGAACAAATTTTATATAGGTTAACCAACTACCATAATTTGAATTTTGGCGGTTCCTGGTCACCAGTGAAGGACTGGGCCGCCACACACTCATTTGTTGGAACCGATTTTTTTTAATCCCAACTTTAATTGGAACCCGTTTTTTTTGTTGGATCCCAACATTAATCCTGACCTGAAGCCCTTCTTGGAACCCGTCGTTTTGGTCCTCCTCACTCATCTTTCTCGGGACACCAGAGGTACTTTTGCCAGCTTGTCGGTGCTCTGCCATTATCCACCGCATCTGTACTTTCCCGAATTAGACTTTGAGGAGTCGTAATTACCTCAACTGGAACTCAACAGACACAAAAGTTCATCACAGTGAGTCTGAAAAAAAAGAAGACCAGGTACATACATACATATTAGAAAATCTAAAATAGTGTTGTAGGCGTAAAGTAAAGGATTGCTTTGGCCAATTAATCTACGCAATAAAAATTGGACAGATAAGCAATAAGTGCATCAAATTTACAGTTTAAAATACTAAATAACTGCAGAAAATAATTTTTGGAAGCTGAGAGATATTTTGATATTCGTTTTTTTTTATTGTATCTAATTTTTTTTGTAAAACTACATTATTTTGTTATATTTTAAGTGGCGTTGAAGTTTTTGACCTTTTTTTTGTCAAGTTTTCATATATTTTAGAACAAAAATAATCAAATTTGATTCATAAATACCTTTTTGTAAGTGAAAGCAGGGTTTCCTAAGCTTTTTTTTGACCGTGTTTCATAAATAAAGATATTGAATAATCCATCCTCCTCCAAAGAGCTCTATAGAGGTAGGGAATTTTATCTTCGAAAACCCCAATTAGATTGAAGGAAGCGCCAAAAAGGGTGCAGTTTAGCCTTTCTTGGGAAACTTATTGTCGTCACGTTTTTTTTGTTAGTTCTTTTTTTTCATTTTTGTATAGGTTTGGTTTGTCAATTTATCTAATTAATTTGCATCTGAAGAGGATACTTGAAATTAACATAAAATTAATAACGTTTTAGATTTACTTTTTAATTATTTGTATAATTCCTTTTTTTTCTACATACATACAAATGTTGATTAGTATCTTACCTGTTTATTTGTCAAATTTTGAAATAAAACTTCGAGAAGCGCCTTATTGATGAAATTTTGGTGTTTTCTTGTTTCGTCATTGAACGAAACATGAGTTTCTGAGATCCGACTTTTCAGGGGTGTGGAGAGTAGCAAACTCTTTCCGGCGAAGATGGTGTGACTTGAACGTGGATATCGCCTTTTTTTGGGGAAATCCAAATTTGCCACGGATTTCTTGGTTGGGAGGGTTGGCATCGCTGCAACAACACCTGCAGCGCCCTAGAAGTAGTGATTGTCCGTCCGCAGTCTTTTTTTGATAGTTTGTCTCAGGCCTGATATATGTTTTGTTGCTGGTGAGGTTAGGTTTCGGGGGCAAGATCCCCCCCATTCCGGCGAGTTCAAGCCGAGCTACGCAAGCAGGCCGCGTCCCCCGGAACTTAGCATTCCATTTCCTTTCTCCTTTTCCAAACTCTTCCTAACCCATTTTCCTACCTTTCCCTTTTTCCATCCCCTCCTTGGTCCAACGCATCCCATCCTCTTGCCTCGCAACAGGATTTAGAATTGTTAGAATTTTTGCAAATATGTGTTTTTAATTTAATTAATTTTACTGTTGTTTTTGAGTTTTGAATAGTTTTATGATAAATTTACTTTTTTTCGACATTGCATTTTATCAATTCCGTGATTTTGATAAAGAAATTTGTGCTCATAGTTAGTTAAAGTTAATAGAAATTTAATTTAGAAATTATATGTATTTACTTTCAATGAATTTTATGCAATAAATAGTTTTTTCTTGATTATTCATTCTAAATGCATTTCGATTTTTTTTTTTCCAACCTTGCCGTTTGACAGATCAACAATATTTTCAACATTGATCGTTCCTAAATGAAATGTTACAAAGTCTTCAAACCTTAATATTTATTCCTATTTCCTAACCCTGAGGCCACACGAGCGAGTAATCGCAAGCGAGTTACTAATACATCGAAACTTTTCCTACTCGCTAGTCAACTGGCTTGCCATTTTCGAAGCCAGTTGTGAAGCGAGTAGAGAGGCGAATGATTTGACAATTAATGTATGAACCCAAATCGCTAGCGAGTACTCGCTCGTGTGGCTCCGGGTAAATTATCTGCTCATTCTCCCCGCTTCAATTCGCCAAAGCCATAGTTTTTACTATGATATGTAGGTGTCAGACCGAGCGTTCCTCTTCATGATAGTACTATAATATGGGTATTCATGCAACAGCGTAAACTCGTCGTAATCGTAATTCTGTCACAATTTGTATGGAAAATTTGAGAGATTTACGAAGTTTAAAGGCTCTCCCAAACCAACGCGAATACGTAGCGAATCATTCGCAAAGGCGATTTTTTGTTGTTGTTTAGCATTGTGTATCTTTCATATTTTGTATTATTGTGAATGATTTCGCGTCGTCGGCGAATATTTCGCGTTGGTTTGGGAGAGCCTTAAAACTTTAAAGGCTCTCCCAAACCAACGCGAAATCATAGCGAATCATTCGCAAAGGCGTTTTTTTGTTGTTGTTTAGCATTGTGTATCTTTCAAATTTTGTATTATTGTGAATGATTTCGCGTCTTTGAACCTTAAGGCTCTCCCAAACCAAAGCGAAACATTCGCTGACGACGCGAAATCATTCACAATAATACAAAATATGAAAGATACACAATGCTACACAACAACAAAAAATCGTCTTTGCGAATGATTCGCTACGAATTCGCGTTGGTTTTGGAGAGCCTTTACAACGATTACGACGAGCTTACGCTGTTGCATGAATACCCTTAATATATATACAATGTCTGGACTAACTTTACACGTAATACAAAAACAAAATAATGGAAAATTTTCAAAATTGTTAATACATGTGAAAAGTTAATTCAGATCCCGATGATAATAAGACCCGCCTAACAGGGGATTAAAATAAAAATCTGGGATTTTTTTTTCTTCAGTCGATTTAAGCCCATTCGCGATGACCTCGATGACCTTTTTTTTAACGACCACCCTAATATGTATATACAGAATGAACTGTTCTGTTTCATACCGTTCACAGACCAAAATAGGTAATTCACAATATGTCTGTTCGCGTACCTCCCAAAACTACGAATTTCTACGAATTTAGCCCAAAGTTATGTCAAAGCTCATATGAAAAAAATAAAATTCGTAGAAACTCGTAGTTTTGGGAAGTACGCGAACAGACATAATATAATACATATGTATATATAACAAAGAACAGTCATTCTGTCATCCCATCCGTCTGGGGAAAAAGAACGCAATTCCGCAAGCAAATTAAAATTTGTCAACAGAAAAAAAGGAAGTAAAACAGCAAACCCTTGCTAGACCGGCTGTTTTTAAATTCATAGAATTCTACTGAAAGTGCTTCACAAAAACTTTTAAAATCAATACTCAAGAAAATGGCTCAATGTGAAGAATTAAAAGATGACGATCGTCCATCAAATACTCTGGAATTATTTGTCGAACTGGAGGAAGTAATTCAAATGATTGATTCGATTAAGGTGTGTCATGCACGGACTTTCGAAAAGGAGTATGAGCATTTCACTGAAATTCTTTCAAGGTACCTATGAGTAACAAATAAAAAAGCAAAAGACGTCCATCTTTAATGCAAATTTTAACAGGTATCAAGAGCAACCACATTTGCTGGACCCACATCTTGAAATTTTGTTAACAAAGCTTCTGGACAAAATCCGAGATCCCAATAGCGAAAGTGACCTTGTTCATGCATGCTTCAAATATTTATACATCCTAAGCAAGGTAAGAACTTATAAAGCTTTGGTCAAGTTTCTTCCACACGAGCTGAGCGACCTAGAGTTTGCTCTGGATTTGTTAGAAAAGCAAGATCCCAAAGTATTCGAAAACTGGGAAACTCGTTACATTCTCCTACTCTGGATGTCTATATTGGTGTTAAATCCATTTCATATGGCCCGATTAGATGCATATGCAGCTGGGGGAGCGGTAGTTAACTGCACTGCAAACACAACTACTACCAAAACCAAAATGGAACGAATTTTTGATATTTGCAAAACTTATTCTGAGCACAACGATACGTGTGCAGGGATAACTGCATTTCTATCGGCAAAATATTTCATTCGTTCGGATATCAAGGACATATACTTGGAAAAATACTTTGACTGGGTAATTAAGAACAACAACGCCGAGACACAAGAAGTCAAATTTGGGCAGTTGGCAGCGGTTGCTGCAATTCTTAAGTATGGGAAACGCGAGGACTTACTGCCCTATGCCCAGAGACTACAAGTGTGGATTTTGGGATGCAACTACAAAGATGGTTCAGACTTCTTGAAATATAAATATTACATTAAAATAATTCAGCGAATTGGGTTGGTTTATTTGAAGCCCAGAATCGCTGCCTGGAGATACAAAAGAGGTAATAAACAAGAGTAAATTATTTTGAATTATCGTTTATCAGGAGACGGTTGTTTTAAATCACTGTGAAGGTTTTTTTGCTAATCGAATGATACTGAATATTTTGTGTAGCTAATATTATCTAAATAGTCTATACATTCATAATTCCGCTTTTCAGCTAGAGGTCTCTATTTGAGCTGAAAGTGGGGTAGGTGTAGAATTAAGAAAAACGAAATTCATAGTTAAATACAAAAATTTCTGTTGGGTCTTGTGTGTAAATGGAAATCCACACAAGTGCAGTGCATGCTGCGCATTATACATCAATTTATATTGAATAATTTTGAATGAACAACAACAACTTGTGTGTGTTACCACCAAATTTATAGGCTGGAGTTATAGCTATTTCACGTGAGCCACCTCGATCATCAGACTCCTTTAGTGGTGCTTAGTCTGGTTATGCTCGTATTAATGGAAAAACTCTTTGCCGTCGTCATATGGGAGCGAACCAATCTGAATCGCAAGGTTCATGGTTCGCTCCCATATGACGGCAAAGAGTTTTTCAATTAATACGAGCATAACCAGACTAGTCACCACTAAAGGAGTCTGATGATCGAGGTGGCTCTCGTGAAATAGCTATAACTCCAGCCTATAAACTTGGTGGTAAAACAATTTCTGTTTTAGTATTTGAAAAGATTTTCGGAACTTTATTGGACTTGTGTCCACCGGAATCAGCTTAAGACTGACTTAAAATATAATAATGAAGTTGGAAAGTGCCCAAATACTTATCAATGCAAGATGTAAACATTCATGCATGAGAATTAGATCATCAAATATGATCTCATCGGGGATGTTTAGGTCTAGTATTGGATTTAACTTAAATTCTTTTAAGATATACAAAAAATGATACAGGCTATGTATTTTCTTATATTGTTATGTTTGTGTCACAAAAAGCAATTAAATATTATATTTGAATGAAAGTCACGAAAAAGTAATACAAGATTAATACAAAAGTGAAATATGATATGTGCTTAACTACATACTAACAATTAAGAGGCACTAGAAAAACTGTATGAACTCGAATTTATTTACATATCGGAAAGCAATTTCGTTTTCCATTGATTTCTCGGAATCGGAAGTTTCCACTCTCTTTTTGATTTCAATAGATTATAATAAAAATGGACCCATAGTTTTTAAGTTTGTGAATCACCTCCGCCACTAGGTCTTCCAATCATAAAAAGTTTATCGAAATTGATTGAGTGCTTTTTGATAAAATGGTTAAGTTTGTTAAAGCTATTATGAATATATAAATATAGGTACAAAGAGTATTGAATTAATGAATTTTCTTTAAGGCGTTCGATCTTTGGCTGTTAATCTTACTGAACCATCGGATCCAGCTAAGCCAACAAACTTAGATGAAATTGATAGCGACATGGAAGACGGAGAAGAAATTGTTGTTCCAGATTTTGTCGAAGATGTGATTGAAGAACTACTTCAAGGTCTGCGTAGCCCAGGCAGTGATATACGTTGGAGCGCTGCCAAAGGAATTGGTCGTGTTACCAATCGTCTTTCACGCACACTTGGAGATGAGGTCATCGGGTCTGTAGTGGACATTTTAAATCCTCTCGAACCACACGAAGCTTGGCATGGTGCATGTTTAGCTCTAGCTGAACTGGCAAAGCGTGGCCTTTTACTTCCTTATCGTCTCAAAGAACTTGTTCCACTGTTGTTGCAAGCATTGTTTTATGATGAAATGAAAGGTTATATGTCGGTGGGACAGCACATTCGAGACGCTGCATGTTATATGTGTTGGGCATTTGCTCGGGCTTACAATCCTGCAGATTTGCAACCTTTTGTACATCAAATATCTGCTGGCTTATTAACAGTTGCTTCTTTCGACCGAGAAATTAACTGCAGGCGAGCAGCATCCGCCGCGTTTCAAGAAAGTGTCGGTCGATTGGGTAATTTTCCGTATGGCATTGAAATTTCAACAACTACAGATTTCTATACTGTTGGCTTAAAACAAAATTCATTCCTTATTGTGAGTGACTATATTGCACAGTACGATGAATATCAAGTGCCGCTAATTGATCATTTGGTGGAAAAGAAAGTAAATCATTGGGATACTGCAATCAGAGAATTGACTTCGAAAGCTCTACATAAACTTACTCTCAAGGCACCGCAGTACATGTCTAGTGACGTTCTTCCTCGTTTATTCAATAAGACAAATTCAATTGACATCAATATGAGACATGGATCTGTTTTAGCAATTGGTGAAATTATTTCCGCATTGAAATTGGTCGAAAATAAGTCGGAAGAAACTCTTCTCACAAATCAGATAGTAAGCGAGTTGAACGAATTGATTGGAAATTTTTTAACACGTGATCAATTTAGAGGTAAATTTCTGTTTTACATACTTAAAATACCCGAATTTTGAATTTTTTAATAAATATTTCAGGTATGAGTGGAGAAATAATGAAAGATTGTTGCGTGGAGTTCATAAGAAACTGCAGTGTTGCCAAAATTGCAGCTAATTGCAAATGCTTAGGTAAAAATTATAATTCACTTATTTATTTTAACATTTTGCACAATAAACTATAATATGGATTTATTACTGATAGGATTTGACGATTAATAACTTTTACTTTAAAATCATTCTTCTTAATAAACTGTTCTATAATATGCTTACAATTTTCCAGAGTCGTGGCAAGAAATAATCGACAAATGCCTTATCGGTCAGACCCGTGATGCTGCAACATTAGCCCTTGCGGAATTATGCAAAGCATACTACAACTCACCTGACCGCAGTGATCAAAATGATGTAATAGTTGCAGCTTATCTTAAAGGAGCTGAAAATGATCTCGAAGAAAAGATTCGTATGGGTTATCTTTGTGCCCTTGGGGCACTGCCAAATTTTATGGTTTTACCACAACTAGATAAAATAATTAATTGCCTTGTAAAATACTGCCAAGTACCACGTCCGAATTCACAAGAATTGAGTTCGGAAGGATCTGAAAAACAACCAGAAAACGTTATCACATTTAAATGGAGCGAAGCCCGTAGAGAAAGCGTTCGGTCACTTTCAAATATTGTCCAAACCGTTGGATTCTCTAGCAATTCCGATAGCTCTATAGCAAATCCGATGTATTTTGACAAAGTATTCCAGTGCTACATGAAGGCTCTTGAAGAGTACTCAGTGGACAATCGAGGCGATATTGGAGCCTGGGTACGAGAAGCAGCTATGAATGGTTAGCAACGAATATTTGGCTTTTAAAATTTTCAAATAAATGTTTTCATTTTGTTTTATAGCATTATACCAATTACTTACGACATGCCCAAAAAGTATTTTGAAGCCGGATCATGTGCAACGAGTTCTTCTAGGTTTAGCGCAGCAAGCAGTCGAAAAAATTGATCGCACAAGAGGTCTGGCAGGGCGTCTTTTCTGCAGTTTGGTAAATTTTGATCCAGCCATTCCACATATAAGCCAGCATGATCGCCTGAAAGAGATTTTTCCCAAAAATACTGAGGCTGTGCTTTGGTTATTTGCAGACCATACATTCCCCATGTTTTGTTCTCTATTAGAATTACCTCAATATTCCCAGAAAGTCCTTCTCGGCTTAAGTGCAAGTATTGGACAACTCACAGAATCACTTGTAAGGGAAGGACCGTTGGTGTTCATAGTACAATTTGTAAAGCTTTTTAGTTTTCATTTTTAGATAAAATATTCATCCGCAGCTCTGTTTAAATTTTTGCGTTCACATCCAGATGAAATTCTTCGTCTTTGTAATGAGATTGTTAAAAATTTTCAAGAAAATTTCATGGTCGAGCGAGTTATTCATCCGATGTTGAATTTCCTAGATATTGTTATTGGATCAGGTAATTTTATTTTTTTTATTTTATTTCTAAATATCTATGCTTATATTTCTGGTATTGCCTCATAGGTACAATAAATTCAGTTTTAATGGACGAAGAATCCCACTTTGCAGAAGATATTTTTCGCCTTGTTAACGAAGAAATCAAAGGACACAAGAAACTCTACAAACTCATATCAAGTATCAACGTGTTTTGTCAATTGATTCAAGTTCCTCGTCTCTGTAAGAAAATACTTGCCAAAATGGCAGTATTTCTAGGGTTAACTCATGTTCATGTTCGCAAGACTACAGCTACAAAACTATATGAAGCGCTTGCACTTCATGGTGATTCATGTGACATTCCCGAAGAAAATATGGACGAGATATTGAATTTATTAACTGAAACGGATTGGGGACTGCCTTTGTTAGAGATTCGTCCTGTTCGCAATGAATTGTGTAATCTGATGGGTATTAAACCACCTGTGAGTGGTTCGACAAAAACTACGGCACATTAATTTAGTTTTAATCTTTAATTTGCAATCTCCTCCAGAGATGGAGTGCTTAGAATCGATGTTAACAAGTTTTTTCTTTAAATTAACGTAGCATAGCTGCTGTTTTCTCCAAGTTACACATATATATTATATAATATAAAATAAAATATTTGGATAATCAATAATGAAATTGAAAAAAATTAAGACATTTGTACATTATAAAAAAACATAGTTTAAATAGAGAAAAAATGATATTCCCGAGGAATGGTAGTGTACCAAACTAAACTTTTCGACTATTCGCAAAAAAGTGGTAAGGGTTTTGTCAAAACTTGCGCATTTTTATGATTTTGTTTATTTTTGACAGTCTTTCTTTGACTCTGGCAAAATCTCTTTGATTAAGCCGTGCTGCTGGTGTGAGGTTTCGATTGATTGATAAAGGTGTACGTATGTGAAGATATTTTGTACTGTGCTTATTTTCTCAAATTACACTATGATAGGCTGATTATGGCCTTCGGAATTGATCGGTTTTGCAAGTACAATTTATAGTTTTTACCCTAAGAACATATCGGCATATCTTTTCTACAGCGTGTTTTGGCTCATAGGCCATACAATGATACATACATACATACAATCTGACACCAAAAATTACTTTATTGTGCTGTTTGAAATGATCAAAGTCATCTATTTCAAGTTCCAGTTGCTTCTCCATAAGCGTACGGTTTGCTTTGAGAGTGGAAATTTCACATTTTAAATTGTCAAAATCATCTCGGATTCCTTTACTTAGGAACATGTATTTAAGGAATCCTTTGGGGAAAACTCCAGCTTTCAAATAGCCCTTTTAGTTTTTTTTTCAATCATTTTAACTCTTCGGAGGATTAAAGGTTTCTTATCCTTTTATTTTCAGCAGGATTTAACATTCCCTTAACAAAATTTGATTTTTTTTTTACATGTATGTGCTTTATTTAAAAGTATTGTTAACTGCTGTTTATGCGCTTTGTATAAAAGCAATTAACTAATTAATAAAATTTTAGTAATTTTGCGTATTAACTGGTTGTCCTTTTTATTAAAATAATAACTCAATGATTTAAAAAATTAATACTATTAACTTAAGAAAAAGGGACTGATTTAATAATAAGTGCAATGAAAACGTGCTTATACTTGACAGATCGACTCTACTCAACTTTGGAGTACCTACCTTCCGATGATAAATTGCTCTTATACGTGGTTGTGTCCCAGATGATCTCTTATTTGGTGCATAATTGCATTACATCTGCCTAGTAAGTGGCCTGGCGTTTCCTCATTGTTACAATAATATCTGGAATGCTATATTTGCACGTAATGATCATTGTTTTACAAATGCATTTGTTGGATTTGCTGATTTTTTTGTTAAGAAAATTCTCGCAACTGAATTTAATTTTAAACATGTCAATTTTCTTTATTAGTTAATCTAATAGTCTACATGAAATTAAATCAAACGCAATTTTTTCTCACAATTTTAAAATAAAATTTCATCGGAATAGTCGGGTGAATTCTTTAAGGGCTATTGTCACGGCTTTCGTTTCCTCCTCTCTGCAACAAAAAGAATACCAATATTTTAGGAAATTTCAAAATAAAAATATTTTCAAACTAACTTTAAGACTGAATTACTAAATGCATCTAGTTGTTCCTGTGTTGCTGTCACATAACCGCCACTGTTCTTCTTTGGCAATGCATCTAGTGCTCGCTTCAAATACGCCTCCATATTCTCGCCTTCAACTGATTTTATCTCCATCAATACCTCAGCTACGTCTGGCATCATATACGAGTGCAAACAGAATACTGAGGCATGAATCAAATTCATGACTAGCGCTTCGCCGTTTTGTTGAGCAATGCTCTTGACTAGTGGACGACATTCCGGATATCTGTAAGTAGTGCGACCCCATCGCAAAATATTGCAAAAAAATTTCATGACCGAAGAGTTAGCTTCCCGATGGTCTAGGGTACATGCTAGAAGAGCACATTGGAATATAGGTGTCACAAGTGGACTCTGCAGGAACGGCACTGGGCAACATTCGATAAATCTCGAGCATAATCTAAAGAAGTCATCCACTGTATCAGGATTATTTTTCAAACCATTTTCCACCTGCAACATATTAAATGTGGGTTCGATGAAAGCTTGTAGCATCTCAAGTAAACCAGCGATACACTCATCGGATTTGGCGAATACATCGACCAACACACTTCCTAAGTACAAGAAGCAGCTGTGATGATGAACGACGTAGAGGCAAACCATTTGCTTGACGAGTGGTTCAACTAGTGGTGATGCCAGTTTGCCTACCATACGAACTGCGTAGCGAATCAGACGACAGGTTCGTTCCATTATTCGTAAGTCACTTTGGTATTTCTCCATCACCCTCGAAATTAATGGCCAGGCGTCGGTAATTATTGCCAAAGTAGGATGCACTTCATCGGCCTGAATATCTGGATTAGTGTGCCTGATTATTGCACAGGCACGATCGATCCAGTAGGCCGGATCTGTACGCTCCCCTTTTTTTATTGTCAAGCTACCTGTCTCTACTAATTGAGCCAAAGGATTCAATTGAAAGGAACAAATTTCACGCAGGCCCGGCTCCAGTTGATCGCGGGGCAATCTCGTCAGTATCAAGGAGATTCCTTTCAGCAGTCCTATCGCAAGTTCATTGGATATTTCAAAACTATCCAAACTGCGGGCAATTTCTATGAGTCCATTGAGATGAAAACTCATCTGCTGACGGCAGGCAGTGCATATGGATGTGAGAGCAATAGCAGCAGCGGCTGCCAAACCATTCTTTTGTTGGAGGGAATACAAGAGAAAATTCAGAACTGCTTGCAGAGATTCTGGATGATTTTGAATCCAATCGCACAATTCTCCCAGTAGCATAATGGACGTATAACGTACAGCGATATGAGTGTTTTCAGGAAGATTTAAGATCGCTTCAACAACTTTGGGTATAACTTCATTTTCGTCACTTGAGTTAAAAAAAGAAAGTCAAAAATTTGGTTTTGTTTTTGTGATAATAACTTACGGCATAATATTTTTAGCCACATTTTGCATTATGAAAAGTGCCGATTCTGTACTCTCCCATGTAGCAGCTGGATTCTGCAATGTAATAAACATTTGTTTGAAGCACGCACCCGATCCGACGATGAATACAACATCTTTTATGAGATCTGAAACTTTTCTCCGAAAGTCCTACAGTTATAAAAAATAATATGTTAAATATTGTTTACCGATAATATAATAGATTAATAATGAATCAAGTATAGGATATTTTGTATGACTAGAAATGCATATACTTCATGTCAATAAATACTAAATACATTTCTATGGTCGTCGTGAAGAACAAGGTGAGTGGAATCCCAGAAGCTCAGTTTCTATGTTAAATGTAAGTCACAACAAAAAATGTGAACACAAAAATTTACTAATTATTTTCAGAAGTGTTAAATTTCGTTAAATACTTGTAACTACATATTTTTGTAATTATAATTTATCTGTCTGGATGATAATGTTCAACGGATTGTTCATGGCTGAATGTTTCCCCATATTCATTGTTCAAGGAAATATTTGGATAGACTTTATTTTTTTGTATTTTGCTGCGCTTATTCTGTTCTTCCACTCACCGATTCAATTAAAGGGGATTAGACCACATTTGCTTTTGAGTCAGCTTAGCTTGGCTCCGCGTGGACAATTTGACGAGCACTTACAGATCCATCCGCCCCTTACAGACACAAACACCCATGAAGAGACTGAAAAGACAAAGTTCAAACAACCCTGGATCTCTTACAACTTGAACCCTTAAACGCAATCTTCTTTAATTTTCGAAAACATTAGAAAAATTTGGATTATGTCCAATATCTAAGCTTTGCACTATGCATGAATAACATTGAGTAACTAACATAACAAACAAAATTACAAAGATCATACCAAGATGGAGCACAAAAGTTTAATAATTGATTATTGACTTACGTTAAAATTATCCGATTCATCAATGAGTCCATCATGGTCTGCGTCCATTTGGGCATGTCGATACAACGCCCCGAGCAATCTCTCAATGTGAGGCTTGAAATGCAAGGTCAATGAATCGTTGTTCTTCTGGTACAGCTCTTCGCTTAGGCGATACCACAAATTGAAAGTGATTTCAGCAACCTCATAGTCATAATGTCCTACACATAGCAGAACCAATTCGAGTCCCTTTACCGAATAATGTGGTGTTTCCGCATTGGAGACCATCAGCAAAAGAAATGACTCGCACATGACCGTAAATATGCGACAATAGTTGATAGTTTTTTCGGCGTCTTCGTGGGCAATGCTGTTGTGATAGGCATTCTCGAGAGCCAACACTCCGTTAAAGATCTGCAATTCAAGCATTTGGTCAACATTGTAATGATTGTTGTTGCCTTCCATACACCCGAGTAGTGTGCAAAGGCATTCGGTTGCAGAGTCGTGCAGCTTGCGTGTTGTATCAGGCGAACTGAGCATATTGAAGACATGCCGGGCCAACGGGCTCTCAGGAAAAGTTTTTAAGGGAATGGCATGAATACCAATCCACGATGCGAAGCATCTTGTCACCTTGTTGAGGATAAATTCGTTTTGCATGTAAGTGGACAGGCAAGCCAATAGAAACTCATTCACAGTGCATGCACTCTCGTCTAACTGCTTGTGGATTTCCTTGCGCCGGTTGGTTCCCAATCGCAAATATCGCGAGTCAATTTCTTCGGGGATGAGTGTGAGTATTTCAACTAGAGGCCAAACAGTCTCTGACCGCTTTGACAATGACTCAACCAGCCATAGAATTGGATCCTTCCATGATGCCATCAGCAGAACAAGATCTGAAACAGCCAAACACAACTGGGTTACAATGATTTGATCCGTTTCACTGGTTATCTGGCAGATATGGGCTATCAGCGAGTCGCGTAGACTTTCGTGCGAGTTCGGGGGTAACTCGTTGAAAGAATTCTGGATTTTGTTTCGCATGGTCTGAGCCGCGAAATAACAGGACTGTAAATCGCGTTTTTGTTGGAGTAGTTCATCAGCTATGGTCCATGAGTATATCTTAAAGGGAAATATAAAAAATATTACAATTGTCTTTGATTAAGGGATTTATCATTTCATAGGTACAAACCGATTTTTGAAATTCTTCTAGCCATTTCGATGCTTTTTCCTTGTCCCTTGAGTTTGGATTGTTGAATAAAGTGTATATTCCTTGATAGACAACGTCAGTTGAAGGAGGTGATTCCATTTTAATGCGAGGTTTTTTATTTTGTTTCGTTTTTCTTTAATTTTAACCAAAATAATATTTTCAATGTTTGGGTGCTGGGAAGAAAAATTGGATTAGAATTGACAACTCACCGATGAGGCCGGACGACAATAATTTTCTTAATTCGTATTTAACTGCGTTTTAAGAATCTAAAAATGAAACTTTGAATTTATTTAATAATTTATCAGTTCACTCAACTATTCACAAAATTTTTCACTCAATAATTTAATATTTTATTCATATCTTTAGGTAAAAATTAAAATGAAAATTTCTATTTCCTACCCTTTTGCAATATTGGGATGGCGATGTATTTACAATAAAAAAAAGTTTAACTGTCAAATGATTGACGATAAGCCGCTGTACGGATGCCACAAAATAGATGCTATGTCTGACACCCAGTGGCGTTAGATATTTGAAATGAGAACCGATAAATATAGTAAACTAACGAGTTAAATTTTGTACTCTTTGTTAATTAACATGCCGGCTCGTCTGGGCATGAGCCATGCTTTGACTATGAACATGTCTTGAAAAAAACCAATGTAGCCTCAAAAATCCATGTCTGAGCAGTGACATATCCATACAAATCAGACTGCTGATTGGATTGTGGTTTGGATGTTGGGCATCGCTAATATGTCTAGTGGAGCCAGCATGTAAAGGAGAAAGATTTTATTAGTCATGGATCTTTTGGTGTAAATGCACTCCAAATCTCTGCCAATTCAATGAAGCCAAAAGTCGTTCAAGGTACACGAATAGGAATGCTTAGACAGTTTCACGAAATTTAATTCATTGCTTTTGAGGATAAAGATTTTAAAACTATCTTCAATTATAACTAAGCTCTGTAGAATTAAATTATTTCCAAAGTCTCTGGTTTGGGTCATACACAAGTTAGATAATAGGAGGGGTATAAAACAACATGTTGCCAAATATTGCTTCACGGAAACGGAAAAAGTTTTAAAAATATTTTGAAAACCATACATACCATATATACCATATAGCTATGTAGGTTAACGAGCTGGCTGTTTTTGTGTTTGTATGACCCAGCATCGATGGTTTGTTGTCCCATGCAAACCACTTCTAATGAGTTTTAATACCACAGTTTTACCAAAAGTGGTCAGTAAAAGGCGTTTTTTTAGTGCATTATCTCCACTGCTTAAAAAGATTCCCATGTTTAATACAACAACAATTTGGTATCGGTCCCTACTGTCATTTCTGATTCATACGCACTCTAGCGCATTTTTATGTTTTCACTTTTGCACTTCTTTAAAAAAATGAATGTAGTTAAGCCTTAACTCCGTTTAATTAAGGGCCAGTCACTCATGGTTCAAATTTCAATTCAATTTTAATTCACTGATTTCAGCGAATTAACTGAGGTTCAACGATTGTTTAAGCGTGTGATTGGCTTTTTATAACATACTTAAGCCTCGAAACATCTTTGAACTTCAGGAGATCCACGGAAATCGATGAGTTAAAATCACTGAACTATGAATCAAATTTTGAACCACTTTTGTACAACACTCTGGCACTGATTGTTTTTCCTATCCCCACCTGAGCTACTTTAAACTAATTACTTTTTAACCCACGAATGGTAGCTATACGGATGTTATTGTAATTCCTTTTGAAAAAAACACTTAGGGCCAGTTGTACAAATATTTAACTCGTGGTTCAGTAATTTTATCTCACAGACTTTGGAGAATAAACTGAAGTTCAACGATGGTTCAGGCATTAAATTGGCTACTATGACATACTTGAATCTTGAACCATCGTTGAACCTCAGTAATTCCGCTGAATTACCTGCTGCCTGCTAATGAAAAACAACTCAATTCTATCTGAAAATGGCCAATCCGATTAGGTATACTTGATTGCGGGCAAAATACTAAAAAAGAGTGGATGAAATAAATACATTCTGAAATATTTTTGAAACACACCTGAACACTAGCTGTCAAATGCTATGTGTTCAGCATTTAACTCTGTCTGCTCAGTTATTTTATTCTGAGCTCTGAACATTGTATATAAATTCTATAGTATTCTCATGAAGAAAAAAAGCTCGTGGCCATCTATGCGTCCAAATGTAATATTAATTTTTGTTAAGGGATCTCGGTAAGGCGATCACAGCGAACCTATCGACCAAATGTCAACCTACAAAATCGTGTTTCATGAGAATACTATAGAGTGGATAAACAATGCTCTGAACTAACTCAGAACAAAAAAATAAATAAAAATTTTTAGCTCTGAGCGCTCAGAGCCATAGAAGAAGAAGTACTTCTCCTTTGCTCAGAGCAAAGAGGAGGTAGCTTAAAAGTGACGAATTTAAATTAAATTCAACGAATACATTTTTGCACAGCCCTGATGTTTTGTTTAATCTTCACATCTCTGATAACAGTTTTATAATTTACGGCTATGTGTTTCGTCTCCTTTGTTTATGTTTTGTTATTTTTTATGTGAAAGTTAATTCGTTTCGAATTTTTTCCATTTGTTATTAATTTGTATGTTTGTACTACCTAACCTATTTTAAAATTCAAATAACAAACAATTGAAAGCGGTAAGTAATGATTAGCTATATTTCCATAATATTAAACAGTAAAAAAAGATACCAACAAAATTAACAGCGTTTTACTTTTAAAATAAACAAGTGTTCGCCTGGAATTCGTCTTTCTTTAAACATGATTGTAATAAAGTTTTTTTTTGAAAATTTACTTATAATATCCTTGGGATTATTTTCCTTTAACACCAACAGATAAAGCACCCCTTTCGGGGATAAAATGGAATCCAATTTATCAATAAGAGCATCGATAACACGTCGTCCTTCTGCACCACCTGCCCATGAATAGATTAAATTATTGTCCGTTATGTCGGATTCAAAGCTCTTCTGATGATTCAGCTCCTCATCTGTGGTTACAACATATGGCGGGTTGAATAGTAATACATCCACGAGATTATTCTTGATATTGTCGAAAAGGTTAGTTCGAATAGGTTCTACAGAAGCTTTATTTCGAAGAGAAGTTCTCTTGGTAGTGCTGCAGGCCCAAGCATTGATGTCTGTTGACAAGCACACTGCGTTGGGGAATTGTTTTGATAGAGCTGTAATGATGAGTCCACTGCCAGATCCAATTTCTAAGCAAACTGCCGGTTGAACTGTGTTGAAGTATTCCAAATCATCTTCCAATGCATCCAGAAGCAAAAATGTATCCTCAGCAGGCTGGTAAACTTTTTCATAATCTTGCAGAGTCAAATGGTCATAATGTGGAGTTTCCATGCTTGTTTTTTTTTTATATATTCGATGAAATCGCCGATTCAAGCAATGCTGCTCTCCTCTCCTGTTCCTTATCGATTAGCTTATGCAAATTGTTAAGGCGCTCCTGGCTAGTAGTAAGAATATTGGCAATGACAGTAACCTTGTGTTTCACGTTGATAAGTTCTTTAACTTTGTCCGAGAATTCAGGGATTGTTGCTTGAGCCTTTTCGATTTCTTTCAATTGATCTGCTAGGGCGTCCAATTGTATTTTGAGTTCAGCTTGAGCAGCTCTAGTAGCTGTTATTCTTTCGTCTAAGCGATCTACAGATGGCTTAAACAAATTAATAATGCCTTCGGCTAATATGTCACGCGTTGGGTTATTGCAGAAATTTTCAGTGTTTTCGTCTAAAGAAGTTACAGTACTATCCGAATCTTTGTCCATGTCAAAGAGCAATAACTTTTTATTTTGGTTCACTACAAGTTGTAAGAAATTGCAGAAAATTTACATCGCTTAATCTTGAAAAGAAGAAGCTTGTCAATTTTTTATTTTGTTGACGTTTTGATTGTGTGTGTTCCCAGTTATTACTTTTTGAGCGCTGTTCAGTGCCTACGTTCTATAACTCGCATGGAAGACGAAAATCAAAACACACATTAGCCCTGTTTTTTAGTGCATTTTTATCTTCGCTTAGAAAAAAGAGGCATGTTAATTACAACAACAAACTGGTATAATTCCGTTTTGTTGTTGTATTTAACATGCTACGTTTTTCTAAGCGAAGATAAAAATGTACTAAAAACAGGGCTATTATGTCTGTTGGCGTACTTCCCAAAACTACGAATTTCTACAAATTTAGCCCAAAGATATGTCAAAACTCATATAAAAAAATAAAATTTGTAGAAATTCGTAGTTTTAGGAAGTACACGAACAGACATACATTCTTTACTATCACATCGATAAAATTCGTCGAAAAACGTTGAGAATTGGAACAAAACTCATTTTATCGCATCATCGGGGTTCCACAACTTTAGTTTTGTTTTTAGTGCATTAAAAAAGCAGCATGTTAAATAAAACAACAATACGAAACTATACCAAATTGTTGCTGCTTCTTTTTTTTTAAGCGGAGATAAGAAGCACTAAACATACGGCTTTTGACAAGCGATAATTTTATTGTATAAAGCATCCGCCGCGTGTTATAGTCCACATGATCATGGGATCCTGCTTTTTATCTGGAAATTCGTTTTAAGGCTCTCCCAAACCAACGCGAATTCGCAGCGAATCATTCACAATAGCCCAAACATGACAAATACACAAAGCTAAACAAACAAAAAACTGTAGTCGGCGAATGTTTCGCGTTGGTTTGGGAGAGCCTTTAAGGCTCTCCCAAACCAACGCGAAATCATAGCGAATCATACGCAAAGTCAGTTTTTTGTTGTTGTTTTGCATTGTGTATCTTTCATATTTTGTATTATTGTGAATGATTTCGCGTCGTCGACGAATAATTTGCGTTGGTTTGGGAGATCCTTTACTCTGGTGGGTAGCAGGATTTTTACTATTGTGAATTATCTCAATAGTGCAAAAATAAGAGGAAACAGACGCATGGAAAATAAACAAACGAAGACAAAAAGTGTTACGGCTGCCTCCGTAGGAAGTGTAAATGGCTGATGCTTGTTATTAATCAAGGCAAGTCCCTTTTGTACCTGAAAGGATTTAACAAAAGAAAACTCTTACTTAGGTTTCTACTCTTGTACCAACTTACCTTGTTGACCGCCAATGCCTGATGATTGCCTTCAGATTTTGTCTCGTGAAAGTTTTCTTGCCTTTTGCTTGGAGGGGTTTCGTAGCATCCTTTAAGGGTTCCCTCATCTACCCTTTTGTTGATGTTGAGTAACCTAATACTTGTTTATTACCGAATATGAGTACGAATAAAAATTATTTTATCAAACCGAAGTAGGTATTAGCAACTTTTTTTGTGCGAAAATAAATTGAAAACAATTCATAGGCCAAATGTCAAAAGAGCAGTCCATTGGAGGCTAAGAAAATGAACGAATTCAGGATTAGAGTTAACCTATATGACAAAAAGGGTTGCGGGATAGGATAAGGGATTTGGTGTTGAATGTATGTTGTGGATAGTAGAGGTGGAAATATTGTTGGGTAAGACGGGTCGAGATGGGGTTACATGAAGAGACAGTTTCGTAATTCTGACGAGGTAAACCAACGGGTTCTATTTATCTAAGCTCCGCCTAGAACTAGTGGTAATTTTATGATGTAAAAGATGAGGATATGGGGTAACAGCTATGTTGGCGATTAAGTGCTTTTAGTTCATAAGCATACGTCCTCAGGGCTTAAACTGTGTCGTCATTTTGGTGCATAATAAAGTAGGTTATTTTTTTTTGTGATTAAAAGAGGAAAAACAGTGTCGTTATATTTTTTGTTTTCAGTGTCTTAAATACAAATTTGCATAATCCGTGGGATTTTATTAAATATAAAGCAAATATAAAGAAAAGTAAATTTATGTGTATTTGGATTTTGGAAAAGGGTGAGTGATTCAGGATGACTGGTGAGTGAGAGTAGAAATTAAAATGTCGAAATGGTCTAGGTATCGCAGGCAAAGCTAGAGGGCATAGACAAGGACAAATGTCGAGGCGGCCATACTTTTTGGCGGAACCACGAGGTGTGCTACACAGTTCTTGGAATGAACAGTACTAGAACCCGTAGTTGCGAACTTCACCGTTAAAAGAAGAAACAGCTTAATATCAAAGCCCAAGGACCACAAGTAACATTTATGCTTATTTATTTTATCAGATTACTTTTTTCTCGTGAGCAAAATCCCGAAGGTGTCGTGCGATACCCTATTAAAATATAAATCCCTTATAAAAATCCAATAAATATTCCCAAGTGTGATGAGGATTAAAGCCACAAACCGGAAAAGGGAAATTTAATATGAGGTTGTGGCTTGAGCTACAGTAAAGAATATTCCAGCTAACAACCGGAACCAGAAAAATTGTCGCTGTAGTATACTTTTAGGAAAATAGTATTTTTTTTTTGAGCGTGGAGTTCGTTATTTTCATAATTAAATTTCAAAATATTATTTGTATTTGTAAAAGGGGATAAAAAGAGTGTTGAAAGGGGGGCGTGGAGTTGCAGTAGCCAGCTCGACCGGGTAAGACTAGTTTCCCCCGAGCATTTCGTGACGTAGCGTGCCAATAGCGTACGAACTTCCACCCACAGAGCGCTCTATAGGTAGGATCGGGGTAAGACGTTTGGTCTCGGTACAAGTGGCGACGGGTGGGACTGGGCTCAATCCGAAACTTATAGTGGTCGACGGGTGCTGAAAGGTGAGGTCACCTTCCTGGTACAACTGGACCAGAAACGTGCCGCCTAAGCTGGGTAGAAAGGTCCGCCAACTATGGTCGTATCCCTTTTCACACAATTTTGGTTCTCTTCCTCTTGTTTTTTGTTTGTCTTTGATTTTTTTAACTTGCTCATCATAACATATCATTATTTGTAAATCATCATTGTATCTTTTTGAGTTTTATATATTTTCGTAAACCTTATATGTTGCAACTAGTTTTTAATAGTCTTTTATTACCCTTATACTTACCTCACGTGATTTTGCTTCATCATGATATTTTTGTACCCGGAGGATAGTTTTGAAGGGTTAATCAAATTCTTAGTGTTGGTTTGTTAGTTTTTTTGTATGGAATAAAAGTTTTATCTTGCCATTGTGAGCCACGCCAATATAGATGTTTTTTTCTTTCGAGCTAACTCCAGCCTAAGCATGGCTTTTTAAGTCCCCCATTTTGAGGGGGTGCGAGGGTGAGTGTTATGGACGGTGAAGAAGGTTGAAGTTCCGGTCAGGACGACCGTCAAAGGGGAATCTGGCGAAAATTGGCCATCCAGATTCCAGGTGAGGTGAGGGAAGCCAACTCTGCACTGGTATCTTGCAGAGACCTTGAAAGTGGTGAACCGTAGGAGCAAAGAGAGAGAGAATGGTTGTAGATCGTTGTTGGCATGAAGTTATTTTTGTAGCGTGGCGAGGTTTTATGGAGTGGCAAGATCCCCCCTATATCCGGCGAGCTAAGCCGCGCACGCCAGCATGCCACTGCCGCTTCCATAGAGCATTCGATTCCATTAACCTATCCCATCCTGACCCCGTTTTTGAATATTTCCGCTTCCTGTCCATTCCTAGTTTCCTTTCCTAATTCAATTCCCTATCCCGATTCAATTCCTTTCCTTTATTTCTCATCCTATTGCCCCGTTACAAATGGCGCCCAGACGTAAAGCTCGAAGTTAGTGTTTTGCGATAGTCCTTTTGTCTTTTCAGTTTCGGAGTACTTCGCTGACATCTTCGAAGTCACTCGTAAGACTTGAGTAGGAAAGCTGCCTAGCATACCAAATCAATTGCGACGAGGGTTTCGGGGTTGGCAGCGAAAGTACTTGGAAATTTTGTGTGTGAAATTGCACTTGCAGCTGGAGAGCGGCTTTGGGTATGACTTTGACAGGAAGGTCAAGCACGTACCTGTCGAATAGCGACTGGAAGTAGGGCTGAGTTGCAGGTGTAGTTGAAGTCCTTTCAAGTTACGATTGTTGCTGCTATTAGAGTTGGAATGAAATGTAAGTCTTGATTGGGATAGCTCATCAGAACGCCCGATCAATTGCGACAAATAATTCCAGTTCTAATAGTAACAACAATTGTAACCTGTATGTTAGTAAGTCAGACGGAGGATTATTGTTTAGGTTGCCACTCTTAAGGAATTTTTATTAAAAACCCTACCGTAGCTTCAAACCTTGAAAAAAAAAGAAGAAAAAAAAAAATAACGACCGTTCCAGGCCACCCAAAACACCCCCGAATCTTATGAAAAAAAAAAAACAAATAAACAACAACCAATAATTTGATATCAGAGTATTGTATTCAAGTGAACAGGCACCAGTGAATTAGTCTTTATTAACTAGTTTAGTTGTGAGATAAAAAGTGAATAAGAAAAAGATAAGCGGAAGTAAGATTAAGAATAGTAAACAGAATAGAGATTGATAAAAGGCTACGAATCAATTATAAAAAAAAAAAAGGGATTTTTGGAGCTGGAGAAACAAGATTTAAAAATAAATAATACAAAAAAGTTTAGATTAAGCTAAGTCTAGGTGGAGCTAAGATATAGTCTTTAGGAGGGTTAAGTAGTTTAATGAACGGAATACCAGGGAAAACGTAGAAGTATCAAATACTAAGGAAGCTAGAAAGCAAAAGAATAAAATTTATACAAAAAAAACATACATCAAATCTGTAACCTTATCCGATTCGAACGTCAGCGGTGAGGTTGTCGGTTAAGAAATTGCTTAAGGGCATGATTGCGAAGGAAAAAGAAGAAGTTAAAAAAATTGTTGAAATTTCTTATCAGGAAAACCGAACAACAACACGGTCTCAATACTCACGCATCTCACGCATTTTAGAAAAAAATAGTACCATGCCAGTAGAACACTCTCCTCCACATAAGCCCGAAGATCCGGTTCCATCAGAATCCCAGCAGCCAATCCCTAGTGGCGCACCGTTATATCCGTTTCCTCCACCTTCATTGTCGGGAAGAAATCAAAGTAACATGACTGAATCTGAATTGTCACCTGCGTATAGCAGCATTACAGAAGGAGGTGGAGTAGACGGAGGAATTCAAGTAGAAGCCATAAGCCAAGCGGCGAATGGGGTCGCAAATGCTCAAAAGTCAAGTGAGGTGACTGATGTGGATCATGGGACGAGTGGACCGGCAGAATCGAGTGCCGTGCAGGTTGACACACCAGGTAATAGTGGCATCATTTCAGCCGACTTGATTTCGGCTATTAATCTAGCTGTAGGTAATGCGTGTCGGCAGTATACCAGCTCTCTGAGGGGAGAGTTGGCAGAATCTCTGAAAGAGATGCAGACAAACTTAAATGCATTAATAGACAGAAGTAATCAGATAGGTCACCATACGGGTTCACTCGCAGGTCGGAGTCAAACTTCAGGCGTCAACGAGGTAATAGAGGAGTCCTCGGGTAGGCGGTCAGCACGGGAAATACGTGGTCCATCGCAACTGGATCCGACATCAAGGCCTTTCGTGCCAGTAGGAAACGCAATCGGGGCAGCCCACTCAATACACCTCGGGAGTGATAGGCCCGAAAGCCGAGGGTGCCAAAACATCGATCATCGCGATCCGCCGTTCTGGGGAACGCGGAATCCTCACGGTGGGTATCTTCACAATCCCCGGGCATCGGTATCAACTCCTGTCAGAATACCGATAAAAATTGATAAATGGGGTTTGAAATTTAATGGTAAATTGGACGTACTCACCGTAGAGGATTTCGTTTTCCGACTGGAAACGCTTCAAAGTCAGCATGCCTGCCCCTGGACGGAAATCCTGCGAGATTTTCACCTTTTACTCACGGGTGCGGCTCATGACTGGTACTGGCAGTTTCAGCGAACCCATTATCGTCCCGACTGGCCAATGCTACGGGACGCATTAATGCGCCAATTTCGGAACTCGAAGTCTGATTATGAAATTATGAGGGACATGATGGATCGTGAGCAAGGTGCCAGGGAACCCAGTGAGGAGTTTTTCGCAGCCGTGAACAAGTTGAGAGCTCAACTCAGGGTTCCGATTCCAGAGGTGGATCTGGTGCGGATTCTGAAGCGGAACCTGAACGAGCGGGTCGGTCGCTTAGTATACCCCCAGCCTATGTTTACATTAGACCAGCTAAGGGTAGCGTGTAAAGATGTCGAGTACTCATTTCCTCTTAAAGATAGAGAGGCTGCAAAACATCAGAGGCCTACGGTACGATACGCGGCAAACGAGCTGGATTTTGACGATTCTCGTTACGGTGATGAAACCCTGGCGGCTTTCAATCACACGGGTGGTCGACCAAGGACTTCTCGTGCGGCTGGGGAAGGTAGTTCAATGGCTTGTTGGAACTGTAAGAGCCGAGGCCACACGTTCATGGATTGCCCATCCGCCACGAGAAGTATTTTCTGCTTCCGGTGTGGGCTAGAGGGAGTTACTACACCCAAATGCAGAATTTGCAATCCGGGAAACAGGGTCAGGAACACGACATCGATGGGGGAGTCGTGTTCCACCCAAACGCCCCAGTGGCCACCAAAGGAGAACTAGAAGTAGGGAACCTGAATCTAAAAATCAAAATATTACCCAGAGAGAAGGAAACCTGTGAAGAAGAGAAGAGAAAAAAAATCAAGATTAGGCCATTACACGTAAGGATAGAGGAATATAATTCGGCTAGGGATAGAATTTTTAATACAAACAGCTCAACAGTGTCATATAAAATCTTAAAAGCTAGGAAACGATACAAACTAAGAAAAGAGGTCAAGAAAAATATTTCATCAACAATAATAGATGTTACGGCCGATCCCAGACCCTACGCGAAAGTCCAAATTGCTGGTACAGAAATCCTTGGGCTTTTAGATAGTGGGGCAAGTATTAGCATATTAGGCAAAGGATGTGAAGATTTTGTGAAAGCCTCTAATATACGAATCCTGCCGTATAAGGCAGGAGTGAAGACAGCCGATGGTAAAAACCAGGCGATAGTAGGAAAAATTCAAACGGAAGTTATATTTAAAAACCAAAAACACCTGAATACTTTTTATCTGGTTCCAAATTTGGAGCAGGAATTATACTTGGGCATAGATTTCTGGAGGGAATTCAAAATCGCACCTAACGTAGTCAGCGCTGTTTCTGTTCCCGAGGAGGATGCAGATCATGTGAACGCCCATCAGCTAACAGCTGATCAGCGGTCAGAGTTGGAGGCGGTCAAGCAGAAGTTTCTAGATTATGACCGCCATGGTCTCGGAAAAACATCGTTAATGGAACACGTTATCGATACAGGAAACGCGGAGCCTGTTAAGCAGCGTCATTACCCTGTTTCTCCAGCGGTACAAGCCCTTCTGTACCAGGAAATAGACCGAATGCTTAAGCTCGGCGTTATAGAGGAGAGCGAGAGTCCTTGGTGCTCGCCCGTTGTCCTTATAAAGAAGCCAGCAGCAGACGGTACTATCAAGTATCGTTTCTGTCTGGATTCTCGTAAGGTCAACGCGTTAAGCAAAAAGGACGCTAACCCTCTTCCTCATATCGACGGGCTTATCAGTCGGCTACCTAATACCTACTTTATAAGTAGTGTAGACTTAAAGGAAGCATTCTGGCAAATACCGCTGGAGAAGGAGAGTAGAGAGAAAACTGCGTTTGCGGTACCGGGGAGACCCTTATACCATTTCAAGGTGATGCCGTTTGGGCTGTGTAATGCAGCTCAAAGGCTTTGCCGTTTGATGGATAAGGTTATTCCTGCACGACTCAGGGACAACGTTTTCGTGTATTTAGACGATTTGTTGATCATTGCGCCAAATTTCGAAACCCATATCACCTTGCTGGGTGAAGTGGCCGAGTGCTTGAGAAAGGCAAATCTCACCATCAACGTTAAAAAGTCCAAATTTTGTTTTAAGGAACTGAAATATTTGGGTTTTATCGTTGGTGGTGGGAAGCTGAAAGCCGATCCGGAAAAGGTCGAAGCTGTGGTAGATTTTCCGATGCCAAAGAACGCAAGGCAAGTACGCCGGCTGCTTGGCCTAGCAGGGTGGTATAGGCGGTTTATTAAAGACTTTTCTAGCTTGACCGCTCCCCTGACTGACACGCTTAAGAAAAAGGACGGGAAATTCAGAATGACCGATGAAGCCATAGTGGCGTTTGAGGAACTGAAAAAGGCCCTTACGACAGCCCCAGTTCTCTCACATCCGGACTTTAGTAAACGGTTTTATGTTCAATGTGATGCATCTGACTCGGGGATAGGAGCAGTGCTGTTCCAGAAAAACAGTGACAATGGGGAGGTTCCGATTTCATACTTTTCACAAAAGTTGAATTCGTGCCAAAGAAACTATAGTGTGACCGAGAAAGAGTGCATGGCAGCAGTAATGGCGATTAAGAAGTTCAGGCCCTATGTCGAGGGTATGGATTTTACAGTCATCACCGACCACTCCAGTCTCAAATGGTTAATGACCATGAAAGACTTGAGTGGGAGGCTGGCTCGGTGGAGTTTAGAACTCCAAGTCTATACCTTCGACATAGAGCACCGAAAGGGAACGCTTAACGTCGTGCCAGACACGCTTTCTCGGGCACACATAGAAAGTATTGAGATCGGAGACATAGCTCCACTGATTGACCTGACTTCAAACGAATTTCAGTCAGAAGAATATTTGAGTCTTATAGATACCATCAAAAACCACCAAGATGAGTTACCAGACCTCAAGATTGAAGACAACTTTGTCTACAAGAGATCGCTCCCGGTAACAGATGAAGAGTTAAGCGAACACAATTGGCTATTGTGGGTGCCCTCAGGGTTAACAGAGGCTCTAATAACCAAAGCACACGACCCTCCACAGGCGGCTCATGGAGGTATTGCCAAAACTCTTCACCGTATTCGGCAATACTTCTATTGGCCGAACATGACCATTCAAATTAGGCAATATGTCTCTAAGTGTGAAATCTGTAAGCAATGTAAACCTTCATGTCAGATTCTTCGTCCTACTATTGAAAACACCTTTGCGATTGATCGTCCCTTTCAGAAGCTGTACGTGGATTTCTTGGGTCCTTACCCAAGATCCAAAGCGGGAAATGCTTACGTCTTTGTTGTCTTGGAACATTTTTCCAAATATGTGTTCCTAGAACCCTTACGTTCAGCTAATAGTAGCAGCATAGTCAAATTTCTGAAAAACGATATTTTTAATGCGTTTGGGGTGCCCCAAATAATCCATTCGGATAATGGGCAACAATTTCTGTCAAAAGATTTTCAGAACTTGTTGCAAAGATATGGCATCAGACATTTCCGAACCGCATACTATTCACCGCAGTCTAACGCTTCGGAAAGGGTCAACAGAACTCTATTATCCGCCATACGCTCTTATCTGAAAGATGATCAACGCGACTGGGATATACACCTAAGTGATATTGCAGGCGCGTTGAGAAGCTCAGTTCACTCTGCTACTGGTGTGTCACCGTATTTTGCTCTATTTGGAGTAAATATGATGACGCACGGTAGTGGATATGAACTGGCTCAGAAGCTGAGTGTGGTGGATGATGGAGAGCTGTTGACTCTTCCCAGGCAAAACAGACTCCAATGCATTCGGGAAAAAGTTAAAGAGGGCATCCTGAAGGCAAAAGAGAAGAGTGCGAACAAATACAACCTTCGAGCTAAGAACGTCCAATACGTACCTGGTCAAGAGGTGTATCGGCGAAATTTTGTCTTAAGTGACACTTCTAAGTATCTCTCTGCAAAACTATGCCCAAAGTTTGTTAAGTGCAGGATAGTAAAAGCGATAGGAAAAAACATGTACGAATTGGAAAATCTAGGAGGTAAGAAGATTGGGGTATACCATGCCAAAGACATTAAGCAATAACTTTAAAATCTGTGATATAAATGTTAGTGAGGTCCCTCTTTATGGTGTGTAGGTCTTGAGTCTTAATGGGTGGGTGCAATGAAATACGAGTTGTGTATATGAGCTTTAGAGTGATCGTTTTAATTGTGGTCAAGTAATATGGTATAGGAGCTCTTATTATTATATACTTATTATTTAGTTTATTTATTTATGTATCGAATTGATCATTTATATATTTATTTATGCATATTATAGAGATTACTTATTTATTCAATTTTTAATTTATTTATTTATATGTAGTCTAGATGGTTTATTTATTTATCTGCATGTGTAGTGGTTGTGTCTATTTATTATATATTTATTTATCTTTATGTCGTATAGATTATGTATTTATTTATTTATAGGTCGTATAGGTTTATTTATTTGCATATCATAGGTTATTTATATATTAAATTATTTATGCATATGTTATAGTTTTTGTTCGTATTTAATTATAAACTTATTTGCATATCATAGGTTATTTATAGATTAAATTATTTATGCATATGTCAAATAGTTATTTAATTAGGTAAATATTTCTTTATATGTATGTCCAAAAGGGTATAATTTATTTAGTTATGTATACACCGTATGGGTTAATTTATTATATGTGTCGTACAAATTATGTATTTGTTTATTTATATGTTACCGAATATATATTTATCTATTTGTGTGTCTGAGAGTATTTATTTATTTATTTGCATGCAATAGGTTTATTTATTTATTTATATTTATGTTTATTTATTTTTATGTCGTAGAAATTATTTATTTGCACGCCGTAAGAGTTTTTTTTTATTTATTTATATTTATGTAAATTATTTTTATGAAGTAGAAAGTATTTATTTATTTATTAGCCTATTATTAGGTTTATTTATTTATATATTTGGCCATGCACATGTATATAATAGCTATTTAGGTATCAATCAGGGTTGATTTATCTTCGTTATTTATTTATTATTGCATAGAATGATGGTATATTTATTATTATGGGTTTTCTTTGCTCTGGATACATACGAAGCTGCGATTAAGATCGTATTCTCCGAAGCATATAGAAAAAAAAAAACAACTCGTATTTCATTGCATGTACCGGTTCTCGAAACTGAGTTTATTCCGTATAAAAAACAAAAATAATAAAAATCTAACTATTTGCTGTAACTTTGAATCGTTTTATTATCCTTAATAAAGATGAGAAACAAAAGAAAAAAAAAAGAACAAAATTGCTCTGTGCCCGATTGACCGAAATTCAATTGGGTCGAAGGCGCGTTGGAACATTTTCCCCATTTCCATAATATGGTGATACTTTAATTTTCCCCAGGCAGAGAGACAGATTAGTGAATACCTACTTGATGGTGAAAGACACAGATCAGTTACCGGAATTTAGATAATCCCAATGAGTTTCCTGACTTTAAACCATCGGTCTGGCGACATCTTAGAGATGAAAATTGAGTTGCACTTGCCCACCTGCAATTAACGCAAAGATTTTTTTCGTTTTTGTACTATGTCAAATAGATTTAGGTAAAATAAAATTGAATAAAAACCTCTAAGTGGATAGGAATCCGATCGTAGATGCTTTAAAATTGATGGCCCGGCTTTAGTGGTAGTGGGTTCATCCCCAGCGTCTTATTATTTGGATGAGGTAGCCTGTCACCGTCTTTGCAGCGTTCTCAAAACTTACAAATCCGGAGATTTGTTACGGCTGCCTCCGTAGGAAGTGTAAATGGCTGATGCTTGTTATTAATCAAGGCAAGTCCCTTTTGTACCTGAAAGGATTTAACAAAAGAAAACTCTTACTTAGGTTTCTACTCTTGTACCAACTTACCTTGTTGACCGCCAATGCCTGATGATTGCCTTCAGATTTTGTCTCGTGAAAGTTTTCTTGCCTTTTGCTTGGAGGGGTTTCGTAGCATCCTTTAAGGGTTCCCTCATCTACCCTTTTGTTGATGTTGAGTAACCTAATACTTGTTTATTACCGAATATGAGTACGAATAAAAATTATTTTATCAAACCGAAGTAGGTATTAGCAACTTTTTTTGTGCGAAAATAAATTGAAAACAATTCATAGGCCAAATGTCAAAAGAGCAGTCCATTGGAGGCTAAGAAAATGAACGAATTCAGGATTAGAGTTAACCTATATGACAAAAAGGGTTGCGGGATAGGATAAGGGATTTGGTGTTGAATGTATGTTGTGGATAGTAGAGGTGGAAATATTGTTGGGTAAGACGGGTCGAGATGGGGTTACATGAAGAGACAGTTTCGTAATTCTGACGAGGTAAACCAACGGGTTCTATTTATCTAAGCTCCGCCTAGAACTAGTGGTAATTTTATGATGTAAAAGATGAGGATATGGGGTAACAGCTATTTTGGCGATTAAGTGCTTTTAGTTCATAAGCATACGTCCTCAGGGCTTAAACTGTGTCGTCATTTTGGTGCATAATAAAGTAGGTTATTTTTTTTTGTGATTAAAAGAGGAAAAACAGTGTCGTTATATTTTTTGTTTTCAGTGTCTTAAATACAAATTTGCATAATCCGTGGGATTTTATTAAATATAAAGCAAATATAAAGAAAAGTAAATTTATGTGTATTTGGATTTTGGAAAAGGGTGAGTGATTCAGGATGACTGGTGAGTGAGAGTAGAAATTAAAATGTCGAAATGGTCTAGGTATCGCAGGCAAAGCTAGAGGGCATAGACAAGGACAAATGTCGAGGCGGCCATACTTTTTGGCGGAACCACGAGGTGTGCTACACAGTTCTTGGAATGAACAGTACTAGAACCCGTAGTTGCGAACTTCACCGTTAAAAGAAGAAACAGCTTAATATCAAAGCCCAAGGACCACAAGTAACATTTATGCTTATTTATTTTATCAGATTACTTTTTTCTCGTGAGCAAAATCCCGAAGGTGTCGTGCGATACCCTATTAAAATATAAATCCCTTATAAAAATCCAATAAATATTCCCAAGTGTGATGAGGATTAAAGCCACAAACCGGAAAAGGGAAATTTAATATGAGGTTGTGGCTTGAGCTACAGTAAAGAATATTCCAGCTAACAACCGGAACCAGAAAAATTGTCGCTGTAGTATACTTTTAGGAAAATAGTATTTTTTTTTTGAGCGTGGAGTTCGTTATTTTCATAATTAAATTTCAAAATATTATTTGTATTTGTAAAAGGGGATAAAAAGAGTGTTGAAAGGGGGGCGTGGAGTTGCAGTAGCCAGCTCGACCGGGTAAGACTAGTTTCCCCCGAGCATTTCGTGACGTAGCGTGCCAATAGCGTACGAACTTCCACCCACAGAGCGCTCTATAGGTAGGATCGGGGTAAGACGTTTGGTCTCGGTACAAGTGGCGACGGGTGGGACTGGGCTCAATCCGAAACTTATAGTGGTCGACGGGTGCTGAAAGGTGAGGTCACCTTCCTGGTACAACTGGACCAGAAACGTGCCGCCTAAGCTGGGTAGAAAGGTCCGCCAACTATGGTCGTATCCCTTTTCACACAATTTTGGTTCTCTTCCTCTTGTTTTTTGTTTGTCTTTGATTTTTTTAACTTGCTCATCATAACATATCATTATTTGTAAATCATCATTGTATCTTTTTGAGTTTTATATATTTTCGTAAACCTTATATGTTGCAACTAGTTTTTAATATTCTTTTATTACCCTTATACTTACCTCACGTGATTTTGCTTCATCATGATATTTTTGTACCCGGAGGATAGTTTTGAAGGGTTAATCAAATTCTTAGTGTTGGTTTGTTAGTTTTTTTGTATGGAATAAAAGTTTTATCTTGCTATTGTGAGCCACGCCAATATAGATGTTTTTTTCTTTCGAGCTAACTCCAGCCTAAGCATGGCTTTTTAAGTCCCCCATTTTGAGGGGGTGCGAGGGTGAGTGTTATGGACGGTGAAGAAGGTTGAAGTTCCGGTCAGGACGACCGTCAAAGGGGAATCTGGCGAAAATTGGCCATCCAGATTCCAGGTGAGGTGAGGGAAGCCAACTCTGCACTGGTATCTTGCAGAGACCTTGAAAGTGGTGAACCGTAGGAGCAAAGAGAGAGAGAATGGTTGTAGATCGTTGTTGGCATGAAGTTATTTTTGTAGCGTGGCGAGGTTTTATGGAGTGGCAAGATCCCCCCTATATCCGGCGAGCTAAGCCGCGCACGCCAGCATGCCACTGCCGCTTCCATAGAGCATTCGATTCCATTAACCTATCCCATCCTGACCCCGTTTTTGAATATTTCCGCTTCCTGTCCATTCCTAGTTTCCTTTCCTAATTCAATTCCCTATCCCGATTCAATTCCTTTCCTTTATTTCTCATCCTATTGCCCCGTTACAAAAGACACGAGTATTACACTCCAATCATCACTTATGTTGTTCCAACCAACAAAATGGATTCTGTTCAGACAAAAATCGATTTGTTTAGAAGAAAAAATAATTTTTTCTAGAAAAATGAAAGCTTTAGTTTTACGCAAGATTTATTTGGATTTTCACACACACTAGTAAGATTTTACATTTCGCTGGAGTTTAAAGTTTTGTTCCGCGGTGCTTAACAAATATTCAATAGAATTTCTCGTTCGTTTCAGTAGATTAAAAACAAATATATCTAAAAAAAAGTTTTTAAAGTCATCATATAGCAGTGCATAATTATTAAGAAATGATACAAATATCAATAAACTTTGGTTTAAACTTTAAAGTGTCCAAAGTCGATTGAAGCGCGCGTGCTTCAGCGCGCCGACGTGTTCCTTGACCTCCATTGATGTGTTTTTTGATAGATTTTGGATTGTTTTTAACTTTAATGGACGTATTATTTTTGTTTAATTTTTTTAACTTTAATGGACGTATTATTTTTGTTTACTTCTGCAACTAATCCCGGAAATATATATGTTTAATCGTATTAAATTAATCTCCAATGATTGAAAGGAATTTCAACATAAAAATGCTGGTTCTTTAATTTATCATGATCAGTGCCCACGTTCTGTATAATGTTCAAGAAGCGATGAGAATTGAAACAAAATACATGAATTTTGTTCCATTTTTCAACGTTTCTCTACCAATTTCATCGATGTGAGAGAGACAGAAGGAAGGCACTGATCCGGATATCATGCGGGTAATAAAATGCAGCTAAAGGGTGTTTTTTAGACGTGTGGGTTTCAAGAAGAAATAAAACGCATATAATTAAATGTTATGGCCAAGAATTTATCTTTATTATAAAGATAAGGGTTTGCCTTGTGAAATCTAGAAAGTCACGTCTATCATTTCGAAGAAATTGCAGGCTTTTGTGAATCGCTGTCTTCGCCACATCCTAAAGATTCGCTGGCTGCAAATAATATCAAATGAGGAATTGTGGATTGATCACACACTGAGGAAACCAAACGATGAAATTGCAAAGCGGTCCTTTGAATGGAATCATCAGGGTGCACGGCGGGTTGGAAGACCAAGAACAACATGGAAATCAACTGTCTCAGGGGAAGCAGAATCCCAGAGAAAGACGTGGCCACAGCTAAAGTACCTTGCAGCAGACCGTGAAGGATGAAGACGTTTTGTTGACGCCCTATGCCCCAGCCGGGGTTACAGGACACGAAGATGATGAAGGGTTTGCCATTATGTTTTAAAAATGATTTCGGGCAAGTGGCCGCCGTGGCTGGCTCGAATGAATTCCAGCCGAGAAGCCCAATTTTCGACAACGAATTTTCGACCACCACGGCGGCGTCTCTGAAGATGCGCATTATCCACTAGAGTAAACGTGGTGCGAAACCGATTCATGATTGCTCAAATTACCGACTCTGCTGGGTGATTATGTTGACCGAATATTGGTCGCAGTGCGCGATGCGCGAACCTGGCCTTTTTTTTTGTAGTAAATTTGCACGATTTGCAAACGCTGCTCAGAAGTAAAGGCTCTCCCAAACCAACGCGAAATCATAGTGAATCATTCGCAAAGTCAGTTTTTTGTTGTTTAGCGTTGTGTATCTTTCATTTCATATGATTTCGCGTCGTCGGCGAATGTTTCGCGTTGGTTTGGGGGAGCCTTAAGTCTATTCATTATAGGTTTGTTCCTTGCCGACTTTCAAACAGTTTGAAACCACCAGATTTAGTGCGAAGTCGTTCCACACTTGAAAATTTGTACTGTTTCGGACCAAAGAGAGCTGTCATGAGAGAGTACAAAATTTCCCCTCCTTACCTGATTTGGTCCGAGAAATTTCTGGTGGCTGTTTTGTACTAGCTGTCAAATATGCCAAGTTGTCGTTATTGGCCACGTTCAAACACCGAACTTAAGCGATCTGGATAGGTTTGTGTTGTTGTAATCCCTTGTTAAAACACAGCTGATGATGAAACAGCTGTTGGCAGAAAAGAGATCCCAAGCTATCCCAAAAATTTTAGGATACAAAGCTATCCTATGAAAAATGTCAACAACAGCTAACTTGCGTTCAAACACATACATGGATACAAAGCTATCCATTCAAACATTGAACGCGCCCATTTAGACGTTTGTTGCATTCAAATTTGAAAAACCTTTATTAAGGGTTGCCCAAGTGCAACTTTTATTTTTATTTTTATAAGTGTGTTTTTTTTAATTTTCATAAAATTATGTCACTTAGCAAAACTGTTTGTCAAAAAAAAAAAAATATTTGTAGTACCTATTGGCAATTTAATATTTCTTGTATATTTCAGTGTTATTGTTTAAAAAGAGAAAGGATTTAAGCATTATGATTTACCGCCGTATATATATTAAATTTTTATTGAATAATTTTGAATGAACAACAACAACCTGTGTGTGTTACCACCAAGTATATAGGCTGGAGTTATAGCTATTTCACTCTATACTTGGTGGTAACCCCGAGGCCACACGAGCAAGTACTTGCAAGCAAGTTGCAATACATACACATTTGTTTACTAACACAATCAAACCCAAGCAACTTGCTTATCAACTGGCATGCATGTTTTGAAGCCAGTAGTGAAGCAAGTTGAGAAGCAAGTTGGGAGACAAGCAAGTGGAATGCAAGTGGAAAGCAAGTGGAATGCAAATTACGAATTTGACAGGCAGTGTATGTAGCCCACTTGTTTGCAAGTACTTGCTCGTGTGGCCTCAGGGTAACACAGAACACACACAGGTTGTTGTTGTTCATTCAAAATTATTCAATATAAATTGATGTATAACTTGCAGCATACTGCACTTGTGTGGATTTCCATTTACACACAAACCCAACTTATATTAAATTTTTTTTAAAATGCCCCTCAGAGGACATTTGGTTAGGTTTTTGGACACTTTAAACAGAAATAAAAAGAGCTGTTTTCAGTGCATTTTTATATTCGGTTACAAAAAATAGGGCTAAATTAAGTATGCTCATTTTATACACCCAAATCACCATCTTGGGGTTTTGTGACGTCACAATCTTTTTTACCAACTTTAATTATTATTTTCTTTTTAACGTAAATCTAAAGTTAGTAATTAATTAATCAAACGATTGGTTTTAAAGGAGCAATCAAATTACTTTATTTTGTTGCTATTCTCCGAACAAAATCAGAGATTATTATGACGTCACACGTCGTGACAAAATCAAAAGCAAAAAACCAGTGAATTTTTGCTTGAAAGAGAGAAAGAGAAGCAACTGGATGCAGCATAATTATGAAAAATGAAGGGGTGGGAATAGTTGAATTGTAAAAAATATGAGGGGAGAATACGATAACTCAGGCGCCAAGAAATGATAACGGTTTTTTGTAGAACCATTATATACAAGCATTTTTTACTATAGGAGGGGGTCTATCTCACACCGTTTAGGCGGGAAGGGCAATTTCATAAAAACAGTACCAAAAATGTAAACAAAATATTAAAAAATAACGGTAATACTTACAACTAAGTACCTATTATTCCTTTTTTCAAAGCCAATACTCTGTTCTATTAGCTAGTTTTTGAATCAAGTGAAATCTATACATAGTTTTTGAAAAAAACGAATTTTAAACTCAAAATTTGCGAAAAAAGCATACAAAAAGGTTTAAAGTGTAATTTCTCAAAAGTGTAAAGTTATATTTCATTTGTTTTTTCCTGAAATTTGCTTCTCTAATTAATTCTAATCAAAAACTTAAAACTAGATGATTCTATGTCTTCTAGTTTTTGAGAAAATTGAAAATTACTACCGTACAAAACTCGAATGTTTACTTGTTTTTTTTTTTTGTAATCTAAATGGGTATGCATACTTTGAACAATACTACTGCTTTATATATGTACATAGGTATGTTAGATACAAACATACATATTAGGGATTTATATAAATTTGCTGCAATTGTTCAGTTGGTAGTACCTAGGTAATGTGAATTTTTTATAATGCATTACATTTTCATGTCAGCATGCCCCCCTATACATACCTCACTGTTTATACGCTGACCGCAAATTTTGAGTTTAAAATTCGTTTTTTTAAAAACCATGTATAGATTTCACTTGGAGATCTTGAAGAAAACCCAGGAGTTTCAAATCGATACCCACCACCTTTTTATCGATTTCAAGGCCGCGTATGACAGCATCTATAGAGACGAGCTATATAGAGCAATGTCTAGTTTTGGCATCCCTGCCAAACTCGTCCGTTTGTGCAGGATGACGATGGAGAATGCACGCTTCTCCATCAAGGTCGGCAAAGACCTCACCGACACCTTTGATGTCAAAAAAGGTTTTAGGCAAGGCGACGCGCTGTCATGCGACTTCTTCAACATCGTTCTTGAAAGAATAGTGCAAAACTCTCACGTCAACGCCAGAGGCACAATCTTTCAAAAGTCCGTCCAAATACTCGCTTACGCTGACGACATTGACATAATCGGACGAACAAAGCGTGATGTCAGTGGTGCTTTTGTGAGCATTGAGAAGGAAGCCAAGAAGATGGGTCTAACGGTGAATGAAAGCAAAACAAAATATATGCTGTCAACAAGAAAGGACACCCAACACCGACGTCTCGGACAGAACGTCACTATAGACAGCTATAATTTTGAGGTGGTCAGAGACTTTGTCTACCTAGGATCCGCTATATACTCAGCGAACGACACCAGTGCTGAGATCAAACGAAGAATTACTCTTGCCAATCGCTGTTTCTTTGGGCTAAGAAGGCAATTGAGAAGCAAAGCCCTCTCTCGAGCAACTAAACTGTCCCTGTATAAGACGCTTATCAGAGGCATGGACCCTGTTAACGGTGGATGAGAACGCGTTAGGCTGTTTTGAGAGGAAAATTCTACGGGTGATTTTCGGTCCCGTCTGCATAGATGGGGAATGGAGAAGAAGATACAACAACGAACTGTATGGGCTGTACAGCGACACCGACCTAGCCACAAAAGTGAAAAGCCAACGACTGAGATGGCTGGGTCATCTAGAGCGAATGGACACCAATGCTCCGGCCCGGAAAGTCTTTGAATCCAACCCCGTGGGACAGCGCAGTAGAGGTGGACAGCGTAAAAGGTGGCGCACGCAAGTGGAAGACGACCTCAACCAACTTGGCGTGCGAAACTGGAGACAGCTAGCTAGAAACCGAGCCGGCTGGAAGAAACTTGTTGGTTGAGGCCCTGGTCCACTCCGGACTGTAGCGCCACCGTAAGTAAGTAAGTAAGTATAGATTTCACTTGATTCAAAAACTTGCTAATAGAACAGAGTATTGGCTTTAAAAAAAGGTATAATACTTAGTTGTAAGTATTACGGTTTTTTTTTTAATTTTTTTTACATTTTTGGTACTGTTTTTATGAAATAGCCCCTCCCGCCCAAACGGGGTGAGATAGACCCCCCTCTCTCATACTAAAAAATGCTTGTATTTAATGGTTCTACAAAAAACCGTTATTATTATTATTATTTCTTGGCCCCTGAGTTATCCTACTCGTGCCAAATATGAAACAAGACTCCATTTTGGTTTGTGGTGATTTTATTTTTTAATATTTTAATATTTCTTTGATTAATATCCAAGCCTTGGGGTTTTAATGAATCATATTACAACTCCATTTAACAAATCACAAATCTTTGATTCAAACTAAGGTAGATACTTTAAGAATATTTTTTGTTTTTATTTTAATAAACTTGATAAACCTTTTATTTTTTTGAGTTGTTATTCTTGAAAATGTTGATTGAGATTTATGATTAATGTACAGCAACTCTAGCCGAGTATGTCGTTTGACGTTTAGTCCGAATTAGTGCAAATTATTGCCCAAGCCGTTCCACACATTTTGACAGTCGTTTTTCTTCTCTCTGAGAGAAGAATGTCAAAAATTGACATCTAGTCCCAAACAGTGCGAAGAATCCAGGGAACAAACCTTATGAAATAGCAAACCAAACTGAGCATAAATCAAGTGACAGCCCTCAAAAAGACCAACTCCGAAAAAAAAGTATTGCCAGATTGAAAACCAAACGTCTAAAAAAACACCTTTTATTATGGAATGAAAATCACTGGTGCGATAAAATGGTGTTCTGGGGCGAATTCCGCAAGAGGGAGTTTTTTATGTGTACCTCTACACTGTGTACACATCAGCAAATTGTGTAGGTACATATCGATTTTTAAGATTCCACAGTTGAGTGGAAGTTTTTGACAGATAATGTGTACACTATCAGTTAAATTTATTTTCATTTCAGCGAATTTCGCAATAAAAGAGAACTGTCAATTTTGCATCAACCGTTGAGAATTACGGTTAATAGCGCGTGCCTCACAGGATGGTTTTCAAAGAGAAATTCCAAAGAAAGAATCATTGTATGGCATATCGTGGAAACAGTGAAGCATTTTTTAAAAAAGTGTTAACTACACAACCACGAATCCATTGCCACAGGGTCGGTGTGCAGCTACACGGCCGAAGGCTGAGGCGCCCAAAGGCAGCAAGATAAATAAAAAAAAAATGAGATGCTTCCGTCGTTTTGCCGAGCTATAAGAAAGTGTACAGAATAGTGATACAAAAATTAAATAAAAGTTAATATAGTGAATACTTTGCAATATTTATTAAAAAAAATATATAAAACAACATGCTGCATTAAATCCTACAAAAACGCCTATAATACAATGCACAAATTTCTCATTTCACAGGTCTCATATTCCACTATATAAAGTTTATTAAAAGTTATATTTTTTATCGTAGCGCAATTTCTAACTAACATAAACACATCTTGACGAAGATACAAAACCAACATAATAGATAGGGGGAACAGCGGGACGAACTGTACAAATATTTAATTTAAAGCGCTAAAAAATAACTGCAGTACGGGAGGGATTTGAGTGCCTTGCCATTACCAACAAAAACTAGATACCCTATGTGAAGATTTCTCATTTTACAGATGAGTCTCAACGCTATCATTGGATTAAAGTATATTTTTATTTTCAACAAATATATTTTTTTTTAGCAAATTGCCATAAAATATCAATTTTAAAGTATTCTACGATAATTTTTTTACTAAATAACATCACTTCACGTTACTTTATGTGGAATGGAAATATCAGACAAAACTAACGACAAAACTAACTTGTGAAATAAAATATTCGTACACTCCTTAATATACGCGTTTTTACAGGATTTAACGTAGCACTCACTATCACTACATGCGCTGTTTTATATTTTTTAAATAAATTATTGACAGTGGGGTGGATCGGGCACCGATCCATTTGGATTTTCAGCCAGTCTTAACCAACCGAGCCAAATGGAACAGATGGCTCGGCCGTGTATGGCTAGCTTGACACTTCTAAAAATTTCAAGAGAAAATAAAAAGAAATTCTTGCAGGTGTTGAATATAAAACGATGTCATTAATAAACTGGCTTGCTTCATTTGGATAATTTAAACGTTTCTGAGTCTCAATTTCAGTCTTCCAAATAATTGTTTAAAAACTTTTTATTTAAAGCAGTGTTCTATAATTTTATTATTTAAAAACAATTTAATCAAACATAAGTTACTGATTTCTTTTTTAAATCTACTTTTTAGGCTCGTTCTTTTGTAGTACTACCAAGGTGTGTTTAATGCGGTAAATTTGAAAAGGGCCCTATTAGAGTTTTAACCTTTTTGAAATTATTTCTGTTCAAGCCATGACAATAAATTAGAGTAGAATAAATACTAGAGCTAAACCTTTTCTGAAAAAATTAGGTACAGGGAAGCATTTAAATTACATTTATATGAAAAAAAAACAGTGAAAGAAAAAAACTATTTGTCAAAAATGAGAGAGTTCCCTTCCCGAAATTGGATATTCATATAATAGCTGTGTTTTTTTGCATGTCCAAATAAAATTGTGTGAAAAAAACGACAACAAAGCAAAACAATTTTTTATTTAATTTAGTTGGTAAGATAGTTCAGAACAAAATGGTAGACCAAGGCAAATGTTGAAATGTCCCGATGTCGTTTTTTTCGCCAAACTCCATATGGACATACAAACAAACGCAGCTAATATCATTGTTTATTTGTTTTTTATGTATTGTTTATTTTATTAATTAGTTATTATTTTAATTTTTTGCTTGTACCTTCTTTATAGAGTGAGAGGAATCAACCGCTGCTGGAGTATCGAAATTTTGGAATTGCATTGCGGATTATTTTAAGAAAGGGCCTATTGAAGGTAACTATCGTGCATGTAAAGTGTAAAAGAAAGGAGGCCTAACCTTCACATACCTACATATATACTGGGTATTGAACTGGGTATCCTTGCTGTCAGCTCCTTGATATTTTGATAGCAACAACAGGTAATAAAGGTTGGGATTTCTCAGCAGGCTGCGACACAAATGCTCATTGTTTACAATAGCAATAGGGGTTGGCAGACACAAATGGAAGAGGTGAGTCATTTATTTTTAAATAGGGACTTTTCATAGCAATCAGTAACAAAGGGGTCTCAACATTCTCTTGAGAATGCCTAACTACTTTTCTACCAACAGTTATTATCTGGAGGTATTGACTGCGTAGACTTACTTCGCAAAGTAAAGTAGAACACAAATCACCGTCATCTTAGATCAATACCATCCTATTGGATACCCTTTGCACAACACGGCCAAACTGAACCACCCACAAGAATGCTGAGAAAAGCCAAGGATTCAACTATTCACGCTTCAACTTGTTCAAAAAACTACCCTCAAAAATGCTCCAAAAACTATCCATTCCATTCCTGACATTCCACCACAACTTTCATATTTAGTTATAAGAAATATACTTGAATTAAACTTAAATAAATAAATTATCTGAGACCGTACGATGATAACATTTCAAATCAAAATAGAAAATCCATAGCTGGTAGATAACAGTTTTTGGTAGAATCTGTTTTTTTCCAAAATGTAGATTATGCTTACAAAAACTTGATTTTTTGTATCAAAATCATCAGTGAACTTTTTGAGATAGAAAAGTACCTTACGTTATTTTTAGTGCTTAGAAAATTATAATTTAACCTCTAAGTCTAGTACACAGAATGGACTAAATTTCCGCTCTCATATTTCTCTCCATACTCTAAAATCCTAACTAAATTATGATATATATTTCGGTGGAGAATATATGACAAAAAACAACTGTTCTCTAAAAAGCCATTTTTCTCAAACATTTCAAAGAATTTTGATTATACTTCATCCAACAAAAATAGGCAGTACACGTCTTATTGAAAAGCTTTTTCAAAATCAGTAGCGTGCCATATTTTTGCACCATACTAAATTGAAAGAACTCTTCCATAAAAAAGTGTTTGCCCCCCGTTATTTCTGATTGCAGATCCAACGTCCTATTGAGCGCACATCTGAGTGCGCACTGAACTGCTGTGGCCTATGGGCGCTATGGCTGCTGCTATCCAACAATTCAAATATTGATGTGTATTCAGAGTTACCGGTGTCTATTTAGTAACTCGTTCAGCTTTTTACTTGCGATTATAGGTACTATAAGGGAAGTTTTGGATTCGTGCAAAAAAAAAATTTGAGATAACAATCAAACATGATATTACGATGATAGAGAACACCAAAAACGTGGGTGGCAAAATTCTGTCTGTCTGTTCGTCTACAGCCTAAACGGCTCGATCGATTTTCTTCAAACTTGGCACTTAGTGGTTTTTGGTGATTCTGCCGACACGTTTTTTTCATTTTTTTTTAGAACCAAAAATAACGGTACCTGTCATACATTTTTTTTTGGCAAATTTACATAATCGTATTTTTCTCAAAAACAGCTCGACAACTTTTCTTAAAAAAAATTCAATAAATTTATTTTAGTAAAGGCTTTCTTTGGGTGGAAAACCATTTTCCAAAAATGGTTATTAATGGTACCTCCCAAGGAACCATTTTTTTAATTTTCGATTTTCTTCAAAATGGTATGACCGATTTCAATTATTTTTTTTATACAAAACCTTCCGAGAAATGTTAATAGTTTTACCATCATTTTTGAAAAAATATTTTTTGGATTTTTAATAAATATTTCAAATTTTTTTTTGGAAAATCAAATATTTCGAAAACGGCATCATAGATTTTTTTGAAACTCGATATTTAAGACTTTTTTAGTACTCTCTAAAATATTTTTGGAAAAAATTTTACATTTATGAAAAAATAACGGTACCTTCCATACAAAAGTGAAAAAAACCGCAAAGGAAAATATTTTTTTGCTTGAAAACGACTCCTACGATTTTGATTAAACTTTTTTCATATACTAAAATTAGTACGATCTACCATAAAAAATTATAAAATTTTACACATAGCAACTATTAGTAGTACCTGTCATAGAACGTATTTTTTTATTTTGAGTTTTCTCTTTATCAGCTGAACGGATTTAAATGAATTTTTTTATATACAAATTTCAAATAAGATTAAATAATTTTGCATATCAAAATTTTCAAAAAAAAAGTTTTTGGATTTTTAAAAAAAGTTTCAAATTTTTTTTTTTGAAAATTCGATATCTCAAAAACTGGTTGACAACTTTTTTTCAAATTTTGTTTTTATATACACATAAATATATAGCTTAAATCTGCATACAAAAATTTGTTCTTAAAAATGTTTTAAGAATTTTATATATAAAAAATTAATTTAAAAAAAAACCGCTCTAACGATTTTAATTTTTTTTTCCCATACAATCATATTCCATCATGAATTAAGATGGCATATTTTTTTTCACCTCAAACTGTCAAAAGAGTTATTTTAGCTAATTTAATTGTCGTATTTCATGCTTCTGTACATTTTTCTCTCATAATTTCCATGTTTGTATATACAATTTTCTTAAACTCGCAGTGTCTTGAACATAAGAGCAAGTACGTGCGACCCAGTCGTGCATTTTATTTTTCTTGGGTTTCTGTTGAGGTGCTTTTGATTTTTTTCAATGATGAGTGTTATCGTGGAGTGTTTTTATCTTTTGCATTTCTTTCAATGTGTGGAAAATACGTTAAAATGCAGTTACAAAATTTCAAGCTGTTTTCTTTGAAGGAGAACATTATTTGCATAGATTTTCGTATCGCGAGGTGAAGTAAAGTATTTTTATGTAAATTGTATTTTTAAAAGGTGTATTTCTTAAGTTCTGTGCAATTTGTGCTTTTAAGACGGGTATAAGTTTTGTGCAATTTGTTTTTCTAACTCGTGTATTTGTGAAGAGGTGTGTTTTTTTAGAGCTTTGTGCAATTTGTATTTTTTATTCGTGTATTTTGTGCTTTATGTAAGTAGTTTGAAATGCAAAAATGAAATGAAATAAAACAATTAAATGAAAATTTCTATCTAAGAAAAGGGCGGTAACCCTACATATTATTCTTTCATATTTGGGTTCATGTAAAATACATAAACACTAAGACAACCCTGTGAGAGCTTTAATGAAGGACGGATTTATATAATTTAATGTAGGCAGAATGCGAGGCTAACGCACATATCTTGCCTACACTGCATTTTTTTGTTGGATGAAGTATATGTAGATATTTCGATTATATATATTATATGATATATATATTTTGATAATATTTAGTAAACTAATGAAATAAAATAGATTTTTCTCTTTGACATTGATAAATCCTTTGTCCTCGAACATTTTTCGTCTTTAATTTTTATATTCACAATTTAAAGTTCACATAGTGTGTATTAATGTAACAGCGTAAAGTCGTCGTAAACGTTGTAAGGTTTAAATTTTCGTAATTCTGTCACAATTTGTATGGAAAATTTGACAGATTTACGAAGTTTACAACTTTACTACGGCGTTTACGACGACTTTACGCTGTTGCATGAATACCCTTACACATCTCAATAATAAAATATCTTGTCAAAATTTACCTCGAGAATTGATGTGCCAGAGCATTTTTTCACGCGCTTGATTTTAAAAGATGACCGCTGTACGAAAATTTGAATTTTTAGCTAGAGCTGCGTACCTCTTGGTTTAAAATGGTTGGCTAAATTTTAGCTTGGCTAAATTTTGCAAAGAATTTTGCTCGATCTACCAGAAAATCTGTATGATCTTAAACAGACAAAATTGGGGAGCTCACTTTTTTGTGGTCTCTGTCATCATAATGTGAGATTTGTTTTAAATATTGAGGTAATTTTTACTTGCGATATAGGTAGGTACTACAGGTATTGGATTTTTGCAAAACACAAAATTCGAGATAACAATCAAACATGACATTAGGATGACAAAAAAAAAACACGAAAAAAGCTAGTGTCACAGTTATACCTGTATTTCTTTACCTAGAGCTACAGCCTAAACCACTGAAGAATTTTCTTCAAATTTGGAACTTCAGTATTTTTTTTAATTCCCTAGAAGGTAAATTCAATTATTTTTTGCAGCTCCAAAAATAGAAGTTCTTGCCATACAACTATTAAGGAAAAATTAACTTATCTCAAAAACGAATCTAACGATTTTGATAAAAAAAATCATCATATGAAGGAATGGTGTATTCTCAGGTACAAAAAATTACCGAAAACTTTTATTGACAGTTCCTGCCATGCTATGTTTTTAACTTTCGATTTTCTCACTAACGACTGAACCGATTTCAATCAACATTTGTATGCAAATGCTCCATTAAAATGTCAATAATAACATCAAAATTTTGAAAAAAGATTAATTTTGACTTTTAAAAAATATTTTTTTTTTTTTAATTCTATATTTCAAAAACCGGTTCATGAATTTTTTTGAAACTAGTTTTATAAATGTATATGTATTAGTAAATACTAAAAATTGACATACTAATTTTTCTCAAAATTTTAACATGATTTTATATATACAAAATTAATTTTCAAAGCAACCACTCCAACGATTTTGATTTAATAGAGAAGACCAAAAAAGTGGGTGGCAAAATTCTGTCTGTTCGTCTACAACCTAAACGGCTGGGTTGATTTTCTTCAATCTTGGTATATAGTGGTTTTCGGTGACTCTGCCCACACGTTTTTTCAATTTAAAACAAAAAATAACGGTACTTGCCATACAATTTTTTTAAGCAATTTTACAAAATCGTTTTTTTTCTCAAAAACGGCTCCACAGGTTTTCTTAAAAACTCTATAAATTACTTTTAATAAAGGATACCGTTGGTGGGAAACCGTTTTTCAAAAAATGCTTATAAATGGTACCTCCCAAAGAACGATTTTTTAACTTTCGATTTTCTTCAGAACGGTAAGACTGATTTCAATATTTTTTAATACAGAAGAATAACTAGTATTGCGTACCAACATTTTTGAAAATAATTTTTGAGTTTTGAATTAAATTTGAAATCAAATATTTCGAAAACGACATGATCGATTGTTTTGAACCTGGATACTTAAGACTTTTTAAAAGCTCCTCTCTAAAATATTTTAAGCCAAAATTTTACTTAAAAGCCGTTAAGGAAAATATTTTTTTTAACAAAAATAGGTTCGACGATTTTCATTAAACTTTGTTCGTATGCTTAAAGTAGAACGATCTAATACAGAAAATTATAAAATTTTACAATTAGCAAATATTAGTAGTACCTCACATAGAATGTTTTTTATTTTGTATTTTCTCATTATCAGCTGGACGGATTTTTATTAATTTTTATATACGAATTTTAAATAAGGATTGACAAATTTTTTTTTTTATTTTATTTTTATATGCAAATAAGTAAATATGTACTTAAGATTTGCATACCAAAATTTTTTCTTAAAAATGTTTTAAGAATTTGATCAGCCCTATTCACATGAATCGAAGATTCGATTCACTCAAGCGATTCCCTTTCGAACTACCTTTACATTCTGCTATCTGTCAGGCGAACTGCCTGAGTCCTACAACAACGCAAGGTGTTTTGTTTTGCACAATGGGCAGCTATCCGACTCCTTTGTAGTGCAACAGGGTGTGAGACAAGGGGATGTTCTATCGCCAATTCTCTTCCTGCTGGCGATGGACGACGTATTGACGGCCAGTGTAGGTACAGCAGAGCGACAGGGCATTCAATGGAGACCGTTCGAAAGGCTCAGTCATTTAGACTATGCCGATGACATATGTCTACTGGCAAATAACATCAGTGGGCTGAACGGGATGTGCCAAACACTGCAAGTGAAGGGAGAGTCGAGTGGTCTAAGAATAAACAGCAAAAAGACAAAAATAATGCTCACAGGCCGCTCCACACAGCAGCGTATTATTCTACAGGAGACGCCAGTTGAAGTAGTGGAACAGTTCAACTACCTTGGCAGTATTGTCTCTGCAAACGGTGGTACGGATCTGGACGTTAAAAGTAGAATAAATAAAGCTCGTGCTGCCTTCGGTACTCTGTCCCCAATCTGGAAATCAAGTCAAATCTCCTTACGCACTAAGTTGAGATTCTTCGAATCCAATGTCAAATCCGTGCTGTTATATGCTTGTGAAACCTGGAAAGTCACGTCTATCATTTCGAAGAAATTGCAGGCTTTTGTGAATCGCTGTCTTCGCCACATCCTAAAGATTCGCTGGCCACAAATAATATCAAATGAGGAATTGTGGCGCAGGACAAGTCAAGAGCGGCTGGACGTCGACATAAGAAAGCGTAAATGGCGTTGGATTGGTCACACACTGAGGAAACCAAACAATGAAATTGCAAAGCAGTCCTTTGAATGGAATCCTCAGGGTGCACGGCGGGTTGGAAGACCAAGAACAACATGGAAATCAACTGTCTTAGCGGAAGCAGAATCCCAGAGAAAGACGTGGCCACAGCTAAAGTACCTTGCAGCAGACCGTGAAGGATGGAGACGTTTTGTTGACGCCCTATGCCCCAGCCGGGGTTACAGGACACGATGATGATTCTGCTAAACGTTCGCGCGAATTTTTGTATTCTGCTATCCGTCGGAGGGAAAGAATTGTTGTAATATAAATTGGGATGAACATCAAATTTATTGAATTAGATACTCTTGGGAACTTTCAAATGAAATATTGGTTAAGGTTTCCAACTAAAAAACAAAACGTTTAAAAAAATAATTTGAAGAAAATTGAATGAAACAGTCACGTGAATCGAGAGTTTCGATCGAATCACAGAGGTATAGCAGAATAGGGTTGGTACATTATTATGTGCTGTTTATTAAAAGTGAATATCCTTCGTTTTATTCAATTCATTTATAGGTTTTGTTAATTGTTGTACATAAAACCTTGTTGTTTTCAGTTCATTAATAGTTTTAATGAAATGTTTTAAATAATTTAATGGGCAAGAGTACGATAACTTAGGCGCCAAGAAATGATAACGGTTTTTTGTAGAATAGTTCAATGCAAGCATTTTTTACTATGAGAGGGGGTTTATCTCACCCCGTTTGGGCGGGAGGGGCGATTTCATAAAAAAAAGTGCCAAAAATGTAAAAAAAATGTAATTTAGAACAGAGTATTGGCTTTGAAAAAAGGTAAAATACTTAATTTTATGTATAACCGTTACTTTTTAATATTTTTTACATTATTTGGTACTTTTTTTTTTAATTTGCCCCTTCCGCCCAAACGGGGTGAGATAGACCCCCCCTCCTATAGCAAAAAATGCTTGTATTAAACTGTTTTACAAAAAAAACATCATTTCTTGGCGCCGTACTCTCCCATTTATTGGAAAAATAATCAATATGGATGTGGTTTTTTCAGTTTCACTTATGACTGGGTTTAATTTCAATGCAAAAATGAGTTGTGAATCGTTCTCGAATTTAGTATTTTTACTCTAAAAACGTATACAAACCAATGGTTGTTACAATTATCTTCATTCCTAGAAAAAAATTAGTTTTATATTTTAAGACAGTGATATTATTTGCAACCAAAATGTACACATCCGCATCTTTTTATAGGTATGCGGATAGGAGTTGTATGGAAACAATTTGTTCACGTGAATAGTAGAATACCGCACATATTACCAACGTTACCGTAAAGTGAATCAGATTAACTTCGAATAGCAGAATGGTTTTGAGTGAATATTCAAAGAACATTCCCCCTGATGGATAGCAGAATAGGGCTGGATACATAAAAAAAATGTTTAAAATAAACCGCTTCAATGATTTAAAATTTTTTTCCATACAATCATATTCAATCAAGAATTAAAATAACCTTCTTTTTTCCCCTCAAATTATCAAAAGATTTGTTTTAGCTAATTTAAATATCGTATTTTATGGTTCTTAACATTTTTTTAATTTCCATGTCTTTATAGAACAATTTTCTTTAACCCTCAGCCTCTTGAACATAAGAGCAAGCACGTGCGACCCAGTCATGCATTTTATTTTATTTTTGGTTGCAACAAAAACGAGAACAAAAGTAAATAAATAGTTCTCTCTTTACATTACGTGTCATTCCTGCAAAACAAACGCGACGCCTGCATTACCCTAAGACCCAAGTGACCCAGGGAAATAAATTACCTCTACAATCTTAACTGTTTCGGAAAATACATAAATATTGAATTGATTGGTAATCAAGCATTCTCCAACAAAAAAATAACACACTCATGCCTGAAAATCAGAAAAGGCAGAAGTTTTTCTCTTCAAGGAATTTGAAAGGACAAGCTGTTTCTCTACTTTCTGAACTAGGTGTTCATTGGATATTTCCGGAAATAAGAATGAAGAATAATAAACATAACACTACAACAAAAAGTAGGGATGAACATCTTTAGGCAGATAGAAATTTTAAACCCCCATTCTCTGTAATATATGTATAGTCGAAATCTTCATGTGCACACATTATACAGCCATCCCTTTTTCAACCTATAGTAACAGTGGTCGTTGTTGATGGAGTTTGAAAAATGTGTACAGTCCCGTTTGTTAACAGCTTACTACTGGAAAATTTTTAGATGTATCATGACATGATGCCAAGCGATGCCATTCAGCAAGAAAAACCAGAAAACCTGCTTCATTTTGACACTGACTGGGAAGGGTGTGTTTTTGAAAATTACGACATGATGTTTGTTAGCAATGCAACCCTTAGCACAAATAATGCTTTGAGCAATATATTGTGTCTCTATCTCAACCATGAGGTCGAGTTGTTCGTTATGAAGTATAGATGAATGCAGAAGAAAAAAATATTCTTGTGTGGGCTTCCTCTTCTTTTTTGCTCGTATACATTTTCTCTTATTATCGATTATAGAAAAGATGGAAGAGAAACGGATTTTTTATAGGCGTATGTATTGCTATAAATATAGATACGCTTATAAAAAAACAAAAGTAAAAATCTAGAACATCCAGAGCACACATTTTCTATCGATTTGTTCGCAGTTAAATTGATTCATATATTAAATATTTTTTCTCTATCGTAGGAAGGTAGTAAGCCTGGTCTAGTCATGGATTTGTTTCATTTTTTTTAATTTACACATACCTATCTACACGAGCAGCGTGTACAGACAATTGATGTAACTAGCCAACTTCATGTTTATTCTGCTATTTTTACACCCATTTTTTTCGTGATCTGTTGCTACCACACATATAGCTACTTTTTAGCATAATACGAGAATTATTTCTAATACCTAAACTATTTAACTAGTATTGCTAATTTTACGCAATTCAATACATATTAACTTTTTTCATAGCTACACACGTGTGAACCTTTTCGTGATAAAAAAAAAAACAAAAATGATTCATTGAAATAAATACTGAAATAGGTACCTACTCAAGTTAAAATAAATAAAATGCACGACTGGATCGCACGTACTTGCTCTTATGTTCAAGTTGTGTGGGACTTAAGAACTTTAAGAAATATTCAAGTTATTATAGAAAATGTATAAAAAGCATTAAATCGTTCTTTTAATTGTATAAACAGTCTGATAAATAACTTAGGGCTCTTAAAAGTATGCCATCTGATTACTTGAAAAAATATGAATATATGCAAACAAAATTTAAAATCGTTGGAGCCGTTTTCTTAAAAATTAATTTTTTATATATAAAATTTTTGTAACATTTTTCAAAAAAAAATTTGGTATGCCAATTTTGAGTATATATTAATATCGGTGGTGTTTGGTAGAAACCTGATAACTCCATTTTAAAATTAGCGTCTTTACGCCCACTTTAAATCAAGCTAGAGTGTAAACGAGGCCACAGATTTTCTTCAAATTTGGAATACTTATGAACATAACCTTTGAAAAATTATATTTCAAATTTGAAGAAAATCGGTTCACCCGTTTAGGTTGTAGGTCGATGTAAAGTGGACGCAAGGCGCAAATTTTAAAATTGAGTTATCATGTTTCTACCAAACACCACAGATATACATTTAAAACTGAAATTTCAAAACAATTCATCAACCCGTTTTTGAAATATTGAATTTTCAAAAAAAAATTTTGAATCTTTTTTTAAAAATCCAAAATTTTGGTATACAGTATTATTTATATTTTAACAAAACTTTTGCACAAAAAAATTTATTGAAATCGGATGAGCGGTTTAATGAGATAACCGATAATCAAAAAAACCATTATATGGCAGATACCGTTAATAAATGTTTTTGGTAATTTGTTTTCTTACCAAAAAGTACACCATGTCTACAATAATACACTGATTTTTTTTATCAAAATCTTCGGAGCCGGTTTTGAGATAAATAAGCTTTTCCTTAACGGTTGTATGGCAAGTACCGTTATTTTTTGAGCTAAAAAAAAAATTTTAATTTCCCCTCTGGAGAGTTACAAAAAAACCTTAAGTTCAAAATTTGAAGAAAATCGCTTCAGTGGTTTAGGCTGTAGGTTGAGGTACGGACAGAGACAGACAGACATACAGAATTTTGCCACCCACTTTTTTCGTGTTCTCTATCATCGTAATGTCATGTTTGATTCTTATCTCGAAATTTTTTTTTTGCACGAATCCAAAACGGGGCATTTATAGATAATTAAAATAAATAAAAAAATCCGTTTTGTGGAACTTCTCTAATAAAAGAGGCTGAATTTTTCATATCTGAAAAGGGAGGGGCTTATTGCGAGAGTCTAAAAAAAAGTCGATCAGAAACTCTTCATAGAATTGAAATTTCTATCAAATAGGAAAATACATAATAATCAATTAGAAATACATAATAATCCTAATAAGAATTCGCAATAACGATAAATTGACTTTTAGTATAGGTATTTGACTAAAAGTCTATTTTGAATAGACCTAGAAGGGCAATAAGGCCCTAACCCCTAAGTCCAGAATGAAAATAGCAAATGATCTACCTACCAATATCTTTGAAAAAAGTAAAATTGTAGACCAAACTATTGTTTTTTGACCGTAATATTGAATGTAAAATTTTTCATAACGTACCAAAAAAATAACCTTTCCGGCCCAAACTCCAAATTATAAATTATAGGAAATGGTTAAATTTTAATGGCTATAGGTATATACATAGGTATCTCTGTCGATTTTGAACAAAAATTACCTTTTAAACAAGCTTTATTAAAGCCCTTAGTTTCTACTTTATTTTGTCAAACAAATTTGTGCACATTTTATTAAAAAATTAACAAAAAATGTTTGATTTTTGTAAGGTTGGTTTTTGTTTACATTTCCTGCTTTAGGTTTTGTTTAAAATTTTTAATCCATCCATTTCAATAGAAAATTTAATATTGAACAAAAAGAGTAAAATGGTGTAATTCGGTTAAGTTACTGAGTTATACCAAAAATATTGAAAGGGCTAGTTTGTGACCATTATCTCAGAAACGCATTGGTGAATAAGCATTTTTGGTTTTTAGCATACTTATGGGCCACACAAACATATTCAATAATAAAAACCCTTGCACGTAATTGTTCCCTTATACACCTCATTTTCAGGTCTTTTCAATATTGAGAAGCAAGAAAACATGCTTATGTACACTACTCAACAATATTTTGAAGAGCTGTATCTTTGTGACGAGTGGTCGTATTGAGTTGAAATAAAAAGCATTTTACAGCTTTATGTTTTTTGTTTCGAGATTTGTTTGCAAACAAATTTTTTTGAAGTACCGTTATTGCGTTATTGCAAAAAATGAGACGAGACAACTAAATTATTTTTTTTTATTTTTTTTGAATGTCCTCATTTCTCTGGATAATTTTTTTTGAGTCAATTAAATGTCATGATCAGATACCTTGTTTATTCAGCTTCAATTCAGTTTTTTTGTTGTTGTCGTACGATTTTTTTTGACATGGTTTATCTGACTTTGAATGAAAAAAGATACTCTTAGCCTTGATTACCAATATCTCAGCAAATAATGACGTTATAAAAATTTCAAAGACAGTTTTGGAAATTTGAAAAAGCGTTTTACAAGATTTTTTTATGATTTTGTAGAAATTATTTTTTTTTACCGTTCACCGTTAGTTTAAAAAAAGTACTAAAAACTGACGTTTTGTGGTCTTTTCGTAAATCTTTTTTTTTCGTTGCAAATATTGATTGCATGGCTTGCGTTGGTATGCAATTTATAGAATTTTAAATCATCAATATTCTTGTAAATTTTCAAATTGATTCATTGAACAGTTTTTCCTCACCAAAACTTCAAAGTCTTACAAACCAGGTAAAGGAACAAATTGTGTTTTGGAAAAATGTACTTTTTATTTCATTTCAATTCAAAAAAATATCTAACTAATGCAAAACTGTGAAAAAATCCACTGGAATTACAGTTTTCTTGTCATTTTGATGACGACTACGCACTGTTTAGGAATAACACAATTTGTTCCTTTACCTGGTTTGTAAGACTTTGAAGTTTTGGTGAGGAAAAACGGTTCGATGAATCAATTTGAAAATTTACAAGAATATTGATGATTTAAAAGTCTATAAATTTGCATACCAACGCAAGCCATGCAATCAATATTTGCAACGAAAAAAAAAAGATTTACGAAAAGACCACAAAACGTCAGTTTTTAGTACTTTTTTTAAACTAACGGTGAACGGTAAAAAAAAATAATTTCTACAAAATCATAAAAAAGTCTTGTAAAACGCTTTTTCAAATTTCCAAAACTGTCTTTGAAATTTTTATAACGTCATTATTTGCTGAGATATTGGTAATCAAGGCTAAAAGTATCTTTTTTCATTCAAAGTCAGATAAACAATGTCAAAAAAAATCGTACGACAACAACAAAAAAACTGAATTGAAGCTGAATAAACAAAGTATCTGATCATGACATTTAATTGACTCAAAAAAAATTATCCAGAGAAATGAGGACATTCAAAAAAAATAAAAAAAAATAATTTAGTTGTCTCGTCTCATTTTTTGCAATAACGCAATAACGGTACTTCAAAAAAATTTGTTTGCAAACAAATCTCGAAACAAAAAACATAAAGCTGTAAAATGCTTTTTATTTCAACTCAATACGACCACTCGTCACAAAGATACAGCTCTTCAAAAAACGCTAACAAAAATTGAAAAAAAATTTGTTCCTTTAATATTGTTGAGTAGTGTATTTGTTTGTGTAGAATTAAAAAAATAATTTCAAAAACGAGTTTATTATTTTCGTTGAAATTTAGTTTTTTCAATACATACCTATGTTGATATTTTAAATACTAAGGGTATTCATGCAATAGCGTAAAGTCGTCGTAAACGTAGTAAAGTTGTAAGCTGCGTAAATCTGTCAAATTTTCCATACAAATTGTGACGGTATTACTAAGTTTAAAACTTTACGACGTTTGTGACGGCTTTTCGCTGTTGTATGAATACCCTTACTTTATCAAAACTTTTTATGTTTGAAAATAATCTTAAAATTGTTGTAATTTTAAATTTGTTTCCAAAGAATCATGTTTTTATTGAAGAAATTATAAATTGAGCTCAAATTAATTTGAAAAAGGAATATATAACCTCCTTTTAGATAATATTTTATGAATCGTTGGCTTAGAGTGGAAAGCGGCTAGCTCCACATTTTGTCATTATCACTATAGATCACTTCAAAAATTGCAAAAAAAAATCTATCAAATTGCAAAGAATTTAATAATAACGATTGTATAAAAATACTTTTAACACATATATTTAGATTTATTATTATTTGTTTAAGTAGAATACTTAAAAAAAAATTAGTTATCTGGTTTTTACTCTAAGTGCCATTGTACAAAAGCGGTTCAGAACTTTTAGCTCACCGATCTCGGTACATTTACTAAAGTTCAACGATTTAATTGGCTACTACCACATACCTACTTTAACCTTGAACCATCGTTGTACTTCAGTCAATCCAGCGAAATCGTTGATATTGTTGACATTTGTACCACTGGCTCTAACATGACGAAACATGAAACCTTAAATTTTCTATGCAACTAAAACTCCAAAAAACTCCATTAACGATTTGTACAAAACAGAAATTACAAAATTCCAAAGAGCAAGAGTTAATTACCGCTTTTCACCATTTAACATACAATCTTCGACTAAAAAAAAGCAGGGAGAAAAAGTTTGTAAATTTTTCGAAAACCCCAGGAAGGTTTAGATTTTGGTTAACATTACAGGGCATCTTGTTACATGTCTTTTGTATTTTGCCTCTGTTTTAATTATTTTAGCAAATACACATACAAATACATTTTTACTTTTAAAGAATCAAGCAACACTCAATAGTTTATATCTTTTATTTCTTTGTGGTTTTGACCAAAGTCAATCAATTAGAATCTTTATAGTCAAACAAAGTTTATCCTTTAAATAACTTCATCATCCTCATCTTTTATTTACAGAATAATAATTACAAAATAATATAAATATTTAAAGATTAACATTAAGTTTAGAGTTTTATATGATATATTTCTCTTAAATTGATATTTGTATTTCATGTTTTTGTGTTTAAATAGATTCATGGTACAAAGTTTATTGCTCTTGATTGGTTTGTTTTTCAAAGGTTACAATTATGAAAAAACATTTATTTATTGTATTTAATTTTATGGATATATGATATATCTTTTATATTTGGATTCTTTTATTGTTTTGTCTACGAAAACTAAGTGATTTAAATAAATAATATTTATGTATTGATTAAAGTCGAATATCTTAAATAAAACTAGTAAGTATTTGGTTAAGTTCAGTCAGAGAAAAAAACCTCGTATTTTTCTTATAAACAATTTTAATTTTATTATTATTTAATTTTATTTAAACAATTTACATCCATTGTTTTTTTTTGTATAGTTTGTACAAGTTGTTAAATATTATTATGTTCGTTCTTTTACACTCAATATAATTTGTGTTTTTATGAACTCTTTTGTGAATAATTTTAATTGTAGACTTAGAATGAATTTGTCAACCTATATCTAGTATCTACATGTATAAGTAATTAACTTGGCGTCCATAGCTGTTTCAACACATCGAAAAAGCTAATGAACTCAACATACGTTAATAGTCTAGAATACTGAAATACGAAGCATTTTTTTAATTATTTTGTTTATTTTTTGTTTGCAAAACAATTATTATTTGTAATGTGACATTGGAAATAAAACTAAAAAAAGAGGACTCTTAGAAAAAACTAAGAATACTCATACAATAATTTTTCTAGATTCCAGAAAATATTCAGAGAAATGCCCCAATTCTCCGTTAACCCTCCGCACAATAAAGTCAATAAGTATGTTAATTGCCGTCATCAATTAATAATCACGTCAAGAAAGCCATGTACTTTTTCGTAAATCATTGTGTACTAAATTTCAAAATGAAAATCGATTCCTAAATCAAATTGAGGTTTTTGATCAATTTGTAAACAATGCAACGGTTTAATAAACGAATGATGACGCGAATTATGGCTTTATTAAAAAAAAAACTTTTAACTTACCCAGATCCATTCAAGTTGACTTGTTTACTTATTTTTGCTTTCATTGCTAGATTCAAGAAATAGATTTAGTAAGAAAAATCAAAAGAATATGTAAAGAACAAGAGCAGCGTTTGTGGCAGCATTTGGCTTGTACGAAAACGTTTTTACTTCAACACACAAGATAATAGCGAACACAAAAGGGTGTTCCCAAAAAAAAGTTCCTTGCAACTTTTTTTTTATTTCGAATTCCTGAAGTTGTTGCTTATGCAAAATCTATTAGAGTGGATTAAAGTTTTTATATGTATTTTTATTTGTTCTAAAATACTTGTTTTTATTTGTTGTAACTGCTATTTCTTTTCTATTTTTTCGGTTTTTTTTCAATTTTTTGTTATCATTTTTAATATTTTAAAACTTAAATATTAAAGGAAAAAATCTTGCATCGTAAGTTTTTTCTTATTTCTGATTTAAATTAAAAAAATTACATCATAAAAAAAATAAAATAAGAAATTAAAAATTATTTCTTATCAATATAATATATATATAGAATTTTTGTTTTTTTTTTTATTTCTTTATGTTTTGACTACATTATTATTACGCTTGGTCATCGGAGCCGGACACATCATTTTCTTCGTCATCTGAAAGCGAGATATTTTAAATAATTTAAATTTACAAACAAAAATAATTTGATAATTTTTGAATCAAAATTATTTTTTACTCAAAAATTGATAGATATATAGTCTTGAATGATTTGTTTGAATCCGTTTCTTGCATCCGATGATAAATTAAGAATTTTCGCTTCAAAAATAATTATTTTCGGTTTAAGAGAAGCAAAAGCATCCATTAAACTTAAATAAATACTACAAAAAAAAAAATCGTTTAAGAATACAAAACCTTAGTTTGAACCTTGTTGGCAATAATTTCATATTTAAAATTGGTTTCCTCAACAGAAATACTATATATATATCCGGCTGATCTCTTTTTCAAAAATAATTATATGAACCTACTCTAAATTTTGTATTTAATATTGAAATTTTAACAGAACCAAATTTAACGCAAGATTCGTGTTCATCATTGAGTGGCGCCCAATGTCAAACATTCAAATAACGATATAAATACGTTTTTTACTCTGAACTCATCAACAGAAATAAAATAAGAAATGGACATTTTAGATACAGTTCTTGTAACACACACACTCTAAACCGACCTTGTTAGAAGCAAAGAAATCCTTGATAGGAGCAGGAATCCGACCAAACAAACCGATATTTAGATAAAATAAAAAAATGTAATAACCTTGTTTACCTTCTTCGTCACCATAGGGGAGATCGTACTCATCACTTTCAATGTCACTGTCGATTTCTTCAATGATCTCCTCTTCTTCGATGATTTCCTCATCCTCAGAACAATCACTCGCGTTGGCAGCACTTTCTTTTTTAGCTTTCTTTGATGCCGCTGATTTGTCCTGTAAAATAAATAATAAAGTAAAATATGTAAACTAATTCAATTTTCTATGTCAATTTCATTTACTGCCATAACATAAAACACAACTAAATCTAGTTCGAAGAGGGTAATCTCCAACTAACGATCCCATCACATAATACTACGTAAAGAAAAAAAATCACCCAATCAACTATCGTAACGCGCGCATCATGATTTTTGTTTGTTTTTTATCTGGCAACCGTTTACTCGTTGGACAGCCGCTGTATCTACATCTGCTTCTTGTTTTGTGAACTTAATTGCTTTTTTGGTATATGTACATATATTCTTTGAGTGATTTCGACCGCATCGAATTTTCTCAAACCTTTTAGGAAGGTAGACAATAGGTAGATATACCTACCATTTACCTAGAATAAAAGAGGGAAAGAGATAGGGTATGTTATGTGTGTGTGGTTCATTCCATGAACATTTTAATGACATCGGTAGAAGAAACACACTGGTTTTCCACCCTCGTAGACACTACATTCATTTTGTATAACGAAAATAAAGACTACCTACCAAAGCAACCGTTGCATACAATATCCCAAAGAGGGTTTTATTAATTTTTATTATCATGCTACGCTTCCTGCGCTGGTTGAAGCTGGACAAAACTACCTACTAGACAAAAAAACTTAAGTACAGTTTCGCTGGTATACGTCCCTTTTCAGCTTGGCTTGATAATTGGGTCGCGTGAGCAGCCCGTTATGTGTATGACATTTTTCAACAATAACACTACCACCTTGATCAAGGATAAAAGTAGGTTATTTCAACGGCTTTGCGTGTGATGAAAAACACAATATTATGGCTGGACTGTACCTGAGGTTACCGTTTTGTGAATTCATCATGTAATCACATTTTCAATATCTAAAAAGACCATTTTATTATCTTTAGTGCTTTAACGAATGTGTTTGAATAAGCAAGGTGGATAAACAGTTTCTAGAAGGCAAAAAGTGACACTTGCGCTGAAGAAAGAGACAAACATTGTTGTGCAAGATATAAACCTGTGACTTGCGCAAACAACCAATATCTGTATCTCATAGATTTTATTTATAATAAATTTGCTAGGCCATTTCTCTCAATTTCGTTTCTTCTTTTGTTACTAATTTGAAAATCTTTGTTTCTATTTCGATATAGGTACCTAATTTACGTTTCGATTGATAAGGTTTAACTTCATAATATATGTATGTATTACCGGCCCGGCCGGCACTTCATGCACACATACGCTCTTACATGAAATTATGCTAAGTGCTCATTTGATGTGATTAATGCCAAAAGAGAAGAGGAGACCTTTGAAAAATTTAACATTTTTTTCACGTCTCGCATTGCGGGTGTTTGCAGTGTTTCGTTTGAGTGCTTTAGAGCGGTGTGTTATGTGGCGATGGCAATGCTGTTAAATTTTATTGAATGGGATTTCGAGCAATAACTCGTTTTAACATTTTGTAAATACTATACACAAAACACAACATAATAACAAACAGGTACCTGTGTTGTTTTTTTCTTCTTTATATTATATCGTTCTCTCTTTCTCTCTCTCTTTTGCTGTCATTATCTTGACAAGTTGTAATATGAAGTCAAGTGTGGAGAAGAAATAAGGGGCCGATCGGGGACTGTAATGTGTTAGTGTTTGCTTGTGAGGAAACCTTAGCGTCGTTTTAATAGGTTGGAAACATTCCTTGTAAAGAGTATAAGCATTAACTTGGAAATACGTCCAGAAATAGAATATGATTTGAAATTAAAAATAATTAATATGCTAAGGAAAAGCGACGCTAAGTTGAAATCAAAACAGTTTTTTTTTTTTTTTTTTGAGAAAAACCAAACATTTGCTCAAATGCAGCCGGGCGCCATTTTTGTATTGTGATTGTTAATTTAATAAATTTCAGCATGTGAAATGCTCAAGTTAACGTAATTATCTTTTTAATTGCACATCGTATATACTCTGAAAATTGATTTCTCTCTAGATTCGAGAGATTACGTGAAAATAAAAAGCAACCCTATTCTGTAATCCAAAGGCGTTATGCTATAAAGCAAGAACCCTGCTTCTATTGGTATTGATTGTTGTTATCAATTCAAATAGGCTCCAACTCTCAACAGAGTATGTCAAAATCGTTCCAAATCCGATGACTAAACATCTTTTGACAATAGCTTTGTATGTGAGTGAGTGTTGGTGGGTTGGTTGGTTGGGATACTTTCTGACTTTGGGGGTAAAGTGTGATAACCGAGATTATGTGTCTGTCGCTAACAAATGCGCGCGCTTGGCGATGTTTCCACTTTTTGAGGACGAATTTCCCATTAGTTTTCTTTTTTTAAGTGATAAGGCATAAAATGTATTAATACGTCATGGGTGTCCTTTTTCTCTCTACTTTTTTCTATGCCGCCGAGATTATTGTGCAGCACAAGCACACACTGACTTATTAGAGAAGAGGTGAGGCTGCTGCCCTTTCTTAGTCGTTGTAAAATTACTTTTTTTAATATAAAAATAGACATAAATTTATTCCGGTGTGGTGCTCATTGAAGATTACTCACTAAATTTATACCTATTAGTATCTATCATTAGATGTTTGTATATGAGCTATAGTATAATTCTTACATCTGCAGGTCGTTTTGTTCCTTTGACCTGGTCTTTTGTGACCGCTGGTTTGGTGGTACCATTATCTGATGCCGCTGATGTTTCTTCGGAGGCTGTTTTAATTTGTTTGTCCTCTTTGACGGCAGTGGTGGCGTCGGCGGCAACTTTTTCAACCGCGATATCTCCATTATTTTCTGTTGCTGAACTCATTTTGAAACTTTTTGTTTTATTTTTTGTTATAAATAAATTAAATATACTTAAGTAAATCTACTACACACACGTATTCAATTGGCTAGAAACTTTTTTTTGTATAACACTGTTATTTATTATTATTTTTTTACTACTTTGTTAGCTAGCCTTTAACCGATGTTCACTCGCTGAATGCTCGAAATCGACTGAAGGCGTCTTCTAGAGTGTGAAATACATTTTGAAGGGAGCGCGCCATTTGAGATCTCATGTAGTAAATGAATCAAAATTATAAATAATTTTTTGTAGCGTTAGTTTTAACCAAAATTAAAAATATTTTATATCAATCGATAGAAAATTTTCCAAAAATTATTTTGGTATTTTTAATTTGAAAATTTGGTCAAAATTCGATAAGAAAATGACCATCCAAGAGGGTTTCATGAGTATTTTCATAGTAAAAGTGCTTGGGTGTCATGAGTATATTGCTTGCAACCCTGTAGTATCAAGAGTTGGCGGTAAATTTAAAAATCTTTTATATTCGGGATGGTTATAACTTAAAACTGTAAAAGAGTTAAGTATTTTCATATTTATCAAACAAAATATTTACTGATATTTACTTGGACGTTAGGTATTCGACAGTGATATTAAAATGGCATGGCAAAAAGTCGAATTTGTAGCCAATTTTCCTGACGTCATGATTCGACCTGCAATTAATTGCAAGAAGTGAGCGAGAGCATCCCTGTAATGATTATCGAATTGCATATTTATAGGTCAAATTTCTAATAAGATGTGTGATATTGCTGTTTTTGTATTCAAGATTTGTCTCTGTATAAGCTAAGGTAAGATAAGGATATGACGAATTGACGAGGTCCATCGCTTTACCCCAATATCAAAGCTATTGTGAGTATTGTGCAAAGCTCTGTTTTATATTCTATATTTTATCAACAAAGCTACCCTTAAGAGTTTGGTATGCATTTTAATTTGTTCTTTTTTTCCTTTTATTGCTCTCAGAATCAGAATTGCTGCAATTGAAAATGTTTGTTTGTCGAATGGCATGCGTTTGAGTACATACAAGTCGGTAACGTTTTTTATCTATTGTTTATGTCTAATAGAACTCAACGATCAACTAATAATGTTTATGAGCATATTAACCATTAAGATGTTTTAGATTTTTCATTACAAAAGGCTTGTTCTTATGAAGACGCTACTCATCTTAAATAATCGCAGGCATTTATTTGCAGGTTAGCTTCATGGCTTCTTACAAATTACAATAACTACCCCTGAGATGTGTACATTGAGTACCAATACAACGCATTTGGGTTTGTATCATATTCATTTTATCACAAAAAGGACATTTATCCAAAGATTTAAAAAAAAAACTAGTGGCGACTTGAGTGTACCCAATGCTTTCTTTTTTTGAACAGGGGTGGGTGAGTTTTGTGGCCTATTAGTTGCATTTGTTCTGATTACTTTATTCTTTTTATATAAAAACAGCATTTGAAAGATAGGAATTATCTCTAAATCCTTCAAATGCTGTTAAGGGTGTGTGTACCTACGAGTTTATTTCTAGAAAGGATAGACCAACAATAATTTCTAAGAGTTTTAAAAGCTGTGTTTTCTCTGTAAACTAATTCAACTTTTGCGAATTAATTTAATTTGTTTGATAATTGAAATGTACATTATGTTGTCATGTTGTGGTTTGGCTGCATTTAATTTTTTTTTGTACGAATTTAGCTTACCTACCTATTTGTTTATTTAATTCGCTGGCAGCGAAACCACAGTTTAAGCGATAAGAATTTAATAAAATGTCCAAAGTTTTATGGAATATTAACGAAACGAGTGGGATTGTTATAAAAAGGTCGTTCTTTATTTATGTATTAATTTGTTATTTTTGATTTAAGAGGTTACAATTTATTTCATATCAGAAAATTAAGGTATCTTAGTGAAAGAGTTTTTTTTTATTAAAAATGTATGCAAAGCAAAGTGATGGTGGTAACGAAAATATTATGTATGACCAGATTGCACGATAAACTCCAATTTTCATTGAAAGCTATAGGTATAGTACCTATAAGGATTAAAAATGAAATTGAAAGTTAATGGGTAGGAGAAGTGCGGGTGGTGAACTCTCGTGGGGTGCGCAAAAACATAAATTATGAAACCATGAGTCGGGTTTCATTCCCGAAATGTTTAAATTGATTTTTGTTGATTGATTTTTGGCATTAAAAAATAATATGCACGACCGGATTGCAAGTACTTGCTCTTATGTTCAAGTTGCTTGGAACTTAAGAACTTTTAAAGTATATGTAAGTACTTATAGAAAAAATATAAGTAGGTAGGTATACAAATTTATATAAAATTTTAGTAACATTAAAAAACAAAAATGTTGGGATGCCAATTTTGAACATACCTACCTATTTTAAATTAAATTAAAAACTTAGTTTTAAAAAAATCATCAATCAGTTTTTGAAATATTGAATTTAAAGAAAAATAATTTCTTTTTTTTTTAAATCCAAAACTTATTTTTTTCAAAATTTTGATAAGTATACAATATTATTTAAATTTCGATAAGGAGCTTTTGCATTACATTTTTTATTGAAGTCGGTTAAGCCGTTAATGAGAAAATCGAAAATAAAAATAAAACGTTATATGGCAGGTACCGTTAATAACAGTTTTTGGTAATTTTGTTCGACCAGTAAGTACACCATATAATCCTCTAATTTTGTAATCAAAATCGTTAGCGCTTTTTTGAGATCAATGAGCTTTTCTTTAGCGGTTGTGCTCTCAAGCTCTGTAAAATGCTTGCGCGACATTTTTATACAAAATACGTTTTTATATAAAATTTGGTGTGTTCACTATTATGGATAGTTCACAATTTCGAGATTCACTAAAACGAGCGTCTACTGTATTTGATTTTCCAAAAAAAAAAATTAAAACATTTTTTCAAATTCCAAAAAATATTTTTTCAAAAATGTTGGTATGTATTTGAAATCGGTCGTACCGTTTTGAAGAATCAAAAATTAAAAAAATGGTTCTTTGGGAGATACCATTAATAACAATTTTTGAAAAATGGTTTTCCACCTAAAAGAAGCCTTCACTAAAATAAATTTATTGAATTTATTTTTAAAAAAGTTGTCGAGCCGTTTTTGAGAAAAATACGATTATGTAAAATTGCTAAAAAAAATGTATGGCAGTACCTGCTATTATTTTTGGTTCTAAGAAAAAAATGAAAAAAAATGAATCACCAAAAACCACTATGTGCCAAGTTTGAAGAAAATCGATCGAGTCGCTTAGGCTGTAGACAAACAGACAGAATTGTGCCACCCACTTTTTTGGTGTTCTCTATCATTGTAATATCATCTGAAAATTTTTTGTTTGCACGAATCCAAAACTTGCCTTATAGTACCTAAATATATCGCAAGTAAAAATCTATGAGTAATTTTTTTGCATACAAATTTCTTTATTTTTTCTAAAATCGTATAATAACGAGTATATTGAGTATACTTTCTTAGGTATAAGCATTAAGTTTATATACACAAATGAAACACAAATTACGTCAATCTACCTGTTGGTGTGTCACCGCATCGCATACACTAAATTGAGATTTTTAAATTTTGTAGAACGCATTGATTGTTTAAAATATGAACAAAAAATTATCTGCATTGAAAATTTATCATTTTTCATGGCATTTATTTTTTATAGCAAAAAATGTTCATAAATTTGATTAGTGCAAGAAACTTTCGAATTTGATTCACATTTTTTTAATGGAATAAATTATCATACGTTTTATCATTTTTTTCTTAATGCAAGACATTTTTGAGTTGGATTGACATTTTTTTATGCAACAAATTTTAGTTATTTTTTGTTCAGAAAATTTTTAACTTGCATTAAGATTTGCAAAAAAAAATCGTATGACATTAACATTTTTTTTTAATCCAAAATATTTTCACATTGGATTCAATTTTTTTAACAAAAATACATTAAAAAAATCCGTTTTTATAACAACAATACAGCCACCTCTTTTTCAATATTTTGTATACTGCTATGTGGCTGTCTTACGCGCCTTTATTCTTCCAGGCTTACTACTGTTAATACATAAAAACTAATATTCTTGAGCTTTTACTTAGAAAATTTTGCCTTTTCAGTTGAAACTTGAAAAACCGATTCATCCGAATGGCAAAACCTGTGCAAAATGTTTATTTAATGATTTTTTGGCTTATTCCATGGTATTATTTTAAAAGACCAAACAAATCATTCAAAAAATATTTTGTACAGGTTTGCTTTTCGGATAAATCGGTTTTCCAAGTATTGACTGAAAAGGCAAAATTTGTGCGTAGAAGGCCAGGCGAGCACAACAGAACAGACCAGGGCCCTATTTCTCAGATCATACATCACAAACATTGTATGATTTTGACAGTTCTGCTGTATGATTTCTATTTCTCAGATTTGTTGTATGATCCACTATCATACAACAATGTATGACTGGAGATTACACTGGAAATATTGGAATATTGTATGATTCTGTTTCTCAGAATTTTTTCATACACATCATAGAACAAATTAACTTCAAATGTATCATACATTTCATACAGCAAATCAAATTGCTGTTTTCCCTTCACAACATTATAAAACCACATTTGTTTTTCATTTTGTCTATTTATTCTTTTTATTTGGCATCAAGTTACTGCATTATTACTATGTATTAATATGTATTAATATAGTTTTTGTATTCACAAATATTTTTTAAAATTTTGCTTGAGGTGAAAATCGATTAAAATAAACGCTAATTTTGTTAAGCAGTTCAGAGAACGAAGCCAAACTTTATTTTACTATACAAAGTAAAAAAACTCAAAGAACACGAACTATACAAATAAAAACCTACGAATCACTCTTTCATTTTTTTTTCACATGCTAAAAGAAAACAAAAATCACAAACAAATTGAAGACAATGAAATGTCAAAGTCATACATTTCATACAACAAACAGAAGTATCATACAACACTTCCAATGAAAACAGAAAATTGTATGAATTGAATGATGTATGAAGATGTTGTATGTTGTATGAAATGTATGTGATGTATGATCTGAGAAATAGGCCCCAGATTGCAATTTTCCCACAATCAAGCATCGTCCATCCATAATGGTTTAGTCTGTTATCTAACTAAGGGAGAGAATAAGCTCCTCTTAATATTGTGGAAAACACCACGAGGCAGCACCAAAACAAAAAATACTTCAGACCGTATCGATTCCACAAATTCGGAAGTGTTTTTTGAAGGGTACAGGTCCCATATTCATGCACGACGGTGCTCCTTCATAAGGCTAATGCCGGATTTACACGATTGGAAAGTATAATAACAAAATGCAATGTATAATGACAAAAGCAACAACAAAAGAATGGACAAATTCATTCTTTTTGTCATTATACTGGCAGCTTTCCATTCGTGTAAATCCGGCATAAGAGTCTCATGGCCTTTCTAAATGGAAAATGTTAAGTATTGGGCTTGCCTGGGAACTCTCCGGATATAAATCCAATAGAGAACGCTTGAGAGATTCGTCCTCTACTACGCGATGATACTTTGCGTCTGACTCTTTTCGAACATAATGAGTAGGTAAAAAAAGATAAGACAAAAGACCAGTTGCCCTGTGAGTCGTAGGCCAAGGTTTCCGCGACTCTTTTTGACGTTTCTTTTTTAGCATTTCCCGTTTCCAAATATAGAAAGTATTATCTTGCGCAAGTTGTCAAAAATGAGAACTTGCAGAAGGAATTCAAGATGGCTGTTTCCGTGATACCATACGCCATATTATAACAACAAACACCACAAAAACGAAAAAATAATTTAAATAACACTAAATACCAATTTTTGTATTCTCAAAATAATTAAATAATATTGGTGTTCATGCAATAGCGTAAACTCATCGTAAACGTTGTAAAGTTTAAAACTTCGTAATTCTGAAAATTTGAATCTTTACGCTGTTGCATGAATACCCTTAAGAGCGTTCCGGACTGAAATGGTGATTTCATGAATAAGATTGCGAAGCGTGTACTTGTCCGATCAAAGCGATTAAGGTGTCTATGGACAGATAAACTTATTCTCTATGCCATCATTGGAAAAAAAATTTAATTTTGTGCTCTAGATTTTGGTAAAAGCCTCTAAGAAATCGAGAAAATGGCTAAAATGGCTGTTTTTCAAAGCAAATGTAGCCTACACTATAGCATTTTTTGCAAAAAAAATGTTTAATAACATAAAATTCCATATTTTTATTATGCCACTATTGGAGAAAATTTTTTATTTTGTACCTAATAAAAATTTTAATAATGCAAAATAAAAATGCTTGTGAATTTTGAAAAATCCCATTTTTGACAGTAAATTTTTTATACCTAACGGTATTTTTTTGACAATTTTTTTGCAGTGGATATAAACTCAATATATTTTTCATGATTTTTATTAATTATGTAATCATATTTGTATCCATAGACATACTAGATATGGACTGCTAGTCGATACCCATTTTCATACAAATGTTTCAATGGAAGCAGTTCTTTATTTGATTTGCGACTTAAGCGCTTTTGGCCTAAAAGTGGACAAAAAAAATATTATTCTTAATGCCATCTGTTGGCACTTGGCCTGAAGAAGTATTTTTAGCCAAAGAAAGTAGGGACATCTATTGGTATATCTTATAAAAAAACAGAGCCATCTGCTTTAATTTAACTGTATTGTTTGACGTCTGACGTTTCGGTGCAAATGTTTGTATCTTTTTTCAGAAGTTTTCATTTGTGTTTGGTTTCTTTGGCGTAAAAATGTATTTTATATTAAATATAACTATTAAAATGATTGCCAATCGGCACTATGAACAGCTCAAAAGAAGAATGAAAATCAGGACGATGAAACCACAGAATCTGAAAATTCAACCTCTTGGTAAGATGTGTTTTGTTCTTACCTTTATTACTATTTGCTTGCAGCAATTTTCTTCTTTCCACGTCAGAGAAACACCGCCCAAAAAAGCCACTACGGCTTAGGAAATTTCGAAGATGGAAGTCGATGGCGAAGAATCTTCTTTGGGAAAATCACCACAAAAAGAAACCAAGGTCTATAAATACGCGTACATTGAATTCTCTCTGCCGCCGGAGCACATTGGCAGTTCGAATACCTACGTTGAAAAAGTATTTTTTTTTAATAAATTTTTTCCTCCAAAATAAAATGACAAATAAAATTTAAAAAAAGCGTCAAACCAAAGTGTCAAAAGATTTCCCATATTTTCCGCTTTACCTCCAACAGCGCTCGTGGCGTTTATATTTAAATTTCGAACCAACCTATCCAAACAACTAGCAGTCCATATCTAGTATGTCTATGTCTAATAATAATTTAGATAGACATAAACAAGAAATTTCTTAGGTTTGTTTGGTAACTTGAAATTTTAAAATGTCAAAACCCATACGGAAAAAACCCAAGCTTCCGAAACTTGGTACAAATTTCAGGATACTTAACAGGCCTCATACGGTAAACGTCACTTTACTGTTCCACGAACATAAATTTTTTTAATGAGAAATTTTAACCTGTGGCTTTACTCTTATTCCATGGTTTAGTAAAATCGTGGAGTAAAGGTGGAATAAGCGTTTTTTATTAATAGCGCTGAAAGTGTGTTCTTTTCTTTGCCTGAATGGGCTTGGACGAAAAAATCGACTTCGGGCATTATCGACGCCATTACAGAAACAAAAATGGAGTTTCCATACAAAATGTCAATAACAAGTATGAAATTTATGCCGGTTTTATCTGGACTAAAGTTAAGCCCCGACAATTCTCTGGGCTTAGCTTAGCCCAAACGGGCTTAGTTGTTGTTGCATTTAACATGGAAATCGCTTAGCCCCGACGTCGCAACGCGTCGTTTTTATCGACCAAGCCCATTCGGACAAGGAAAAAACACCTATAGAATCATAAACTCTCTTGGGAAAACTCTCCAACGTCCAAAAAAAGTTTTATTTTGTGTGGAAGTAAAAAATGAAGTCAAAAAATGAAAAACATTGAAACAAAAGACCCTGTTTAAATTGTGACTTTTCATTGCGTCATGACGATGGTTTTTGTAGATGAAATCAGTGATGAGAAAACAGCTCTGCAGCAATCTCACCCTTACGCTGTGGCTCCATTGGCAATTTTTGGGGCAATTGCAATTGGAATAGGAATGGCAATTTATTGCTTGGGTGGGCATTTTCATTGCCAGGCAATTTCAATTATAAAATGTGTGTATAGAAATAGTTGACTGCAAATGCTGTTCAAATCCCCTGTTCTTAATAAAATTTAATTTTAATTCACTATATTTTGTCATGTGCGTTCTCATATTTTACGATTTAATTGAAAAAATCAATAAAGAAGCCATTCACAATTACGGGGAATCCCATTTTTCCTCAATTTATTGCCTTGAAGATGGAAATCAATAATTGCCTCTCATCTTCTAGGCAATATTGCCATTGCCATTGACAAAGCGTCTCCATTTGCATTATTTAAGGCAATAGCAATGAGTGAGGCAATTTATTGCCTCAAATATTGCTAATGGAGCCGCTGGGTTACCCAGCGGCTCCATTGGCAATATTTGAGGCAATAAATTGCCTCACTCATTGCTATTGCCTTTAATAATGCAAATGGAGACGCTTTGTCAATGGCAATATTGCCTAGAAGATGAAAGGCAATTATTGATTTCCATCGTCAAGGCAATAAATTGAGGAAAAATGGGATTCCCCGTAATTGTGAATGACTTCTTTATTGATTTTTTCAATTAAATTGTAGAATATGAGAACGCACATGACAAAATATAGTGAATTAAAAATAAATTTTATTAAAAACGGAATTTGAACAGCATTTGACTGCATTTGCTGTCAAATATTTCTATACACACATTTTAAGGCTCTCCCAAACCAACGCGAATTCGTAGCGAATCATTCGCAAAGACAATTTTTTGTTGTTGTTTAGCATTGTGTATCTTTCATATTTTGCATTATTGTGAATGATTTCGCGTCGTCGGCGAATGTTTCGCGTTGATTTGGGGGAGCCTTTATAATTGAAATTGCCTGGCAATGAACATGCCCACCAAAGCAATTAATTGCCATTCCTATTCCAATTGCAATTGCTTCAAAAACTGCCAATGGAGCCACAGCGTTAAACTCGTAGTTAAGCAGTCACAGTCTAAACGGGTTCATAGAACATAAAATTTAAATTGAAGTAACCGTGTAACCTCTACCATTTCAGTATATATAACACCCCTGCCTTGTGTTCGATTTTCGAACAAAAATGTCAAATTTGACACAGTGAAATAACGAACTTCCGTTTGTGTCCCCGTCCTTTTCTTTCCTTTTCGTTCTTTGACAACTGAATTTGGTCAAGATGGTATGCTTAAATTAAAGTTTTATTTTTTATTTAAAATCATCTTGTAATTTTTGATTTGATCTCCATCCAACCATGAGTTTATTTTAATAATATTAAGTTAACTCGTAACTTTCCATTAAAATTAATATTTATGTGAAGTGATCAATAATTCAGTGCGAACGAACTAATTTTGTTTTCTCATCGGATTAGGTGAACGTACCAAAACAAAGACGTACCTTCTGCAAGAAATGCAAGGTCCATAAGTTGCACAAGGTTACACAGTACAAAAAGTCCAAGGAGCGTAAGGGTGCTCAAGGCAGAAGACGTTACGACAGGAAACAACAAGGTTTTGGTGGTCAGACCAAACCCATCTTCAGGAAGAAGGTAAGCATGTTTGTCATGATTTGAAAACTCATGCATAGTTGTAGAATTGAAAGGCTTGTTAATTTATGCTAGAGTCTTTCGGTGGGAAAACGTATGCTAAAGCAAAGTTTGTCTGCTCCTTTTATTTGTGGATTCTAAGCGCCAAATCGCTTGTGTCCCTGGTGCTGACTTTCACATTTGTTTCTTTTTACCATGTTGATGAAATGTTAATAAATGGGTTCATTTTTTTCTGTTTTCAGGCAAAGACAACCAAAAAGATTGTCCTGCGTATGGAATGTACTGAATGCAAGTACCGCAAGCAAACTCCTCTGAAGCGTTGCAAACATTTCGAGTTGGGAGGCGACAAGAAGAGGAAGGGACAGATGATTCAGTTCTAGATTAATATGAACTATTTTATATTAATTATTCCTTCTTCCTTTTTTAATTAAAAAAACAAAACCAATTAAAAAATTGACTAATTTATTTTGTTCAATAGCTATGCCTTCACAGTTCACTAGGAATTCCGTCTGTGAGCAATAAGTTTGGAGTGCTGGAAGTAAAGAAGACCGAACATCAATTAAAATAATTGAAAGGTAAAAGTAATGCTCCCTTACTCTATGACAGTCGGGTCGACGCCTTCGGCTTTCATCTTCAACTTGACAGCATTAATTGGGACTCCGAACTGTAACATCTTGAAGAATTTCTTGTAACGGGCATCTTCACAAGCCTTGATACCTGTTTCGACCGGCTGAGAAATTTGGTGATCATCAGATGTTTCGGTCTCGGCCACGGTAGAAATATCTATTTCCTGAGTATGTCGTACGGTGGAAGAATTTGAATCTAATTCTGTTTTTAATGTGGTTTCACCTACGCTAGGAATCGATGAAAGCTAACAAGAATTTTCTAAATATGAATATTAGTTTTTCTGATAAAAAAAATTACCTTAGCTTCTATGATTATCAAAGACGCTTCTACTTTTTGCATTTTTCTCTCGACTTCAATGAATTTAGATTCGCATTTTGAAGCGAAATCATTTAAAAATGAGCAAGAACTGATAACAAAGTGGTTAACAAAGGCAAGCATTCGCTTTTGATGAAGTGGTGGTATCTATAGAAGGAAATTATTATTATTAATATACATGTATTTGTCATAAGCACCAAGTTCCACCTGTGTTTTATCAATAGAGCTATTTAAAATATTTTCATTCATTGCAACAATATTAAATTATTCTTTTAATGAAAGTACTGCACAAAAATAGTTAAAATTACAACCAAAACGTCAGAATTGATTACACCGCTCCCAAAATATCACTCATGTTGACATCAAAATAGGCTCGTTCGTGTACTCTGAATCTTTAAGTTTTGTACACATTTGGGCCTATTCGGCGAGATCTTTTAATCTGCTATACTGTTATGAATTTCTATACAAAAGATTGAGCTGTCAACAAATCTTTTATGAAAAATCACTTTTGGTATTCGGCATGCCAAAATCTGTTATGAAATCTGCTTACGCTGTGGCTCCATTGGCAATTTTTGAGGCAATTGCAATTGGAATAGGAATGGACATTTATTGCTTGGGTGGGCATTTTCATTGCCAGGCAATTTCAATTATAAAATGTGTGAAGAGAAATATTTGACTGCAAATGCAGTCAAATGCTGTTCAAATCCCCTGTTTTAAATAAAATTTAATTTTAATTCACTTTATTTTGTCATGTGCGTTCTCATATTCTACCCCAAGGGGCACAGATTTGAATTTTGCAACAAGAAATTCAAAAATCTGGTTTCACAAGAATAACTCGGAAGTTTTTGTAGAGTTGTTGAATGCTCTCATTGTATTTTAAATTATTTGAGTTCCAACTTTGTTATATTCTGGTCACTGTTCTTATTTAGTGGGACTAAAAATAAATAGGCGTGGCTTAATAGTAACTGAGTAGTTATCCATTGTGTTTCAATGTAACCTAATTTTAATTAGCCGTTCTCAAAAACAAAATCGAAACTGTTTTGCGACTTTGATCTTTTGCTACTTCAAAGTAACTCTAAAGTGTCTAATCATTATGATTCAGTAAAACTAATTTACAACACTTTTGTAACAAAGTGAAAAAGTGACAGAAATATTAAATAAAATCCTAAATGCAACTACATTGTAACTTGCTGTCAGATTCTTCAAAAATAACTACCATATATTAGGGTGTCTATATCCCAACATTTTTTTTAATGGCAGACTTCTCCTTAGTAAAATATGAATGTCCTAAAAAAATATTTAACCAAAAAATTGTGTCCGATTCGTCAATAACCCTTACAAATTTATATTTGTATAGGTATTGCTGTTTTCACATTTTATTTTTGTAATTACTGCAGCTATTCATTTTTTTGTTTCTATTTGTTCTTTAATCCTTTAAAAGCCCCCACTCAAAAACTTATAAACAATAATTTTATATAAAATATTATGACTTTTAATTATTTAATTAATAATATTATGACTTTTAATTCAATGATGAGAAATAATTTGTTTGGTCACTAAATTTTATTTAACCTTTAATACATTATTTTGGAAAATTGATGACACCCTAATGTAGGTTCATGTTAAAAAATATTTGTTTGTTTGGCTTGAAAGCAAAATGGCAGAAACAAACCTAAATGCAACAAGAAATACATGCAGACGGTCACAAAACTGTTTTCGATTTCTGGAGTTATTGAAGGATTTGTATGCAGCTCTAGTATGACAAGTCTGTGTCTGTCACTTTCGTTGTTATTGAATAGTCACTGAGGGAAAGCATGTTGTTTCAAAGGAGGTGCGTTCTTTTTCTTCATTAAATCGAACTTTTGTTAACGTTCATCGTTCATTTATTCCAAAATTTTATTGTTTTGTTTTATTGGATTCGGAATTTATTTGGAATTTTTATTTATGTATGTAGTTATTTTCAATTTAGTATTTTCTATTGTCGATTTTCATTTTTGATATTTTGTATTAAAATTTATATTTTTATCCATAAATATTCCGACTTGGACAAATAATGTTATTATAATGGGAATTTTGCCCCTCCTTAAATGAAAAAGAGAGGTATTAGTAGGCTTAATGATTCAATTTCTTACAAAAATATTGATAAGGGGAATTTGATTTGTTAATTATATGAATATTTAAGTACTAATTGTATGAATATTTGAGTACTTAACTTTTTCCTAAACCAACTCGAAATCATAGCGAATCATTTGCAACGATACAAATAAAGCAGATACACAACTCTTAATAACAAAGAACAAATATTTTAAGTGAACAACAGGTTTTTTGAATGACAAATTAAAAATAGCTAAGATTTGTTAAGAAAAAGAACGCTCTATTAATGTTGTGTTCGTAAATGTTTCAAAGAAGTTTCTGAAACTTCTTTAGAACTAAACTTTATGTTAGTTTCTTCACAGTTTCATTAGGATCATTGTAGGCAAAGAAAAAGAACGAGGGTGAGTGAGGCAGTAAGGAAAAAAAAAAACAAATAGAGATTGATGAAAAATGTTTGCACAGGGACGAATAAGTTTTTGTTGGTGATGGCAAGGCGTTCAAATCCATTTAGCAACCATAATGCAAAGTTTTTTCAACGTTTTAAATAAAATATTTTTAGATGTCTTTCTGCTGTTGCCCCTTTCTATCTTGTCGGTTTTGTATCTTCGCCAAGAAGTGTTCAATAGTTTAAAAGTATTCTACGATAATTTATTTACCTAAAAACCATCACGTCGCATAACTTTATGAAAAATATGAGACAAAACTTACCTGTGAAATGAAAAATTTTTACACCGTACTATAGGCGTGTTTACAGGATTTAATGCAGCATTGCATGTTCTTTTATATATATTTTTCAAATAAAGTATTGCATGTAACATACCTATTCACTATATTTACATTAATTTCACCCTTTTATTTAGTTTAGTAAGGTTTTTCACTAATATAACGATTTTAAATTTCTGTACACTTTCATATATCTTGGCAAAATGACGGAAGCATCTCAATCATTTTTTGCAAGCGAAGATAGAAATGCGCTTAAAAACATGGCTAAATAGGCTTAAATTTACACTATTCAAAATCATTAGTCCTGGAACAAAAATGATTATTTCGTGTCAAAAATTAATTAATAATGATATTATCTGCTGTCGTCATTGACATCAGTATCCTGAATTTCACTCATGTGAACCATTCCACTAAATCCGACCCTGGACTGAATTAAAAGATCAGTTGCTATGGGGTTATAGAAAGGAAACTTTCTATCGGCCATATTTTTTTCTGAAATAAATGTTTCTGTCTTAAAAAAAAAAACAAGAAATTAGGTGTTTATAATTGTTTTTTTTAATTTAATATATTTAAACAATGATTTTTCACTTTCAGAATTTATAAAATGTAATAATATTTTAATATTTGATAATAATTTCCACAAAAAAAATCTTTTAAAAAATAGAAGGGCACTAATTTTTTAACAAAAAAACTTTAAATTCAATCAATTTTACGAGCGCGCAAGTTTTGAAGGGGGTAGCAATGAATATTAGTTGATTCAACTGCAAGCGTAGTGAAAATTAAATACTTACAACCTTGAAAATTTATTATTTAATATAACCTAATTCAATTAATTGATAAAAGAGGAAAAAAAAACAGTTGTCACATCACAAATGTCTGACTGCATTTTTAGTTACATATTTAAATAAGAAATACATTTCTGAAACTGAAAAATATTTATTTGAAACTAGTTATGTAGTTTATGTAGGTTTCAGTTTAGTGTTCATAAATCCCCCTAAGACAAATTGATCAGTTGCTATTAAGTCAATAAGAACTTGACTGAAACCTTTCAAACTTGTTGCAATCCAGTATAAAGAAACTTATTTTGAACGATTTACATTGATTACACAAGTGTTACGTGTAACTACAAAGTAACTTGAATTTAGTTGCACAATAGGACCACCCCTGCGCTTTTTTGGTTACAGTGGTGTTTCTGTGACTAGTTCTTTTTTAACAAATGCGACCGTCACTATGTTACTCAGAAGTCACCACAACTTATCAAAAACTTAGCGTGCCCCTGCTTTAATTGAAAAAATCAGTAAAGAAGCCATTCACAATTACGGGGAACCCCATTTTTCCTCAATTTATTGCCTTGACGATGGAAATCAATAATTGCCTCTCATCTTCTAGGCAATATTGCCATTGCCATTAACAAAGCGTCTCCATTTGCATTATTAAAGGCAATTGGGCCTATTCGGCGAGATCTCTTATTCTGCTATTCTGTTATGAATTTCCGTACAAATAATTGAGCTGTCAACAAATCTTTTATCAATAATCATTTTGGTATTCGGCAGGTCAAATCTGTTATGAAATCTGCTAAGAAATCTGTTATGACTTGTCAAATTTTCGAACTCTGAAAAAATCTTTTATGAATAGCTCTTGGTATTCAGCATGCCAAGATTTGTTATTAAAATCTGTTATAAATCATTAAAGAATAAAAGACAAACTTTTTTGACTTTTATCATAAAAGATTTCAGCAGTACGCAAGAATATGAAGTAAAAATGGAAAATTTGTCATTTATTTCGTCAAATAAATGTTTTTAAAAGGTGAAAAATGTAAGAAAATATATTGAAGTACGTATGTAGTATGTATGTACATGTTCATACATACATACATATTGGGTAATATTAATAAACCTGAGCAATTGCTTTTGCTAGCTAGAATTGTCAAATCTGAAGCAATTGCTTAGTTTCATAATTATAAAAAATTATAGCAATTGCTTTTGCTTTCTCTATCTTCGAAAAGTAATGCCACCGCTCATTTGCTTCAATCGGTAATTATAAAACACAAAAAATATAGCAATTACTAGAAAATTTGAAGTCTGCTATTTAGGTGACTTAGAACATTTGCTATGGATATTAACGTAAAATATTTTTTTTCAGACTTATAAAATCATTCAACTTAATTAATTTAAAAGAACACACACATTCAATTAACTGTTTGGTATTCTTGATCTTTTGCGTCAAGATGAATGAAATAGGTTTGCACATCATTCCACTCTTACCGGCAGTAGTTACAACAAATGTTCATGAAAAAAAAATTATAGACCAAGAACTTTTGGCCACGATAAAAATGCTTAATAAATAATTATTGATCAATTTTATAATATCATCCACAAAATAATGCATAAAAGTGAAATAAACGTGAAATAAAACAATAAATATAGCTTGGTAGAATGTTTTTGACAAGAGTATCTCTTGTATTCTATTAAAAAATAATCTATGAAATTGCCGATCTCTTTTTTATGATTTTCGTTACATTATATCTACATGAAGTGTTAAGCTAGAACTATAATGCTCGGAGGGGCACTTAAGTGGTCGGAAGAAAACAAGCGAATACACGGAAAGCATTTGACGCGACTATAATTGCGAAGTAGAGCGTTTCGTCAAGTTTCGTTCAACTTTGGTTACGGAAGTGAGGTGCGCTCCCGAGCGCACCTCACTTAAGTAAAACTGACATTTGGTGAAATAGGAATGCCAAAAAGAGAAAGATGATAGTTACATTATGGGTGTGTTCCCTTTTTTCGGTACGGAAAGCTACTTTTCGTTGGTTTTTGACATTAGCTTCAGTGCCCTTCCAACTATTATAGTTCTACCTTTTAGAACCACAAACACCGTGGCAAATGTAAAGCAATTGCTAAGTTCGAATTTTCGAACTAACTTAAGCAAGGTAGATTTTTATTAATACTAATGCAATTGCTAAATGCTTTTACTTTTCTACGGAGTTTACTTCAAGCAATTACTCTGTTTTATTTATACGACCCAATGTTTATTATTTTTATTTTTAACAAAAGAGTTTTCCTTGTAAAGAATCTCGCCGCATTGTGAATTGGGAAACGATTTTATAACTAGCAAAAGATGACAGCGAATCACGTCACGCTCTCGTCTCGTTTTCCCGTCGCATTGTGAATCAGGCTTCATACGCGTGCGTGTATATGTTAAGAAGTTATCCGTTCATTATACGTGCAATCTGGCTAGTTAAAGTTATCCGTACGTTAACACACGTCACAGACTATTACGCATTTGTTAATAAGAATTACTAGTTAACAGATGTTTAAACGCTAGCACGTTGTTATACGCCGTTTATTAATATAGGGGTTAGATTATAGTAAACGTCACTTAGACCCTGTTTAGATTTGTTGGTTTCACTACGTAGTGAAAAGTCATGTCGTGTATACACTTTGTAGTTTTCACACAAATGTATTTCTGCATGCTCATTGTATATATATTATTATAGTACTATCATGAAGAGGAACGCTCGGCATGACACCTGGGCGAGGCGAGTATGAACTATGGGTGTGGCGAATTGAAGCGGGGAGAATGAGCAGATAAATTAGGAAATAGTGATGAATATTAAGGTTTAGAGACTAACAGAAGATAGAGAACAACGCATACAAAATTTATGGGAGTCCAAGGGAGACAAGAAAAACATCAATTTTGTGCGTTTTTCTTTATCAATTTTCTGTAATATGGTTGTATTGTTTGAAAATTAAGATTATATTGGACTTTTTATGTTTGGTTGTATGAGTGACTATAGTAAATTGGGAAAATAGAAATTTATGAACAATATATCTATAACCACAGTGCCACTAAAAAAAAATGTTTTAATGATATTAAAAGGGAGGAATATTTTTCAATTATGTAGGGAGGTATTTTCTTTAAAATTAAGTAGGTTAATTCTGAATATTTATGAATCATAGATACATAATAGTGATCGATAACAATATTTATAGAGAACAGAAGTTTGTTATTTCCTTAAATTACTTATTTAATTGAATTTTTTTTTGAAAAAGTATGTCAAAAATCAAGAGCATATAGGTTGATCCTAGGCAAGAAAAAAAGTATATTGGGTGAAGGGTCCATTTTTCCCCGTTTAGGTGAGAGGGTTAATTTTCAAAAAAATGACTCATAATAGAAAATAAATTATTACAAAATAACGGCATCGCCTACAATGCCATTCAATAGCTTTTTTTAAAGCCAGAGAATGGTCCTTTAATTATATCTTAAAATAAAGTTGTTTTTATAAATATATTGTTTGAAAATAATTTTCAAACTAAAAATTTTGAAAAAAAAAGAAATAATTTTTTTTTAAAACAACTATTTTCAAAATTTTACCTTATTAAGTATATTTTTGTTTAATATTTAGTAGTAGAACAAACTTATTTTAGCATACAGAATATTTATTGATCATAAATATATAATAATGGGCGATAACAATATTTATAGAGTAACATTTTTTTTTTATATCCTTAAATTACTTATTTCATTGAATTTTTCTTGAAAAAGTATGATAAAACCAAGAGCGTGTAGGTTGGGCCTAGATAAGAAAAATATTAGTTTGGGTGGAGGGTCCATTTGCCCCCGTTTAGGCGAGAGGGTTAATTTTCGAAAAAGTTGACTTATAATAGAAAATAAATTATTAAAAAATAACGGCAACACTTATAATACCATGCAATAGCTTTTCTGAAAGCCAGAAATCCATTCTTTAATAATCTCTTAAAATAAAATTGTTTTTGTCAATATTTAAGAAAAAAAATTATTTTCAAACTTATAATTTGAAAAAAAAGAAATAATTTTCTTAAAACAAATTTTTTTTTCAAAATTTTACCTTATTAAGTATATTTTTTTGTAATATTTAGTAGTAGATCAAACTAATTTTAGCATACAGAAAAAATTTCATCATAATCGTAGTAGCCAATTTTGAGAAATAAAAAGATTAAGTTGAACAGATATACAAATTGTATGGCAAGTATACCCATATAAATAATTTTTACTTCAAAATTGTTCCCTACTGTTGGTAATTTTTTGTTACAAATTTGTTGGCTATTTCAAAGCGCGCATTTAAAGACGACCTCAATCGTGAAGATCCGTTAAGAACTTTTGAAGTTGAAGATTTATTAGTGAATTAATTTTATTAAATTTTTGATTAAAAATGATTTTGTGAAAGTCATTTAAACCTACATAGTGTCATTCTGGTTGAACTGATCGCTAAACATTGTCAAACATTATTTTAGAAGATGGTTGGAGGTACAAATGTGTAGTAGATTATTTTTCATAATTTTGAACTTTTTCATCAACTTTTGAGTTTTGAAAAGTGAAAATCGAAACGTATGGAGCTTGAAACTAGCGTAAATTTTCAAATATATCCACCTAGCGGTGTTCTAGAAAATTGAAATTTTTACCAGATACTAGAATATACAGTAGTTATCTTTCAGTAAAATTTCAAATTTTTCTTTTCACCCCTCAAAAAGTTAAAAATTAAAAACTTCTAAAAACTCACCCAAAAAAAGCATTGTTTTTAAAAAAATCATCAAGCATGAAAAATTATCTTTATCAAAAATTCCTTAAACACGGATAATTTTTTTTTCTGTCTACTTTTCGTGGGTATACATTTTATTTTAATCCTACGTTCCACTATTCAACAGCAAGACATTTGTCAAAGAGCTTTTTTAACATTTACATTTTTCAAAAATTAATATCTTCTAAACGGGATTTTTTAGAATTAAATGTTGGTCCAACAACCTTCTTAGAATTTTATTTTCTATCAAAGGTGAAAAAATCAACTTTTTATCTCTTACCGTTTAGAAAATAGATTTTCGACCTTCACTTAGTTTTCCCCCCTTTTTCCCCCCTTAAATATTTTAATTTACAAAACTAACTCCTAATTGGACACCTACATAAATGCATGCACTATAAAATATATTAAGAAATCATATATCTTATAAAATAAGTGAGTTAATCAATATCTATATTGATACACACTTTAAAATTCATTTTGAAACAAAAATTGGAAATTTTAATTCGAATTTCAATTTTCGCAAGAAAATAATTGTACCTATATCTATAGATATACCTACGTGTTCATTAATTCATGAAAGAAACCAACACCATTGTATAATTTCGTATACATGTATGAACATTTTACTTATTTTCTCTACCTCATTCTGTCGTTGCCATGACACTAACAGCTGACGCACCCATCTCCCTTATCCCCCTTATTGTTGTCAGAATAAAAAAATATAATCCTCTCTGTCTTAACCCCCTGACATCAGCAATTCGCCGTGGTTAACAGCGCCGAAAATGTCACCGAAAACGAGCCGAGTACGAAGATTTTTTTTCTGTGCCATGATAGTACTATAATAATATATATACAATGGCATGCTCATGGAATATTTGCAAATTGGAACATTTGATTTTGGACACCGTATGAGTATTTCTGCTCTCGATCTCGTCGAAAATGAACAAAATGGAATGAAATGGACCATTTTGGCTATGAAACGTGACTGCTCACTCAAATTTTTATATTTTCTTCTTGACTAACCCCTCCCTTTTTACCTCACCGATTTCACCCACGAACTGTCGTCATGCTGTAGTGAAACCAACAAATCTAAATAGGGTCTTACTGTCTTAGCAGAAATTTTGTTTAGACCAGAGAATATCAAATAAAGAAACCAATCCTCAGTTGTCAATTTGATTTGCCTACAAGCTGAAACGAACAGCTGGAATGATTAGATTTGCAAAGTATTAGTGAAAAGCAGTGCAAAACGCACATATAGAATCAACTAGTCATACTGGCAAGCAAGTTGACTACATACACTGCCTGTCAAATTCGTAATTTGCATTCCACATGAATTCCACTTGCCAGGTAAGTTGCCTGTCTCCCAACTTGCTTCTCAGCTTGCTTAACCCAGCGGCTCCATTAGCAATATTTGAGGCAATAAATTGCCTCACTCATTGCTATTGCCTTTAATAATGCAAATGGAGACGCTTTGTCAATGGCAATGGCAATATTGCCTAGAAGATGAGAGGCAATTATTGATTTCCATCTTCAAGGCAATAAATTGAGGAAAAATGGGATTCCCCGTAATTGTTAATGGATTCTTTATTCTTTTTTTCAATTAAATCGTAGAATATGAGAACGCACATGACAAAATATAGTGAATTAAAATTAAATTTTATTAAAAACAGGGGATTTGAACAGCATTTGCAGTCAAATATTTCTATACACACATTTTATAATTGAAATTGCCTGGCAATGAAAATGCCCACCCAAGCAATAAATTGCCATTCCTATTCCAATTGCAATTGCCTCAAAAATTGCCAATGGAGCCACAGCGTAACTACTGGCTTCAAAACTTCCATGCCAGTTGTTGATGAGCATAATTGCTTGGGTTTGTATTTGTATGTGTTACTGAACAACTGTGTTTGTATTGCAACTTGCTTGCCAGTACTTGCCCGTGTGGCCTCGGCGTAAGGAAGAAGGACGCCACGAAGCGTGCGTGAAATGATTACATCTAGGTAGGTACAAAAAATAAAATTGGCAATATGAAAAGCAGGGAGCCCCCTATGACGGTGTCCACATTGGGTATGAAAAAGTGAATTTTTAATGACTTTTCAGTATTCACATCTCACTTCAATGAAGGAGTGGGAGCGAGATTAAAAATCCATTTTTTCATACCCAATGTGGACACCGTCTATCATGATGGATGCTGTTTTACTCTTTAACAACCCTGATTAATCTTCGAAAATTTAAACGTTGACAAGTCGAAACAAGATGGACAATTCATTTTCCGGTCACCACGCTGCTTTGATAGGTTTTTTCAGTCACTACAAATTTCTTCTTCATTTACAAAAAATTAATACAGCGAGATGGTGGTAAGCTGATTATATTTAAATTTCTATTACAATTACATAATAATTGAATTTATTTTAAATTTAAACTTGTTTGAAGCTTTTTTTTAGCTTTTGTTTGAATATACATACATAACTGCCTAAGAAACTGAGTCTTAAATTATCTTTACAGGTCCATCTTCAAAGATTCAAAAATGTACAGTGCATCGGAGATCAAAATAAGAATACAAAATGAAGAAAAATGAGATGTTCATAATAGTGTTTTAAGGATAAAACTTCTTACTATCTTCCAGACTTAAAAAATTGTAAGTTAATTGATATGAATTTGTATGCATAGTTGTACAACTGAAAGGCTCGTTCAATCGCTAGAGCCATTTGGTGGGAAAAGTATGCTAGAGTAATCTATGAATTTTTTTCCTTGTGAGGGGCTTCATCTTCTATGGTTTTGCCTCCTGGATATTAATTTGTACAAAATAATTTATATTATTTAAATTATTGTTCTTAAAGTAATTTTTATTGCAGGTGGAATAAACCATGCTGAGAGACCATGAAATAAGTAATGAAACAGACGACGCTGTTCAGATTAAATGGCGACAAGATCAGAGCGACATGATTTCGGTTCGGAGTAGGATTCATAATAAACTGACTTCAAAGTTTGTAAATGTAATTACCAACAATAAATGAGCCTAAAGCATAAAGGATATATTGTTTTTTTTTTTTGTATTTAACCATGTAAGCCTTAATTATTTGGAATAGAAATGTGGGATATACTACATTGGAACCAAAAAACAACAGAATCTGGCAATTATTAAATCAAATTCAAGGCAAACAAATATTTTCATACAAGAATAAGCCAATCCACCCCACATGATGGATTTTGGGTTGGAGCGGCGTGCGTGGGATGATTTTGCTCGTAGCTCTGTCGTGTATGGCTTGCTTAGCCGTTTCGCAGTTTGAGAAATATGCCATCGAAAATACCACTTACAACTATTCGAACTCCATTGTATTGCACGGGGCATTCAACTTTATTAATGGTTAACTTTTTTCTAAGGAATCTGAAATGCGGATACAAATCGATATATCCTAACATCTTGTGCAAGGCCTTTCGAAGGCTTGGGAAATATGCATTTTTAACATAATTCTCTTCACTGACTTCTTAATTATTGTTGAGTGGTTAATGAAACTGATGGTTAGGAATAATACAGAAGTAAACACTTAAAAAGAATTTTCTCAAATAGTTAGGTACTTTAAAGATTGGTCGGCAAGATCTTTGTTCGGCGCGGCGATTTACCCGTTTTATAACTGATTACTTCCTCCACTTTCTATTCATGATTTTTTTACAAATGGTTTTTTTCAGTTCCAACTTGCTTTAATGCATGCTGTCCTCTAGTTCTAGAGAGATCGATGTGCAAAAAATCCTATCAAAATAGCTTCACCTTGAAGCTCAAAACTGAAGTATCAGGTCTGTTTTTTAAATATGAATCAGTCTATTTCTTAAATGATACAAGATACTTCTCTAAAGCACTTCATACCTTCGATGCTTAATTGAATTTTTTGGACCTAACGACAATCTAAAATATTTATTTCAAAGATTATCTATTCCACAAAGTGGGTCCTATTGTTCTAAATTTGTATTTTCTCCGAATGTGGTTGTTGTTAATTGAACTCAAAACAAAAATTGTGTATGTCAACAAGCCAGCTCTAGTTACTTGTATTATTAAGTGCGGTTGATGTGGCGTATTCAATTTCATTTATTTAATACGGATTTACGTGTTGTGTGAACCGCACCTAATTCAATTACTGAATTCAAATGTATTTTTCACATGCGATTCATGAGAAAATTAGTGTACGCTTAAATTAAGGACACTTGTTGGAATAATTTTCAAATAAATAGCTGGTTTCAATTCCATTATAGCTTTTTTGTGGATGTTTATATGTTATAATATGTACCTATTTGTTAATGAATCGATATCCAGAAGCTTATCTGATTAAGTTCATATTTTTCGATATTTTTTTATGATTTTGGTAAACTTTAATGAAGTACCTATAATATATTACTTTTCTAGTTATGAAAGGATTTATCTTGTCTTTGAAAGAGGACTTAGTACTATTTAAGGTTTTTACTTACATAAATCATTAAGTTGACAATTTCAAAATTTTCATTTTTCGGATGAAACTCACAATAGGCGAAAAGTGAAATGGTAATTTTCCCGGGGGGTATGTTGTTCACTCACAATAAGGCTGAATATATTTACATTTTTAATAAATAACAACACTATTAAGATGTTGGCAGTGTTTTTTTTTATTTTTGAATGAACACAACAATTAAAAACTTTTCATCTCCAATTAAGATACCGAATTCGATGTCATTTGCAAATTTGTAAAAGTATTAATCAGCCTTTTTGTGAGCTCCACGTGAACATCACTCCACCCGGAAAAATTGACATTTCCCTTTTCGCCTATTGCGAGTTTCACCCGAAAAATTAAAATTCCTCTTTTTTGTGAGTATGTAAAGCGTAAACGGGTAGACCATGCTTCAAATTCGGTACTTAAGATAATATTTTCTATCATAATAATATTTGTTCAACCTCCTCTTGAGCGTGTGGCTCCTATACAAACATTTGTTTTTTTTTTCGAAAATGGTTGTTACAATTATTTTGATTTAAATTCTTTAGGTTTTGGGCAAAAATTCATAAAACGAACAAATTTTTTGACATTTTTCAATTATTGGCTTGAACAATTTTATTTCACACTCTGAATTTCTTTTATGTTAAATAGTGTATAGCATATTAATATTTAGCTAAATATATTTTTTTTTGTATAATTACAAAAATCAAAGAAAAACTAATGTTTTTTAGTACTTTTGACTATTGTTCACGCTTTATTCTTAACATTGTTATTATATTAACAAACTTATACCTTCAATGTTTAGCCCAGTTAAAGGCATTAAGCCACAGCAAGAGGGAGTTCGTGTATTTTTATTGTAACTTTTTCTTTCATTATCCATTTTGTTCTTTTATTCCACAGAATATGCATTGTTTATTATTTTTATTATTATTATTAATAATATAGTGTGCATTTTGATAGCTGCAACAAATATTGGATAACTGTTTATACATTATATTAACTAATTATCCAACGTAATCAGCCTTATTATGAGTTTCGCCCGGAAAATATTTCGCCCGAAAAATTTTTGTTGTTTTTAAAGCTATTATGGGTTTCGCCTGAACTTCTCTTGGCTTAAAATAAGCAAAAACATTGCGCAAAGCGCACCAGTATCACCTGTTTATCTTTTGTTCACCTCCCAAAGATAAGTGATAGTTTAAAATCTAAATTACGCTACATTTTGCGCGAAATTAGTACTCACAAGAGGGGAATTTTTATTTTTCGGGTGAAACTCACAATAGGCGGAAAGTGAAATATCAATTTTTCCGGGTGGAATGTTGTTCACGTGAAACGTGAAGCTCTTAAAGGACACTACGGCGTATGTGCAACCTTTTTTGATAAGTAAACATAATTATTAAAAGGCATATTTTTACTTGGTCTATAGAATTTTGTATCAAAATATTTTTGAAGTTAAGTATTACATATGTGACTACCAAATATCGGCACAAAACTAGGACTTACACCTAAAACCCAAAAATTAAGCAAATTGGTAGTTTTCCCAAGGGAAAATCAATTTGGGGTATGAAAATTGAAAATTTCCCGAAGAGAAGATCAAATTGAGGAGTGAAAATTATTATTTATAAATCAACGCATATCTAAAATGTCAGTTTAATTTATTTTGCTTAACTTTTCTAAAATTGTTCTTAAGAAAAATTCTTCAAACAATTTTGTATTTTTCTTGAGAATCAAAAACAATCTCGAAGACTCGAGTCATCATACAGCAAAAATCTATTCGTTTATTTAAAAGGAAACCAAAACAATTCTATAAACTCATAAATATACATCATTCACCTATGTATTTGCTGTAAGCTCTCCATAGGTAGGTTGTACACAAAAATTTACTCGGTTCAAAAGTATGTACTTAAACTTGCGGCAGCTAATTTCTGCGTGGGCGTTTAACATTAGGTCAAAGTATGTAGATCTATTCCTTCTAAATAATACCTTGCAATCTGGTTTGAATTTAAATGACCGTAGGTATAGTAAAAATTATTACTACATATTCAGATGTCGTGTTTTACTAAAACGACAATGGTCCTAGAAGCGACAATAATTCACGTTTCATTCAAACGACTATATCGTTTTGATAGTGAGAAGTATGAAAAACTTAGAGGGGGATGAAGTTTTATAGTATTACTTAAACGGCAATTGTCGCTTATAGTAAAACGGCAACCCTAATATGGGTGACTATTACAACTCTGTATTCTAAATTTATTATTATTGTTATGAAGAAAGATGATTTTGTTTTTTTTTCGCATTCCAATCCACATCCAAAATGAAGAAGGGGTTGAATCTGCAGAGACTTCAGTGTCAATGTGAATAAAAAGGTACTCTACCCCCACACACTGTACGCATTTTGGTTCACTTTTGTATGTGTAAATGCGTATTCCCCACAAGTAGATAACGGATATTTGTGTGATATAAAAATGATACCTATAATCTAGTACTCAGAACATAACATATAACATATTGGCAAGGTATCTTTTTAGCGGTTGTCGGTCGGTTTGTATCACTAATTTCCAACCAAACAACAATAAAGCAACAGGCTGGCTTTTGGAAAAACATCATTAACTTTTAGAAAAATGAAGAGTCAGTCTGTGTGGAGCAACTATCAAGTAAAGTCGTCGTTTAGTGGTCGGCGGTGGAGAATATATTCTTTTCGTTACTTTTAATAATTTTGCACGAATATACATAAGTTAAATAGAATTTATTTTTCCCTATAAATTGCCTCTTAAGATTTCGTTCGTATTTTTGTCTAAAAGTGCATTTGATTAATTATTACTTCTTTGATTTGTTATCGGAGAAGAAAGAAGCGAGTGTCATCTGTTTGTTTGTTTATTGAAAGTCCGATTATTTTATTTAAATTCAAATTTTTATTTCAAATTTATAATGCGCAGTATATAAATCAAGTGTAATCCTGTGAGTTTTCATTTTTTTTTAATGACAATTATAGTGATTATAGTGTCACAAAAGGACAAAAGAGTAGGTATGTGCACGGTGAATTTGTTCCGCGTATTAAATTAAGTAATTTGTTATTATCAGAAAGATTTATAAACAAAAGAAAAATCAAATTGGTATTGCATGATTCAGAGTGAGCGCATTTTGAGATAAACTGTTGTATTTTGCTGTGCCTTAATGAGATTAAGTTTAATTGAGGTTTTATTTGCTATCATCACTCGTGCTGAGATAATAATTATTGTCGGTAAGTCAATGGTTATACTAAAATATACTTTCGATTAATAATGAATTTTGTTTTCGAGTAAGTAGGTATGAAAATAATAATACCTTTGCATTTATGTATGTTAGGGCGGTTAGGTGATCCAACAAAACGTATTTTTTTTTTTTTAATGGCACACCATATAGTTTTGTTGCCTCCATCAATTGTGCTATCAGAACAGAATTAATGTCAACTGAAATTTAAGATCAAACAATTTATGATCATTTCATGCATCTTCTGCATACCTATAAAAATCATTGCTTTGGATAGATTCATCTTAGAGTAAGTTCGAACTATGTAATTGTTTATAGAGACTATTTTCATAAATACCCGGGTAACAGCTAATATTCGGTGTACCCGGCAATGTTTCGGGTACCCAACTATACCCGACACCTTACAGAAAATCTTCGTTCGTTAAATTGTTTTATGTTTTTGAATATTATGACTAAGAACGAAAGAATTGGAGGTTTTTTTTAAAATAGGTATGCATTCAAAAATTGAACCAAAGCACAAGTTGTAAAAAATATAATTTAACTGAACCATAAATTAAAACAACAACATTAGATAATTGTTAAATTTTGTATTTATTTTAATTTTCAAAGCAAATGTTCAAACTGCTTTCCATCCTTATGAATTTTGTACACCAGAGATGCTTAAACTTTTTCAATTTTTGGAATTAAAAACAAATAAAACTAGTTTTAATTAAAAAAGTCCAAAAGCTATTAAAATTTTCTACTGATTGTTTTGGCACCAATAGTGTAGAAAATTGTTGGAAAAGAAAATCGACTCCATTTGCAGTCGTGGTATTCAAAACCGTAGTTAGTTAAAAAAAAAGTACACTGAATGGAAAAATGCACATATTTTGAGTAGGGTGACATGGTCGACATTGCACCACCCATTTTTCAAATGGTCATAGTTTCTCTAAATGTAATTATTTGTGTGAGATTTTTTAACATCATTTATATGGATTTGTTAAACAAATTCGTGCATAGTTAGTTTTTGCATAGTATGTATATACTTAAATCTAAAATTGATTGTTCAGAAAAAGTGAAATGGTGCATAGAGTACCATGGTAGGTACTAAATGAACCAGTCTTATGTCCAGAATGCACCATGCAGGTACTCAATGCACCACCAACTAATATTTAAAAATAAATCAAGTATTTCAAGTGATATTGAATTTTATTCAGATGGGAATTCATTGTATCTTTAAGAATAAAAACAAAAAAAGTTCATTTAACACTTATAAAATATATACAAATTTAATAATAACAAAAAAAGTAAATAAATAATAAACAAAATATTTCTCTTCAAGACATTTAAAAAAAAATAAAGCTAATAAATTCATTAATATCAGTTAAACGGATAATAGATTAACGTACATATGTTTAGTTTAAAAACATATTCAGAAATTATGTATAGTGATTGTTGTCTTTGAGTTGTTCCGGATACAGAAGGATCTTTATCTCCTCCTCATTGACTACTGCAAAATCTGGGACTTTTGGCATACAAAAAAGCTCATTAGCCTTTGATTTTAGTCTCAAAAATGAAATGAACCATTCGTTACCACCACATGCACCATGGTGCATTTAGAACCATGTTGTTGTGGTGCATATTGCACTACCCCCTCACTTTATTTTTAAGTCAAAATAATTCGCTAACTACCCAATTATATTTGAATCTATTTAATTTTACCAATGAATAAAACAACACAAATTATTTGTATCGATGTTTAATACAAAAAAAGGCACCACAACTTAAGTGAGACAAAAAAAATGACTTACCTCAATTTTTCGATTTGCACTATAAATTACGAAAAAGGCTTGTACACGTACGCACGCACCAACAACTAGCACCAGACTAAGATGCACTGACATTTTGGCGAAAGTCGCGTAAGATAATGTGAAGTTTACACGGATGTAATTGTCGGAATGTTAGATTTTGCCATGGTGCATGGAGTACCACTGGTGCAATGTCGACCATGTCACCCTACCCTTTGAGATAGCACATTTATAATTTTCGGTTTCAGGGCAGTCATGGAGTGGGCGTAGTGCTTTGTAGGATTATCCAATGCACCGTACACCCATATATCATTCTCTGTCCTAATGATCGATTTATTGAAGTTATTTTGAGAGCTGGTTGGCTCACACATTAATAATAAAACAAAAAAGACCAAAAACAATATTGTTTAAGTGGCAGCATTTATCTTTATTCTTTTCATGTCGCTAATTTTTCTTCTGATCAAGTTTTTAGCTTTCATTGTTATTTTCGCAACCTAGTTGGAGTTCAGGAATATTTCTTTCAAACGTTGAATAGTCGACTGGGAAGGACGATCCTGAAATTTATCAAATGGGAACGCATCGTTGCTACAAGTTTTTGCAGATAATTTGCATCTGTGAGTAGTTGACAGCTACACCCAAAACAACATGGCCGCTACAGACTGTCAATATTGAAACATTCCTATTAGGAAACCCTTTATAACTGAAAGCAGAAGTTTTAATATAACTTTCTCAAACACTTTGGAGATTACCGGTATGAAAGAAATCGGTCCTTTAGATTTCGTTTTATTCGAAGGATGTTTTAACTTATACTCCAAGAGCCAGAGCAAGAAAAGTGGGTTCATAATGCAATTTATTGCTGAACTGTTTTTTTTTTGATGAAATATGTTCAGGGGTGTCCGAATGTAAATCGAAGTTTGCCGCATAGGGGAGCGCAAGCGTCAGCCGCCATGAAAAGTTTTTGGGAAATTAAATGTTAAAGTCAATATTTTTGAAAAAAATGCTAGCAAAGCACCCAAAAAACATAGAAAACATTGAACGACAAATTCAAAATTGTCACAACTAATTAACGGCAAATTATCCACCTACCCATTTTTCGATTCGTCAAAGTTGCTTTGTTAGCTTGACACTCATAGAAAACAAATAACCCAAAAACACATGGAAAACATCGCACGACAAAATTGATTTTTTCACAACTAATTAACGGCGAATTATTAAGCACTAAAATATTAAATTTTAAAAGTTTTTATCAAAACAAAAAACAGAACGACAAATTCGAAATTGTCACAACTATTTAACGACAAATTATGCACCCATCTATTTTTCGATCCTTGAGAGTTGCTTTGCTAACTTGATATCAAGTTAGCAAAGCACCCAAAAAAACATAGAAAACATTGCGCGATCAATCAGTACTAATTAACGACTAATTAGCGGCAAATTATTAAGCCATAAACCATCAGGCATAAGAAGTTTTTACTGATTTTCGACAGGGTGCTTTGCTAACTTGATATCAAGTTAGCAAACAAAACATAGAAAACGTTGAACGACAAATTCGAAATTGTCATAACTAATTAACGACTAGTTAACGGCAAATTATCCAACTACCATTTTTCGATTGGTCAAAGTTGCTTTGCTAACTTGACACTCATGACTCTTGGCCTATTACATATATTATTTCAGTGCTTTTCCATTTTTTTTTTAAATAGGCTCGAGGGGTTATAAATACCCTACAAATGTTTTCACACACTGCGAGCGTTTAGGAAATAGAGGGAGAACAGAGAAGAAGATAACGATGCAAGTTTGTCTTAATTGTCTGGATATTGAGATGGGAAGAAAAAACAGTAGAGTTGGGTAAGGAATTCCACATTCATGTGGTGTGGCTGAAGAAAGAATCTCTCTGTATTTGACGGTACGTCCAAAGTTAGGCTCAAGGGTATACTGATGAGCGCATTCCTAGCCGAGCGGGTACTACGCTGAATTTGTTTAAGGGCAGGAATACAGCTACCTACTTCAACAGAGCATCGTTTGAAAAAGAAGCGATAAAACAGTGCGATGTCACCTATCAGTTTTAAAGCTCTATTTTGGATTCTATCCAGAAGGTCCAGTGATGTTTTGGAAGCGCCTGACCAGACGTGAGAGTTATACTCCAGCTTTGGGCGTATGTATGCTTTATATATAGTAGCCAGATCAGAAGGGGAAAAATAGTTCTTACATCGTCTAAGGAAACCTAGGCATTTCGCAGCATTTTTAGCAATATCCTTATGTGATCGTTACCCGAAAGTTGATTAGTAACGCGCATACCAAGAATCGAAAGCTTTTCAGTTGCCTTGATGCAAGTTTCATTCATGTATAATAGTAAAGGGGGTATACTTATTCCGCTTTAACGACTGCTATAAAAGGTATGAAAGCCTTACCGGGATACTAAACTAATACAAGGTATTGGAGGCTAATTAATGACCTTGAGGCTGTTTAAATTTATTCATGCAGGTATTATTTGTTTTTGATCTGACAATTTTTAGCCGCAAACAAAACTAAAACGTATGTTCATCTTTGTATTTATTTTGTTTTTGCTTTGTAGAAAATGAGTGGGTAATGACGGGCTATTGGGTTTGATTTATAAAACTTTTAGGTGTCTATTCAACATCACTTATGGTCTCTGTTATCAACTCAGGGCCGTCAAAAAGATTCAAATTTAATTTTGATTTTGATTTGATGATTTGTTTTTTTTTTTAAAGTTGCTCCCCCTACAATATTCTTATCAAATTCATCTATTCCCCCCCCCCCCCCCCCCCTTCATATGACGCCTCCGTGATTTATTCTATTTTGATAATTTGTTGGAGAGAGAAATTTCATTATTTTCAATTATGAATTTATTGAAGTCGAAAATGAGGAAACTGATTTTAGGGAACTTTGCCATCCCTCTATCTTTTGGGGAATTTTAATTACTTAATTAATTAATTCAATGGTGAACATTTTTTGTCAAAACTCTTGTTCTCTCTCACTTCTATTACGTTTATCAATTATCAACTTTATAGTTGATACAAAAATGCAACTGCTAAAAGTTTTGATTATTGGTAATGATACAGACCGTTGCGAGAAACAAGAAAATAAAAAAAAAAATAAAAGAATAGTTGTACAGTTTTTAAATAAATTGAGTTTAAAAACCCAATTTTCAAGGTTTATCAACTATTAAGTTGATTATTGATAGTCGTATGTAATAGGGATTGCCTGACAAATACGAATCGAAATTCATCTTTTTAAAACAATAAAAGGGATGAAATTAAGATAAACACTGTTGCAGTGGGACACATTTTGAAGAAAATTTTTCCTTAGAAAATTTGGAAGATATTAGTGAATTTATAATTATCATGAAATTACTACCGCATTTCTCCCATCTCTATCCACGCCTGATGGGTACAGCTTCAAGAACACATTTTTTCTCCATAAAATTTAAATATTTCCATATAAATGATTTGAAACAAAACAATCTTTTCCAGACACAAAAAAGTTCACGTGTATTCAAATTTCGCATTAATAATATTATTTTTTGTTTGTAAACAATTTGAAGAGGATTCTTTGGAAGAGTGTGTATCCTATTAAAAATAAACGAAAGGTAGTTCTCGATACAAAACGTGTCGCTGGAAAAGAAAAGTAAATACAGATTAAATAATGTATTGGTTTGCTTTTTTTTTTTGAAAAATCTACATATGTTTATAGTTTGTATTCGCAGATTGATTAGCTTAAGAATATTCACTCTTCATACATAAATAAGATGCTTAAAATGCTTTTTAAATGATTACATATCTTTGGTTAAAAATAAATATTTGTTTGTTTGAAATTATTGCCAGTCGTTTTTTTTTTATAAGAAGGTTTATAATAGCTTAATAGTAATTTTTTGTTCAATTGTATATTAATATTTTTGTATTCATAGCTGGTGTTTTGATTTTAAGTTTATATTCGTAAATTTTCCCAAAACTGCACAATTTCTACCAATTTTAGTCGAATTTATTCTTGTGTATGAGCTTTGACAGAAATTTGAAACAAATTGGTGAAAATATAGGCAATTTTGAGCATTAATTGAAATAAATAATAGTAAAGAAACTTCGGCTGTCAAAAGATGTTTTACGAACAAAAATTTCTTAATGATAAGAATATAAAAATGACAATTTACGTTAATAAGTGTATACACAACACATCTCTATGCTACACAACACATTCCTTACATGATTTTAAGGAAATGTATTGCTATGGCACGCTTTAGCTTTTTTTAAAGCCATGAATCCAGTCTCTAATATTTTTTTTAAATCAAGTTTTTATTATAAATAGTTTCTGAAAAAAATAATTTTCAAACGTATAAAATTATTATTTTTATTTTTATTTTTATTTTTATTTTTATTTTTATTTTTACGTTTGAAAATTATTTTTTCAAAAGCTATTTACACTTGATTTAAAAAACATATTAGAGACTGAACTCATGGCTTTAAAAAAAGCTATAGCATGCCATTGTAAGTGGTCCCGTTGTTTTTTAATAATTTTTGTTCTATTTTGGTCAAATTTTTATAAAATATACCCCTCCCGCCTGAACTGGGGGAAATAAACCCCCCCTCCTCTTCGATTTTTTTTCGTCTGAATCCAATCTATAAGTTCTGATTTTTTTTTCGCGTGTTATAAGAATCACCCTAACTCCATTATTTGTACCTTGAAGTGAAAAAAGGGAAACCACCGGAAAAAATTAGGGAAATTGTTTTTCAATATTTTGAATCGAATGAGGGCTATCCAAGACAATGTCCAAGCAATGTGTTTTTTCCAGCAGATAAATTGTTTTCCTATACAAAATTTAAATTTTTCTAGTTTCGACGATTTTTTTGTGTTTTTATTATTTTGCGACAAAGCCTTTCCAGCGATTTACAATTTATGCCCTCCGTTTATTATAAAATTCAACAAAAAAGGGGAAGACAATATTGTGTGTTTACATTTATTAATTATGTAGATAATATAAATATTCTTGATTCATTTAAGTTTAATTATTATTCATTCAAATGATAAAGCCAAAGATCAAAGGTAACATGTTTTTGGAAAAGAGAAGCAAAAGCCCTATGGATATGTGGTACTTGGAAAGATTTGTTGATGATTTCATAATTATGTCTTTCGTCTTATGATGAAATTCATCTTGTATATTTACTATTTATTTTTGTTTTTTTTTTATTGTACTATGATTTAATGCCACTGATTGAAAATTCACTTGCGGAAAAAAAACTCGATTTTATTCCGAGTTTTACCATGAGCTATGACATTTATATGGAAAACATGTTTGCAAATAATACATAGTTTTTGTTTATGATTAACAATATTGATTTTTTTTGCCAGATTGTACTTTTCCGTAGGTGTTTCATGCTCTCGAATCTCAAACTTTCTCAATTACCTCTAATTGGTTCTAATCAACAAAATTAAATAAAGACTTCTCCGTGATAGGAAATTGAATATTATGTACCATTTAAAAAGGAACAATTACGCGTTTTTTATTTGTTTGGCATGCTTTAAACCAAAAATGCTCCCAAATTCAGACATGCGCTTCTGAGAGAATGGTCACACTGGATGGTTTAAAAATTTTGTAAAAAATTTAAGTAGGAAAATAAGTTAACAAAAATCATCATAAATAAAATGCACGACAGGATCGCACGTACTTGCTCTTATGTCAAGTTGTGTCGGACTTAATAACTTTAAAAAATATTCAAATATATTATAGAAAAAGTATAAAAAGCATTTAAATCGTTCTTTTAATAGTATAAACATTAGTCTGATAAATAACTTAGAGCTCAAAAAAAAGTTTGCCATTTGATTACTTGAAAAAAAATGAATATATGCAAACAAAAAATTTAAAATCGTTGGAGCCGTTTTTTAAAAATTAATTTTTTGTATATAAAATGTTTGTGATATTTTTCAAAAAAATGTTGGTATGCCAATTTTGAGTATATACTGATAAATGTTTTTGGTGATTTTTTTTCTTACCAGAAAGTACACAATGTTTACGATAGTACATTGGTTTTTTTTAATCAAAATCGTTGGAGCCGTTTTTGAGATGAATAAGCTTTTCCTTAATGGTTGTATGGCAAGTACCGTTATTTTTTGAACTAAAACAAAAATTTCAATTTCCCCTCTGGAGTTACAAAAAAACAAAAAGTTCAAAATTTGAAGAAAATCGCTTCAGTGGTTAAGGCTGTAGGTTGAGGTACGGACAGACAGACAAAATTGTGCCACCCACTTTTTTCGTGTTCTCTATCATCGTAATGTCATGTTTGATTGTTACCTCGAAATTTTGTTCTTGCACGAATCCAAAACTTGCCCTAGTATATCGCAAGTGTTTTTCTAAACTGCGCATAACTTTTTCGGAGTTTTTTCTTAATTTCTCAAAAACTAAGAAAGATTTTTACATTTGGTTTTCGGTAATGGACTAAAAAATAACTATAGCACATTATTAGATGTGTTTTCATTGATTTTTAATGTTTTTTTTGGCATTTAAAGTCAATGTTTCAATTTTTTTCTTAGAATAACACCAAAAACCACACCTTAAAATACTTCCACTCAGATGCGGGACACCCTGCATTCTTAATAATTGCAATGTCATATTTCACCAAATTCTTAAGTAATCGAATATTTTTACGAGTGTGAAATCCGAAAAAGAAGCTTTCGGGCCAAAACTGAGAGAATTTATAAGAAATGGTAGACTTTGAATGGGTAAACGTCTGTCAATTTTGAACAAAAATGATTTTTTTAACATGCCATATTAAGGCCTTGAGTGACTATTTTATTTTGTCTAACATATTTTTAGTCTATTCTTGTTCTAAAAAAAGATTTTTTTTTTGGTTGGTTTTTGTAAATTTTTCCTGCTAAAATTTGTTTTCAATTTTTTTAAACCATCAATTTCTATAGGAAATTTAATTTCGAAAACATATAGTTTGAAGAGTTAAATTGTCAAATTCGGCGTAGTTTCCGAGTTATGACAAACTAATTGGGCCCTACCAATAATCAAATTTAGAGAAGACTTAAATGTTTAAGTTAAATGGACCATAATTGCATGTACTCTATAAAGTAAACCAAACATATGGTATAACATATAATTATTTGAGTGGAGTATTACATGGTATATAAATAAATATGAAACATGGATGGTGTATGGTTCATTATTTATAGTCCATACCATTATGGTTCATTTATTATTATGGTGAGGCCCATCGAAAAGCGCCCAGTGTGACCATTCTCTCAGAAACGCATGGGAAAATTTGATAGTATTTTTGGTTTAAAGCATGCTTATGAGCCAATCAAACATATTCAACAATAAAACCCTTGCACGTAATTGTTTCTTAATACCCCTCATTTTCCAGTCTGTTAGCCTATAAGGAAAGAAAGGATCTAAAAGAATGTCAAAACAAAAAGTTGGTATACTTTTAGATTCCGTAACGTATTTTTGCAGACAAGGCTTAGTAACTTAGTATAACCTTAAACTACTTTTGAAAAAAAAAAAACAGAATATTAACTACTCGTTCTTGGTATGATTAAATAAGAATATAAAAAAATTTTTTGCTTATGATCGAAGCCTCAAAATATTTGAAAATTCAATATTTCAAAGACAGATTGACATTTTTTTAATGTTAGAATAATTTTTTAATGAATTATGATTTCCCCTTTATAGAATAGTAAATATTTTATAAAAAAAAATTTAGTTTGTAAAAACCAACAATAAAAAAATTATAAAAACTTATAAAATGAATAAGTTTTAATAAATTGCGCATAACTTTTGCAGAAAAGACATATGCTTTAACTTTGCTCCGAAAAAAATCTTTAAATTCGGCTTAGTTTTCGAGATATACCAAACATATTGATAAGATCCCTCAGTTTGACCATTCTCTCAAAAACGCAAAGGTGTATTTAGTAGCATTTTCGGTCTTAAGCATGCTATGCCCCAAACAAACATATTCAGTAATAAAAACCCTTGAACGTAATTTTTCTTTTATGTCCCTCATTTTCCGGTAGAGCAAAGAAGTCCAAAATATGAGAATCTTATCTTTTCAAAATTCGGTTCTCTATACTCCCAACCCAACATCTGTTTATTCTAATTTATTAACAATAATTGCGATGTTAACCTCTGTCCTTGACTGGAGAACACAAATTTGCCAAACTCGCACACATAGATACATACCTATATTTTTTTTAAATAAATTAATCAGTTTTTTTGACAAGAGACACATTTACTTAAATACAAAATTCAATTTGTTCGATTACCACTTTAATCTAAAATGAATCACTTAAAAGATGATTTCGCATCAAATCAAATTATATAAAAGTGTTGTTCAAATTATAAGTTCAGTTAAAGGTTATCTATCTATGTATAATATAGTGTATCATACCTAATATTTTGATTTATAATAGCGTTTAAGCACGAATTACTTTTTTATTAAAAAAAATATATATATTTAAATTGGAGACGGTAAATCCTTTTAATTTACACTGAGTTTTTCTGAGATAAGGTTTAAAAGATTGTGAATTTAGAAAAAAACTTGAGGATCTGAGGTAGGTATGTACATTTGTATAACGTTCTATACATACATTATATACTTCTGATATTTGTTTTGATCATTATATTTTATTTTTACTCGTTTGGATAGCACAAAGTGTTGAATGTAAAAGCATACAGGGTCTTTCAACAAACGAGGTTTTATTTTAAATCTCGCACTATTTATTCTAAGCCAACTGAACATAAGAGAAGGAAGTGCGTGTCATCCACCTTTGCATTTTATTTCTATTAAATTCGACTGTTTTTATCTTTTGACCTTTCAAATATTTTCATGAGTAATATTGCTGTAGCAAAAAAAAAAAAAAAACAAGCAAAAACAAAATAAACACCTCTTCTTATGTTGTCTAGATCTACTTATTTAACATAACTTTCCGAATATTAGATAAGCTTTGCAGATTTAACAATGAAACAAAAATTTCATTACATTGTGAAATTCTAAATTATGCTATGCATATACAAACACATATGCATTTGTATTTATTACTTCCCACTACTAGCAAAGCATTCATAAACTATCTGTCCATCATTGAGATAAATAAACTTTTAACTATAATAATTATAAATAATATACTGTTATTATCAAAACAGAAAGAATTTTATCATAAACAAATTATTTCAAGATTTTTAATATTATAGAACTATTAATAGGTACAATGTTATGATAAGTATTTAATGATTGTAATTCATACATGCAGTAGGTACTATAGATAAAAGAGTGTTAGTCATTGTCGGTCTTTTATGATGAATGACATGAGCCTGTTATTACTACCTTTTAACGCCAATTATTGAATAAGGTGTGTGAATATTTTATTTCGCGATTTCATGTTATTTTGCTATTCTCCCTAAGATTCATTTAAGTGGCAGTTTATGGAATGAAAACAAAAATATTTGTACAACAAACAACTTGCTGTTGTTTTTTTCAAATTCTTCGATAGTCTGTTTTGGTCTCAAAATCAACATGAAAGGTTAAAGGCTCTCCCAAACCAACACCAATTCATAGCGAATCATTCACAATAGTCGCATTTTATTATCCTCATAATCTGATCCGGATCAGATCATGATAAATAAAACAGACAGGATCTTAGTGACAGGAGTGCTATGTACCCGTCTCTTTTTGCCTTATCTTTGTTTATTTTTCACTTGTCTGTTACATCTTTTCCTTGCACTACTGAGACACATTCACAATAGTAATTTTTGGAAATACATAGATCCAGATAAAAAGAAGGATCCCATGTTGTTTTTGTAATTACATGTTAGAAATTGGCCCGGATCAGATCATGTGGATAATAAAATGCGGCTAATATTATACAAAATAAGACAAATACACAACGCGTTGGTTTGGGAGAGCTTTAAATCATGAATTTGAGCAAATTATCAAATTTTATTTCCAATATCAGATTTTTTGCCAAACAAAAAATAATCCTAACGATGAGGCCATTTTACGGATGATTGGATGTTTCAAGAAGTTAAATTTGTCAGATTAAGAGAAAACAAAAAAAGTTGACCAGGGAATAATAAATGTACTTGCAATACAACTTTTAGAAAAAACTTAAATTAATTTTGAAAACCAGCTCTAACAAAAATATATAAAGAACTGGTACTAACGGTACTTACCTCTAATAAATAATTAATATTTTACTGTTGTAAGGTTAAAGTCTTTTGTTTTAGTAAAATTAAATTTAAAAAATTTACGGTCCTGAGTTTTTCTCCTTATTTGGTGGTTAACTTAAAGTAAGCACTCTTATGCCTTTCTAAATTCTAACCAATTCGTGTTGCATATTCTAGTTTTAAGAAACAAAATGTCGTAATCTATAACTGGTAGTTAGCGCCTGCAAAGTTTTATTGAAAACACGCTTTACTAACTTCATTAGTCATTTTTGTTTTTGAGACCATCAATGAAAACACAATAAATTGCTAAGCATTTAGCTTAGCTTTTGTCAATAAAAAAAGACGTAAGCATTGCATTTAATTTGCTGAATATTTTAACTTGGAAGAAATAAAAGAATAAAAAAAAAAAAAACAAAACAGGAAATACATAGTAGGTACCTATGTATTTTTGGAAGGCAATACAAAAATTAGACAGACTTTCAGTTTTAACATTTTATATTTATGTGATTGTTTTTATAATTTGTGATTTAAATTATTTAATCATTATTTCATCATTATTGTCGAATCAATAAAATGGTGACATGATAGCTTCAATTGCCAATTACGAGTTCTTCGAATTATGTACTTTAGGGTGGTCCTTATTTTGTTTTTTTTTTTTTTGTATTCCAAGTTGGGTGGTCATCAAATGGTTCTAAATAAAAAAAAAGCAAAATTTTCCTAATTTATTCAGATTTTTATTTTACCCTTTTCGTCTATCTCTTTTCACAAGGTTGGGGTCAAAATTCTGTATGGGTCATAGTTCTGCTTTCAAAATTCTATTTTTCATATAGTTCTGTTTGTCATAATTCTGTATTTTAAAATTCTTTAAGTCTGTTGGAAAAGAGAAATCGTTTTGATAATGTAGAAAAAGCGCACTTTTTAAAATACATATAAATAAATTTTGAATATTTGATCCAGACAAGAAAGCCCCCATCCTACATGGTTACTAGGATGGGGGCTGTTTACCTCCGTTTATTCGTTAGGGGCTATTTTTCAACAAAAAAAAAAACAGTACTTAAAACGAAAAACAAATATATTCAAAATTAACGGTACCTACAGTTACAATATTATTGAATAGCTTTTTGGAATTAAAGAATTGTTTTAGCAAAACAGGTTTTAAAACTCAAAATCTTGAAAACATTATTTTTAAATATTTTATTTTTCAATTTTTTCAAAACTTAGGAGACATACCTAGAACCATATTGTTTTTAGCATTTGAGTACAAACAGTAAGAGCATCCAAAATTAAAAGCCAAATCAGTACTTAAGAACAAATAATTCTGTAATAAAAGCTTTTATTTTTTTCTATATTTTTCTCAATATTTTCAGTTTGAAAATTGTACCCATACTTAGTAGCTCAATGTGAAAAGAGGGAGACGAAGGGGGCAGAATTATAATTTGAAAAAAAAAATTGGATTTTTTTTTTTATTTAGACTAGAGCAATTTGATACATCCAACTTCAATCTTTTTCAACTTTTTTTTCGCGTGTTTAAAGAGTCATCTTGTACATATAACTAACTAAATGTGAAAAGAAGGTGACGAAGGGGGTGAAAAAAAAATCTAAACAAAAAATGAAAATTGTTTTTTAATATTTCGAATCGAATGAAGGCTATCCAAGACCATCTCCAAATTAAAGACCACCCTTATGTGCATAAATACCAGGTTTCGAACAATCGAAAATAATAGGGAGTAATTGCGGGTCAACTAATAGGAAATACGTTATTTGTGTATTTTAACTCCTTTCCTTTGTTCATAAATAAGGTATAATTAACTGGGCGCCAACAAAAAAAATATATATCATTTCCGCGTATCAAGCTAAAGTTGTATATTGTATAATAGGTTTTATAGAACTAAGCAAAATAGTATACAATTCATATAATATTTTCTATATATTCCACCCAAAAAAAAAACATTTTGGGGCCAAATAAAAACACTTTTTGTTCGTGTGAAGATTCATTCTTCATTATTTGGTTTTCAAATTTTGTTTTTAGTTAGAAATGGTAAAAGATGCAATTTTATTTGCGTTAAAGGTACTAAAGGGTTAGTTTGGGATTCATACAAAAAAAATTCTAGGTGACAAACAAACATGACGATTTTTATTTTCTCATCAACAGCTCAACCGATTTCAATCAAAATTTGTAGGCAAAAACTATTTTGAAATGTCGATAACATTGCATAAATCAATGGGTCTTGTGAATAAAAAAAAACCTAAAGCTAAAACTTGGATTTTCAAGTCAAAGCTAGGTCTTGTGTGATTAAAAACAAGCTTTAACTAGAAACTAAAAGATGTCTTCTAGTAATAGCTAGTTTGAAATAGCTAAATCTAGATTCTTCTAGCTTTAGCTTGTTTTTCCAGCTTAAGCTCCAAATGGTGTGATTAATAATAGCTCAAGCTAGAATATTATAGCTTAAGCTACAAAAAAATCAAGATTCATGGAAACCCTAGCTAGAAAGCTTTGACTAGTTCTTTTTACATGAAGACAATGGTTCTTGTGAATAAACAAATAGCTTAAGCTAAAACTTGGATTTTTAAGAATCTCTTTGCGTTGCTGTTCGGTCACAAAAAAATAGTTTTAGCTTAAGCTTCTAAGCCAAAACATATGAATAAACAACCGAAAGCTAGAAATATTAAGTTTAAGCTAGAATTTTCTAGCTAAAGCTATTTAGCGTAATCCTATTTTTATTCACATGAAACAAAACTTAAACTAGAACTATATAGCTTAAGCTACTAGTAATAGCTATGACTAGCTAGCTTTAGCTTGGTCCAGACATAGCTTAAGCTTTTTTTTTATTCACAAGGCCCAATATTTTGAAAAAAAAAATAAATTTTCGATTTTTAGAAAAGTATTAATTTTTTTTGAAAATCCATTATTTCAAAAACCGATTGATGTTTTTTTTTAAACTAGGTTTATAAATGTATACATAGGTACTAATAAATTCTTAGAATTGGCATACCAAAATTTTATACATGCAGACCGTAACATTTGGATAGCCTCACTTATATTTATTATACAAATTAACTTTTTTTTGCACTTTTTTAATGGAAACATACGGAATTAAGTATTGAGTAACAAGATGAGATAGTCTTCCTTACATTAAGATAAGTTTTAACTGATTTCTGTATGCTTCCATTAAATAATTGCCAACAAAAGTTGATTTTAATAAAAAAATATTAGTAAGCATATCCATATGTTACGGACTGTATACATATATGTAAAATATTAGTTTTTAAGAAAACCGCTCCAACGATTTAAAATTTTTGTTTGCATTATATTCATATTTTTTCAAGTAATAAAATTGCATACTTGTTTTTGAGTAAAGAACGCTTTTAATGCTTTTTTTTAATTTTTATATTTTTGTATTTAACTATACCTGCATATTTTGAAAGTTCTTAAGTTTCAAGCAACTTGAACATAAGAGCAAGTGCGTGCGATCCAGTCATGCATTTTATGTTCTACCAACATAAAAAATGAAAAAGAACCAGTTGAAAATATCTGTGATTTTTCAATTTGTTCAACTTTAAAAATAGTTGTAAGTACGATGCATCTAAGTTGTTTAAAAAAGAACAGTAATTTTCTTATGAGTTTTGAGTTCAAGAAATTAAAAAGAGCACTTGCTTTTGCTTAAACGTTTTTGCTTAAAAGTTTTATATGTGCCTACATCCTACACATATACATACATACACATAAAACAAAAACTTCTAACTTACATGACTTGAAAGTTATGTTGATTTTCTAATAATAATCATTATACTATTGGCGTTAATGACAAAAGTTAAAAATGTAAAAAAAATTATCGTAGACGAAAATTATTCGCAATTCGTGTGCTAGGCTAAGTGCTATTTATACAAAATTCACACACAACAGTGCACTGAACCGACGACGACGAACGTCCACCGCGTCGCGGGCCATCAACAATAGATCAAAGTTGGACATAGAGGCATCGTCATAGTTGTTAATTTTCAAAGTCCATTATGTCGCAAATAAAATTGTAGATAGGTATGCGTCACTATTCAAAAACAATTCATTCATTCAAACCATATCTGAAAAGCTGGGTAACTTTTCAATGCCACAGATACAGATTTTATACAGTATGAACCATAGCAGCTATCATCGTTATCTCTACATCTATTGTATAATATCAAATTGTTGCACAGTTGAGCTAGACAAATATTTCTTTTCGTTTTAAGTCACACACCTTTGAAAATAGTTATTGATGTTATAGAGATGGACGACTTAAGTGGGTTATTTTTATATTTAAGTAAACAAAAAAGAGGCACACTCCTGGTGTTCTAAAATAAGTTCTTTGGTAGAGTAAATACTCTTATTATTATTTGACATTTTTTTCATTTGTCTATTTTTCATGAAAGCGTCAAAGTGAAATTTTCATACAAAATAATATTTTTCCCAGTCGCGAAAATATTAATCGAATTATTTTGACAACCAGGAAGAAGAAATTTGGTTCGAAATAAATATGATTAAATGGTTGTATTAAAGACCAAAATACGAAGAAACTTATTTTTTTGTGAAAACCTTTCGACACGAAATCTATTGATGTTTCACTTTGATTTGAATTTCACTTCGCATTGATGTATAAACTAGGCTTGTTGATGTGAAACAAAATTGTCAATAAATTTTAAAAATGCTAGCTTAACCAGTGAAAAAATATTCATGGAGATTTTCTGCTAAACAGATTTGTAGTCATTTTTTTAAAAGATGAGAAAATCACAATAATTATTGTTAACAAAAATTGTTTTTATTTGATGTAAGTGCATTCGTTTAATTTAATTTGATTAAATTTAATCTAATATAATTTAATTTAATTTAATTTAATTTAATTTAATTTAATTTAATTCAATTTCATTTAATTTAATTCAATTAAATTCCTAGTCTCGGGTTTAAACCTGAGTTAAGTCCAGAAACCTATTTTTCAGTCAACTGAAATCTTAAGTCAACTCCGAGTTAACTCACCTTGCTTGGTGAGTTTACTCAGGGACTAAATTGATGGCCTTTTTTCGTTGGGGCGCCATCTTGATTTCGATAGGGAAAATTATCGTCATTGCAATTCCGTTGTGGACGATATCCTAGAGTCGCACATCGATTTCAGTAGATTTTTGACAACTGAAAGATAAAGTTAATACTTTAATGAACAACTGTTCCTCAGTTATAGGTTTCATTTATTTTCAGGATTAGCTCACTCTGATTTAACTCAGATTTAACCCAGATCTGAAAAACTATGGCTCTTACAGTCCAGGGTGGACCACAGCACAGCTCCAACTTATACGGCCTACACACTCAAGATATTAGATATGTACATGTAAATGCCTGGCGTTAAACGAACCATTATCAGTTTGGTTGACTGTTGATGATCTGCACATATAGCAGAGGGCACCAAGACCCCTTTTGTATATTAAGGTAGTGGAAAAAAGGTGCTTCATATATGTTACCGGAAGTTTTGTCGTGCAGGCTGTCTTTCGACTAGGGACCAAAGACACATTCTTTTTTAATTTTTACGATGAATTTGGCTAGAATAATAAATTTTAACATTGTCGTGCTTTAAATCAAACGTCGCGTCACAGTTGTCTCGAATAAAAATAAAAAAGTTTTAGTGCGGACATGGGATATTAAAAAAAATTAGGTTTCATTAGATTACCTATTCTTACCTCTTTATTTAAATAAGGTAACACAATTATATTATATGCATATGTACTTACATGCATATACATATACAGTCACCCGGTCATAAGTCATAATTGTTCGAGTCATGCATTTTGTTTAAATAAAAACGATATGAAAATAGTTCATCGCTAGTGGCTTACTCATGTTTCATGATTCATGAATAATTACTTTCGGAAAAGGAAACTCAATGAAGTTTAAATTTACCAACGGGTATAAGATGAAATTAATTTATTTTTACTTGCGATTATAGGTACTACTATAAGGCAAGTTTTGGATTCGTGCAAAACAAAATTTTTGAGATAACAATCAAACATGATATTACGATGATAGAGAGCACCAAAAAAATGGGTGACACAAGCCTACACGGCTCGATTAATTTTCTTCAAACTTGGTACATAGTGGTTTTTGGTGCCCACACGTTTTTTTTCATTTTTTTTAGAATCGAAAATAACGGTACCTGCCATACAATTTTATTTAGCAATTTTACATAATCGTACTTTTCTCAAAAACGGCTCGACAACTTTTCTTAAAAAAATTCAATAAATTTATTTTAGTAAAGGCTTTCTTTGTGTGGAAAACCATTTTTCAAAAATGGATATTAATTGTACCTCCCAAAGAACCATTTTTTTGATTTTTGATTTTCTTCAAAACGGTACGACTGATTTCAATTATTTTTTAAACAGAAGCTTCCAAAAAAAATAAATAGTTTTGTGTACCAAAATTTTTGAAAAAATATTTCTTGGATTTTTAAAAAATGTTTCAATTTTTTTTTTGGAAAATCAAATATTTCGAAAACGACATGATCGATTTGTTTGAAACTCGATACTTAAGAGGTTTTTAGTACTTTCTAAAATATTTTTACAAAAAATTTTACATTTATGAAAAAATAATGGTACCTTCCATACAAAAGTTAAAAAACCGAAAATATTTTTTTTCTTAAAACCGACTTCTACGATTTTGATTAAACTTTTTTCATATACTAAAATTAGTACGATCTACTATCAAAAATTATAAAATTTTATACTTAGCAACTATTAATGGTACCTGTCATAGAACGTATTTTTTTATTTTGAATTTTCTCGTTATCGGCTTAACGAATTTAGATGAATTTTTTTATATACAAAATTCAAATAAGATCAAATAATATTGCATATCAAAATTTTCAAAAAAGTTTCAAATTTTTTTTGGAAAATTCGATATCTCAAAAACGGGTTGACAATTTTTTTTCAAATTTAGTTTTTATATGCACACAAATATATACTTTAGATTTGCATACCAAAATTTGTTCTTAAAAATGATTTAAGAATTTCATATATAAAAAATTATTTTTTTTAAAAACCGCTCCAACGATTTTAAATTTTTTTTCCCATACAATTATATTCAATAAAGAATTAAGATGGCATTCTTTTTTTCCACATCAAACTGTCAAAATGTCAATTTAAATGTCAAATTTCATGCTTCTCTACATTTTTCTCTCATAATTTCCATGTTTTTATATACAATTTTCTTAAGCCCACAGTGTCTTGAACATAAGAGCAAGTACGTGCGACCCAGTCGTGCATTTTATTTGTTTCAGACTTCATTTGAAAATTGTACCTAAATCAATAAACAGGAATGCTTTAAATAAATAAATCGTAGGTGCAAGTTATACATGTACTAGCAATCTTAGCTTTGTTAAAAAAGTGCGAGTAGTTATTTTTTTGTATCAACGCATTTAGTAATTCTAAATTTTGAATTTGCTATTGTAATAGCATATACTTATTAAAGATCCAGCAAATGATGTTTCAACATTAGCAGTTTGGTTATCACAAGTGAACTAGAAATATTGGTAAAAAAGATAACATATGTAATTGCCCATACCTCTATTTTTTGGACACTAGGTTTGCACTACTTTTTTAACAATCATGTTACAGAACAGTGCATCACTTTGTCTAAAAAAAAAAGTATCAGTGAGGTTCTTGCCACGAAGGAGCAAAGTTGTCCACTTAGTAGTTGAGCATGACTGAAACTGGGGACGCCACCTTTTAACACATCTGAGAATTCTTCCGTTGTGACCTGGAAAAAAGACCAAAAATACTTTTGTAGAAACACACCAACTCTCTCGTTTACTGCTAGGTTGAAACCCAGTTTTAAGTTCAGTTACTAGTTACTACCCTTTTAACATCAAAGATTTTGAGACGAGTAGGGAATGTTCAATTGTTATTGAGATACCTGAACTATAAGAGCAAGAACTGGCCACCCAGCCCTATATTTTATTTTTTTTTAAAGGCGTTTACTATAATTTCATGGAATATTTTAGTCTTCCATTGCCTGCTGTTTGCTGTATGAAACGGATCTAGCTATAAATAAAGCAGACAGAATGACGAAGCCCCTGCAGGTCAGTGGAATATCACGTTTGATTAATGTCTCGAGCTTTACGAATGCGAAACCAGCCCCTATAGTATAGTAACAATACACATTAAATCCCCAGTCGAAAAATTTAGAAATAAATGAAACTAACCCTTAAAATTGTAAACAAAATAATCAGAATTTCAGACAAGCTAATGCTACGATAGTATCTAATGCTTAAGAGCACTGGAAATAATTTAATTCATGGATCATGGCCATTGTAAAGTACATAAATGCGACTCTAAGAAATCTCAGTTTTTATCAGTTTAATTTTAGTTTGATTCACAAAGAAAAATAAAGTGCACGGCTAGGTATCACCTTGTTGGTTTTACTGTGCCAGATATTTTGCTTCTTCGATTCTATTACTTTTTTTCCATTAATGATGATTTGATTCTCACGTTTGAAGTCTTAAAATAACGATTTATACAAAAACATGGTGCGGTTTCCCCAGAGCTCTGATAATTTCCCCTATTTTCAAAATTTGTCAGTTCATTATCTTAGTGGAAAACTTCCATAAATGGCAAACTTATCCGGTGTTTTACATCGTTCCATTAATAACCTTTACTATCCAAAATGTACCCGAATGCAGCTTATACAAAATAGAACTTCACTCTCACTTCAATGCGCTTAAGAGAAAACCAAATTCTCTTAGGGCTATTGAAATTGCGGTCCACGACGGGCTATAACCTATAAGACAGCCCGGCCGTAGTTTAACTTAAGACAGCCCGGCCGTAGTTTAACTTAGAGTGCCCGAATGGGGCCAGTAAGTTAGTTGTATAAGATATTGATAAGTTTTAGTTAGTTTTTATGAATTTTTATCTAGCTTTAAGATAGTTTTAAGAAATTGGAAAAATAAAAATGGAAAAAAAAAATAAATAAAACAAAACAGCCTGGTCGGCGGATGTGAGAGAATTATAATGAAGAGTTATAACAATCCCCAAAATTTTAAGAATGGAAAATAAGCTGAAGGACAGGCAGAAGTTAAGGGGCGTAATTTCAAAACTCTTCTATTCCACTTTTTTGTAAAAAATGAGTTAAGTAGATATATGCAGAAATGTCTACGTATTTACAAAACATTTATAAAAACTTATTATTTTCAATACGTTTTGGTACTTGATAATTGTATATTTTTGTCAAAACAACAGTATTCCACTCAGTCATTTAATTCCAAACTTCTTATACTGCTCAATTGACAGGTGGAATCAAAAGTCAAGTACCTATTCCAATCGGAATGTTCAATACAAACTTGGATAGAGAGGACACTCTAAGCTTATATTTAAACTTACTGATCGCTTATATCAATTAAGCAAATTTTAACAGTTTCTTAGTTTTACTCCAAGTTCTTAAAAATGGAAAAGATGAGTTTTGAAACTATACCCCTCAAATAGTTGCTTGTTTTCGATTGATCTTTTCTGAATCCAATGATTGGTGTAAATAACCTTTTTTAAAAATTGTTCATACTTATCTAAATTATAGTATCAGGAATCAAAGTGAAAGTTAAACAACACAACAAAGAAACATTTCCTAAGTTTTGCATTCAGTAGCAGTTGAAAAGCTTTTTGTTTTTAAGTAAAGGATTTTAATAATTTATCAATAATTAATTCAAAAGTATTGAATGTGATTGAAATTATTTTTTTTTTGAAAGTCATTGACCGAAACAAGGGCTTTAATCTGAAATGTATGATTATATTGCTAGCATAACTCTTTCGAATACCTCAGCAAAGTAGGTAAACAAGATATGAAGTGATTTGTATCAATCTACAAACATAGAGATATGTACATATACATATGCATTATGTACATTATAACTCGTGATAGTAATGATAAATCATTGTATACCTCAAATGTTGCAGGGCATTCCATTGGGGTATAATATTTTATCAATTTTTGTTTGATAAGAAATCGTAGTTTGTATTGGTTAATAATAATATTTGATGTTTGAGTTTATATTTATACATTGAATACCTAAAGTCATGTCATCATTAAAATGATACGTGAACACAAACAATTACTATCCACAACTTGCGAGTCACTGTAGAGCAATGTGACTCCTCTCTACCTGTTCTGCATTGATTTTGAGAAGCATTACGATAGCGCTTTATAGTTCATATTAAAAGGCTTGCGCACGAGGAGTATTCTTAACAAAATCATCGATGTTATAAAAGCTAAGCTACTGTGCAAAATGTTGCCCCTCAATAACGAAAATATATCGAAAGCTGGGCTTAGCAGCAGGGTTGAACCTATTTTATCAACGCTTCTTTTTATGGTGATAATATGCGGTGTTGTCCGGATAGTGATGCTGTCCGAAGGAAACTTAAAACATTTTGGCTATGCTGATAAAATAACTTGCTTGAGCACATGGCTTTGGATGTGACCTACACCTCATGAGTCGAAGCTGAATTCAGCGGAGTGGGGCTTAGAATAAATCTGTACCTTGGTTCCAACAAGGTCAATGTCCAATTTGTTATTTTTTGGGAAATCGATAATTTTTCTTTTGAGTATTAAATTTTCTATAGCCATCGGTGTCATGTTAAGAAACAATTGGAGCACATTATTGCAACTTATTACAGTCGTAGAACATCTTCCGCTGTGTCAAATTCAAATAATGTACTTAAGTGTTTTATTTCTCAAAATAAACACTTTTACTTTTCTTACTACAAAGCAATTTATTGTTCACCACTGAAATTAATTCACCAACTATACTTGTCTTTTTTATTACAACCAACTTTATTCATTGACGATTAAAAACAAACTGTATCCTCTGCCGGTCAAACATGTGGCTTTAATACTTGTTTTCAAGCTCTGGATACTGCTTAAATGTTCTAGTACCTACTTTTCAAGCTTTCCATTAGGAAAATTTCCCATAATTTCCCTTTGTAAAGCTTTTATTTCGACATTTAGCACGAAAGTTCTAAAGCTTACGAAAGCTCTCGGTAGGTTGGTTTGAGTCAGGTTTAATCCAGAAAACGGTGCTTCTTCATTGGAGAGTCGTTATGAATTAGTTAAGGGTATATGTGCACTGCGGCCTGAAGATCTATTGTGCCAAATGTGAAGACAATTATTCCAATTTAATTGCTACGTGATTAAGTCCAGTCTGAACGACTGTTCGGCAGTTATGCTATGTTTCCACCAAAGGTTTATCCCAGCTCAGATTTAATAAATCTATTTGGTGTTTCCACCACACAAAACCATTAAAAAAAGATTAACTTTGACAGCACCTTTAAAAATGCAAATGGTGTTTAGTTTTTTCTTATCAAGAGGAAGTGAGATAGAATGTTTCCTTTCTGAAGAACTGAATTCAGCCATGAATGAATCCTTCAGCGCCATACAAGAATGGGTTAGTTCGATTTGTAAAAGTATTTGTCCTAGGAAGATTTAACAAGATTAATTTCTTATCTTCAAGATTTACGAAATATATTTGTATGGTAAATCTTCGAGATTTAAAGAAGATTTGAGGTAAATCTCATTAATCTCAGATTAGCGTTAGGTGGAAATGTAGCATTACCCCCGTTTTCTAACAAGTCACAATTCACCTTTTTCAAGATAAGAAGTGGGAAAGTGTGTTAAAAATTAGCTGTTGTCAGATAAAATATAAGAAAAAATGTCTACAAAAAGCACATAAATTCATTATTCTATTTCCTCTTATGACATTCGTTTTTCGTTCGATTCAAATGTCAATTTCGTTCTTTTGTTCGCGTTTAAGGACATTGTGTTCATGGATCATAGAAATGAAAGTGAAAAATATGACGTTTACTATTCAAGGTTCAGTAATTATTTTAAAATACAATTTTTATTGATTTATTATCTATTGATTTAATCTTTTTTTTTTTGCGTTATGTCTTATTTGTCATTTTTCAACTGATATTATATATTTACAGAAGCATTTTGTTTGCACATAAATATTTTCACGGTGGTTAAGAATGATATGTTTATCTTTTACCACAGCCGTGTGGTGTTCTTTATCTGTCATATAATCATATGTTATATAATCATATAATCTACGATTTTATTTATAATAAAATCCAATATTACAGATTTAACATTATGACACACATTTTTAATGACACTGGGGGAATTCCATTATTTTTTTTCTATCAACCCTATTCTGCTAAACTTTGGCGTGAATATTAACTATCAGTTGGAGGGAAAGAATTTTTGGAAAATATATATAAATTGCCACAGTTGATAAACATAGATTCTCTTGAGAGTTCCCAAATGAAATATCGGTTAAGGTTTGAACTCAAAAGACAAAACATTTCAAAAAATAATTTGAAGAAAATTGAATGAAACATTCGCGTGAATCAAAAGTTTCGATCGAATCGTATAGCAGAATAGGGTTGTATTGTCACTATAGTGCCATACAATTTTGGCACCTGAATTATTATTTATTATTATTAGTTTTATTTAACTAAATCAAAATGAAGTCCGAAGAAATAATAATCAAAACCAACATCAACAAACATCAGAAAAGACTGAAAAACCAATTTCTAATGGACCGAACTAGAGTATGAAGCATAATTATTATGCATTATGTATTTATGTAACTGAATAACGGCTTGAATATATAGGTACATAAGTTGCTCTGGGTGCCTCGCAAATAAACCACCAACTAGAACCAATATGAGAACTATGTAATTGCCAGATGAATTTCTGGTCTAATGAGAAATGTTCCAAATAATAAAAAACTGGAACCGATTAGCAGGAAAATGCATGCATAAAAGCATGCAGGATTGCGATTTATATAACAGGCAGGCGTTTTGTTCAGCCATGTCGCATGATTTTTTAATCGTATTTAAATCTACTTCTTCATAATGTGTAGGTACATTAGGGTAGTCCTAATTTCTTCCAAAATACAAAAAATTCCTTCATAGTTTTAGCATTGTATATATATTCTATAGTATTCTCATGAAGAAAAAAAGCTCGTGGCCATCTATGCGTCCAAAATTTTTGTACAAATGTAGTCTTATATGACAACTATTGGTACAAAACTCATACAAATTTTAACCGGATATTCCCTTAATTTTAGACCCATAAAAGAAAATTCAAAAGAATCAAATTTTCCTTATATCTTACGGTTAGGAAATAACAGCTCTCAAATATTTTCCAATACACCATTTTCTAAATACAATAGTGACTTTATTTTAACCAAAATACATTTTTTTTATAAAACATTTTACATCTTATCCACGTACGTGAATCTTAGAATCATCCGATATCAAAAACCATTTCTTTTTTTCTTTTCTCTACACAAATTGAAAATAAATGATTGTGTTTTTTTTTTGTTATTACAATAAAGGCAGTTAGCTCTGAAGACTCTTCTCATTTCGAGAGGACTTCCTACCCCCGGGCCTAAATTAGAAATAGGCGACCCCTAACACAGACGATACAACAAAAAAAAAACATTATTCAAAAGCCTCGACTTCTCTCTTAAGTATAACCTGCGAGTCTGAGTACTCGTTGAACGTCAATGACAGACACCGGCTCGGCGTTAGCGCTTTTGTGCATCAATTTGTAAGCTATCGGTTTAAAAAAATGAAAAAAGAGTTCCTGCATGCAAGAGTAGACGGTGTAAATCAAAATTAATTAATACAACGGTAATTCTAGTTCTAATTTACTAATACGTATAGACTACAAATACAGTTGGTGTTTTTCCCCTATTTTGATCCGACCTAATCTATGAACGCCCTAGTTAGACGAAAGCTTGCAGAAAAGATATCATTAACAAAGCTGGAAATTATCTCGAACGTTCAGGAAATGCAGTACTTTTTATTTTTTAATAGAATTTAAGTGGAATAAAGGAAATAGTGTCGCTGTGGCAGGTGGTGAGTGAGTAAGTAAGTCTTAAAATATTGATGTATGCAAATTTAGGTGAAACGAAATTAAATCCTATGAACGCAATGTTCCTGCAGAGTCTTACAGTTTTGTGGAAAACGGTTGTTTACAAATTTTTGGGTCATCGTAGGCACCTAAAAAAAAAATATATTTTCTAGATAAATTAATGTTGGAATACTGAAAAACAGAAAATTGAGAAACAGAAAATTTTATGAATGTGAATGATGTGTGAAGATGTTGTATGCCATATGGAATGTACAGAACCAAGTCTCTGGTAAGTGGCTAGGTGAAATCCCAAGCTAATAAGCTAATGCCCGAGTTCAAGTTTCACCGGATAGCCTATTTAGGATAGCTTTGTATCGATATGTATTTCTGAACGACCAAAACCAGATAGGTCAGTCGGTTGAAAGATTTTTCCAATGACGATCTTTTTTGTTGTAACGCATTGCTTTCCCCTCATTTTTCGTCGCAACCGCCAAAAATAGTCTATCAGACCAATTGGTATCGTGTAGAGAGAACTGTCTTAACTTTCATTTCATACCACATTTAAAGAAGGTGCCGAAAATGCAACCTGAAATTTGCATTTTCTAACCACTGCCACCAAATAAAGCTTGTCCGACCAGTAGTTTTGAAAATATTTGGACTCTTTGCGTGGCCACGATGAGATAGGCAATCTAACGGTCGGTCGCCTCCCGGACTGTAAGACTGAAGCCATACAAGTTGTTAGTATGGTGTCACCCCTCTCTGAAATGACTTGATCTGATTAAATAATTTAGAAAGATCAATTCAATGTAAATATTTGATGTCATGCTTTGACTTCCTACACCCATCAGAGCTCAATTGCTTTTCCGAAATTTAGTCTTGCACGCAACTTATTTTTATACATAAGGGGTATATACCTAATTCTCAATAACGAAGATTCTGATCTTATTGAAATACCAAATATCGCATGGAAAAAATATAAGAGTGTATGCATCACGAAAGAGAATAATATAATAGTTGTTTCAAATATAATAATTGCGACAAATTGTCTCGAATTGAATTTTCCCGCATTTTTTATTAAATTAGCGTCTTTTTATTGATGAGTGAACTCAATTGACCCTCTGGCCTGCGTTAGCCTCGAAGCAAGGCATTGAACATCTCTATCTCCATGGGCGGCAGGCACACTCTTCGACTTTCATACCAGAGCCATACTTGAGTTGCATTTAAGTGTATCGATATAATTACATGTAGAAGTAGAAGATTGTGTGCATTCGATGTCCAACCACTTTGTCGTCAAGTTGTTCAATCAATTATTATATATTCGCTAAAAATTTACAAACAATAAGTTAGTCACCGTTTTTTTTTTAATAACACTTCAAATATGAATCAAAAATAATTCATTTTTATTCTTTTACAAATCTATTTCAGCAGAACCTTCAACAATATGCCACAAACAAGTGTAAAACTCCAGAGACTATGTACCTGGAAACTCTGCATAGGTGGGGCAGGATTCCTCCTTGCGCTGTTCGGACTACTCTGCGGGATGTTTTGGGCGGATCTATTTACTTATGGAATGGGAAAGGTAATTCAATATATAATTACAAGCTTGTTGTTGACAATTGCCGCACTCGAAATAAATCCATGCAAGGTTTTTAATTGACTTTCAATTGACTTAATCTATAGCAAATAATAATTAGGCTCTCGACAGCTTATGTTTATTTACGAATATCTTTTTGTTTTAGAATTTAATTGGACGTTGATTGTTACTCATATAAGAATAATCTCGTCAATTAATACAAACAAAAAGAAAATGGGTGGTAGTTTGTATCACATTATGCAAAAACGCAAAAGTCGACATCGTAATAATGATTTAGATGGAATCTTATTGATTTATGGTTACTTAAATTCAGTTCAAGATTTGTTGGGATCAATCAATTTACAGCTCTTAATAAACTTTCCATTAACGGTTGTAACTTTTTGTTATTTAGAAATGATTTTGAATTAATATCAAAATGTTTTTTATTACGACATTTTACATATAGAGCAATTTCAATTATTGAGTCGGTGATGGAATAACAGTACAAGCGCCATTCCAAACAAATTAAAATAACTAATTTACGGGTTTAACTATTTAAAAAAAATAAACTTTCCAATCATGAGTTTTTATTATAAGTAGGTATAATTTGGTGCCTGTACCTGTTCTTCTACTCACCGATTCAATTGTTTTAACGGTTTTCTATTAAACTTTTGTTTTAAGTCTTCTTCTTCCAATTCCAAGAACTGGTAAAAAGTGCTTGAAACGTTGATTTTTATTCTCAGCTATCTGAATATCTTCTATCTGGTTGTAATCCCTTGTGAAAAACAGCTAATACAAAAACAATATCTTGAATTTTTTGGGATAGCTAGATATATATCATATCCTTTTACCTACCTGTACGCAAGCAACCACTAGGTCTTAACTGAATCTATATCAAACAACAAGAACTGTGTTATCTCTAAATTTACTATGAAATGGTTAATATCTTGAAGATCTACACATTTGTGTAAGGTCAGGTCTATGGGGAACAAAGTTTAGGTTCAGGAAAATCTAAAGTTGGCCAACTTTTGTTTGATTTGAAAAATATCCCTGGGATATTTGAGAAAATAATTCAAGAACTGTCATTTTAATATTTAAATTTGAAGCAATTCGATTAATCAAACTAATCCATCGACATCGTAGCCAGCCATCATTGAAAGGAATTTGACAGTTGATTGCTTGGCAGATATGGGATGAACTATATTTTGACAGAAAAAGTGTATTTCGATCCAAATGTCACCCAATTGCCTTAAAATCATCTTTTTTCGGAGCAGTAAAAATAGCAGAGTTGTAAAAGATTGCAATCTTTTGCGAATGCAATCTTTAGTGACTTAAATTAAAGATTGCAATCTTTACATTCTTTTCTAAGAATGCGACTTCAAAAATGCAGTTGCCATTCTTTTTTCCTTAAAAAGATTGCAATCTATTTTTTTTTTCCAATCTTTTGTCACCATCAACTGATTGCAATCTTTTGGGACTTCATGCATTCTTTGCATTCTTTTTGCATTCTTTTGAAGTCTTTTGAATTCTTTTGCATCCTTTGAATTTTTGCATTCTTTTGGAGTCTTTTGAAGTCTTTTGCATTCTTTGAATTCTTTTGAAGTCTTTGAAGTCTTTTGCATTCTTTTAAATTTTTGAATTCCTTTGAAGTCTTTTGAAGTCTTTTGCATTCTTTAAATTTTCTGAATTCTTTTCAAGTCTTTTGAAGTCTTTTGCATTCTTTGAATTTTTTGAATTCTTTTGAAGTCTCTTGAAGTCTTTTGAAGTCGTTGAATTTTTTAGCATTCTCTAATAATTTTTAACATCAGATTATAGCGAATCGCTCATTTTATATGGGAGGTTTGGTCTTGAACGCACAAAAACGCGTTTGGTATCAAATGAAAGGTGACATTGATTTGGTTATCTTTGTAAAATACTTAGGCAATCGTTCATTCTTAATGGGAGATGCGAGATATTTGGGGTTGGCTGCTTATATCTCTGAGTTTTAAAATGGTAAGAAAATTATTTTGGTATCAAATGAAAGGTGCTTCTACCTTCTCTTAAATTTGATCAACATTGTACGTTATTTAAATTATGAATTATTCAGATTTAACATCATGAAAGGCAGCTTTTTTGGGCTGATGGCTTTCGAATACTGATATCATGAAAAATTTAGTTATGAGATATGTATCCTTTTTGGCACCTAAAAAACGCTTAATTTTCTTAGAAAGTTAACTGTCATTTCTCAAATGAATTCTTAATTAAAAGCAAAACTAGTTTCAAAACGCACACTCACGTGAACATACTAGAACTTTTTGTTTACTGCTATATTCATATTCCAATAATAACATGTACATTTCAATACTGACTTAAAACTTGATAAACAACCCTTTCACTGATGTATTATAAGTTAATATTCTTCAATTAAATATGCCCCTAATATAAGTATTTATATTGTATTCAGCCAGTTAAGTTCCTATTACGGTTACAGATTCATTAAAACGATAGTTAAATAACACTGCTTAAGATGCCAGAATTAGTGTAAATTTCTTTTTGCGTTTTCGCCTCTTTAATGATTTACAGTCCAACTTTCACTTCTAAAACCTATTCGTTTTACTGTAGTTTTTGAAAAACCGCAATCGTAAGAGGAATTATTGAAATTGTGAAACGAATAATAAGAAGAAATTAAACAAAGTTATGTGGTTATTTAAATAAAAAAGGTGGATACTTTATTTGTAGGTATTCTATAAATTCAATAACAACAAAAATTCCTTTTGAGAATAAGATATGTTAGTCCAGGCAACGAAAGAAAAATAAATGCAATAATTGAAGCTCCTTGGATTATTATTATGTGTCGTAGGAGTGACCCCCAGGTAAAACATACTAAATTAAGTTTCGCTTTTGTATTTCTTCTTGAATATTTTGAAAACTTAGCAGAAAAGTGTTCACTACAAGATAAAAGAAAATTAAATTTCCTACAAAAATAGTTATATGTAATTATATTTTCGTTAGGTGTGCGTAATTAAGAAAGATACGGGCTATAGAAAAAAATCTATTAGGGGCTTAGTATTCCCCCTCCCCTTCATAACGGAGGAACTAATTCCAAAAACATTGACTTGAAATGGATAAATAGTTATTTAAAAACAACGGAAAAACTCACATTATTGTGCTATAGCTTTTCTAAAAGCTTCAAATTTATTAATTTAACTCGTTTGTAAACTACAAATTGAAAAAAGCAAATAACAAATTTTGTTTACTAATTTTCCATTTTGTATTCAAAGTTATATGTAAAGTAGTAAATTGGCTTTAAATATTTAATTTTGTTATAAGCCCAAATTCGAATGCTGAAAATCAGAAGGATGTAGGGTTTTGTTTTTGAGAAAATTGAAAATTATGAAAACGTCTTTTTTGTTGAGAAATTTATTTTGTTGGGTTGCTAGTTTATTCCAAAACTATACGAAACAATTATTTTTATATAAAATAAAATTAAGCTTGATTTGCAAAAAAATGTGTTATTCAAGTTTTTGCCAGAAGCACTAAGTATTAATAACACTGTGCTAGTTCAAAAAACCGACAGATGGCGCACATATCTACTAAAGATAATTCGGATATGCTGAATAAGATGGCGTACTTAGTTTTTCGAGATTAGGTCAAATAAGAAAGATTTTCGATTTTAAAAATTTGCTTACAAGCCTGAAATAAACGATAAAAATCTTGATATATTTTGATTAAAAATCGATGCTAATTGATCAAATATGTATTTTTTTAGTTAAATTACAGTTTGTAAAATTTATAAAGTCAAAAAAGCTTACAATTCAACACTTTTAAACACGTTTTTCGACAGAAAAAACATCATTTCTTGTTCAATTTTACCTTTAATTTTAAATTTAATGAAGTTTGTTCATTTTTACTTGCGATATAGGTACTATAGGGCAAGTTTTGGATTCGTGCAAAAAAAAAATTTCGAGATAACAATCAAACATGGCATTACGATGATAGAGAACACGAAAAAAGTGGGTGGCAAAATTCTGTCTGTCTGTCTGTCTGTCTGTCTGTCTGTCTGTCTGTCCGTACCTCAACCTACAGCCTAAACCACTGAAGCGATTTTCTTCAAATTTTGAACTTAAGGTTTTTTTGTAACTCTCCAGAGGGGAAATTGAAAATTTTTTTTTAGCTCAAAAAATAACGGTACTTGCCATACAACCGTTAAGGAAAAGCTTATTTATCTCAAAAACGGCTCCAACGATTTTGATAAAAAAAAAATCAGTGTATTATTGTAGACATGGTGTACTTTTTGGTAAGAAAAAAAATTACCAAAAACATTTATTAACGGTACCTGCCATATAACAGTTTTTTTGATTTTTGGTTTTCTCATTAACCGCTCATCCGATTTCAATGATTTGTTTTGTGCAAAAGCTTTGTTAAAATATAAATAAAACTGCATACCAAAATTTTGGAAAAAATAAATTTTGGATTTTTAAAAAAAGATTCAAATTTTTTTTTTGAAAATTCAATATTTCAAAAACGGGTTGATGAATTGTTTTGAAATTTCAGTTTTAAATGTTTATTAATATATACTCAAAATTGGCATACCAAAATTTTTTTTGAAAAATGTTACAAAAATTTTATATATAAAAAATTAATTTTTAAGAAAACGGCTCCAACGATTTTTAATTTTTTTTTTACATATATTGATATTTTTACAAGTAATCAGATGGCGTACTTTTTTTTGAGCTCTAAGTTATTTATCAGACTGTTTATACAATTCAAAGAACGATTTAAATGCTTTTTATACTTTTTCTATAATAACTTAAATATTTTTTAAAGTTCTTAAGTCCCACACAACTTGAACATAAGAGCAAGTACGTGCGATCCAGTCGTGCATTTTATTTTTTATCTTTTTTGTTTATTATAATTTTTTTAAATATGTTTTTCAGTACAAAAATTCATTTTCAAAAAAAATTGACCACCTCTAGTAAATTAAAATTGCATGAGAACATGAATAGTAACTTAAAAAAGTTTTCTATTTAATGCACTTTCCAAAATGGTATAACACATGCTTGTGTATAAACAAAATAACCAAGAAAATTTGTCAATCATCTAATAAAGCAGCTTTTAGCATTTTCGCAAAATGTCTATTAAATTTTACAATAACCTCCCAATCTGGATTGGACAAAGATTTTCTCTTTTGATGTGTAAGGGGGTTCAGTGCAAGTATAAGACTCGATTTTAGGTGTTGAAAGCCCCCTATTTGGCCACCATATTGAAAAACGAGTTCTAAAAAGTTTTTCGTTGCAACTTAAATTTTATTTTAGTCTTAGAAAAAAAGCTTTTGTACAAATTTGGAGCAAATTCAATTCTCTTCAATTTATGTTAACACACCGTTTACCCTAAAGCTGTAAATAAAAAGTTATAATCAAAAACATATGAATTTGTTCAATGTTTAGATTTTGATTAAAACTTTTTATTTATAACTTTAGGGTAAAAAATGTGTTAGCATTAATTGAAGAGAATTGAATTTGCTCCAAATTTGTACAAAAGCTTTTTTTCTAAGACTAAAATAAAATTTAAGTTGCAACGAAAAACTTTTTAGAACTTGTTTTTCAATATGGTGGCCAAATGGGGGGCTTTCAACACCTAAAATCGAGTTTTATACTTGCACTGAACCCCCTTACACATCAAAAGAGAAAATCTTTGTCCAATCCAGATTGGGAGGTTATTAGATGATTGACAAATTTTCTTGGTTATTTTGCTTATATACAAGCATGTGTTATACCATTTTGGAAAGTGCATTAAATAGAAAACTTTTTTAAGTTACTGGCCATTCATGTTCTCATACAATTTTAATTTACTAGAGGTGGTCAATTTTTTTTGAAAATGAATTTTTGTACTGAAAAAAATATTTAAAAAAATTATAATAAACAAAAAAGATAAAAAAAATGAACAAACTTCATTAAATTCAAAATTAAAGGTAAAATTGAACAAAAAATTATGTTTTTTCTGTCGAAAAACGTGTTTAAAAGTGTCGAATTGTAAGCTTTTTTGACTTTATAAATTTTACAAACTGTAATTTAACTAAAAAAAATACATATTTGATCAATTAGCATCGATTTTTAATCAAAATATATCAAGATTTTTATCGTTTATTTCAGGCTTGTAAGCAAATTTTTAAAATCGAAAATCTTTCTTATTTGACCTAATCTCGAAAAACTAAGTACGCCATCTTATTCAGCATATCCGAATTATCTTTAGTAGATATGTGCGCCGTCTGTCGGAAAAAAAAAGTTCCATTTTCAAGCACAGTGTAACCAACAAAAAAAATTCAATTATAATATAATAATATTAACCCAACAAAAAAATATTAAATTATTTTTGTTGGGTTATTAATACTTAGTGCTTTTGGCAAAAACTTGAGTAACACATTTTTTTGCAAATCAAGCTTAATTTTATTTTATATAAAAATAATTGTTTCGTTTAGTTTTTGAATTAACTAGCAACCCAACAAAATAAAGCCATCAGCCCAAAAAAGCTGCCTTTCATGATGTTAAATCTGAATAATTCATAATTTATTTAACGTACAATTTTGATCAAATTTAAAAGGAGGTAGAAGCACCTTTCATTTGATACCAAAATAATTTTCTTACCATTTTAAAACTCAGAGATATAAGCAGCCAACCCCAAATATCTCGCATCTCCCATTAAGAATGAACGATTGCCTAAGTATTTTACAAAGATAACCAAATCAATGTCACCTTTCATTTGATACCAAACGCGTTTTTGTGCGTTCAAGACCAAACCTCCCATATAAAATGAGCGATTCGCTATAATCTGATGTTAAAAATTATTAGAGAATGCTAAAAAATTCAACGACTTCAAAAGACTTCAAGAGACTTCAAAAGAATTCAAAAAAGTCAAAGAATGCAAAAGACTTCAAAAGACTTGAAAATAATTCAGAAAATTTAAAGAATGCAAAAGACTTCAAAAGAATTCAAAAATTTAAAAGAATGCAAAAAACTTCAAAGACTTCAAAAGAATTCAAAGAATGCAAAAGACTTCAAAAGACTCCAAAAGAATGCAAAAATTCAAAGGATGCAAAAGAATTCAAAAGACTTCAAAAGAATGCAAACAGAATGCAAAGAATGCATGAAATCCCAAAAGATTGCAATCAGCTGATGGTGACAAGAGATTGGAAAAAAAAAAGATTGCATTCTTTTTAAGGAAAAAAGAATGGCGACTGCATTTTTTGAAGTCGCATCCTTGGAAAAGAATGCAAAGAATGCAATCTTTTTGTTGAATTCAATGAGAGATTGTTTAAAGACTGTATTCGCAAAGATTGCAATCTTTTACAACTCTGAAAAATAGTTCCAAAATTTCAAATTTTTAGAGGTTTTTTAATCCATGGACATCGTAGCCATCCGTCAATGGAATTTGACAGTTGATGGCTTGAAAGAGAAAAAAGATGTATTTCGATCCAAATGTCATCCAATTGTCCTAAAACCATATTTTTCCGGAGCAGTAAAAATTATTCAAAAATTTCAAACTTTTAGAGGTTTTTAATTCATCGACATCGTAGCCATCCGTCAATGGAATTTGACGGTTGATGCCTTGACGGATAGGGGCCAAACTATATTTTCACATTAAAAGTATATTTCGATCCAAATATCAACCAATTGACATAAAATCACCTTTTTCCGGAGCCAAACAAAAAAAGTCCTTGTATAGGTTGTTTAAACGTGGATTCAATTAAAACTCTTATACCGTCTCTTTTCACAAGGAAGTGAATCATTAATCAAACCTAACAACACCATTGTTGTTGGGTTTGAAAGACGAAAGTGATTTAAAATCACGGTCATAAGTGCCCGAAAGATTTTTTTTAGGGGAGGGTCAAATTTTTCTGGGGCGGGGCCAAATCATAGACTCCGACAAAAAAAAAACAAGTATTTGCAAAAAGTCCGGTAAAAAAATTAAAAATATGTTGGTAGCGTGGTATTTTCCACAGCTAAGGGCAAGAAAGGAGGAAATGCGCCCTTGCCCTCCCTCTCCAAATGCCTATGATCACGGTGGTACCACTTTCTGTCTGTTTTGGATAACTGAAGAGAACAAACCTTTGAAGCAAACTGTTTGTTGGCATTTTCAAAAAAAAATATATATATTTTACTGTAGAGAAAATCTGAAGTTGATCAACTCAAGAGTTGAAAATCAAAAGTTGAAAACGTAATTTTGAGTGAATAAAAACAAATTCACAAGTTGAAAATAAAAATCTTCAAGTTATGTTCAACAATCAGCCTAAATCTTCCTAGGACAAATTCTTTTACAAATCAAACTAACTTGTTTTTATATGGCGCTGAAGGATTCATTAATGGTTGAATTCAGTTCCTCATTGTTTGACACAAATGAAACATTAGCTGCGTTTTATTTTCTCTGGGTCTGGGTCGAGGTTATCTTTTAACATGTATTACAAAAACAACATGGGATCTAGGTTTCTATCGAGGTTAATTTCAATAACCCAGATAGACGTTTTCACTCTGACCGGCAGAGGGCTATTTACCATTGTGAATGAAGTCAGCGATTTGTCAGCAATGTTAGGAATAGAGAGGAAAAGAGACAAGTGCTTACATGAAAAACAAATAAACATAAGAAAAAAAGAGACTGATATACAGCACTGTTTTTGCACTAACCCCCATCGTTTAATTTTCAAGAGGTGAACCATATGGGTTATGAGCGATAATAAAACGCGGCTATTCTATATCTCACTTCCAGTTCATAAGAAAAAATGAAACTCCATTTGCGTTTTGAAAGGTGCTGTCAGAGTTAGGCCTGGTTCACACGAGATTGTACCGCACGTTTTTTATCGCATTCGGTTTTTACCGAACAAAAATCGGGTGTTCACACGATATTTATATTTATTCGTTTAAAACTCGAATAGCTGCAGTATAATGAAAATGAATGGAAAAGTTTGAATTTGTGAAGTATTTTATTTTTATCTTTTTAAGGGAAAGGGCTATAAAGCTAAAATTTGGACGGATGATAGAAAATATTGATTTAAATATAAATTAAAAAAAAAAGAGTCCTAGAGTACCGTTGGACGGAGATAACGGCATTATTTGAGCACTTTCACATATGAACTCATATCTGTTTAGTGCATTGATGAATTTTCTTGTTGTTTTAAATATAACATAAAAATAAAATTACGGTTATTTTGATATCTCATCCATTATCCTACGTGGTATATAAGCGACACAATCTTGACTTTAAATTGATCGAAAAATCAAAACAATTGCATTGAAATTATCTGCTTGGACCATTGTCCACGACCATCCACCAGCGAGAAGATCCCGTTATCTACATGGAATTTTTTGTATTAAAATTTGATATGGATGGCTTTAAAAAATTATAGCTCCCGTTCTACTGATTGGATCTTCAAGGTTAAGGTCTTTAAAGAAAGCTGACATAACGGGCTGTATTGTGTAAAAAATAATTGAGGAGGGGCAAAAATTTTCATACTAAAGGGGTGAATAAAGCCCAATTCAATTCCATTTATTTTATTCTAAACTCAAATGTTGATGAAAATTTTTATAATTTTGAAAAACTAAAAACGCGTGTTTATTTCCTCATTCCTCTTCTTCATTTTAAGACCTTAACCTACAAGATCCAATGAGTATTACCGGAGTTATAATTTTTTTAAACTAACCATATCGGTCGATTAATTTTTTTTTGTGTACATCGGCTTTTCTCTCCACTGAAGCTCATTCTATGCCAACGAACAAATACCCAACGTGGATTTAAACCGTGTGAACGAGACTATATAAAACTATACGCCACTGGAAGACGATACGTCACAATTCATTCGTTTTTTTTTATAAGTCCGTTGAGTATTCGATAAACGTACTTGGCTGAGTACGTTTTCTTGCCGTACAAACGTCGTGTGAAAGGCTCTATGCAAAATATATACGCCACTGCTCATTCGCACGGATTCATACTGCAAAAAATCGTGCGGTACAATCTCGTGTGAACCAGGCCTTAATTTTTTTTTTAATTTTTGTGAGGTGGAAACACCAAAAAGTTTTATTTAATCTGAACTGAAATTAACCTTTGGTGGAATCATAGCATAGTCCCCAATTACACGATGATTCTTTGTGTCTGACTCTTTTCGAATTTGTATCCGCTATAGACTATGTATCTAAAAAAATCAGATATTTTGAGTTGTTTTTCACCAGCGGCAATCAGCTGTGGATGATGTGGATAGGTAATAGGTAGTCGAACCCGCTTGGTGTTAGCTCACCAAATTCGGCGAATTAGTCGGGATATCCATGATGCGATTTTTCCAGTGCGATTCTAGTTTTTGTTGGTGGAGGGAATTCAAAATGAGGGGAAAGTCAATGTATTACAAAAATAATAAAAAGATAGTTATTGGAAATATCGGGTCATTTTAATTAGCATTCAACTACGGTTCAATTATGTGATTGACTATTATCAAGTACTTGAACCTTGAGCCCTGCTAACACCTCAGTTCATCTGTTAATGCGTATTTAAGTAAAATAACTATAATTGAAGGCGATGTTATCGATATCAGTTTTATATTTTTTATAGGAAAAATAAAAAAAAATCTATTTGAAGTCGATTATCTAAATCTCTAAATAAAGCTCTTATACGTATAGGTATTGCTCATTACGTACTCAAATAGGTACGCAAGAACTTAAAATGGCTTTAGAATCTATGAAGGTAACTTATTCAACTAAAACAAAACAAACCTCAATAAAGATTAAACATAGTTTCTATCCATTGTTGTATTTGATAAGATTTAAGACAGACAAAAAAACATAAAGAGCGATAACAGTAAAAATGTAAAAAATATTAGTAATCCATTATAGTCTATATCTACTATTTTGTTTCCATAAATTAATGAATTATTCTTATTAACAAAATAAAAGTTTTTGTTTTAGGGTAAACGACAAAAAAATTAATGAAATTCAAGTTTTATTTTGAAACTGCCCTCAGGTAATACAATCACCCTTATTACGATAGTCGTTTTACTGAAACGCCAGAAAAACGACAAGGCTCCAGAAACCACAATTGGTGTTTGAATTAAACTAAAAGTTAAGCGTTCTCTCCGCTCTTCACTATTCTCACCATTTTTGTTGTTTTACTGAAATGCCAAATGTCACTTCTAGAGCCGTAATAAAACGACTATCGTAATAAGGATGAATATTGATCATATTCATAGCACAGTGTTTATTCTTGGTATTATGTCCGTTCATATACCTTAAGAGAGCCAAGATTTGTTTTATATAACGGATTCCGAAATTCTTATTAAAAAATGTTTTGAAATTGGACGGTAGTCTTAAGTTGGACTATGCTAATTAATGTGTAATTTCTTATGTATACCCATTATATAAAATTGATATCCCTCAGCAAAATTTTGATCAAAAAACAAGGAGATAAAGCACGTTTTCGAAAACGTCAAATCAAAGTCAATTTGATCGTCATTTTTTGACGCAGATTGCAACCGTCCAGTCTTGCACAAAATCGATTTTATGAATGTTATTCAATTAACTTGCAAACGCATTTTATATTTACGAATACCTACACTCTCTAGTTTCTTAATTTTTTTAACGTCAACTCGATTTTTTTACTGCGCAGATGCACCGCAGATGATGTTTTCGAACAAGTGACTTTAGCAGTTCGCGTTAAAGAACATTCTGCAAATGCTCTTTTGACGCAGATGACGTTTTCGAAAACGGCCAAAGTCTTATAGAAATACATATTTCTTAAAGAGCCTAATACTACTCATCAGTGTCTTACATTTTCATTTTATTTGCTATAATTTTTTTATAGGAAATCGCTCTCCGGCCAAACTCAAGAGTCTACGAATCATGGAAAGTACCACCTTTAGATCTCAGTCTAGATATATATTTTTTCAACTGGACAAATCCAGATGACTTCAAGAACTTATCAACAAAGCCAATTCTTCAACAATTAGGGCCATATCGATTCTCAGAGAAACCAGACAAAGTGGACATAAAATGGAACCCTGAGAACTATACTGTGAGTTATAGAAAAAAGAGTCTTTTCCATTTTGACGCTGAGGGTAGTAATGGTAGCCTCGATGATCAAATTACGATAATGAATGCTGTAGCTTTGGTAAGATCACTTTTTCATTTAACAAAAATTCGCAGCAAGTGCCTTAACATGACTTTTTTTTCATTCTCAGTCAGCCTCGGCAAAAGCCAAGCAATGGGATGCCTTAAAACGCAACATGGTGGACATAAGTTTGAAAATATACAATCAGCCAATGGCTGTGACCAAAAGTGCTGATGAACTTCTTTTCACTGGATATCAAGATGATATGATTGATGTAGCCAGAGCTGCACCTATATTTGGTGATGATGTGCAAGTACCATTTGATAGATTTGGATGGTTTTACACAGTAAGTCGCACATTTACTATGGTTATGGCATTTGAAAGGTTTTGCAAAATTAATTCAAGACTCGTAAATTTTACAGAGAAATGGAAGTGCTGATTTGACTGGAACATTTAATGTTTACACTGGCGTAGATGATATCTATAAGATTGGACAAATGCATTCTTGGAATTTTAAGACTAACACAGGATTTTCTGATTCATATTGTGGCATGGTCAATGGTTCGGGCGGTGAATTTTACCCACCAAATTTAAAGAAAGGTGGATCGATTTCATTGTTTTCACCAGACATGTGCCGGAGTATTCCTTTAGATTATACAGAGACAGTGGAAGTAGAAGGAATAACTGGTTTCAAGTTCAGTGGTGGACCAAGATCTGTCGATAATGGTAAACAATCAACTATAATTTAATTTTCTTTACTTTCATTGTGCTTAGATAAAATCCACTGAAAATACAGGGCCCTCAATTTATGAACCTAAAAAAAACACATAGGTAGCATAATTTTTGAGATCCGTTCGTAACGATTTTTTTTTTTTCTTATTTTTTCTCTGATTCACTTTTTTCCCTTGATAGTGTCTATAGACCTTACAAATTCACCGAAAATTGACACAAAAATGGATAAGATTGTGTAACTTAATTGCTTCCTATCTCGAGAAGAGTTCAATTTGTTTTTTTTCGTCAATGACGGTGCACAATTTTCTTTATCGATTTTATGAACATGACGCGAAATAATTGCTATCTAAACAGTAAATTATGCTGAACTGGGAATAGTAAACAATGCGTGAGTCTGCCATACGTAGCAGAAAACATTAGTTCTTAGATAAAAAACAAACACAACATCAAATTTCAATTATGACTTTGGGCTTCGTCAATGTAAATCGTTTATTGCAAATAGCAAAGTCAACTAGATTTTTACATCACAATCATTTGTAACATGTCGAATTTTGTATCGAATTGTTTTTCAAGAACAAAAGCAAAAACACCAAATTTGGCGTATTCCCCCTTTCAACGCTCCCCAGAGGAATAGAGTGCAGGCAAAAATAATTCACCTTATAAGTCCGAATCTCTCTGAAATCGATGGGAAGGAAAAATACAATTTATTACATGCAGGACTGAATGTGCATATCTTAAACAAAAGCATTTTTTTGTGGAACGAGCTCTCGCACGGATAAACTAATGTCGTCTTCTATTGGTTTTTGGAAAAGAATACGAATATGAAATTCGGACATTTTCACCTGCGTTTTATTATTTCCGGGTCTGGGTCAAGGTTAATGTTCAACACGTATTACAAAAAAACATGGGGTCCAGGTTTCTATCGAGGTTTAGGCCGTTTTCGAAAACGTCATCTGCGCCAAAAATGCATTTGCAGAATGTTCTTTAACGCAAACTGTTAAAGTCACATGTTCGAAAACATCATCTGCGGTGCAGCTGCGCAGTAATAAAATCGTTTTATTTGCAGGTGAACCATATGGGTTATGTATGACTTATGAGCGATAAGACGTGGCTAATGGCAAATGGGCATAGTATTGTGATGAAGCAGTTGCAATCTTAATAAGTGTACATTCACAACAAAATTAGCGTCATTTTGTGATACAACAATTGCAATCCTCATAAACGTACATGCACAGATTTTTGCTAAACGTCAAATAAATTTTTCTACAAGCGTAGGCCGTTTTCGAAAACGTCAAATCAAAGTCAATTTGATCGTCGAATGATCCTCATTTTTTGACGCAGAATGCAATCGTCATATGCAATCGTCCTGTCTTGTCCAAAATCGGTTTTAGGAAAAGTTATTCAATTTACTCGCAATCGCATTTTATATTTAGAAACACGCTCTGTGGTTTCTCAATTTTTGTAACGTCAACTCGATTTTTTTACTGCGCAGCTGCACTGCAGATGATGTTTTCGAACATGTGACTTTAGCAGTTTGCGTTAAAGAACATTCTGCAAATGCATTTTTGACGCAGATGACGTTTTCGAAAACGTCCGTATTTGACGTTTTCGAACACAAGCTAAAATAAAACAAAAGGATCCGATGAAAAAGTAGATATGACCGTTTTCAAAAACGTCAAATTCATCAAAAATGCATTTGCAAAATAATCTCAATCGGAAACGACCAAACTTTTTTACCTGATTCCTTTTGTTTTTTTTCGTTTTTCTTCTGTTCGGAAACATCAAATACGTCAAATAATATCAAATAGTGAATGCATATTGAAAATTGCGGATCTTATCCAATCTCCTATAGCGGTTTAGTTGTTGTAAGCCCCAATCAGGCTTTGTTCATTTCATTTAGACCTTCCCATATCCATTTTAAGGGTCCAGGGGAAAAACGGCTTAAGTCCACTTGAATTGATTTCGAGAAAAACGAAGTTGTAAATGTATTACTAAAATAATGGCTGATTTAAAGCAAAATAAATAAAACTAACAATTTTTTTTGTTGAACACGAAGTACTCAAGTAAGCAAACATATATTAATTTTAACATCTTGAATTTTTTGCATGATAAGTTGACATGGGTCAAAAGGACCTTTGACGTTTTAACCAAAGTTTTGAATTTTATTATTTGAAATTTTCTTCTGAAAGCACCGGAAATGATAATTGGAAACGGTTTTTTGCTTTTTATTCAGACACCCCTAGATTTTCAATATAGAGTTTGAAAATCAAATCATTTTCAAAAACGTGACATTTGGCCTTTTTTGCAATTCAATTTGTTAAACAGGACCTCGACCGGATATAGTTAGAATATCTAATTTTTTTTGTTTTAATTATTTACCTGAAGTTTCGCTAGGTCTATTCACAAGTTTTTCTTTTTTAAATATCGCTTTGTTTAATTTTAGGAGCAAAAAAGATACTTTTGGAAAATAGCTTTTTTAAAAAGTGTACTATTTTGCAAGTTTTCAAAATCCTATGTGAAGAGAGCTATACTACATCAGATAGTAGTCATACAAATCTATAAGATACCATCATTAGTTTTATTTTTTCAAAAAGTGGGCTTGAGCCGTTTTTCCCCTGGACCCTTCATTTATTATCTTGAATTTATGAATAAGCAATCATTCACGGCTGTTCTGATATTAGGCGTGTTTTATTAGGGGTGCTTTTTTATCATGGTGATCTGAATCTGGATTAAGTTTTACACGTAATACAAAAACTAAATAATGGGAAATTTTCTAAAATTGTTTTTGTAACACGTGCTAAAAGTAAATCTAGATCCAAATCCCGATGATAATTGAAAATGTCAACAAAATGGCGGATTGTGCATCCGTTCACTTTACTGATCGTCTATGAATCATGGATGTTAAGCAAAACGAATGTATCTACAATCTGCCATTTTTCGACGTTTCCTATTCCGTTATCTTTTTGTAAGTCGTTTTCAATTCGATCGAATAATAGAACAGACACCATTTTGTTTTATTTGGTGTTTCAAAATGAAATATTTAAGTTTTGAACAAGAATATAAAAGTGCACATTCACGTTCTTGAAGCATTCTATCTCTAAATATGTAAATTTAATTTTTAGGAACAATCTATCCAGAAAATAAATGCTTTTGTGGAGGGGAATGCGTACCATCTGGAGTTATGAACGTTTCAGCGTGTCGATTTGGTTCACCGGTCTTTATGTCATATCCACATTTCTTCAATGCCGATCCTATCTATTACAACCAAGCCGAGGGACTCAAACCAAATAAAAAAGACCATGAGTTTTATATGATCTTAGAACCAAATACTGGTGTGGCGTTAGAAGTTGCAGCAAGGTTTCAAGTTAATATGCTTGTAGAACCCATCAACCACATGAGGTATTTTATAAAGATTCTATAAAACCCGAACTTTGGTTCACGTAAAACTTTCTTATTTTTTCAGTTTTTATGAAGGCGTGCCTCGCACTTTCTTCCCTTTGATTTGGTTCGAACAAAAAGTACGAATAACTCCTGAGTTCGCCGAAGAGTTAAAAGCAGTACCAAGAATACTAACCATTGGGCACATTGTAGCTGGTGTTACGTTTGCGCTAGGATTGATTCTTCTTTGTTGGCATCCAGCTGGTTATTTCATATCAAAATGGCGTGGAGATCTGAAGCCTTCTTTAAACAAACACAAATCGAAGGTAGCACCAAGTGAAGATTTTTCAGCTTCATATAAAAAAGCTATTGAAGCCGAAGGTCAGCCAGAAGGATCTCCATTACTTACTAGGCCTTATCTTTCAACTGTTAAAATTGTGCCAAATAAGCAACCTACCTTAGAAAAACCGTCCGAATATAAGTCTTAGACAAAAGACGTTAAATAAAACAATAATCATCCTCCATCAAAAAAAAAAAAAAACTAGCTCATAAGACAACATTGCCAAAAGACATAAAATCGATATTTTTTTTTTCAAAGAAATAATCTTAAAAATACTCTTTACAGTTTTTGTATAAAAATGTATTTGCAATTATTATTTTATCTTTTTCTACGAATAACATAAAAAAACATTCCATGTCGAGAACAAACTTGCCAAATTCGAAACTAAATATAAGAGCGTTTTTTTTTTTTTTTGTGTAATGCAAAATTAGTTGTAGTTTTTTGTAGCCAAAGTAAAACTTTCCACTACAACTTATAGAATTAAAATATATAGAGATACAAATATTAAAAGCAGTATTTTATCTGAAAGTTAAGTACCTACCTACACAAAACATCGAGTTCTTTTGATTCGATTATGTTGGTAAATTAATATTATTTTTGACACAATAATATAAATTGTAAACAGTCCATATCGGTGTATAGCCTGACCAAAGAGGTCTGTAAAAAAATTGTTTAAAAGAACTTGTAGACATAAAAATATATGTAATTATATACAAACACTACAATATTATTGGTAGAACATGAAATTCTTACTAAATTATTTTGTACAACTATATTTACTATTATAATATAAAGACTTCATTGTTAAATTGTTGCTATTTTGATAGAAAAATAAAAGAATTATATGAAATAATGTGCTTACTGCTTATTTATTTATTTATTTGTTTGCAATTTTTGACAAAGGTTTACCTAATATAGGATTCGTAAAAGAAATTGAAATCGAGATTTTGTCTGGCATGACTTTAATATCTGAATGTAGTATCTCGTCGGCATAATGGTTTGTTCGTTGGACTGTCATGCCGAAGGTCTGGGTTCAGAAATGTTTTTCCCGAGGTACTGCCTATTGCGAGGAACTGACAAATCCTCAAAGAGTATACTTGTCATGAATAAGTGCTTCTCATCTAGCCGTTCGGACTCTGCACAAAATTGTAGGTCCCTTACATTCCTGCCAACAACACACACAGAGGTATAGTTGAGAGTTGTAAGTCACTAGGCCCTGGTTCTCCACGAGCTGTTGCGCCACCAAATTACTTTATTTATAATATCTGTATGGCTATGTCTAGTAGTACCTTGACCTTAACCGCTGAAAAGATTCAATCCATAAAAGTCGTTAAGTATTTAAATTTAAAATTAAACAGTGGCTTACATTATTTAACTTTTGAATAGAATTGCATGTTCAAAAATAATAGTTATACTTTTAGGCGCAATACAATTTTTATTTTTATTAATTTGAAAATCTAACGGCAAAGATCTTTAACGTGTCCAATTGTATACTTAGTCAGTATTAAAGCCTAGTACGCAGCTGATCACAGTACACATATTAAAGGTAATATCATTAGAGTTTTGATTTTTGTTTCTTCTGCGCATATATCAAAATTTGTGTCAAATGTCAGTATTTGTTGTTGTTTTTACGTGTGTTTTCTTCCTCACTCGCACAGCCATTTTTATTTCTGACAATTTAAATTTCAATTTGTTGTTGTTTTTACGTGTGTTTTCTTCCTCACTCGCACAGCCATTTTTTATTTTCGACTGACAACCTGCGCAGTATAATACCTTAGATTTGTGTACTGTGGCAGCTGATGCGAAACGAAATATTTAGTTGGTCTCCAACAAGACAACGAAATGCTTACGAAAACGAAGAAAAAATATTCATTGACAGTTACACCAGTTCAAAAATTCAAAACAAATGCGACTGAAAAAAAAGAGCACAGAGAGCCACGCTGCACAGTGTTTTGCCTAGAACAAGCTAGGTGGACAAATCTTATTTCTTCCTTTCAAAAAATAAGGAATCAGGTATTGTACAAAATACTCCCAAACTCCCGGTTTCAAAAAATATATGCGTCTTGTATACATATATCAGTGACGAGTGATCGGGTTCAAAAAACAACTTAAAACAAAAATCAAATTTAAATGAAATTTATTGTTTAATTGGGGGTGGATTGGATTGTATATAACTGTAATTTTTTGTAACCAACTGGAATGTTTTAGTGATGGATTTAGTTAATAAAGGTATGAACTTTATTTATTTATCAAAATGATTTATTAATCTTGTTTAATTAATACATAACAAGGATTTGAAAGTATTAGTTAAAAAAATTATAGTTTCAGTTATAGTCAAAACTTTAAAGGCGTGTTAAGTACTTGTAACCTCATGTACCCGGGCTAAATTTTTCATATGTGTTGCATCCTTCATTATTATAAGAACATACATTTTAGCCTGCAAACTTGAGTTCATCTATTTTTATTTTATTTTTATTTTATTTAAAATACGTTCACTCAATGTCGAAACATAAGTTTTTTTCAATAAATGATTAAATACGAATAGATGAAATAAACGCCAAACTTTTTGAATTAATTTCTTTGGAAAAATCAATGAAAATTAGTATGGGAAGTGGGTAGAAGTCTCTTTCCTGTCGTTAAGGTTTAAGGCAGTTTTCTTTAAAAAAATTGACTTAAACTGAAAAAAATATTAAAAAGCAACGGTAGTACAATATCTTGCTATATTTTTTTTTAAGTTACGAATCGACTTTTTTTTATTAAAATCAAGTTATTTTAATGAATATTTTTTGAAAAATTAATTTTCATACCTACCATCATAAAAAATAAAAAAAATAAAAAAATAAAAATGATTTTATTTTAAATTTTAACTAATTAAGTGACTGCTTTGGCTTTTTGAAATCCATTGCTCGTATTAATTTTAGTTTAAATGATAACAATTAGAATGTATTAAGGCTTTAAGTTTTTGAGTACATTGAAATTTTCAAAATTAACTTTTTTAGAAGAATCACTTTTTTTTGGGTATTTAGTATAAATTGAAAACACAAACACCACTATCGATAGATAAGACGATGAATTATGATACAGTTTTCCTTAAAGTATAAGAAACCCAATTGTCATAATATTTTATTTTTAATATTATGTAGGTACTTTTCTCATATTACCCTTAAACAAATGATTTATTTTGATTTCTTTCTATTAGTCGGAAAGTAAAGGTGGAACCGAAAAATTGCCAGAAGAGATTTGACATTAGGGGGTCCGTTATTTTCTAAAATTATTTAAAAAAGTGTTTGCCATAAAAAAGTTCTTAACCAACTAAAATTATTTGTCAGAGGTTACCATCTCGCGTCTCTAAGACCATACTTTATTACTTTTCCCATACAAATTGTAATAATATTTACTCCTGCGTTCAATGTGCAAAACGGAAGGAGATCTGGTGGGAGAAGATACGGCAGATGCGTTTGTTTGCTTTTAAGTACTAGGATTTAGGATCAACAACTTACTCAAGTAAATTTGTGAAAAAAACTTTTTGAATTTTTGTTCAAATTGATAACGAAATTTTGAGTTTGAAAATTTTTAGAAGATTGCACCTCCCGAATAAATGGGGATACATAAACTCCTTATATCATAGGACCCAACCTATATGCTCTAATTCTTTAATAAATACCTACAATGACATGCGCTATGAAAATCATCTTCAATAAGTACCTATGTACCTACACTAATTTTTAATTGTTTTTTTTTTATAATAAAATCTTAATTTAAACTTTATTTATTATAATTTACAAAAATATAACGTGATCACCCCATATCAATTCACAAACAACAAAAAAAATATTTTGTCCACCTAGCTTGTTCTACGCGAAACACTGTGCGCTGTAATGAAAGAAACAACAAAAATACGCACGAAAAAACACAAATGTAATTTTTCCGCACACAATGTGTGCGAAAAAAGAGTGTAGACTTCTCCAAAAAATATGCAACGATTTTCAATTTCATTCATCGAACAGCGAACTGCAGAACGAAAAGTGAAACTAAATTTTTCGTTTATGATTTCGTTGTGTCATTTTTGTATGGGATTTTTCGTTTCGCATCAGCAGCGTTCTAGACTTAAAGATGAGTAGTTATTGACCAATTTGGATTATAATTGAAAAAGTGGATAAGATCAAATCTTATTTTTCTTTGGCTTTTCTGGTCACAATGGTTGTGGATATGAAACAATTAAGTAAACATTTACTTTTCCCGACGTTTCGGCAGGGGTTGCTGCCTTTTTCAGGGGAACTTTATTTAACATAAAAAACAAATAATGATTATAACCATTGTATGACAACTTTTTTGCAAGACTTAGTTATGTGAAAAAAAAAATTAATATTTAAGTTTTACATCTAGGTAAGTAAAATTAAAAGGTTTTATAAATAAAGTTGAAAAAAACTTATGCACTTCGAATTGAAGTTTGGTCTTTTTACTTTATAATAAAACAACAAATTGATAATTGACGTTTAGTCGCAGACAAGTGAGCAGTATACAGCGGATATGTTCTGTGTGTCTAGATAGAACATATCCGCTGTATACTGCTCACTTGTCTCCGACTAAACGTCAATTATCAATTTGTTGTTTTATTATAAAGTAAAAAGACCAAACTTCAATTCGAAGTGTAAAAGTTTTATTCAACTTTATTTTTAAAACCTTTTAATTTTACTTATGTAAAGCTAAAATATTTAATGTTTGTTCACATAACGTAAGTCTTGTAAAAATGTTGTCATACAATTGTTATAATCATTATTTGTTTTTTTATGTTAAATAAAGTTCCTCTGAAAAAGGCAGCAACCCCTGCCGATACGTCGGGAAAAGTAAATGTTTACTTAATTGTTTCATTTCCACAACCATTGTGACCAGAAAAGCTAAAGAAAAATAAGATTTGATCTTATCTACTTTTTCAATTATACTTAGTCGCAGTATATAATCTAAAATATGTATATACAAATATGTATTTGTTTGGAAAAAAGATTCATTCATATTCATAAATCTTTTTCAAAAACTAAATAAAGCTTCAGTTTTCCCGAATTCATATTCTGATTGATTTACGATAAGATATTACTCTTCATCTTAAAAAATCATAAAAAGATAATTTTAAATAATGATCATAAAAATAATTAATAAGCAGCGAAGAACTAAAAATTTCATTGAGGCTGATTTACCAGTTATTTAGAAAAGAACGTGGGAAGTTATGTTCTGTTTTTCTTTTTTAACAATTCATAAGAAAAAGAAAATTAATACCTATACCCAGTCTTATTGCCACTGAATTATTTGAAAAAGTCTAAAAAAGGGACACGAGGAGAAAAGTTGCATTGAGAAAGTTTTTTAATGGGTACATTTCAAAACAAACCGTAAGAATGGACTTTTGGCTTTCCAAAAAGCTATAAAACACTATCGCAACTGTTGCCATTGTTTTTAAATTATTTTTTTTCTATTTTATGCAGTTATTTGATTAAATTGCCTCTCCTGCAGGAGCAGATATTAATCCCCCTTAGATTTTTTCTCGTCCACTTTCCACCTACATGGTCTAAGTTTTTTGGCAGATTTTACTCGAATTTCCTAGTATGAAAAAAAAGGGGAAATTTAATTTACCCCTACAGCGACTATAGGCGTGTTTTTTTATCATCGGGATCTGGATCTGGATCTTCATTTAACACATGTTACAAAAACAATTTCAGAAAATTTCCCATTATATTGTTTTTGTATTACGTGTTAAACTTAATCCAGATCCAGATCCCGATGATAATAAAACACGCCTTATAGCATAGTTTACAGTTCCCATCAAAATAAATATCGAAGTTTTAAAAACGATTTTCTATCTATTCTGTGCATCAAATTGAATAATGCTCAAGGCAAAAAACGTTTGCCTTGGCCTAAGCCACCCATTGAGCCATTAATTTACCCTTGATTAATAAACTATAGGCCTTAAAATGGAAAATAATTATTTTTTAATGCAAAACTATTTGCATGCTTAAAAGTTTTGCGACCTTTAGTCCAAATGCGTTTCGCCCAGGTACAACAATTGGGCTCATCAGTTAGATGTTGTTGTACTCTTCTAAGACGCATAATTTTTCAGTCGATGGTTACCGACACGTATAAAATAAACAGGGGCGGAATCGCGTAAGGCGATAGTTGATTGTTGATCATAAAAATTAATGATTTTGCTCCACGTAAGGTGATTATCAAATTGACTATCATTTTTTTACTATGGTTTGTTGGTGAAAGCTATTTAGGTGTCACTTTCATACATTTTGTTCAGTTTTTTTGGGCAAAATAAGTTGTTTTAGCTTCAGCTGCACTATAAATTGAAAGTTTCGTGAAAAAAAGTGAAAAATATATTAAAGTTAATATTATAAATATATAAAAGAAAGTGAACAGTAATGAATACTTCAATGCAAATTTTCTTTGAGGCGAACAGAGCAAGAAATGATTTCAGAAAAGTTCAATTGCTGAGAATCAACTTAAGGAATAAAGTAGGACCTCGCCAGCTCGGGATGTGATTCCATGTAAGAGGAGATCATTTTTATTTGCTGTTTTGTGGCAGTCCTTAACGAAAACAAACATTTTTCTTAATTTATATTATAGCTATTGCAAGGTATGTACATATACTTACATTTTAACAGGAACAATATTTTCAGCACAATTGAAATTAATTTTCACAACAAAACACAACAGCTGATCAAAATGACATTTATGCCTGTGAAATGTTCACCAAGTTTCCCAAACTTGGGTAAGTGCTGCTAAGCAATCATAAATTTTTAGCGATCACTTTACGCAGAGCAAAGAAAAGTTGATAATCAAAATTGACTATCAAAACAGTGACAGTCAACTATCGCCTTACGCGATTCCACCCCAGCACAAAAGCACTGTAAATTCTATAATGTTCTAGTTAAATTATTTTTAGTTAATTAATCTTATACCAGCCAGACCACGGGCTTTACCATCATATTTTTCTAGGGGTCTGAATTTAACCAAATTCCACTAGAACATTATATAAATTACAGTGCTTTTATGCTGTTTATTTTTTACGTGTCGGTAACCATCGACTAAAAAATTATGCGTCTTAGAAGGGTACAACAACATCTAACTGATGAGCCTAATTGTTGTACCTGTGCGAAACGCATTTGGACTAAAAGTAGCAAAACTTTTAAATTTGAATTTCAATTCAAGAGTCCACAAAAAAAAAAAACAAAAATAATTAATTTTCAATTATTTACGTTTTTATTCTTAATACTATTTGCATGCTAATAAAGCTTTGAGGTGAAAAAAAATTTTGTTTGGAAGTGTAAATAGACCATCCAAAAAAATATTTTATTCACCACACTTTTTTCACAATTGGCGGTCCATTGTTTTGCATGACATTCCATAACAGCAATGTATTTTTGTTTGCATGAAACTGGAAACCAATCATGCAAACAATTAATTTTGCCTTTCAATTATTTTTGAAATGCGAGAATATGTGCATAGTTTTTTTTGCGAACGGGAACTGTAAACTAGGCTTTAGGTCCGATTTAGGCCCATCCGAGATGACTTTTTTTAACGACCACCCTAATGTAGGTACATACATATGTCTGTATTAGGGTGGTCCTTATTTTAAAAAGTTTTGAGCACCCTTTTTGTTCATTGACATCTTAAACTCTACCCTATTTTTTTTTCATCTGGATTTTTTATGCACTCCCATGGAATGGGTATCAAATAAAAGGGTTTGCTTGGAAGAATACGAAAATTAATGACTTCACTTCACTCTAAATCGATATTAAAGCTTGTGGCGATTGTCGGATTGCTTTGTGTATACAAAAATAGGTTAATACAGCTGGTTTTGGAAAACGCCATCTGCATCAAAAATCCTAATGTCACATGTCACATGTTCGAAAAAATCATCTGCGAGGCAGCTGTGTAATAAAAAAATCGAGTTGACGTAGTATGACGATAACAAAGAATGAAGAAACCAGAGAGCGTTCGTCAAATGCGTTTGCGAGTAAATTGAATGACGTTGATCAAACTGATTTTGTGGAAGCAGGACGATTGCATATGACGATCAAATTGACTTTGATTTGACGTTTTCAAAAACGGTCTACAACTTGCGCCTCGCGATATTTACTTGTATTAGAAAATTGTTACTTTGGTTTTTAATATATTTTTAATTAAAAAAATTCAATCTAAGGTATACATTATTTACTTATTACAGTGTCTGTCTGAAATACAAATGTTTTGAAATATTTTTTAACAAAATGAGTTCTCTTTTAAGCTTATTGACACATAGTCTTGGATGTATGTGGATGTTGATTGTATTTACCATTAACAATAATGTTCAAAAGGTGTACAGAATAAACAAAAGATTATTGCAGCCATAGGTACTTACTTTTGGTTAACCACCTGATACGGATTACCTACGGATTTTTGTTCAAAACAATATTTTGTTATCAAACTGTAAACTTTTTTGTACTATACTACCAACAACACCTGGGCTGACATTTTAATAAAGGAAGTGAAGTAGATATTTTATTTTATTTGCCGATTATTGAAGTCAAAATAGATTATGAAACTATTGTTTTGTTTTGTCAATCAAAATTCTGTTTTTGTAGCGAACAGAATTTTGAAAAATAAAAAAAAAACCTATACAAAAAAATATGTACATAAGCTTGGTGCTTTAAATGAGAATCATTTTGTATTCGTTGTGTTTTTTTGCAAGTCAAAATAATATTGTTAATGTAATATAAACAGCAAAACAAAGCAATTTACATGTCAAATACAACAAAAAACAACTATGTCCATATAGAGTTAGCTAGTTCCAGATAATTAAGTGGATTTAACTTTTGTGTCGATAAATTAGGTGGGTATTCAATAATGTATTTTTTGAGGTTCGACTGTAATCGAATATTAAAATGTTTCAATTAAGATAAGCCATCTACTCAAATATATGGTGATATTGACTTTTTAACCCTTTCTTATTCAGATTCAGAATCAATAATAATTAATTTTTATAAAAAAAAAAAAACATAAAATAAAATCTTTAAAAACACTTAAGCTTTGCTTTTAAAACTACTAAGTTGTAACTACACTACATACTATGAACAATTACCTTTTAATTGAAATAAATGATACTTGCAACAATGTCTGATGGCGCTGTATTTTCATTGAAAGAGATTTTTCAGTCAAGTGACGTCAAAAATCAAAATACGAAATGACACATCAAAAACGCTTTCGATGTAATACAAATAACGTTCAAAGCGAGTATTAGCCAGGCATACAATTATTTAAAAGATCGTGTTAATATGAAATTCTTTACTTCTAGTCTCACATTAAAAATGTACAGTTGCGGTCAAAATAATAGCAGTGCAAACCTCCGCTTGACGTATTCTTTAACATTCTTAAATATAAGCAATTAATTAGATCCTTCAACTTCTTTTTTGGTACAAGAACATTTCACAAACAAATTCATGACAAAACGGTTTTTTTTTTTCCAAATGTCACTTGAATGTTCTCAAAGTGTATTTCTTAGCGGTCAAAATAATTTCAAGTTCTAAGGTAAGACGTCGTTAACACTGCAATCCAGAGACGTTAACACTGCAATCCAGAGAAACGGAGAATCATTCGTCAACTTTTTTCCTGACGGCCACGAAATCGGCTAAGAGGATTGTGAGTTTGCTGGAAGACCTTATCCCACTTGCCTGCTACTGAGATAAAAACCCCGTTCAAATTTAGGCGTAAATGTGGAAACTTTCAGGAGAATATTAGAAATAAATAATCTCAATACAACAAACCCAAGAAAAGTTCAACTTTTTGATAAAAAATACATTGCCAAAAGAAGTCCGTTTACCACGGCGAAAATTAGTAAAACTGGTAGTGATATAACAGAATTGTTTGGGTAACTTTTCATACCATGTTTGTAGGAGCCGTATACCTAATAAATGGTATGATGTATTTAAATACTTAAATTGATATGCTGCCGTATTCAGAGGAAGAAATGACAATCAAATGATGGGCCTTTTAACAAGGCATGGAAGTTATCCTATTGGAGGGATTTTAGGTTTTTTTGATTTCCATGTGAAGCAGTTATAAAGCAATAAGGGGTCTACAACCAAATATAAACACTGTTTTTATTATTTTTTTATCATCTTTTTGGTTATTTTCCCAATTTTTTTCAATACCTAAATTTTGTTGACTGCTATGATTTTTACCTTGAAGACATTTTTTTTAACTTACATATTTAATAAAATGAAACAATTTCTTCGCATTATATGGATCATACAAAAAGCGTTATGTATTTATTTTATTGAATAATTTAGGTTTGACTTTCTTACTGCTATTATTTTGACCGTATGTATGTACATTAGGGTGTCCGTTTTTTCCCAAAATCGTTTTTAAATAGCAGAATCCTCCTGAATCAAAAGTTTATATGCCCTACAAAAAAAGATGGCCTACAAAAATTTTGTCCGAGGTCATTTACATGTGGGTGTAAACCACAAATTTGTATGGGATTTTCGCTCTTTTCACGTTTTATTTTTTTTCTCTCGAATTACTGCAGCTATTCTAATTTATTTTATTGATTTTGTTCTTTAATCATCTCTTTAAAAGACCTCATTCAAAAATTTATAAAAAAAAAACAATTATTTTTTTTGGCTCGATTATTTTCTTGGGAATTCCCATATAAAATCATCATAAAACTTAACGTCTTAATATTTAGTTTTAAATTGTTGTTAATAAATTTTTTTAATGAGATCTTTCAAAGGGATGATTAAAGAATAAAGGAAATTGGGCTTAAACGTTGTTTGTGAAAATTTCCTTATTTTTGGGTTATATCCGTACCTATGTATATCTTGTTGATGACATACCTAAATTTCTTATATAATTTTGTAATTCGATCTTTCTAAGTAGATAAATAAAAATGCGTTAAAAATTTTTAAAATATTTTTCACACTTTCTTTAAGCTTTTTTTTCACACTTTAACATTAAACATTATTTAATTTTTAAAGCAGTTTTTGCTACGTTATAGCTTCGAACCACCAGAGCAAGTTCGTGCGATCCATCAGTCGTGCATTTTATTTGAATAATATCTAAATATGTATGTATGTGTATACATATTATATTCCGCATAGGTAGTCGTCGTGATTTTTGTTTGTTTTAATTAAATGTTGAATATTAATTTTATGTTTTCAATCACGATTCTTATTTATTTTCTAAATGGTGAATTCATGACAACTCAAAAGATAGTAAATCTAAATGTCGCAATTTTCACTAGAAATGTACATATTAGGAACTCAATTTAAAAATCACTAGCAATTAAAATTTTATTTCTAAAGTTTACCTAATTTTTTTTATGAATTCTTAACACACAAAAACGCAATGCATGAAGGGGTTTCACATACTTGGTAAATAAATCATTCAGCATTTTAAAGATTTAATAAAGAAAAAGGTTCCAGGTACTGGTACATGGTACATTATGTAGGTATAAAATACATTTATAATAGGTACTGCGCACCACTTGAATAGAAACAAGCATAATCTAATCCTCAACTTTCTGATATAATGCAAATTATTCACTTTTTCATATTTGTATTTGCTAATTTAATGGGGCCATATAGAATACATAAGTTGCTTCCGAACGATCGATATGTGTTAAGAGACGAGAATTATTGTCAAATGACACACCTACCATATGATGGTATTATTAAGGCTTCTCGTATGCGAAGGTGGGCTCATTGGCGCGATGATCGTGATTTGGAGTCAGAATCTGAATAGGGAAATCAACATACATACCTTATGCATTTCGTTTGATTTTATGTAGTATAAAAATAATAAATTTGCTACCTTGGTAATGTTAATTCAATTTAGTTAAGGTTATTTAAATTTAAAACTGTAAATATTATAGAACTTCTACTGAATATGAAGAAATTTTGAATAGAATTTTTATGTTAGTGGGTAAGCTTCGATAAAAATGTGTGTCTTAGGGGTACCTACGATAGTTATCCAATTGATTAGCCGAACTGTCGTGTCGTTGTTTGAATACCCTTAAGTGTTTTTACCATCTTATGGGATTTAAAAAATATCATTTGGCATTGATGTTTTCGTATTGGACTCAATTGTTGTTTTTTTGTTTTAAGGTATATAACGGTATTAAAACATATTCAAATTCTATAGGTTTTCACTTTTTAATATGACACAAAATCGTTGGTCAAAGAAATTTTGACCAAGCCTTTGTCATTGACAACTATTTTCCTTTGCTTCGTCTTTAATGAACTGACGATCATCGTCAATTGGCAAATCTTCACAGATGCAAATGGTTTTTGCATCCAAAAATAATTGTTTTCCATTTTAAGGTCTATAGTTTAATAATTAAGTTAATGACTCAGTGGGTGGCTTAGGCTAGGGCGGGCAAACATTTTTTGTCTTGAATATTATACAAAATTATGCACAGAATAGGTAGAAAATTGTTAAGAAAATATTGTTGTTTTTTACGCATGGAATTGTGAACTATGCTTATAGCTACAATTATGGTCTTAGATAAAAGAGCAGTCTTAAAACCAAACACAAGAAATTTTCCTTATTTTATGATGAGACAAGTATGTGAAAATTGCTTTACAACATTTTGCCAATAATGGTATGGTATGGAAAATGTTAAAAAGCGCGCGCTTTTTACCATTTTCCAAACCTCCTTTTTATTATTGGCAGAATTTTGTAAAACAGAAATTTGAAAATCAGAATTTTGAAAAGCAGACTTTTGAAAGCAGAATTTTGACCCTGCCAGAATTTCGACCCCAACACTTTATTTTCTGCAGTTGAAGAAATTATATTATATATATTTACTGCTTCCATTATTTTTAATTACCTCAAAAATAAGAGTCTTTAAAGAATCCTACACAGATTTCCACTAGTCAGATGAAATGATGCTCTAGGACAGTTTGATGCCTACAATTGGCTCTTATTTACTTGAGTACTGCTTCTCGTCTACCTAAATTTTTTTGCCAACCCAATACATTTTCAATAATCTTCAAATCTAGAAAGTAGGGTGGAAAGGGGATTTACTGCCTAGTTTTGCTTTCCAACCAAGATTAACTTACACCTGCTGTATGAATTTGACTATTGTTCCGCTGAAAAACGATCGGCATTGGTCCAAAATTATCCTTTTGTTCACATGAAAAATATTTGTTGCAAAATGCTGAGTTGGATATTGGTATCAGTATTTCATGCAATGTGGTATGTTGTCAATTAAGAAGATGTAGATGAAACGCCCTGCTAAATGGAAGTTATTTTGTTAATTTCTCTTCAGGTGTTCCAACACTTTTACTAACTTGGATTATACTTATTTAACTCACTTCTAACCCATTTTTCTATCTTACCTTGTTCAGAGAGTCATTGTAGTTGGTCGTTTAACTAGAGATTTTCCCCTTGTCTGTAACAGTAGAATGACGGACGTGCAACCATTGGTATAAAAATGGATCTTTTAATTAATTAATAACCAATTTTGGGTTTCAAATCTTTCTGAGCTTCAAAGCGATAAGAAAGTAATTTATTGTTGTAGAACTCAATTTTACCGAATTTTGGTACAGTTAGCATTTTTTTCTTGCTTATTTCCAAAAATAAAATTTAAAAAACCACAAACCATAATGGTCTTACCACTTTCCAATATATTTGCGTTTGTAAAACTGGCAAATTTTCGCTTAAAATGTCAAAAAAGCTTACTTACAAACACAAACAAATTTATCTTCAACTGCGTGTAAATCCTACACACGTTGGTATATTTGTTGTACAGGAGTTTTCCGTCGTTAGAATCTAACCAAATTCCAAAATTTTACTTTTTGTTTGTGAAACCAATAAATAGCCTGCAGAGCAAGTAATATTACTATATACATCAACTTTGAAGAACTCAGTCTATTCCGATTATCAACAACGATATGGTATTTGGTATAGATATAGCTAAGTAAATGTTTTGCGGCTATAATCGAGTCAAAACAAAACTGGATGCCGAGCAATCCAGACGCGTTCTGCTAAATAAAAAAAAATAAAAGTTCGTAAATATTAATGCAAGAAAAAAATACCTAAAACATTACATTACATAAACGCGCGCAAATTTTGAATTTATTTGAATACATTTTTCTACTTTATACCGCTATTGTTTTTTCGATTCTGAAATGAGCTATTTTTATAAAACTACATCTATAAGTGAGCTCTGAGAGAAGCATTCGATCTTGTGATAAGAAGAAACACGTTTACGATCAATGTAGTAAACAATCAGATATAGGATTTTTGTTCTGTATGAAGTGGGAGCAGCTCTACGCTACGCATTCGAAATCAATTTGGTGTTTTCTTTGTGTGCTTGATGCTCAGTGAGTGACCTTGATGCTGTCGGCCGTTGTGGGTGCGAAATATTATTTCGATTGATTTACGACACAACAAAATGATCTCAGTTTAAAAACTAAATTTTTTTTAAGTTCTTTTTTACCGTTTAATTTAATACAAACCAAAAATATGAGTTGCCGTTTTTGTAGTAGAGAATGGATTTTCGGAGAATTGGGGCTGATTTTGTCTATAGTGGGGACGGTACTTTATATTAACTGGATCAGCTGGTTTACAATGCTCCGAGGAAAGGTAAGTTGTAAAAATTCAGACGTATTAGCTCCGTTCAGTAAAACTTTTATTGACCACAATTCATCTGATTTTGTATTATTTATTTTTCTGTTAGATTGTTCTCTCAATTTATATATGTATGTATATTATTAGAAAATCATATTACAAGAATTCTCACTACATTGTTATTGAATTATATGTAATTTTTAGGCGTATATATTTTGACGATAAGAAACCAACACTATTTTTTTTAAGAGTACATGTTTTTGTTCTTGATTATGATATTCTACGAGTTCAGAATCCATTCGTTGTTCAATAAAACATGTTTACTCATCTGAAAAATTTTAATGTATGTACATTTCTGATAACTGAAATATTTCCTTCTGGCGAGCGCAGGAAATATCTTTGCCTCCAGTACTTTTATAGCAAACAAGCGGAAATAATTCTGAGGAATCGTATTGATATTTGTGAGAATAATGTTGTAATGTTGCTAGTTTCGGCTTTCTATTAAAAAAAATATCTTGTGTCCAGTTAACTTCGAATAAAGTATGTAAAACGGTATAATAATTAAACCACTTGTTGATAACAGATCCCATTATCGTATCAACAAACAACTGTTTAATACGTGACGTGACTCTGTTTAAATAATATGAAAAGAAATATATAACAACGGGTGATTTGAATATAAATTAAATAAGGGGGTTTAGTTTAGATACCTATTTAAATTGTTAACTAAGGTAATAATAAACATTCTTTAACTCAAGCTATTTACCAAGGGAGAGTGGTTGTTTTTGTTTATCTATGTATAAATATTATTACTCACCGCTATACATAGTTTACATATAAATGTTAGATTCTTTAACAAATCTATTTGTTTATTGTTAAAATGTTTACCATATTGATAATGAACCTTGTTTATATTAAACATTTGTTAACTATATGAACTTAGTGTTAACTAAAACAAGGAAATAACAATATTTATTATTTTATGTTAGTTTTAAATTACAGTGAGAGTGAAAAGCAATGAGCTGATAAATAAATAGCTTTTTACTCGATAGTAATAAGGTTGAGGAATGATGCATAATACTAATGTGGTTTTCCCTTCGACCAAAAAGTCAATTTTTTAACATTTTTTTTTTGATCTTAGATCAATTTTTGTTTTCCTTTCAACCAACAAAATATATTTTTTTCGACCTGAGACCGATTTCAAAATCTAATTTTTAATTTTATCAAACATTTTTGTTTGGTGTAGATTGTTTTCTTCCCAAATCCAACAATTTTGTTTGTTCACACATTCATTCAAAAATATGTATGTAGATCTCGGCCCTAAAGATGAATTTTTTGATATTTCTTGAATAAACGAAAAGTCCTGGTTGCTAGCGCTATATTTATTTAATTATTGTTGGTATAATTTATTTATATTTTCAATAAAGTTTTAATAATAATAATAATAATAATAATATATCTTGAATAAAGTACTGATTTTGAAAATAAAATTTGATAATTCGCACGTTTTTCAAGGCTATAATCTTCATGATGATTTCACATATGTAAATTACTGAACGATTCGCAACAAATATGACAGACTTTGCTTAAACAAAATGGTCGCTATGTTTATAGAAAGACCATTTACTAGGTGCAATGCAAACACCAATAAAACGCTGTACTAACTTTTATATTCAATCCAAGTCCAACGCCACCTAAGTTTGAACTTAACGAAACTTTATCTCAACTTTTGTATCCACTTTTATACTGCCTTATTTATCGAAACTTTTGAGTTTGTTGTTGTTATCCATAATAAGTTCATAATTGACAAATTTTGAGTAATTTCGGTTTTGTAACAAATGTGCGATGTGAATATCCCCCTGTCGTTTATTCAAAAACTTTTAATTTTGATGAAACTGAAATTGGTATTGATTGATAACACTACTGGTACTGAAATTACGACATAGGAAATTACGCCAAAAAAAAAAAAATGGAAAAAAAACGCCCAAAATTCTCCATACAATGTTTTGGCTTTTTTTCCTAGGAAAAGCAACCAAAAAAGTTTGGCGTGAATACCGGAATTTTTGTTTAATTTTCCAAAAATTTCTTGGCCTTTTTTCCTTTTAATATAATGAAAAAAGGCCAAAAATGTTTGTTTCGGAAAAAACACCCAAAAATTCGGTTTTGGGCTTTTTTCCAAACAAACAAGGAAAAAACGTCCGAGTTAAGGCCAAATATTTCTTGTGAATCATTATTTCGGCTTTATTATTCGAAGTTTCATTAAATACAGATTTCTTAAATGCAAAAGAAACTTTGCATACACCCAACCTCGCACCCACCCCAAAACCTATAGCGAGCCCAAACAGGGGGGTTGTAGGGGGCAGCATACATACCCCCTGTTCAATCGCAAATTTTTAAATCTCACAAACCAAATAAAGGAGAGGATTTATTAGGTTTGTGAAATTTAAAAATTTGCGAATAAACAGTGAGGTATGTTCGGGGGGGCATGCAACCCCCCTGCTTGGGCTAGCTATAGGATTATGGATGGGTGCGAGGTTGGGCGTATGCAAATTTTCTTTTGCAATTAAATAATACACACCGTTCAGATTCATTTTTATACTTTTTGGGCTTAATTTCCTAATAAGTTTTGGGAATTAGGCCAGAAAGAGCTGTGTTTATACTTTTTGCGCTTAATTTCCAAAACTAATTTGGAAATAACACCAAAAAGTTATATTTTTTTTGCGTTTTTTCCATTTTAGTTTTTTGGTTCTTTTTCCAAAAGTTTGGCGTAATTTCCGCGTTTTTTGGCGTATTTTCCTTTTCGATTTTAGGCGCTTTTTCCTAAATTTGTACGCCAAAATTTGTTAGGCTTTTTTTCCAAAACAGTTTTTGGCGTAATTTCCTATGGCGTAATTTCAGAGAGCCCTGGTCAAAGTTTTTGTTACAGAAATCGAAATATACTTTTGAAAAGGTTTTTAATGTGCTGAGCTCGAATTCGATATTCTATCACGTCACGATTTTTAGATATTCCTAATTGAAAATAAAAAAAAAATACAGATCTTTGCTGTTTTCTAGGTTATGTTAAAATGTGAGGTAATTTGTTTCAACAAAATTTGTAACGGTTTCTGAAAGAATGTTATACATTTTAAGAATTAAAAAAATCAAAAGTTGAACAAATTAATTCATAAAATATTGAAATAGGTACTGACGCAGAACTGCACCAGGTTAAAAGCAAATCCAAAGTCCCTCAAAATCCCCGCTTGGTCTTCTTGCATAGAGGTTTTTAAAATATGATAGGTAGAATTTGGTACAATCTAATCAAATCACGTATCATTATAGAGTACTTTTCGAAGCTGAATTTAATGAGACCAAACCCAAAACAATATGAATATATACCCTAAAAGAAGTTTATAGTCTAATATAGTCATTGATCAAAAACTTTTTTGAGGATACAAAATGCGTCTTATTTTTGCTTTACAATTAGAGTTCCCAGCTAAACTACATTTTTATTTTCTCTTTGACTAGAGACCGCATTTCTTTTAATCAAATCGTTACAAAAAATATCAACTTTAAAATAATAAGCAAGTTATTGCGACACAGTTGTATATTAATTGTATGTATTATTATTATTGTTGTTGATTGCAATTTGAATTTATGAATACACATACTTGCTTTGCATTATTTTTTTCAATACAAGGAAGGTGCATTTACTTGTTTTTCAAGTACTGAACACTTGAAGGTTCACATCTTTTTTTACCAATTGCCACACTAACACTTGGTCATAAATAAACTAGTTAAGATTGAAAAAAATGGATATAAACATTTACCTAGTAAAGAAAAATAAATTCATTGATAAATGCAATGTAAATATTACAGGTTTTTATAAATGATTATAAATTGTATAGTGATAAAGCATATTCAAGTTATGCAACTATATATAATTTTAGTTTTTATAAGCCTTAAATAGTGTTACGTTTTTATTATGAATACTGATGAGATCAAGATTAAGGAATATAAATACAGTGTCACTTTGATAAAAGCACTCCTCTATAGAGGCAAAAGGTGCTTCGGCAAAAGAAGTAAGCCCCAAAATTCTTATCATTACTGACTCAGAACTTTTTGTGTACAATTTACTGTAACAGGCAATATTATGTAGTTTGGTATTTTTTGAACATTTTTTTTCCATTATCTTAGGCTTTCACGCTTAGTTTCAATTAACTTCCCTACTTTTTTGTGACTTGGTATTGCAATAACGTCAATCAACGCAATTGTCCGAATGTTTATTGGGCGTACTTAAATATTATTTGATTGTTCAATAAGTATATTCGTTTTATAGATAAGATTTTAAGTTTCAAAATCTACAACCTTAATTTGGTATAGTATTTCTATTCAAATGGTCATACTTATAATTACTGTTAACAAATAATCATTATATGTTAATCTCTAAGTGAATGAGTTGTTGCAGCATCACACCCATCCAATTTCAATCAAATAGAATAAACTTGAGATTGGGCGGATCTCACTAATTTTATAAATATTATCTATTTAAAAAAATACGCTGTATATATTTATGTATATATATTCTAAATACAATATCGGAATCAAAATTGATTAAACAAAAGAAAACGCATACTCAAGCGACCACCGATGAAATTCTCATACAGCTAGAAAAGCGTACACGTTGAGATACTAGGTACATATATCTCTAAATTTATTTTTTGTTTTCAAGTTTGAGGCGCATTAATCAAATTGATAAGATCCTCTTATCAAATGCACCCTTTTTCGTTTTTTTTTTAATTCCCGATTTGTTTTAAGATCGAAATGTTTCAACTATATTGACTCAATTTCCCCCGCTGTCGCATGTGGAATGGTGTTATCACCCTCAAATATATTCAGAGCTATTTATGTTTACAAAAAGAGTGTCTCGGAGTACAAATGCACCCACAGAACATTGGAGCACTTATCAGTGATTCAAATTCAATAAACCAAAAGAGGTTTTACAATTCAAATATAAAAAAAAAACTGAACTAAACATTTATTTTTCTTCAGCCAATTTTATTTTCAATGTAAATATAAGAATGTATTTTTTCATCTTTTAACAATTCGTCTCGTCCTTATCTACGACTTCTTAAGGGATTTCATTTAGGTCATTGAAATATTCAAATTTTGTAACGAATTTGGAATGGTGGAATGGTTGATTAATCAATTCTGGTTTCCGGTTAGTTTTCAGTACTTACATATGCTTCGTCTATGAAGAACTTGGTTGCGTAATGGTTAGTTCATTGGATTGTCATGCTGAAGGTCTGGAAGCGATTCCAATGAATCAGCCTCTACGACCTAAAAACAAAAATGTTTTTTTTAGAGCCACTGCATCTTGCGAGGAAGGGTAAAATCCTTTGAGTATCTCTTTTCATAAAAAAGTGTATCTCATCTTGGCGTTCGGACTCGGCACAAAACTTTTAGGTCCCCTCCATTTCTGCTAACCAACAACACGCATGCATTGTTGAGAGTTCTAAGTCCCTAGACACTGGCTCTCCAGGAGCTGTCGCACCACCATCATAAGAGGTGTTTTCTCCATACCGTTAAAATAATTATTTGCGCTTTCCATGTGGTTTTTTTGTTCAAGTTGTTTTCTTGGACGGATTTGCCATATTGCAAATTCAACTCGTGGAAAGCCGGCATTAACAGACAAACTGGAAACACTCATGAAAACATTCGTAGACAATCAAATAAAACAGCTTCAATATATCCGAGATTTATTTTATTTTATTATAAATGCTATATATATGTCCTTTCTTGTGTATGGTTGTGATGTTTATGTTGGCTTTATACTCAAGGCTACATTTCAGGTATTTATTAACGGCTTGGTTTGAAAATAATTTCCTAGTTTTACTCAAAATATGGAGTCAATCATTTCTCAACTCTTATTATTATTATATTATTATAAACCATTATTCTTTTGTTCAAGTATTTCTTTCGAAATGCGTTATCTTTATTAGCCTTGAATGCAATAATTTTCTTAGTCTGGTCTTTAAGTAGGTAGTGCTGCAATCTCCTATTACTTATCATTAAATACTTTATCATAGGTTCGTTGTTATAATATAGGTTTACGAGTACTTTGTAAATGTTTTTTTTTTATATTGATTGACTTCAATTCATAAAATAAATAAAGTCTACAGCAGGGTCACTGGTATTTGTCTATATAAATGTGGCTTATGTGGATTGTTAGTTTAATGGTTATCTACCTCAAATTATTTTTTAACATAATATGTTTTAAGTTCAGAAAATTATATTAAAAAATGGCAATAAAATAGTTAATAGAAAATCTTTGCAACATGATATGGCACTGCTCGTATGGATAGTTAATTTTTATATTTTGTTAAAATACTTAATAACAACAACATGTAGTCCTTCATTATTTTCCGAACTAATTTACATCTTTTCAAGCAAGCTAAAAAACCATTTTTCTTGAAACTATGTAGTTTGACTAATATATTCCAATAAAAGTAGGTATACCACTGCATACGTAATATGGTTTTAGATTTCATTTGACGATAAACAAAATTAAGCCTTTTTTGCGTTTTGGAGCTGAATCAAAGTCAACGGTAGTTTAATATGGTTGTTATTTGGATTCTTCTGTGTCCATTCGCACGCTTTATTCCCATTTGGATATCAATAATACATTGGGTTTTGCGTATTAAAATGTTTCTGACGATCGTGGAACAAAAACGACTACTAGATTAGAATACAGAAGTAGAAATTTAGGGATCACCCGAGACGGTTTATACCCAATGCGTTTCGTGTTCTGTCCTTTGGATTCATTTTCGTCATATATGACCCCATTCCAGGCTCTCAACGTTTACGTAAATGCTGACTTAGACCCTGATAATTTTTTTCCCGGGGAGGAGCTGATTTCTTGTGAAAAGTCACAATCAAAATAGTGATCAACATGTTCACAATAATTGTTGGACCAAAAACATTTTATAAAAAATCACTTTAAGAAAATATGAAAAATAGCTATCGCAACGACAATTTTTATGACGCTTTTTTCCGTTCGCCATATCTCAAGAACGAATAAAGATATCGACTTCGGATGGTTTTTATTTTATAGATAGTAGTTTCATTAATTTTTTTTAATATAGAAATTTTAAAAAATAGTTGTTGAATTTCTTTAGTCTTGAATATCTCGAAAACAAATCATGCTATCGACTTCGGATTAATTTTATTCTACGCATATTGACGTAATAAAGAATTGGTAAAAATATAGAAACATATCAACCTATATTAAAAAAAAAAAACTAACATTGGGACGCTAGCTTCCGAGAGCACCAATGCAATGGGAAGTTACTAGTGTGGGTCGCACCCAGCCTCTTTTTTATTTTCCTATTTGATAGAAACTGCAATTCTATTAAAGGCCTTATTTCGAGAGTCTATTCAAAATAGACATTAAGTTGATTTTTTTTAATAGACCCTCCCAATAAGCTCCTCAAGTTATAGGCTTTCAAATATAACCATATCAACATTTTAGAAGATTTTGAATACATACAGCAGGTCCCTGTGTATTTTCTCATATTTTATTGAAATATGAGGCTGTGAGTCCAAAAGTGGTGTAACACACTTTTTTATCTTTTATCATATTTTTTTTATCTATAATCGACCTTAAATACTATTTAATTTAAGATTCATAAAGGATTAAGTAACATTTTTGGAAAGCTTAGATACATATTTAAGAGTTAAGAATTTTAGCTCAGATGACTTATGATGCATAAATGTAAAAATAAGAGACACAAAATGAGTTATACTACTTTTGCACTCACGGACTCATTAGGTAGTTCAGATAGAAAGAAGAATTCCATCTTGTGTTTTTTTTATTACATGTTTGCTTTGGGTTTTACCTCAACCTATACCTTCATATATTTATTGTATTAAAAGAAAACTGAGATCTGTTTTCAATCCCAAAACGCATTTCAAAAGAATATTATTGAACCTCAATATTTTTTTTAGGAAATGGCACTAATGTCGTTTTTCATTGAAATCTGAAAGATTTGATTTTAAAATCAAGAATTGCTGTCTTGAATGAAACATCTGGGCGTACTTTTGAGTAGATTCAATTACACACATACACGCATACAAATAAACATCACGTACGATGTCGTACAAAAATAATGCAAAACAAAAAATGCCCAGCTGCGATTTGCTGTTTGACAGGAAAGTGTTTGCATGTATTAGTGAATGCAGATCAAATCTCCCAAACTAGAAAGATCGCATCTTTCTTCTTCAGATCTCATCTTTTTTTGAATAAAACATGAAAAAGTAGAATAAATGCTAATCTTTTCGCAAAAAGATCAAATCTTTTCAACAATGAAAAACGACATAAGTCCAATATCTCCTGCCTATTCTGGTTGGAAATCGTCACCGTTACCTTTATACCTTGACGTATACCTTTTCAATTGGACAAATCCAGATGAATTTACAAATCACTCAATCAAGCCAAAATTTCAAGAACTCGGGCCATATCGTTTCAGAGACAAGCCCGACAAAGTCGACATTGTATTTCATCCGAAAAATAATTCAGTAACATTCCGTAAAATGAGTTTGTATTATTTTGATGCTGAAGGAAGCAATGGTAGCCTAAGTGACATAATTACAACTGTAAATATGGTTGCATGGGTACGCGAGTATAAAAACATAATATAGATAAAACTTGACGTCTAAAATCTTGTATTCGATTTCTCAAAGGCAGCTGTTCACAAGAAACGTGATTCGGGATTCTTCCAGATGCTTGGACTGAAAACTGCATTGGACTTATCCAATGAAAAACTAACAGTGACAAAGACTGTTGATGAGATGCTTTTCAATGGCTACAAAGATCCAATGGTAGACTTAAATAATTTTCTTAAAACATTTTCTATTGGGGAAGAGTCTATATCGTATGACCGTGTTGGATACTTTTATGAGGTACATTGAAAAAAAATATACATCACAAGCCGGAGGGGATATCTATGTATGCAAATATTTTTAAATTTATATTTTTTTTATTGAATTTTAGCGCAATGGCAGTTCGGTATTTAATGGTCTTCTTAATATGCACACAGGAGGTGATGATCCTACAAAAATGGGTAAAATTCATACATGGGATTCTAAGAATCATTCTGGGTTCTATCAATCAAATTGTGGTATGGTAAACGGGTCACTCGGAGAATTTTTCCCACCTAACTTAAAAGAAGGAGATTCGATAGAGTTGTACATTCCAAATATGTGTCGGACAGTTCCATTAGATTATACTGAAACCGTTGAAGTTCATGGAGTGAGGGCTTTAAAATTTGCTGGTGGAAGACGGTCAGTCGATAATGGTAAAATCAAAATTTAAAAAATATGAAACCTAGCCTTACCTGTTTTTTTTTTTTGTCAAGGAACCATGTATCCGGAAACGAAATGCTTTTGTGTTGATGGAAAATGTGAGCGAGCGGGTGTTATGAACATGGGACCATGTCAGTATGGGACAACGGCATTCATGTCGTACCCACATTTCTATGAAGCCGACCCATATTATTTGGAACAAATTGAAGGCTTAAAGCCGGTTAAGGAGAAACATGAGTTCTTTATGACTTTGGAACCAAATGCAGGTGTGCCAATGGATGTCGGTGGAGGATTTCAGGCAAACATTCTAATTGATCGGGTTCCAGGAATGGGGTGAGAAATATACGACAGTATTAAGACATTGAGTGATATGAATATGAAGCTCGTACTCCATGAGAATCAGAAGAGGTGCTCATTAAAACAGCATCTGATTCCGTTTCGTATGAAAAAAAATTATACACCAAATAGGGAGCACCTCCTACGAAAGGAGTAGCTGCTCTCATACCTGAAACCTAATTATATTGTTTTTTGGCATTTAGAACCACTTTCGATGATTTATAAGAAACAAACAGAGTGTTAGCGCTTTTTCTGTTTCTACTTGCATTTTATTGTGAAAGAAGGAAAACGTTTACCGATTTGTCCCCAAAAACATCGTCGTACAATCATAAAACGTTCTCAACATTTCTGGAATGAGTTTTTCCATAATCGTATGTATTTTGATATGGAGTTTAAAGTCAGTGAGTAAGCCAGTATCCTGAATCACAAAGTACACAAAGTAAAACGGTACAAGCTTGATTCTATTGCATGCTTTTAAATATTTGAAAAATTCTACAAATTCGTGAATCATGCACCGATCTTGGCCAAGAAAGGGTGAGAGCAATCGATTAATTATTTCATGAGCGAAAATTGTATTTTTCTTGCATTCTCGTTTTCCGATCTGCACTTCTTCAGTAGTTTTAGGATATTTGATCAAATAGTATGATTTTTTAATTATAGTAATAGTTTAAGATACCGTGGGCTGGTGTACTGCAATATCCTTCCCCAACACCACTTTGAAAACCTGCGTGGAAAATCCGAATTGTTCATTATTTTAAAGGGCCATCCCCCTTCCCTTCCGAATTATTAAAATGGAAATGCTTCATTAGGAAATCTAAATTTCTCTCATACAAGCTTCGGTTTATGCATACCTTACAATGGAGCAGGTTCTTAGCCTGAAGAAGTTCTCGTCAGACATGAAAATGTTCAATCGTTGAGTACTTTTTACATACCAACAACTGCTTGAGTTTTGAGCTGGTCCTCCGTTTTATTCATATCACCCAATGCCTTTCACTTTTGTACATGGTGTTTAATTCCCTCCACAAAACAGTTTGGGTTTTTTTCGATTATGACAAAGAGTATTCTCATTATTTATTTTTATTACATTTTTTTTCATTACAGAATTTACGATAAAGTTCCTCGTATCTTTCTTCCGATTATGTGGTGTGAGCAACGTGTACGTGTAACACCAGAAATTGCAGCTAAAATTCAACTTGTTCCGCAAATCATCTACTGGGGACAAGTTGTTGCCGGAATTTTACTTTTTGTTGGAGTTGTTTTATTCTTTTGGCATCCGTTCCATACGATAAGAAATCAGTTCAAACCAAAGGATCAAAGAAAATCTCAAACTAAAAACATTACCGACTTAAATCAAATCCAAATCGAAGCAACCCCTTTCGTGGCAAAAAATGACAGCGGACAAATTATAACGATACCACAAAAGCTGGTCATACTGGATCAGTCAAAAGATGTCGCAAAGAGATAACATTAAAAGACTTATTAATATATCGTGCTAGTTTTTAATTTGTTTAATGTTTTATTTTAAGGGGATGGAGTTTAAGCCATCATATCTTTGGTACTTAAAGACTGGAAATAAATGGAATTAAAACTCTCGTTTTATGTCTAAGAAAACGATTTTTGTAATGCAAAACTTGCGACTAAAGCACATAGACCTATGTACAAGAAGTTAGTTATTGATGGAATTGCTGCAGAATTGGCAGGTCCTTTATGCAGATTAAGCTTACTCGAGACTTCCTCGGGAACATCCAAGTAAACTCGATGCAGACCAAAGTCAAATATCAATTTGCGTAGCTTTTTTATATCAACATTGTCATTTGCCGAAGACCAAATAGTAAGGGTACTTTTATTGGTTTCATTGACAGCTCTTAGGAGCCAATGTAATTGTGTATCACTACTTGCAGCGATTCCAGCTCGCACAGGAAATGTAATTGGCAATTGAGAGTCAGTGATGTTGTTTTTCTGATATAAATTCAACTTTAGTAAACAAAAATAATTTTGCATTTAATAATGTCTTCCTCACCTTGATAGAATCAACCATTTCTTCAATCTGAGTGTCAGTATAGAAACCATGTTTGAATTCACTTCCCCAGCGAGTAGTCCAACCAATTGAAAGTACAGCATTAGGAAAGTCTATACATCCGGCAAAAAAGCGCGTTGGGTCAACTGGAATTGTTTCAGTGTTATTGACTGGTCCCTTGATAATGTCAGCATTCAACCAAATGGGAAATGTCATCTAAGAATGGAGAAAACCATAGGACTTCTAAACTTTTATGTGAATTTAAATCTCATTACCGCAGACCACAACTCATGTAGCATAGCCAGAGAACCTTCAAATACTTCTATTGATTTAAAATCTAGTTTTACTCCTTTTGTATGATAGTTTTTATTGTTAAATTCAAGAATTTGATGTAGGAATGATTCCAGGGATATATCGGAAGTTTGTACCGGGGGATGACCCATAACTGGTAAGTCCGGCCCGGTGTTATTTATTTTTCCAAGTACAATATCTGCTTCAATCATGTCTATGTTACCTGAAAACAAATGAGATGTTTTTTTCGACTTATGAGACAAATTAAAGAAAGAAGCCATATCATTATTTCCAAGAGCTAGTTTACTCCGAGTTCATAAATGTAATTTTTCTGAAGCAATTCAAAATAAGACTGTTAAAAAATGGTGCTATGTATTTTTGCAAATAGCTTTTAATGTTGAGAGCAAATTATATCAACACTTTTCAAATCGTAGCAACACTTTTAAACAACACGTTTATGCCTGGAGAAATGGAACGTGATTCTATCGGTGTTGCCGAACTTTTACATTTATGAACTCGCACTTTATCATAAGAAATAACAGCAACGAAATAACCAGCTATATGTATAATGAATTGATGAGACACCATAAATGTTCTGCATTTTTCATCTAATCTCACGTATTTGTAATTCAATTAGAAGATGGTAATTGAACTTATTAGTTCGTTCATTTCTTCCATTCTAATTGTAGCTGTAGTAGCTTTATGACGATTTACTTTTAAAAGATGTTAGTTTTTGCATTTATTTAATTTTAGTGCATACATTTATTGAAGTCACGTTTTCTGCCGCATGTAATAGTGCCAAGTATCAATAGGTGATGATGACGACGATAGATTCCGAGGTTATATGACAGGAGCTCATTGGTAGTTAAAATGTGGTTTGAGTAAATTGCAAAATTTTAAGTTCAATGAATGGTTATCAGCAATTATTTTATTTTCAATTGTTAATATAAGCATTGTATGTTATTTTCTGTTATTAAGCTTATTAAGCTTGTTAGCTTATTCCTGATTACCCATTTCTGTGTATTCAATTTGAAATTAAAAAAATAATCACCGATTATTCTTTATAATAATCTAATTCTTATAACCACTACTCATTTTAGTTGATTTAAGTGCAGACTTATTAACATATTTTTACTCGAAAAAAAGAAAAAATTGTTAATTGAAGGGGGTTATAAGGAATGTAAAAAAATCTATGTCCCAGGAGCGCAGTTGGTGTGAGGATTTGGGGGGTAAAAAAGAGGGGGGGGGGGGGGGGAATCGTATAATAGGACCCATGATATAAGCTTTTTAAGCAAACCTTATCGGCTTTTTTTGGAGACTTTATTTTGTTGATTTTTGTTTTGTTTTAAATATCTGAAAAAAGGTCCGCATAAAATGGTTAAATCTTGAGTTTTATATATGAGACTGTCATGATTAATTATTTTATATAAAAGTTCATCTTAAAACTAAACTAATGATCCTTGAATGAACTTTGTACGATGATTTTCTGAAGTACATTTTTCATTTGAAAAAAAAAGTATTTTTTTGCAAACAAAATTTAATACATACCTCTAATCTTGAAAAAAATTGTTGTTATTAAGAACACAACAAGATGTATTTTCCAAAGTTTCATTTAAATTGAACTATTTTTGGGAAAATGAAAAATAAAAAACAAAAAAAAAATATGGTTTTTCGCTAATATCTCGGACATTTTGAGGTAATGTTAAAAAATAATTTGTATAAAAGTTGTAGATTTTTGCGTGATCTACAACATTTCTATGGAATACTTTTCATTTTGGGGTCAACTTTAGTCGGAAAACGCAATACAGTGGACCTTTGATTTAGTGAATCTCGAAATAGTGAACTATCCACAATAGACACAAAATTTTATATTAAAATTAAAAACATTCACATCGAACGAAATGTGCATTTTAGATCAAATTCATCTTTAGAAAACCTTAGAAAACTCCCGCTCGAAAAAATGAACAATCTTGAAACAGTGAACATGCCTGGTTTTTTACTTCACTATATCGAGCGTCTACTGTAATACAATTTTTCCCCTCTTTTTCACCCCCCAAATTCCCCTCCAACTCCGCTCCTAGAAAATAGATTTTTTACATTCCTTATAACCCCCTTCACCATTTTCAATCTGTAAACAGCTGTTAACAATTTTTTTTTATAAATGTGTAAAAAGCCTGCACCATTATTTAAATTAAAAATTACACAGAGTTATGACTAATGAGTCATTATTTTTTAACTACACAGAGTATTGGGTAGTTAAATTTTGTTTATTTACAAATTAGACATAATAATTCGATTTTTTAAATTAAAACCTCCAAAAAGAGAAGAAATTACAGAATAATTAACTGTGTTAAAATTTTATCTGAAGTTTACTAAAGAGTAAGCATTGAGTTATTGAATTACAAGTGTATTTATCCAAAAAAACAATTCATTGTTTTTTGATACCTACCGTATTTATTCAGATTTTAATGTGGAACTTTGTTGATATTTTTCATGAATATTTGCATCTGCAGAGAGCACAGCTGTAGGAATTTCTTTTTGTTAAATGTTAAAATTTATAATTACATACATGGCCAAAAATACTTAAATATCTTAATTTTTCTGTTGCAACATATAAATGCACATAAATACAAAAATTAAGAGCATACTTAAATCCAAACATACTTTTTAATGCATCATCCAATTCCTTTTGACTATTGACAGCATGTGCCCAGGTAATTGAAGTCAAATTATTATCTGTAGGCCTCATTGATTTTTCAGAATTTATAATCTTGTAGGCGTAAATGGAATTATTATATGGGGTTGCTAATGATGGTCCAATTAAACCTGGAGGAAATAAAATTAAATATTTATATGCGTATACAAATAAGAAAAAAAAGCACCCACAATTTAAGTGACACAAATATGTATATGCGAGTTCAATAAAGCATAAATTACTGTAGCGAAATGTTATAAAATGTTTTGTTTCTAATTATTGGTTTTATTTATCATAAAGAAATTATATCTAATCACAGGTGCAAAATCTTGAATTTATGTACAGTGCGTGAACAGTGAAAATTTTTTTAAGAAACCCTCTTAAAATACAAGTCGCAAATATTATCAGTAAGAGGTCCCCTTTATCACTATTTCTTATACCCCGTGTTATTAATATGAAAACGAAAGTTTAAAATATTAATTAGATAATGAATAATGAAAAATGTACCAATACCAAGGTATTATTTTCAAAATCACAGTAGGTACATTCACAATCGAACGGGCGAAACTTAATTAAACACTCGTAGTTTTGAGATTTTTTAAATCAAAATAATTCCAAAGGACACGGATTTAAGTTCAAATGGTCAATTGGCATTTTGTTGCTTTTCCAGCACATATCCTCGTGGTAAAAAGAAGAGTTACTAGGATACGCAGTGACTCATATTGAAAATGGCCCACCTCTTTTTTTTGAAAACTAGGAAACCAAGTAAAATAAAAAATGGAAAATGTTTTTATGATTGAAAATGGATTAGGTACAATAGTTTTCAAAATGTGCATATAAATTAAAAGTTTACAATAAGGTGAATATAAATTTGGCTTTAAAACAAAACAAGATTATTCAGAACATAATTAAACATAAGAACATGGCTTTTAGTTGAGCTAGAACAAATAAAAATAGAAACTACCCACATTTTTGTGGGGAAGTTTCAAAAGAACTGCATTATTATGTCTAAATATAATGAAAAAAAAGAAGTTGGGGCTTTTAGTTTAGCTAAAACAAAATTTTCTAGTATGACTCAGAAAAAGTTCAAATATGTATGTATAACGATAGCCTTTTCCATACAAAATATAACATACAAGTGGTTCCCAACTGGTCTCCATTTTTAATTTGAACACATTCTTCTGAAGTGAGAAAACTGGATCTGAATTAAAGCCTTGGATATATGACCACACTACACGTTTCCAAATACTTGCTGTCTAATTTCTGTGTTCTCTGTCGAACTTTAACTACACCTAAGCATTTTTTCCGACAGTTCAGGCTTTTGTTCTTTTAACCGCTGAGATATAACCAATGTCGTTGAGGGTTCTTCTTGCAGTCCATCGGCTAAGGGGCTTATTTATTGCTAAAGAAGCATGATTTGGTGTTCAACACTTGTTCCTTTTCATTTCTAATATCCTGCGAGGGCCGTCCGCGTCCGTCAAAAAATTTTTGCGGCCTTTGACTTGTGATTTAGGAACAATAACTCGCCTTTTCTGGACTTTTATGACCACCGATTGGCTTATTTTAAGCTTCTTAGCTATCATTTGCGTCGAGAAGCCACTCTTTGTCATGACTACAATACTGTCCTCAATCTGTCGTGATAGTTTCCTCATAATTTTTAAGAGCAATGACATTTTTATAATTATTTATTTCATTTATTAAAATACGCTGGTGAAAGTTCTAACCATACGCAATTAAACATATCTCAAACTACAAAAGATAAAGGAAGTCATAAACAAACCAAAAACTTGCAAATCTAACAGTAAACTTCGATATTTTTGCTGATTAACGCTTGGTGCAAAATTGAGTACATGCGATTTATTTTTGTTTTACTTGTTTTTTTCTTAGAACTCGCTCCTTTCCGTTATGTATTATATACCATTTTGTTGAGAATTGAACACAAAATACAGAGCAAAAAAAATTTTTCAATTTGCTTTATTATTTCTGTTGTTATGCATCAATAAGTGCGCGAGTTACAAACATGTACTCATTTTTGCTCCCTACTGTATATCTTATAGGTTCCTTCATAATGTAGGTACCTACATCATATTTATTTTTTTTGACTACCTACCCAACTACAGTTTGTTTTTCAATCTTCTTTCAAAATGTGTCTTTATTAATGCGTCTATGTGATTTTAACAGCAACAATAGATTCGATGAAGTGACTATAAAAAATATAAGTGAATTGTTTTGAATATAAAACATTATCATCATTAACTATAAACAATGTAGTATGCAGTAGTTAGTGAGTAAGTATAAAAGATATTTTTGAATTTAGTTTGGTAAAAATGGCAGTTTTTTTTTGTCGTTGTACGAGCTTTGACCTAGACAACACTATGATATTGATGATGAAGTTAACACTTAATGAATTTTTCCATTATTTTATTCACCCCCGCAGTTAAAATTTAAATTTGCCAACCTTACCTAGAGCTACCATATAAATAATCCATTTACAAGCCATTATCATGTTTTATTTGGATTAAGAAAAAGATATAAAACTATAAGCAATAGTATTTCTTATCAACCAGCTCTTTTCAATTTCCTATATTAAATTATAAAATGTAATTTAATAAGAAACTCATAAACCATAATAAGGTGTATAGATAAATGTATATTACTTATGTAAGTATGCACCTATGGAGGTATGTATGTAAGCATGAATTGAATAATTTTGCCTCTTCAATAGTTTAAGAAATTTAAGTAGGTAGGTATGTATGTACCTAATTAAAAAATTAAGACCATACAATTTAGATAAATATGCCAATATGTAGGTATGTAGGTATGTATATTAAATACGTAACAGGGATAGGTATAATAACTAGATATAAAAAAAATAAATCATGTTCATACCTGATTTGCCGATGTAAATTGTTTATTTTAAAACCAATAATTGCATTAAAACAGGTGCAACAAAAATTAATTTAACAACAAGAGGCCACTAAACACTTGACACCCTCCTAGACCTCACCTAGTCAGGCAGAACAGAATACGAAATTACGAACAGCAACAGCAAGAGCAAATCAGCAACAAACAACAGAAAACAGACCAAACGGCGCGACGGCGTTCAAGTTTAAAAAATCAGCTGTTTACATGGAAAAAGCTCCATAAATAAAAAGTGCTACCAGAAGAAAACTGTAGATGTACTAAAACAAATATTGGGCGGGTTCGGCTGCGTATCTTTAGCGATCCAGATCTGTTTGTGTTGTTGTAATCCCTGATGCAAAAACAACTCAAGGTATCTGAAATTTTTTGGATTATGAATAGCCTATCCATAATCCAAAACATTGCTCGCGTTCCGATGTTTATTCGCTATGTTATCTAGTTATCCCAAAAATGTTGAGATAACTTGAGTTGTTGTTGCATTAGCGGTCATCAGCTGTTTTTTAACATGGGCTTACAACAACACAAAGCTATCCGGATAACTGAGAATTAACATCGGAACGAGCCCATGATTCATCGCGTTCGGCCATCTAACCGATAGGCTATCCATAATCCAAAAAAAATTCAGATACCTTGAGTTGTTTTTGCATCAGCTGACATCAGCTGTTTTTTTTACAAGGATCACAACAACACAAACGAATCCAGATCGCTAAAGATACGTCAGCTGAACCCCCCCATTGTGTTCTGCCATCTAATAGCCATTCCACACTCACCCACTGAGTATTAACACAATAGGGGTATTCACGATCTGGTGCAACAAGCCTAGTAAAATTGTAAAATTTTATTTTTTTACAATCGATCGTGAACGCACCTCTTTTATCTATAGTTACACTGTAGCAAACTCACAAAATTTCACAAACAAATATCAGCTGACAATAAAGAATGACATTTGGCGAGCTATACAAGCGCAAACTTTACTATGGTGTATTTTTCTTTTACAATAGGGTTGGAGTATAGCAAAAGTGTAAAAGTGTAAGTAAAAGAATTTGACATTCAGTATATTTTGTTGTTGTAGTGCAAGAAAGTGTTACACTTTTACACTTTTGCAATGATACAAGACCAGTTACATCGGATCGTGAATACCCCTAATATGTCAAAAAAGTGTGAAGAAAATCATAAATATGTAATATCCCAAAACAAAATATGAAATATCATCACACACAAATTGACAGTGCATCTGACACGATTTGACATATGTTTATACCTGAAAATATTTAGGATCGGTTCTAAAACGATCACACAATTCTATCCCACTTGAGCGTTTAAGGTTATGGTGAACTTGATTTGTTTTGATGCAAGTCAGTGTTGCGGACGCCTGGCAAACTATCCTGACTTGATGCGGACTTCACCTAGAATACGAGAAAATAGAAATAAAACGATATTAATGAAGGAAACTAAACATAAAACATCCCTAAATAATTAGAAAATAAATAAAATAATAATTACATACTTACCATCCTTGTTCAATGCCTGTGTTTGTTTTTGTGTTGTCTGTCTGTTTTGTTTACTATCTGTGGTTGTTAAGAAGTGTCATAGCCAAAGATACAAAAATATAAATAGAGAGATAAGAGACTGATTGGAAGTATGAGCCTGTTTACACGACTCTTTTTTTGGTCGTGTCGTGTTGACGTTTACACGATTTGTTTTGGTTTGTCGTCTCTTGTTTCGTCTTTTTGACACAGTGGATGAAGGAGGTAGAAATGTAGGTAGAACTTTGACGTTTGTGACATGCTTACGATGAATAATATAATCTAGTTTTGTAATTATCTAATTGAAAGGGAGATAATAAAACATTATTATTTGATGATTAGCTGGGAATAAACTGGGTCTAAAGGTGATAGATAATAAATTTTAGCTACGAGCAATATTCGTTCATAGTTTATTTTCATGTTTCGGTCGTCGTCTTTCACGTTTACACGTGTCGTTTTTCTTGTCGATTAAGTAATACGTTTTTATTTATATTCGGGTCGTGGTCTAGTTACGTTTTGTTTTTGAGGAACGAATTCTAGTCCGAGTTTAAAAGTTTTGTCCAAAAGTTATTGTAAGCGTTAACTGTTATACTGAGGCGTAAGTGAAAAGAACTACGTTTTGAAGAGTTTGCTAGTAAATATAACTTAAAAATATAAACTTAATTTGTTGGGGTAAATTTGACAAAAATAAAAGTGTCGTCGACCCCACCTGTTGACGAATAGCTGCACACGTCTCTTATTAGTAATGTTGTCATTATTATTGAACATGCCCATCGTCCGAATTCGAAGATGAAAACAAAAAGAGAGGAAAATACAAGTCAGTTTTGGTTGTTAACCCATACTAAGGCAACTGGGGTAAATAAGTGTTCATGTATGTGTATTTTTAATTTGTTTGTGTTTGTTATTTTAAGTTAGGTGCTATACATAGAGATGTGAATCGGATGATGTTTTCCAGTTAGAGGAGAATCATACGATTTAGTTTTTTTTTGAAGAATTTTTCTATTGGCTTCATCGATCTCGGTAAAAGATCTATCTCTTTCTTTCGTGCTTGATTTTCTCCACATCTCCCGTAGAACAAGGTTAGGTACACTAGATTGTTCGACTACTTGTACACATATCCGGCAAGAGTTTGCATCCCTCAGTTGATTTAAACTATAAACGACTTAACGACCGAGTGATACACCCGTAGTTCGGAAAAAGTTTGAAAAAAAAACGAAAATTACTAAACAAAGAAATTAAAAAGACAAAGTCGGAAAAAATAAAATAAACTAAATGAAAAATGAATACGAGAAAAATTAAAAATAAATGAGTGTGGGTGCGTAACTTAACTTTTAAATCGGATTCAGTTAAAATTAAAGGTTAAGTTGTTTTTTTTAGAATCTGAATAGGTAGTGCCGATCAAATATTTTGATATCAAAATCCAATGAATCAATCTTGATTGAAATAATTCAAAGCGGTGAGTTTAAGATTAAAAATAAGTTTTATTGAAATGTGAAATAAGAGGTTGTTAACTTTTAGGAAAATTCTCGGCGGCACCTGATACGCATTCCAGTAAGGGCCGCCGCATGATTTTTTTTCAAAATATATTTTTGTGTCGTTCTTTTTTTGAATGAATTTTTGGGACGAATACCCATGTGAATCAACCTCTTTTGGAACAATCATCATTGGTGTGGATGATAATCTCTTGTCCAAGACACGTTGGTGCTGCTGCAACGTTTTTATCCAATCGAACCTGCTTCGCCGAACGCAGTTTCACGTGGATACAGCAAGAAGCCTCGTTTAATCCGCTGGTTAATTATCATCCATAAGAGGTCTGAAGAAATTCCGCATTGTCTTGAAAGATAAGTTCAGTGAGAAATTTGAAGCACTCCACTATACTATCTTCAAGCTTATTTGTGAGTTCCAGCTAAAAAGATACAAAAGATACAACTTAATTTTGTAAAGGAGCACAGGTATTTCATATATTTAAGTGATAACCTACAATATACCCTAGAAAGGAAGAAAACAAAAGAAGAACGTGAAGAAACAGAGTGTTTTAGCCAGTAACTTTGGTTATGAAAGTATAACCAATTTCAAAGATTGTTTATTTTTTGTTATTATATGGTTTATAATTTAATTGGCAAATCTGAAGTTGAAGTTTTTTGGTCTATTTGTGTTAAATTTTTCTTAAATTTTCTATATACATTTTTTAAGTTTTTTGATGTAAATGATAAGGTTTTGTTTCCTTGACTGTCGCTCGTGTGGTGTTTTTGTTCGGTCAGCATTGTTTTGTAAGTCCCCCTCCATTGAGCTCACTTGAGGATAGGGAAAAGCGTAAGGTGAATTAAGTCAAAAGTACCAAGAAAGGGGTACTATTTTGAAGGCCAGTGATAGTCCTGTTTTGAAACAGTCCATGATCATCTTTTGTTTGTTTTTGTTTTTGTATATTTTGTGTTTATTTTCAGATTTCATTGTTTAATTGATATGATAAAGCTATAGTTAAATTATATAAAATTTCATTACTTAAGTAATTGTATAAAATTTATAATTTTCATTAGTTTTCAATCATTTCCTAGTAAAATTAATTGATAATAAAACTTCAGCCAATGCCACTTTATGACGAAATCAAAGTTGTATTTCTTTGTTTTGAGTAATCGAAACATGTCTTATTGAAGACCATATTTCAGGGGTGCGGAAGGTAGCTGAGGTTCGGTGAAGATGGTATGATCCGAAACCGATCATCCACCATTTTGGGGGAATCCAAAAATGGCCGCGGATTCCTATGGTAGGGTGGGTAATGGCCTCACTGCAACAACATCCGCAGTGCCTTGGTGTGACGATAGTCCGTCCGTGGTCTTTCTAGTCCGACAATTTTTTGTTTCCTAGTTTTCCCCAGGCCTGATATGTGTTTTTGTTTGCAGGCGAGGTTAAGTTTCCGGGGGCAAGATCCCCCCCGTCCGACGAGCTGACGCCGTGCAATATGCAAGCAGGCCGCGTCCCCGGGACTTGACATTCCACCTTCCTTTTCCAAACTCTTCCTTTCTCTTTCCTACCTCTTCCTTTTCCTACCCCTCCACTTTACCGACATCCTCCTCTCCTCTTGCCCAATCGCAACAAAATGGCGCCCAACGTTGTTAAATGCAACAAAATGGCGCCCAACGTAGTTAAAACGCTTTCCCAACCTAGTTGGAACGTTTTTTTGACAATTTAGTTTTTGTCGTCTTAGTTTCAGTTCGTTTGTGTTGTGTAGTCCTCAACCAAACTTACTGTGGATTTTCAAACCTCGTAAGTCTTTATCAGGAAGGTCTCTGACGTACCTAGATAAATCGCGACGAGTGTTTGAAAATTCACAGTGACTGCGGTTAGTAAATATTAGGCGTTTGTCTGTTATTACTGGAGTTTTTGCAAAGGGCGTATGTCTGCATCAGGAAGGTCCCAGACGAACCTAGGTGTATCGCGACGTTCCTTTGCGAAAGCTTGAGTAATGTCAGATAGCGTATTTTAGTATCGTTTTCCCCTATTCCCATCCTTACTTTTTACTTTTCTTTCTAATTTTCAATTTTCCTTTCCTAGTCTTGTGAGTTTCTACTTGGACGATTGATTGTGCGTGACGTTAAGTCTAACATCATCGATCCAACATTTTTGTGAGTTTTACCTTACCGTTTCATGTCTTCTAGCAAGGTCCTTGAGACAGTCTAGGATTGCGGGAACGGTAGGGGAAAACTTTGTAATGTAATATGTTAGTGTTTCTAGTAGTTTTCCTTATTATTATCGTCACATCAGGGGTCAAGTTCGTCCGTCTGATGTCTTTTGTTAGCGATGTCGTAAGTAGGGTCATACCATGTCGCTAAGAAACCACCGAGTAGAAGCTACCTGAAGCCCCCCGTAAGATCATGATAAAACCTCGAATATATATAAAATACCTAATTCATCATAAATTTAGAACTCTGAAATAGAAACATTATTGATTTGCCTTTGAAAATTCAACCAACATTTTTATTGATTTTTCAAAACTACTGCCTTATTCCATATAACTTTTTGAAACGGGGTTAGTAAAATAACTACTTTCAAAACAATACTTAAAAACAATACCTATTATACATATTATATTCATAAATACTTAGAATTACCTACAATAAATCTTAAAACGTAAATTCTTAATAACTCATTTTTTTTGAAATCAGTTTATTTGTTTATCTGTTTTCGTTATTTTGTTTTTCTTTTTCGTTCAAGTCAAGTTTTTCTTACAAGTTTTAACTTTTTTCTTGATTAAAGAGGTTCAAAACATTAAAGTAAGAAAAATTATCAAATTTACGATCTATTAAATAATTTTTTTTGTTTCTTAGTAAATTAAGTTTTTTTAAACATCAAAAAAATCTTCGAATTTATATAGGAAACTTAGATAGTAAGTTTTGATAAGGTTTAAAGTTTATCCAGTTTTGTTTTAAGAAAACCTTGTTTTTGAAATACATCGTTTTTTTTATAATTTTCTTTGTTAGGTGTTTACTTTGTGCTTTGAATTTCTATTTATTTATTTATTAATCAAGTTTTTTTGTTTTCGTTAATCTTTAATTCAGTTTTTCTTACTAAAATTCTGATATTAGAGAATAGTTTCAAAAATAATTCTATTTTTTTTTTTGGTTAAATTCAGTTTCTTTTCTGAGGAAAAAATACTTTAAATTTTACGCAAACGTTAAGATTAGAACATATATTTTTGATTAATTGTTTTTCTTGTTTTCAATTTTGTTCTATCGTTTTCAAAAATACTTAATTAACTATATTTCAGTTCTTTTTTGTTATTTATTAATTTTTGGTTTACAATTTCGTTTTTTTTGTTTGAGTTTAAATTCATTTTTGAAAATTTTTAATTGTTTTTCAAAAGTGATTATTTACATTTTTTTTTGTTATTTATTAACTTTTTTCGTTCATTTAAATTTTTTTTTGTTAATTTATTTATTTACATTTGTTTTACAAATTCCTTTTTCTTCATTTATTGATTCATTTGTTACAAAATTAACATTTTTTGTTTTTCGACTTATTTGGTTAGTTTTTTTTTTCAAAACATATTTCGTTAACTTTACATATTTATTTCGTTTCGGTTTCGTTTTTTTGTAAGATTTTGGTTATTTATTTATTTTTTTTTGGTTACAAATAATATTTTGTTTGAAAAACTATTTTGTTAGTTTTGAAAATTAAGTTTTCTGATACATATAGAAAAAAAACATTTTTTTTCGAAAACTCACCTCTTTTTGTTGTTATTGATTTTGCTGTTGAATTCTTCGATTTGTTTATTTGGTTGATAAAGATTTAAAGTTGAAAATGGCACACACAAAGAAAGATGAACAGGATCGCATCAGCAAAATGATCAAAGAGGCTGAAATAGATGAAGCAAGAGTTACTAGATCGGCTACACAGAATTAAGGCACAGGTGCTAGGCACCAAATATTACATTCTCCTCTGATTAGTGATAGGCGCATCCGATCCACATCTCTTAATGTAGATAGTACTAACGTTCCACAAGAGCCCAAAATACCAGTGCTCACACGAGTTCTATATCAACCCCGTCTTACTGCAAAGTCAGTAATACGGGAGCGGCTTCTTTACCACCTCGGCAAGAGCATTTTGGTTTTCACGACAGCACAGTTATAGGCCAAACATTGGTATTGAAAACGAAAATAAGCCCAAAATATACCATCCAACCGAGGTTCGATGAGAATACTCGAAATTATTGCTATTTGGAATCGTTGTTTAATTGGTATTTGTTATCTGTTATTTATTTACTCCTGTCCGGTTCTAATGTTATTTTATGCTCACGTAGTACCTGACCGTTTTCAAAACATTGTGATTTTATCCACAATCCAAAAAATGTTTCGTATTAGTATTCAGTAGTCGTGGATAAACATTTTCAAAAAAAAAATGATAAAATAACTATGAAAATCGAAACACCCTTTTTTTTATTCACCCAGTACCTGATGACTTTGAATAAAAACAAAGTAATTTTATAGATTTTAGTATATATTTTATTAATCGCATGCTTTTAGTATTAATTGTTACTTAATGTTATTTATTTTATTTATTTATTTTATTAATTGACGCTTAAATTAGTTAACTAACTGTGATAAACAAGCATCTGTGATTTCTAGATATAAGTTACTAACCACTTAGCTTGCTGTGATATTTTATTAATTTTATTTCTTATTAAGACTGATAACCTTACTAATTTTTAACAATCTGTGATATTTTTGTATAATTTTATTTTAGAATCTGTGATATTAGCTTTAACTTTTTTTGAACTGATATCTACTTTTCTAAATTTTTTTAACTCTAGGTTAAGTAACTTTTTATTTTAGAATCTGTGATATTAGCTTCAAGTTTTTTTTTGAACTGTGATACTAGCTTTAGTTTTTTTATACCACTTTTAGTTATTTATTATTTATTTATTTATTTATTTGCATTTTTCCACCTTTTTGTATTTAATTGCATGCTTATTGTTATGTGTCACTGGCTAAAAACCACAACTTTTCACTAAGTTTCTAAAACAATAACAAGACAACTCACCGGTTTCATAAAATAAATGTAGATGAGTTAGAGCCGTTTGCTCATACGATACTTAAAGCGTTTATGTTCTACTTAAAAATCTTATGTTCTACTTTTTCTTCTGCGTAAACTGTCACATTAGCCCTTATGTTCTACTTAAGTATTTAAGTTTCGTTTCAGCAAATGGGCCTTAAATACTAGCTGCATCGATATGTAGGTCACCTGCAGCATCTCTTCCTCAGCCACAGCTGATTGTTTTTTTTTGCAGGGTCGATTTGGTTGAGGGGTCGTTGACCTCGCGTTCATTCTGAAATTTTTTTCGGAAAAAGCATTAGGACGAGTAAAGAAGGCTATAGGTAAACGGTGCTTACTTGTCTTGTTCTTGTTATAATGGGCGCCGGTGATTGTGAAGGGAAACAAAAATAATTTGCAGCAACCAGGAACTTTCTTTTGCCCGGCTGACCGTGGGTTTTTCCCCACCTTTGTCGTTATCCCATTTATACACCTGAAATTATTAGAACATTTGTTTACATGAAAGTATTAGAAAGAATATTTTGTTATTACTTACAAGTCTGTGGTATAACCTGCCTTTTTTTTGGGGCACGGCGTCTTTTTGGTGGTTCCGTTAATCTGCTTTCGGCATACGGACACTTTTCCAGGCGACCGAGGTTTCTGATTTTTGTTGCTTATTTAGAATATATCTAAATAAGCATCAAATTTTGTTGCGGACGCCTGGCAAACTATCCTGACTTGATGCGGACTTCACCTAGAATACGAGAAAATAGAAATAAAACGATATTAATGAAGGAAACTAAACATAAAACATCCCTAAATAATTAGAAAATAAATAAAATAATAATTACATACTTACCATCCTTGTTCAATGCCTGTGTTTGTTTTTGTGTTGTCTGTCTGTTTTGTTTACTATCTGTGGTTGTTAAGAAGTGTCATAGCCAAAGATACAAAAATATAAATAGAGAGATAAGAGACTGATTGGAAGTATGAGCCTGTTTACACGACTCTTTTTTTGGTCGTGTCGTGTTGACGTTTACACGATTTGTTTTGGTTTGTCGTCTCTTGTTTCGTCTTTTTGACACAGTGGATGAAGGAGGTAGAAATGTAGGTAGAACTTTGACGTTTGTGACATGCTTACGATGAATAATATAATCTAGTTTTGTAATTATCTAATTGAAAGGGAGATAATAAAACATTATTATTTGATGATTAGCTGGGAATAAACTGGGTCTAAAGGTGATAGATAATAAATTTTAGCTACGAGCAATATTCGTTCATAGTTTATTTTCATGTTTCGGTCGTCGTCTTTCACGTTTACACGTGTCGTTTTTCTTGTCGATTAAGTAATACGTTTTTATTTATATTCGGGTCGTGGTCTAGTTACGTTTTGTTTTTGAGGAACGAATTCTAGTCCGAGTTTAAAAGTTTTGTCCAAAAGTTATTGTAAGCGTTAACTGTTATACTGAGGCGTAAGTGAAAAGAACTACGTTTTGAAGAGTTTGCTAGTAAATATAACTTAAAAATATAAACTTAATTTGTTGGGGTAAATTTGACAAAAATAAAAGTGTCGTCGACCCCACCTGTTGACGAATAGCTGCACACGTCTCTTATTAGTAATGTTGTCATTATTATTGAACATGCCCATCGTCCGAATTCGAAGATGAAAACAAAAAGAGAGGAAAATACAAGTCAGTTTTGGTTGTTAACCCATACTAAGGCAACTGGGGTAAATAAGTGTTCATGTATGTGTATTTTTAATTTGTTTGTGTTTGTTATTTTAAGTTAGGTGCTATACATAGAGATGTGAATCGGATGATGTTTTCCAGTTAGAGGAGAATCATACGATTTAGTTTTTTTTTGAAGAATTTTTCTATTGGCTTCATCGATCTCGGTAAAAGATCTATCTCTTTCTTTCGTGCTTGATTTTCTCCACATCTCCCGTAGAACAAGGTTAGGTACACTAGATTGTTCGACTACTTGTACACATATCCGGCAAGAGTTTGCATCCCTCAGTTGATTTAAACTATAAACGACTTAACGACCGAGTGATACACCCGTAGTTCGGAAAAAGTTTGAAAAAAAAACGAAAATTACTAAACAAAGAAATTAAAAAGACAAAGTCGGAAAAAATAAAATAAACTAAATGAAAAATGAATACGAGAAAAATTAAAAATAAATGAGTGTGGGTGCGTAACTTAACTTTTAAATCGGATTCAGTTAAAATTAAAGGTTAAGTTGTTTTTTTTAGAATCTGAATAGGTAGTGCCGATCAAATATTTTGATATCAAAATCCAATGAATCAATCTTGATTGAAATAATTCAAAGCGGTGAGTTTAAGATTAAAAATAAGTTTTATTGAAATGTGAAATAAGAGGTTGTTAACTTTTAGGAAAATTCTCGGCGGCACCTGATACGCATTCCAGTAAGGGCCGCCGCATGATTTTTTTTCAAAATATATTTTTGTGTCGTTCTTTTTTTGAATGAATTTTTGGGACGAATACCCATGTGAATCAACCTCTTTTGGAACAATCATCATTGGTGTGGATGATAATCTCTTGTCCAAGACACGTTGGTGCTGCTGCAACGTTTTTATCCAATCGAACCTGCTTCGCCGAACGCAGTTTCACGTGGATACAGCAAGAAGCCTCGTTTAATCCGCTGGTTAATTATCATCCATAAGAGGTCTGAAGAAATTCCGCATTGTCTTGAAAGATAAGTTCAGTGAGAAATTTGAAGCACTCCACTATACTATCTTCAAGCTTATTTGTGAGTTCCAGCTAAAAAGATACAAAAGATACAACTTAATTTTGTAAAGGAGCACAGGTATTTCATATATTTAAGTGATAACCTACAATATACCCTAGAAAGGAAGAAAACAAAAGAAGAACGTGAAGAAACAGAGTGTTTTAGCCAGTAACTCTGGTTATGAAAGTATAACCAATTTCAAAGATTGTTTATTTTTTGTTATTATATGGTTTATAATTTAATTGGCAAATCTGAAGTTGAAGTTTTTTGGTCTATTTGTGTTAAATTTTTCTTAAATTTTCTATATACATTTTTTAAGTTTTTTGATGTAAATGATAAGGTTTTGTTTCCTTGACTGTCGCTCGTGTGGTGTTTTTGTTTGGTCAGCATTGTTTTGTAAGTCCCCCTCCATTGAGCTCACTTGAGGATAGGGAAAAGCGTAAGGTGAATTAAGTCAAAAGTACCAAGAAAGGGGTACTATTTTGAAGGCCAGTGATAGTCCTGTTTTGAAACAGTCCATGATCATCTTTTGTTTGTTTTTGTTTTTGTATATTTTGTGTTTATTTTCAGATTTCATTGTTTAATTGATATGATAAAGCTAAAGTTAAATTATATAAAATTTCATTACTTAAGTAATTGTATAAAATTTATAATTTTCATTAGTTTTCAATCATTTCCTAGTAAAATTAATTGATAATAAAACTTCAGCCAATGCCACTTTATGACGAAATCAAAGTTGTATTTCTTTGTTTTGAGTAATCGAAACATGTCTTATTGAAGACCATATTTCAGGGGTGCGGAAGGTAGCTGAGGTTCGGTGAAGATGGTATGATCCGAAACCGATCATCCACCATTTTGGGGGAATCCAAAAATGGCCGCGGATTCCTATGGTAGGGTGGGTAATGGCCTCACTGCAACAACATCCGCAGTGCCTTGGTGTGACGATAGTCCGTCCGTGGTCTTTCTAGTCCGACAATTTTTTGTTTCCTAGTTTTCCCCAGGCCTGATATGTGTTTTTGTTTGCAGGCGAGGTTAAGTTTCCGGGGGCAAGATCCCCCCCGTCCGACGAGCTGACGCCGTGCAATATGCAAGCAGGCCGCGTCCCCGGGACTTGACATTCCACCTTCCTTTTCCAAACTCTTCCTTTCTCTTTCCTACCTCTTCCTTTTCCTACCCCTCCACTTTACCGACATCCTCCTCTCCTCTTGCCCAATCGCAACATCAGGAAGCAAAATATGAAAATCATTTTCATCACACAAATTTGGAAGTTGTATGAAATTCCTTCCCACATTTTTTTCTCACATGTGTTTCATGTAAACATATCACCCGATTTTGGGAAAAATCGGGTGGTGGAAATGCCGACTAAGTCAGTTAACTACTAAGTAAGCTCTTACTCTTTTGACAGCAAATGTTACGCATCCGGTTTTGGTCGTCCGGCAACGTATCGGATTCTCTCAGATACGTTAAGCGATAGGCTTAAAGTGCTCGCTCCACCTGCCATGAACGATGCCAAGATTATGAACATGTCTAATAAAAACCAATTGAGAAAGAAAAATCCATGTCTTGTCAACGATATGTTGAAGAAAACCAACTTTGACATGAACGCTGTTCAAAGCTTGCCCATGAGATTTAAAAATTCTCGTGCGTGTGAGTTTTTTTCTGTTTTTTGTTGTATCTAGAGGTAGCTGGATAGTGAAAAAGCCTCTTTACTGTTATCTGGAATCTAAAGGCCGTGTATTATTGCAAAAGATAGAAGTAGGGGTGAGAGAGAAATGAAACGACATGACATGATTTGCCCAACGATAAAAAATCTGCTGATTGTTGATTGGATTGTGGTTGTGATGTTGAGCATCTGTATGGTCTGTGGAGTTGTGGTGTAACCAGCCGAACGCGACCATTATTTTAGTACTCCAACTTTATTTTGGCACTACTTTTTTAAATCAGCTGCTTCAGTTTGTTTTGGTCGAGTATATAACGAATTTGACTTTTCTTACGCTTAACGTTATATACTTGTTGTCAACTTGAAAAATTCGACGGAATTCATGGCGTTTGTTTTTCATAATTAAAAAACCGCAATTAAAAGTCCAAAAACATTCTTAAAAAACCCAAATCGTCAATCCATTTAATATATGGACTATGTGAATTGTAAAAGTTTACTACAAAATTATGCTGTTTGTATAATTTCCAGTGTTTTCAATTACTTAACCTAAAAAAAAAAATATGTGAACTAGACAAAGATTGTTATTAAATTTTATAAAACAAATCTACTTTATTCAAAATATTTATATTCATATAAACTGCATCTAAACAAATATTTAACTGTTCAAGCAATAAGCTCAAAAATGTCTACTTCGATTGTCCAACAATTCGTAGCGGGGCTTAAATCCCGTCATCGCGAGGTACAGCATAAAGCTGCTCAGTCCCTGTTTCTGTACGTAAAAACCGAATTGCGCGAAATGTCCCAAGAAGAACTGGTACAGTTTTTTGATGATTTCAATCATCATATATTTGATATGGTCCTGAGCACGGATATAAATGAAAAGAAAGGAGGAGTTCTTGCCATAAGTAAGTTTGCTAATAAATACCTATTATCTGTTTTTAAGTTCTAATATAAAAATTTTGTGTGGTTTGATTCAATAAATAGAATGCTTGATTAGTGGTGATGTTGTGAACACAACAACTCGCATATCGCGTTATTCAACAAATCTACGAAATTTATTGCCTTCCAATGATGTGTCGGTTATGGAGATTGCTGCAAGAACTCTAGTTAAATTGGCTTCCCTACCTGGCTCCAAGGGAGCTGAATCATTTGATTTTGATATAAAAAGAGCATTCGAATGGCTCTCTGGAGATAGGCAAGAGGTATGAAATTAAATTTGTACTTTGTATTTTAAGTGAATTTTAAATACAGGTTGCGATTATCATTTTGATTTTAATAATAATTTAAATGAAATAACAATCCATCTAAAGCAAGTAAAATATATACAAATCCATATATACAAGCACAAACAATTTATTCTTGTGCTTCCAAAATAATGCTGCATCTTGTTCCCCTTTTATTGTTCCTAATCCTCTAGTATAGATCTTTGTATTTATGTATCTTGGTAAGTTAGAATCATATAAATTGTAGATAGCTACGACAAATAGAGTTATTTTTTCTGAAACTCATTTTAGCTATGAGCAGACGGCATGTAAAAGTCACGTACGTTTGTGACTCTGACGTAGTTTTTACGAGCACTATATGCGACACGAAGACTTCACATAAGTTAGTGAATTTTTTGCATATTGTGTGAACACCTTCTCATATAAATTGAGACAGTTGCGAGCATTTGCGATCATCCCAAGCATTTGGGATGTCCCGAAAATACATCAGATGCTCCCAAATATGCGTGCTTATCAGTTGTAGTTCTTCTTTTTTACTAGTAGTAGTAGAGTCAAACCCAAATAAAGTGTACAAAATTCGATGTAAAAAAACTTAAAACTTTTGTAGACTAAATGCAATTAATAATTCTTCTACTTGGCTGATCTATTTCAGAATTTGTATTAATTTTGTTTAATAAATTTTTTTTTCATTGAAAAACACTAACTAATAATTTGTCCCTAGTATCGCCGTCATGCTGCAGTTTTTATTCTTCGTGAACTGGCCCTGGCTATGCCAACATATTTCTACCAATCCATATCGACATTCTTCGATAACATCTTCTATGCCATCTATGATCCAAAACCAGCTATTCGAGAATCTGCAGGAGAAGCTCTACGTGCAGCCCTCATAGTAACATCCCAACGTGAAAATACAAAACAATCGAGCAAACCACAATGGTATAAGATTTGCTTTGAAGAAGCTGAAAAATGTTTCGCTATCGAGGCTCCAGTTTCTAAGGAAAAAGGAATAACCCGTGACGATCGTATTCATGGTGGCCTTATTGTTTACAATGAACTATTTCGCTGTTCGAATTCATTGTGGGAACGTCGATACAGCACTCTAAAAAACCTTCAACCCGAATCGTATCCACGCAAGAATTATGTCGATAACGGTGTTACAGCTATAGTGCCACGCCTCAAAGCACCTTTCATTGAAAAGTTGGGCAGTACTCAAACGCATTTGGAGCCAGAGCATACAGCGTTGAAATTTTGCGGTATGAATGTTCAAGAGTCCGCACATAGTCGTCAGATTTTAGTTGAAAATTACAGTAAAATCTGTGAAAATGTTCTGGACCAGCGTGTGTCGAAGTCTGTTCATGTACAACAAGGCCTGCTCGAGGTCTTGCCCAGATTGGCTGCATTTAATCGTGAGGTATTTGTTCTAAAATATTTGAAGCCGTCCATAAACCATCTGCTGGGTACACTGCGAGGAAAGGAAAAAGACAGAAACACTGCCTACATAACAATTGGCTATATTGCTGTGGCTGTTGAAAAGGATATCGATCCACATTTGAAAAATATTATGGATGCTATTAAACTGGCACTTCCATCTAAAGACACGCCAGTCAAACGCAAACCTACTATTGATCCAGCAATTTTTACGTGCATTACTCTGCTAGCAAATGCCGTCAAATCGGGAATTATCAAAGACGTGACCATGATTCTAGAGCAAATGTTTTCGACTGGCCTTTCGCCAGCTCTTACTGTCTGCTTAAGGGAATTGGCTGACAATGTTACAGATCTGAAACCCCAAATAGCTGATGGATTGACTACTGTACTTTCGCAGGTCCTAATGAACAAGCTTCCTACTGGAATGGGAACACCAAAGCACAACCTCAGTGCACCATTTGCTTCTCTTACTCTTACCGATTCTAGTCAGCAGGATGTTCCAACGATTATTCTCGCGTTAAAAACTCTTGGCAGTTTCAATTTTGAACAGCAAAATATGTTGGATTTTGTTCAAAGGTAATTTATTAAAAAAAAACAAGAATGAGGCTTTTCAGCATATTTGTTGTTTTTTTTTTAGGTGTGCTGATCATTTCATCAACCATGAACAACAAGGCATTCGCCTAGAAGCCGTTCAAAGCTGCACTCGTCTACTAAAGCTTGCAATTCAATCGTCTGAATCGCAGTTTGAAAGTTCCAAAACCCTCAGTGAGACTGTTTCTCATGTTTTGGAACGTTTGCTGATAGTGGCAATCACTGATATTGATTGCAATGTTCGATTAAGGGTTCTTCGTTCGTTGGATGAAACTTTTGACGCCGAGCTAGCTCAACCCGAATCGTTAAGCGCTCTGTTTGTAACTTTAAACGACGAAGTGTTTGAGATACGTGAACTAGCCATCGTGACCATTGGTCGGCTGTCGGCAATGAATCCAGCTTATGTGATGCCCAAATTAAGAAAAACTCTTATACAACTATTGACCGAGTTAGAACATTCAGGAATGAGTCGTAATAAGGAGCAGAGTGCAAGAATGTTGGATCATTTAGTTATTAGCACACCTAGGTGAGTGTTTTCATACAAGAAGGTACTAAAATTGTGGCAATATATTTTAATATTCTCATTTAAGGTTAATATCTTCTTACATGCGTCCAATATTGACAATTCTTGTGCCGAAACTTCGCGAACCAGATTCTAATCCTGGTGTTATTTTAAATGTGCTCCGGGCAATAGGCGACTTGGCCGAAGTTAATGGAGGTTCGAATGAAATGGAACGTTGGGCTGATGACTTGTTGTCCATTCTCCTGGAAATGCTTGGTGATTCTGGAAGTCCGGACAAACGTGGAGTAGCTCTTTGGACTCTTGGTCAGCTAGTTAGCGCAACTGGCCGTGTAGTATCACCTTATCATAAATATCCAGTTCTAATTGATATTTTGATTAATTTCCTCAAAACTGAGCAACGTCGATCGATCCGTCGTGAGACAATTCGTGTTTTGGGCCTCTTGGGAGCCATGGATCCTTACAAACATAAAATGAACAAAGGGCTAATCGATAGTCAAAAAGATAATATTTTAATATCCCTGTCTGACTTTAAGGGTGATGAAAATCAAGATATTTCAACGGCAGAACTTTTGGTCAATATGGGGAACCTCGATGAGTATTATCCAGCCGTTGCAATTTTCACCCTCATGAGAATTCTGCGAGACCCGACTCTTAGTCAACATCACACAAGCGTCGTTCAGGCAGTAACATTCATATTTCAAAGCCTCGGCATAAAATGCGTTCCTTACCTAGCTCAGGTTTTGCCAAATTTGCTTGAAAATGTTCGCATAGCTGATATGAATTTAAGAGAATTCCTCTTCCAACAATTGTCGACTTTGATTGAAATCGTCAAACAACACATCATCAGCTACATGGGTGATATTTTCAAATTAATCAAAGAATTTTGGACTATCAACACACCCCTCCAGCCCACTTTGATCAATCTAATAGAAAAAATTGCTGTCGCCCTGGGATGTGAATTTAAAAACTACCTGTCCCAGTTGGTGCCTCAGATATTGAGGGTGCTACAGCATGATAACTCTAAAGATCGTATAGTGACAATTAAGCTTTTGCAAGCACTGCAAAAGTTTGGCAACACTCTGGATGACTATCTGCACTTGATAGTTCCACCGATTGTAAAACTTTTTGACGCTCCTTATGTCTCTTCGCAGGTGTCGTCGGCTGCTATGGAAACTATTGACAATCTTGCATGGATATTGGATTTTAATGATTTCTCTTCGAGGATTATTCACCCCCTGGTGAGAGTGTTGGACATTAATCCTGATCTAAGGGATCAGGCCATGTCAACTCTGCGTTCGATGGTGATACAATTGGGCAAGAAATACCTGGTATTTGCACCGTTGGTCAATCGCTCCATTGTTAAGCACCGCATTGTCGATTCTAAGTATGAGAAGCTCTTGACAAAAATTCAAAGCAATACAACAATGTGTTTGGACGATGAGTTCCACACACGGCAAGCAAAGTACAAGAGCACTGATGTATCCATGAGTGATGTGAATACAACAATAAAAAAATTGCATGTTTCAGCAAGTGATCTTCGAACTGCTTGGCAGGTTACCAGACGGGTTTCCAAAGACGATTGGGTTGAATGGCTCAAAAGATTATCGATTGGTTTGCTAAAAGAATCTCCTTCACCTGCGTTGCGTTCTTGTCGAGCTCTAGCTCAGAATTATGAGAAACTTTTAAGAGATTTGTTCAATGCAGCATTCATCTCTTGCTGGACCGAGCTTGAAAAGGAGCATCAAAACGAGCTAACTCAGAGCTTGTGTCAAGCTTTGGAGGTCACCGATATGCCAGAGATAACACAGACAATTTTGAATCTTGCTGAATTTATGGAGCATTGCGATATGCCGCCAATTCCCATCGAAACCAAATTACTAGGCACTCGTGCTATGGCGAGTCGAGCGTATGCAAAAGCTTTGCATTATAAAGAGGACGAGTTTTTACGACAAAATGATCGCCACGTCTTTGAGTCTCTTATCTTGATAAACAATAAGCTACAACAGAAGGAGGCTGCCGAGGGTCTATTGACAACTTATCGCAATGAAGCGAATGAGCTTAAGGTACAAGGTAGATGGTATGAAAAGTTGCATAATTGGGACCAAGCTCTAAAGCACTATTCGGAGAAATTGCAAGTAGATTCCACTGATTTAGAGGCGCGATTAGGTCATATGCGATGTTTGGAGGCTCTTGGCGAATGGTCTGAGTTGGGTTCCGTTGCTAAACAAGACTGGGAAACCCTTGATAACGACGGCAAGTCGCGTGCAGGCCATTTAGCAGCAGTTGCTGCTTGGGGCTTGCAAGACTGGGAGGGAATGCAGGAGTATGTTAAGTGTATACCTGAAGAAACTCAAGATGGCAGCTTCTATCGAGCAGTCCTGGCTGTTCATTATGGCGACTTTGAGACTGCACAACGTCTGATAGATGAAACTCGGGATTTACTTGACACTGAGTTGACTTCAATGGCTGGAGAGTCATACGAACGGGCGTATGGGGCAATGGTTTGTGTTCAGATGCTGGCTGAACTGGAAGAAGTTATTCAATACAAGCTTATTCCGGAACGTCGTGAGCCCCTCAAGACGATGTGGTGGAAACGATTGCAGGGTGGACAGCGTTTAGTTGAAGATTGGCGAAGAATCATCCAAGTGCATTCGTTGGTGGTGAGTCCCCAAGAGGATGTGCATACTTGGTTGAAGTATGCTTCTCTCTGTCGAAAGAGCGGATCCTTGCAGCTTTCACACAAGACACTTGTCATGCTCCTCGGTTCGGATCCTTCAAAGAACGCAACTGATCCGCTGCCATTCAACCAACCCCAAGTAACTTACGCCTATGCAAAGCATATGGCTATGTCGGACAATATACAAGGAGCCTACGAACAACTTAGTCGTTTCGTCAATACATTCAGTGCTCAATGCAGCTGCATCCCGGAGGACATAAAAAAGGACGACATGCGACTTCTGGCTCGTTGTTATTTGAGATTGGCCATTTGGCAAAATAAATTACAAGGCATTCAAGACCCTGCTGCCGTACAAGGTGCTCTGGAATGCTTCGAAAAGGCAACGGAGTATGATAAGAACTGGTACAAAGCCTGGCATCTTTTTGCCTATATGAATTTCAAAGTTGTGCAGACCCAAAAGCAACAACTTGAAAGCAATCCCACTGGAATGACTGAAGTTATGCAGTTGCAGAAGGAAAAACTCATTATTGAACAGTATGCTGTGCCTGCAGTACATGGGTTCTTCCGTTCCATCAGCTTGGTCAAAGGAAACTCCCTGCAAGACACCTTGCGCTTGTTGACTTTGTGGTTTGACTATGGACAGTACTCGGAGGTATATGACGCCCTTCTGATCGGCATGAAGATCATAGAGATCAACACATGGCTGCAAGTGATTCCGCAGCTTATTGCTCGAATTGACACTCATCGAAATTTAGTGGGACAGTTGATTCATCAGCTTTTAATCGATATCGGCAAGTTCCATCCGCAAGCATTGGTGTATCCTCTGACGGTAGCCTCAAAATCAGCTTCAGTTGCTCGTAAAAACGCGGCATTTAAAATTCTCGATTCCATGCGAAAACACTCTCTAACTCTTGTCGAACAGGCGATGATGTGCAGTGAAGAACTGATTCGCGTAGCCATCCTTTGGCATGAACAATGGGCAGAGGGGTTAGAAGAAGCATCGCGTCTGTACTTCGGCGAACGAAATGTGAAAGGAATGTTCGAGATATTGGAACCGCTACATAATATGCTCGATCGCGGACCACAAACATTGAAAGAGACTTCGTTTAGTCAGGCCTATGGACGTGATCTGACCGAAGCCTACGAATGGACCCAGAGATATAAGACTTCTTCGAACTGGATAGATCTTGATCGGGCATGGGACATATACTATAACGTGTTTCGAAAAATATCAAAGCAGTTGCCTCAGTTGACTTCATTGGAACTGCCCTACGTCAGTCCCAAGTTGTTGGCCTGTAAAGACTTGGAGCTGGCTGTTCCTGGCAGTTATAATCCAGGTATTGTAATATTGTAATGATTATCAATATCTTAAGTTAAAATTAAAATTTATATTCTTTAGGTCAAGAACTGATTCGCATTAGCCACATAAAGACGAACCTCCAAGTGATAACATCCAAACAACGACCTCGCAAACTTTGTATTCGAGGCTCCAACGGTAAGGATTACATGTATCTGTTGAAGGGCCACGAAGATTTGCGGCAAGATGAACGTGTAATGCAGCTATTTAGTCTAGTTAACACTTTACTACTTGACGACCCGGATACGTTCCGACGCAATTTGACTATTCAGCGCTACGCCGTTATCCCGTTGAGCACTAATTCTGGACTAATTGGTTGGGTTCCGCATTGCGACACGCTTCACACTCTCATTCGTGACTATCGGGATAAAAAGAAGGTTCCTCTTAACCAGGAGCATCGTACAATGCTCGGAATGGCGCCGGACTATGATCATTTAACCCTAATGCAAAAAGTCGAAGTATTCGAGTATGCTTTGCGTCAGACTCAGGGTGATGATTTGGCAAAGTTATTGTGGCTGAAGAGTCCATCCTCAGAGGTTTGGTTCGAGCGACGCACTAACTACACTCGATCCCTTGCAGTTATGTCAATGGTCGGATACATCTTAGGACTGGGAGATCGGCATCCATCAAATCTTATGTTAGATCGTATGAGTGGCAAAATTCTTCACATTGATTTTGGCGATTGTTTCGAAGTTGCCATGACCCGCGAGAAATTCCCCGAGAAGATTCCCTTTAGGTTGACTCGCATGCTGATTAAAGCAATGGAAGTGACAGGTATCGAGGGTACTTACCGGCGCACATGTGAGAGTGTTATGGTTGTGCTTCGTCGCAATAAGGACAGTTTGATGGCTGTACTGGAGGCCTTTGTCTACGATCCATTGCTAAATTGGCGTTTACTAGACACGGATAAGAATCGTCGCTCTAAGGCAAACAACGATGGAACAACCACAATTGGAAGCCTTACCACTGGTGATGACGATGAATCAGTTAGTATGCTAAGAAGTCAGTCTAACGCCAAAAAACCATTTGAAACAGGCATGGGTATTGTACCCAACAATACCCAAATGGTGGCCGAAGTTACGAATTCCAAAGCCCGTCTAATTGTTGGTCGTGTAAAACGTAAGCTTACGGGAACAGATTTCCAAACGAAAAATGCAGTTACTGTGCAACAGCAGGTTGACTTGCTTATCCAACAGGCGACAAATAATGAGAATTTGTGTCAGTGTTACATTGGTTGGTGTCCGTTCTGGTAAACAAGATAAAATGGGATACTGCAGTTTGCTTTTTAACCTTTTGAGGTTTTTTTTTAAGATTAATATTTTTTTAATTTACTTTAAGAAGTGTACTTTACTTTTGTACCGATCAGAAGTACATGCGCTCTAATCTATAAGTAAAAATTTTGTTTATGTATTGCTTTTTCAACTTATTATAGCTTTGTATCTATATTATTAATATACAAATACAATATTTAATAATCCAAGTATTTTTTTTTTTAATTAAAGAAAATATGTTTTGGCTCATAGCTTTTGATAATAAAAAATAAATTATAACATCCTCTAAAAAACGAACAACCCCATCTAAGAATATTTGCGGACAGAAGCCACTTATTTACTGCGTATCCCAAAACACGTTTTATTGTTTATCCATTGCCCGGCCTCGTATTATGAATTACCATTTTCGTTCAAAATCCATCGTTATCTTTAAATTTCGATTACGTTTTACAATGGTAATTTTTTTTAAACGATACTTGTTGATTTTACGATCGCTTTTTGTGGTCGTTTTTTTTGACAAAAGACTTTATGTATTGTCGCACTTTTATTGTTTGATGTTTGTGTTTAGATATGGAAATAATAACTCAACTTTTACACTTATGACAAAATTGTTTGTATATTTTTCGATTTCCTTTTTTCTCTAAACTTTTTTATATGTATTCATGTATATATATATTAGTTCCAGTTTACATAAATGTTTAAACTATCATTTCTTGTTCTCGTTTTTTTTTTTTTGTAAGCAATTTAAATACATTCTACTATGTATCGCATACATATATTTCAAGGAAGAAAAAAAAAAACAACGCTAATGATCCCCAGCACAAACAGCTAACCATTTTCTAATAGTATAGCCAAACTAAACAAAAAATGGGTGGTACAACACACAAATTTGTACAATGCCGGACTTTGCATTTATTGAACCTCAAAGTTTAAAGCTATAACAAAAAATATTCAAATTTTAAAGCTGAGCATTTCTTGCCAACTCTCAGACCAATTGAATAAGATCGATTTAAATAATTAAATAGAGGGGTGTGAAGGGTCGGGGGAATATCCCAAATCTGTTCGGCTTTTAGGAACAATAAAATGCAAAGTCCACCATTTTAAAAATATCTGTGATGTCTAAACCTTTTACTAAACTTCAAATACATAGATGATGTCTGTGTTTGTGTTTTGGGCCACTTCTAACATTACCAATTGAACGTAAAAAACATAAATAATAATTAAATTCCTAGCAAACCAAAAAAACAGATGAATTGTTTTTTTTTATATAAACGAATTGCATATAAAAATTAAAAAAAAAAAAAACAATTACATATAATTATATATTATTTTGAGAAAAAAATGATAACGTGCTTAGCTACTTTTATCAAATAAGTCCAATTGCTGCTGATTTTGTCTTTTATCTCGCTTCTCCCTCCGCCATGCATCGATTCGATCCTTCAGTTCTACATTTGGGATGAGCATATCTTCGGTGAGTGGTTGCCGATTGAAGGGATCCGTGCTGCTGTTTAGAAGATGGCGGGTGATTATAGCGCGATCCATTACCGTACCTGACGGAAGAACAACTGGATCAAGCATTAGAGTATCCATAAGAGGATCCTTAAACTCATCAGGCGCATCCGCGCATTCGTCTTCAGCTTGTTGGTTAGCAACTGCACAAGAGAAAGAAAATGAAATAGAAAATTTAAATTCTTTTTGAATACAAAAACAAAGTTTAACTTACCGTATGTGTCATGAGCTTTTGTAATCAATGCCCTAAACTTCTCCACTTCAATTGTCGATCGAATGCCTAGTCGTTCGATTCGATTTGCTGCATCATCGAAAAGATGCTTTTGAAATGATCGCTCGTCAGCGGCAAGCGCTTGCGCGAATCTATCACAGTCAAGATGTAAATATATGTCGAATATTTGGCCGAGTAGGCGTCTTGGCTCCCAACCATATTTGGATGGATTTCGGACTTTTAAATCATTGCACTTTGGCCCGCACAACTGCTGGAGATTAAAGTTAAGCATTGAACTAAGCCGATCAACAAGCTCGGCCCGCATAAAGGGCTCTTTAATATCATCCTGCGAATAAATTTAACATTTTTACATGAATAAACATTAAACATAGTTTTAGTTTAATTACTGTTAAATAATGAAACATTTCTACAGTTTCTCTGGCAAGTGTTAGATACGATCGACATTGTCGTTCATCTGTAGACAGCTGTGAGAGTCGAGTTTGTTGTTGTTCTGATCCCAGCTCAGCCCAAGCGCTCTCGTTCATCATCAGAACCTTTGACAAATAAAAATGTCATAAAGAAGTGCTTTTCGGAAAGAATGAGTCTCAACCAACCTGAGTCTGATGAATGCGTTTAAGATTCTCCAAACATTCATCTAGCAAGAATGTTGTGTCATTCATCAACATATTGACAAACTTAACAAATTGCTTGCCCGATTTAGATTCAGTTATCATGACCTGCCGGTGAATTGGACTATCCCACATTGATTTGAATAAATGACTTATATGATACCTGGAGTAAAATTCAAGTAAACTAAGAACGATCCAAACAGATAATTTAGATTCAAAAACTTACCTTATCGTAAACTTATCGTAAAATTCAGTACTTTGTCCAGTCGTTTCGATGTCTGTGTAGAATTTCATCAACGAACTGACCAAAACTGTTTGTGACAATTCATGATTCCACATCTAGAATAGAAAAAAAACACACACATTTGAAGAATCGTATCGTAAACGATATCGGGATTGAATTTACCAAAACATTCAATGACGAACTTGATGGAGCCAATGAGAACACAAATAGGACCTCAACTAATTTGGCAGTGACATATGGATTCTTTATACAATGCGGAGCACATACGCATGTTAGCAACCAAGTTATAATTGGATGATCGATTGCTTGACGGACTGCATTTTGGTCGGCTAGAGCATGCTGTAAGGCGAACAATATAAATTCGGCAATATCATCGACATACCACTCGGGCAGTGCGGCAAATGCATCAGTGGGCTTCATCAAAGGTGCATTAACTTTGGAAATAAATGGACCTTCGATTTTACGCCCTTCCATTTGGTACAATAGGAATTCACAAACAGTCGAATAGAAGTACATGCAAGACGTTATAAGTTTCGGATCCAAAAGACAAACTTCACTGCAGATTTTAGATCTAACAAAAAAGAAATCATTATATTTTTTTTTTGAGCAAAACACTTTCAGCAAAAATATTAGTCGAACCCCACATTTTCGTTTTCTTTTTTTGCATCAAACAACTTACCTATTAAGTTTTTTTAATTGCTTTAACCAACGATCTCTAAATTGTTTGTTACGTTTGGCATATGGAGTATTTTCCCAATGGGATTTGGTCTTGTCCAATTCGTCAATTAATTTCTGCAACTCCTTGATGGCTCTAGTTTTTTGTCGGTATCTCTGAATGGCCGGCATAAATCCTAAATGATGAGCTTGCAATGTTAGGAACCAACATTGAGTTTGGAAATTGGCATTGTGTTCCAAATCTTTAAAATCACGCTCAAGGAATTTTTTGTACTCATCCTCGGTGAATCGTAGTTTTGTATCATTTTCGATGTAAATCAATGAATTCGAATAAAATGGGAATAATGGATCGACACGATCTAATTTAATTTTTACTGATAACTGTTGCAGGACAACCATAAGATTGATGACAAAACCATCGCGAGCTAAAAGTTTCTCATCGGATGCGATCTGCACACGGCGTTCGTTGTGCAAAAGTACTTGGGAAATATATGCTAGTGTGATCGGACGACTATTAACATTAACTAGTAATGAATGGAACACTGTGTGCATAAGTGTTCGCATTGAGTGCAGTTGCTATGAATTAAACACAATTGTATAGACTTTTATGCAACGAATTTAGTCAAATTAAGTACTTACCAGTCTAAATTTACCCGATGTCACTGCCAAAATAGAACTTCTTCCATTTGTCTCTGCAAATTTAATATTTTCCTCGGCAAACATTGAGACAGATAAGAACGGCCCTAAGTAACTGCACTTGACAATCTCTCGACCAGCAATTTTCGTACAAATTTCTGGCAGGAAATTTGCCTGCTTTACCATTAAATCACAAATTGGTCGAGCATTTCCCACCTTAATTACAATCAAATTTGCCAGTGTCTGTATCTGATCGGTTTGCATGTAAGTCGTGCAAATGTTCCTTTGCATACCCATAAATAGTGCACGTAACAACTGTCCGAATATATACTCAAAATCAGCTGGGTACTTGTAGGCTTCAGTTACTAAGTCATGCAAGAATTCCTCAGGGCAGCGATCCTGGTATATTATTTCCAACAAATAAGACTGGTCCAAGTGGTATGCGGTGTGTTGATGGAGGGTATCGTTCAGAGCGAGAATACTGAACCGCATTAGAGATTGATGAATGAATGCCAATGTTGTCTTAAACAAGGGGTCCACTGTGAGATCGGGCCGGCTGCTGACGTTCTGATAATTCTTATAGCATTTAATCAGATACAAAATAACAGAAGTCTTCCCTTGACGCAAGGGTTTCAAGTATGGATTTAAAGGTTGCTGTTCGCTGGTAGTTGTGCGCGATGAGCTGGGTTGATCTGCTCTGGGTTCGGTTTCTGGTGTGCTGCTGGTAGCTACAACATTAGCAAGTATCTCCTGTACTTCGGTGTCGTCACTTTTGATCTTTTTCGGAGTCGAATATTGATCACAATTATCCGAATCAACTGAGTCTGGCTTTTCGTTGTTGTATATTCTCGTAACACATTCCATAAGAATTTCCGACACAAGTGTTTTGAAGTCGTAGCGTTTCTCAGGGTACATTTCAATTAGATTACCAACTTGTGCGCATATCAATTTGCCAATGCTATTGTCATTCCATGTGGCATTCAATATTTTTGATACATATTGTTCGATTTTCTCTTCGATGGCTTCAATAGCTGGGATCATTAAACATGATCCTTCAGTAACAGGTGATGTGTTTTCACTGGTTTCCATATTTTCAATGCCTGAGTCGGAATCTTTAAATTTATCATTACCATCGGTGGTTTTGCGACACGGGTGCATAGGGAATTCATCAGTTTCCATTTTTTGAACAGCATCGTTTAAAATTGATTTAGGCGTTGCGGTTGAAGTCGAAGTGGGTGATGTGCTGATTGATGGTTGAGTGTTTGCTTTACTAGTGTCCAATGACATTTGTAATGCATTTTTAACCAAGCGGGATTCTTTAGCCACATTCGTTGTACTACGGGGAGCTTAAAATGATAAATACTTGCATTAAATTGTTTACTTAACAAAATTTATACAAAAACATACTCTCTACTTGCTGAGGACTCTCAGTCTCTGCTGTACGTGGTGTTGTATTTAAACCAGCGGATAAGATGCGAAGTCTTCTGGCTCTTATCTGAAAAAAATATAAGAATAGTTTAATAATTTAAATAATGGTAAATAATTCAGTTGGAAAAAAGAGAAACGAATTGAAATTTGAAATAAAAATAAAAAAGGGAAATTGTTTTAAAGTAAAACTTAAAAATTTTTGTATTTTTTATTTAATTTAATTTTATTTTTATTTAACACAACATATAAATAATATTTCAAGCGACGCGTTTCGGATTATGTATCCATCTTCTGGCTTTTTTTTTGATGACTGATAAGATAAGACAAAAGACTAATACTAGACATCTAAGATATACCTAAGTAATGCTCTGATTATTTACCAGACATTTACATTTTGGGGGAGCGTTCATAGGTCTGTAGCCTTTACCTACTTGAAAATGTATAGCCCACTTAGATGGATCATTGTCGTGTGCACTTATGAGACTGAACCAAAATCTATGTGTTACTTTAAACTTAAGGAGATCATTGTTCATTTTTTTTCCGTAGATGTTAGGGTATGGTTAAGGCAATTTTTCGTTTTATTCGCTTCATTATTCAAATGCATGAATTAAAAATTCAAAAATGTAGAGGACTCTTTTTTATTGTACAACTGCAAAGGTACATATCTGTGCAAATGGTAAAATTATGTTGCGCATCTTGTTATATCTGTACTTGTTTTCGCTTTGAAAGTTTTGCTAAACTCAAAAGCCACATACCCGGTTTTAAAAATTCTTCTCGTGTTTGAAAGTTTAAACTTAGAAAATGGCCTTCCTAAGGTGAACACAAAAAAATGGGACCTTTTTAAAAAATACTTTTTTCGTTTGAAAGGTAATATTTCAAAGGTCACTATAGGGTTAGATATGTTAAGATGATTGTCGTTATCTGCATCTGAATATAATTCATACAAAATGCAGTACATGCTGTGAAGTATACATCAACTTAAATTGAACGTTTTTGAACAACTTGAATTTTTTCCTAATTAAGCCTTTTTTTGATATTTTTTTTTTAAATAAAGATAAGAAACAAAAGTAACTTTAGATTTCTCTGAATCGCAAGGTTCATGGTTCGCTCCCATATGACGGCAGAGTTTTTCAATTAATACGAGCATAACCAGACTAAGCACCACTAAAGGAGTCTGATGATCGAGGTGGCTCTCGTGCAATAGCTATAACTCCAGCCTATATACGTGGTGGTAACACACAAGTTGTTGTTGTTCATTCAAAATTATTCAATATAAATTGATGTATAATGCGCAGCATGCACTGCACTTGTGTGGATTTCCATTTACACACAAACCCAACTTAAACTTTAGATTTAGATTTTACAAAATTACAAAAAGCACAAAAATCACGTCATTTATTTATTTATATTTAAAAATGATGTTTAAAATCAATTCTAAAACATTTTTTTGGTACCATTTTCTCAAAAAATTTTCGACCGATTTGGATAAATGTTATACGGTTGGAATCACAAAATTAAACGCTGTAGGTCATTTTAGTAAGGTACATTTACACTGTCGATCACTGTGCACACTGAAAAATTAAATTTAAAAAAATTGTTCTTTACTTCAATTTTGAAATATTTTATAGCTAGCTTCTCAGTGGTGTCGCAAATTCGACAAGAGGGTGAGACTAGAAGTTAATATTTTAAAGTGCAATAGATATATGGGTGATGCCATAGAAAACGACCCTTTACGAAAAATCACAAAATAAGACTTAGAATTGAAAAAACGACCGTTAGACGGTTTTAAAAGATTGCATGTTTCATTTTAAAAGTGAAATTATCAATAATTTTTTTTATCGCCGCTTATTTCGCAGCTCGAACCACTTTGCAAAATAGGTCTCCAAAAGTCACTTTTTGTTATCAGAAGCTCAAAACCCTATTTTCAATAATTAAATGTTTCAAAATTTGAGAACTGGTGGTTATTTGCCCTTATGAAAACTCTAAGCACGTTTTCGTGTCATTTAATTATTCAATAGTAAATACAATTTTAGTTTTTAGGCAGTTGATTCATAAAGTGGTTAGTGTCACGCCCGTAACAAAAAAAATTATGTTTCATTACTAGAAGAAAAAAATTTGTTTCAATGTGATAATTTGGGGAAAAAAGGAGAATACTATGATCTACTGTCAGACAAAATTTCAAGACGTTGAAATTAATACTGACCGCGTATTTAAAATTTTAAGCCTATGTCACACCCGTAACAGGTTGGCATTTCAAATCATAATCTTTCTGTTTTTCAACTCAATTTTAGTTTTGTTGCTTATAGATATGAAATTCATGACGTAGGGATATAATTCTAAGAAAATCTACTTTAAATATGATTTGAATCGGCTTTAAGTGAAAGATTTCCCTATTTTAAAAGAAAGTGGAAAAATTCTCATTGAAGTGACAAAACTATTCACTTTTCAGTGAGAAAAACTTCATTTTTCTAGAAAAAGTGTTTCTGATATCATGTGAGAAATGATTATTCATCGATGACAACAATTTCCCGTCAAAATATAGTATATTATATTGTTTTAAGGCATACAAATCATGCTCGGTCACACCCGTAACGATGACCTGTCACACCCGTAACGTTTTCAATTAGAAATTTTGTATAGTTTTTCGTAGTTTTGGTTCTCATTTCTTAACTGAAACTGAAGATCAACTATCTAGGTAAATATTTGCAAAAGAATGATACAAACTTTTCATGCAATATTTTACACCAAATGGAAATTAGATATCTTAATCGCAAATCACCAGTTTTCTAAGGTCACACCCGTAACGCAACCAAATTGCATCCTATAACTGAACCACTAATTTTTCATACTTTAGTATACTATTTTTTAAAAGGGCTTCAGGTGTCCTATAGAATAGTAAAGTAATTATTTATAAATTGGGAATAGTATGTGAATAATTAATAAAATATGGAGTCTCACTGTCACACCCGTAACGATGGAAACACCCATATGTCAATTCGTTATATGTTGAACTCGTTGAAGTGATTATCTGTTAAACAAAGAATCATTATGAATGCTTTAGTATTTGTCTATAAGATAGTAAACAATTTAATGCCAAATTACTTAATTGATTATATAAAATTTATAAAAGACTTACAACCCTATACACTAAGAAATCGAAATGATTTAAGACTTCCTAATTTCCTAAATACAAATACACAAAATTCCCTTATATATAAAGGGTTCAAATTATTCAAATGAAACTAACTTAAATATATTTAAAAAAATGTTATAGAATTTGTAAAATCCCAGTATTAGTAAATTATCTTAAGTTAAAAAAAAATCAATTATGTAAAAAAATATAACCTATTGTCAATGTAAATAGTTTAAATTAGGGTTTGTTTCACAATGTTTGAATAAAGTTCTGATTAGATATCCGACACATAAATATTAGCACAGGGTAATAAGTCCACAGAAGAAAAATTCTCAATTATTGTCTTATGACCCAGCTGATTAAGTTGTGAATTCATATGCAATTTTGTATTTGAGAACATATGACCCTGCCTCAGAATTTATGTGTCGAATAACTAATCAGAACTTTACTCAGAGAATGTGAAACAGGCCCTTAAACTAAATAAATAAACTTAAACTTAAACTTAATAGGCTAGTTCGGGAAAATGAGATCTCAGAGGGCTCAGTGTCAAAAACTGAGCAAGCGAATCCAATATTTTCTTTCCTCAGTGATTTGACAGCAAAATTTCTTAGGAATCCTGTTCAAGAGACCTTTGGTGTGTTGATCCAATAACCATTTTTCTTGCCAAACTACAGAGAGTTTGACCTATGACAAGAATTGTTCAAAATTGAAATAAATTGATGTATTCAATGTACGTCAAGTTTTACATCTGTTTGACACGTATTTAGGAGGCCTGAAAAACGATTATTGGTTAAACACCTCAATAGCTATCATTGATATGACTTTGAACGTTTTGCAAATGCCTCGACTTTTTTAGGTCGTCGGCTTTTAGGCTTTTATTACATGCATACATATTTTTTTTAAATGAAGCAAAAACAAAAAAAACCGTATAGGTACATTAAAAAAAATCTTTTTGTTTAAAAGACCTAATATAGAAAATGTTTTAGGCCTTAATATTTTTAAAAATTTAAATATTGAGTTGAAATTTGAGAGTGAAATGGAATGCTTTAAGGCAAACCAGAATAATAGAAGAAATCTTTGCATATTTGGTAAATCAATTCAGATCAAAAGCACTCTATAATTTTTAAAACAATTTGATCAACTGCAACAAAAAGCAATTGAGCAAGGAAATTCATTCAAAAAATTCTTTCTTAGTTTGTTGGTAGCTCAATTGAGGAATTTTACTAAAGAGTTTGTCCTAATCGAGAACATTTTATCTCACAAATTTCGCTAGGCCAATAAGCTAGGAAGCTTACCTATTTGATAGGAAAACACCTATTTCATAGGAAAACACAGAAATGTTGCTGATATGAACTCTGTTCATATTTCTGAATGAAAGATATCTGTTTCTGAAGCCGTATTCGTTCATATTTCTGAAATTTTAGAAAACTTAACTGGCTAATTTTATTTTGATTGCTGTTGTCGATTCAGATTTTGATTTGTTATAAGTAGGTAGGTACCTATCCAAACGTTTTTCAACTTTCTTCTTAGGTTTATCTTTTTGTTCAGAATTGTTTTATCACTTCATTTCTTTGACAGATCAGATCATCTGTCTGACAAAAAGATGGAATATGTATTTTTTATGTTCACCAATAAAGAAAATTACCAAATAAGAAATAAAAATAAACACAAAGCTTTTAATTTTAAATTTAAGTTCATTGAACTTGATGTGATCGACCTCTATTCTTATTGTGATTCCACATAGAACACATAAAACTCAAGAAAGCAATTCAATTTCGTTCTTTCTCCACATCTTAACTCAACAAATTGATTGTTCTAGTAACCAAGGATAATATTTTTTTGAGTACACATAACGTGCAACACGCAGTTCCTCTTATCCCGCCCACACAAATATAATTTAAGTATTTATAAATTAAACAATCAAGAAGGTAATAATAAAGACTTACCTCTTCTGGTGATAGTTCACTCATTGTTGTGCTGCTGAAGCTTCTTTCTGCGTTTCCAAAATAAAGCACAAGGCTGGGTGGATGAGGACGAGAACTACACGAGTATAAGATATTTATAAGTTTGTTGCAGCTTCTTCTTGTCTCCTTTCGTCTTCTTCCGTCAGTCAGTAAGGCAGTTACGAACAAGTCACTGTTTATGTTTGTTTGGCAAATTGCCCCTTTTCAGCTGTTGTGAGAACTAGCTCTGCCTCTAAATCACAATGTCCTCTTTTTGTTTTTAAGCGATTGCTGCTTGTTGACCCAATCAACAATATTTTCGACAATGCGTCGTAACAAAGTGAAAATAATAATAAATGTTCAATTTACTCTAGCCTTTATTTAATGTCTGCTTCTTTTTTTATGTTATGCGCAAACTTCTTAAAAACCATAGATAATGCTCTTCCAAAGCGAACAACAAACCAGAGCTCTCAATGCGTCTACAAAGTTATAGGTTTTAATCAAAAACAACTAATTTCGTTCGTTTATTTGTGTTATTTTCCTCGAAATGAGTTTTCCCTGCCAAACAGAAAGAAAATACAAAACAAATAAATAATTTTCAGATTTTCCTGCGTTGCGAAAATGACTTCTTTGTTCTTGAAAATATGCGTTTTCTTTTGTATCTTGGAGACTGAATAAACTGAGATGGTAAAGACGATTTCTCTTTGACAAAAAATTAGGTATGTCGAGATCGAGATTAAAACAAAAAACAATAGCAAAATATAGATAAGTTTGCGCTTTACAAATAAACAAAATATAACTTCTAAACACTTTATATTCAGATTATGTACATTAATTTAATAATTTTTGTTAAAAATTTAATTTTTTTTAAATTTAAATTAAATCTAAAAATTCATTGATTTTCAATTCGCTGTGAATTTCGTTTTTACAAATATCATTTTTTCGACTTGCCTCGCCAAGGAAAAGAAATTGCAGTTAGCTTTTTCGAGACAAAAACAATTCAATTGATATTACTTTGATGGTACTTCTTTGTTTTGTAACTTAAATATGTTATTTCCGTATAATTATAGCGTTTTAATTAAATTTTATATAGAATAAATAATTTTCTGGGGATGTTTTAATCCACACTTTCCACTGGCAATTTTTTACACTTTAACTTTTCTTCTTTTAATTTTCTTTTTTTTGGGGATTTCTTCGACTTCGAGAGACTTTTCAGGTGAGGTATGACTGACTACACAAAAAAAGTAAAAAGCAAGCGAATTGAAGAAAAAATCAGTCGAATTCGCCTTGCGTTCAAAGTTGAACCTTGGAAATTGCTGAGAGCGTTCAGGTGACAAGGCAATCTACTTTTATATGACCCCTCTTACACGCGGAGTCTTATCCAACTAAACTTTGAAAGCAGCAAAGAGCCTGATTAACACGATTCGTTTTTTCGTTCGTTTCGTTTTTCGTCTTTTTGACAGGTACGTACCTTCATAATTACACACAACGAAAAAAATCTATACGTGATTTTGACGTTCAAAAATTTGAGGTTTATTAATAACAATTTAAAATATTTTTAAATCACTTCTTTTTCAAATTTATACCTATTTAATTATGAAAATCAATTTTATAAGCACCCCATCTCTACTCATTTGTCAAATCATAAAATTTTTATACGTGCTTTCGTCTTTCCGTTCCCCCTACGTTTCTACACTCCTCACCCAATGGGTCAAAAAGACGAAACACGTAAGCTCCGAAAGAACGAATCGTGTAATCAGGCTCAAAGTGAGTGAACAAATATGTAGTTGCGTTTTTATTGTGTGAAAAAACGACAGAAAGCAGTTTGCCTATTCCATATCATTGAATTGTTTTTATTATCTTGTTATTTTTACAGTTGATATCACATAAAAATAATTGATTAAAATGCTTAGTTCTAAAATACAGTCTAAATTTTAAAAATAGTAATACGTAGAGTCACAGCTTCGGCTTTTTTTAGATGAGTTTCCAAGTTCTTATGTTTTCCAGGAGGGTTTTGACTTGGTTTCTGAAGTCCAACTTCCATGTTTTCATTCACCCACGTAAAACTGCTAGAAGTATTTGGGTCGTTTGGCACTTTACACCTTTTAATAAGGAATCATATCCTGCGATGTATTCAATGGCATAGCGATAGCATCTTCTTTTATGCTATGTTCCCACCAAAATGAAATCCGAGATTTCGGTTGAAAACTTTTGATATTTCAAGTTGATGGAACAAGATTTCATGGAAATTTCAACGAAATCTCAATGAAAACCCTAGATTTCAACGAAATCTTAATGAAATCCCGCTCCAACAAGTCGAGAACTCCAAATTTTTCAGCTGAAATCACAGATTTCGTTTTGGTGGGAACATAGTATTATTCCATTTCCAATCATTTTTGAGTTTTTAAAGTCTATATTTTCAGCTGAAAAACACAAATAATAAAAATCCAAGTAAAAACTTCCAATAAACAACCTCACTTCTCAAAGTCACAGATGATTGTGACGTCACGCCGAATCAAGGTGGTGAGTTGGGTGTTTTCAATGAGCATACCTTGTTTATGTATATCGTATTCAATACAAAATGGCAGACCAAGGCAGAAGGTGAACAAGTCTTGAAATATCCTGGACCACATGCTCTGTAACTATCGCATCTATAAAATTCATTGAGAAACGTTGAAAAATGAAACAAAACTTATACAATTTGTTTCAGTTTCCATCGTTTCTCGACGAATTTTATAGATGAGATAGTTACAGAACATGAATACTGATGCCATTTTTTTCGCCAAACCATTGTATATAAATTCTATAGTATTCTCATGAAGAAAAAAAGCTCGTGGCCATCTATGCGTCCAAATGTAAAACTAATTTTTGTTAAGGGATCTCCGTAAGGCGATCACAGCGAACCTATCGACCAAATGTCTACCTAAGAAATCGTGTTTCATGAGAATACTATAGATTGGATATACAATGGCCAAACTCCATTATGGGCATTCAAAAAAACGCGACCATTGAAAAGTGTCCCGTGGTTTGTAGACGAAATTATTTACTTTCTCTGAAGTATGCCATTCTATGTTCTGCTGAACGCACTTCCACTCAGCTGTTTCTTTACTCTTTTTTCTTCTTCTTATCAGTAGAGTCCTATATTGTCCCAAAAAAAAGCTTCAACAAACGACAAATAAGTAAAGGTAATTACCCTTTTAATAAATCCAGCAAAGTATTTCATGATAGTTAACCTATAGTTTCACTACCATTTACAATTTTAAAATGGCTGGGCTTTTTATAAATGGAATAACTGATGATGCATCCATTAAATCATTTGATGAACTCGGTATTCAAGAATCTGCTTTCTTCAAATAATAATCGGCAAACCTAATCAAATCTTTTTTAGAAAACTCAGTGCAGTCTCTTATCAATGCTGCAATAGAAGCTAGGAAAAGTGCATATTGCCCGTATAGTAAATTTGCAGTCGGTGCAGCTGTACAAACCCACGATGGCAGCATCTATTCTGGAAGTAACATTGAAAATGGAGCATATAGTACTTCCCTATGTGCCGAAAGAGTAGCCGCTGCCAAAGCCATCAGCGAAGGCAAGCGACAAATTACAGCAGTTGCAGTCGTCGGCCTGCAAGACAATAATTTTACAACGCCGTGTGGCTTATGTCGTCAATTTCTTATGGAGTTTGCTAAAACAGATTTTCCAATATATGTAGCAAAACCTATCAATCCACCCTTGCGGGTGCTATGTACGAGCATATATCAGCTTTTGCCAAAAAGTTTCAAACTAGATTTGTAGGGAATCCCTTTGCTATCGGATAGTGAGTGAATGTATTTTGTATTTATAACCATCTTTGTTTTGTTATTATAAATAAAAACAAATCTTGCGTACTTTGTTCAAAAAGTTCTGTGCTTAGAAATTAACCTATTCATATTAGCCTAGCAACCAATTTAGGTTTGCAGGTGGAAACAAATATATGGACTTATGTATTCTATAATTTATAAATTAAACGGTCCTCAATTATATTAACAATAAGTTAAAGAAGAATGAATGAACATGGATATTTAGATTATAAAACAGCAATTGGTGCACAAAAAGACTATCGTACTTCAACTTACCAAAGACATGTACAATTTCCGGATCAGGTTTCTCCATCTATACATAACGACTTCGCATTAAAGAACAAACAATGTCTTCAAAGTATTGGCGATGAAGAACGCTTTCTAACCGAAAGCCAGGAGCAATTTTCATGCAAGGTATGTATACTTTTGTAGAAATTTGTTTCTCTACATTCAGGATAAGCTTTTCTAGTAGATACTTAACCCTTCTACTGCCCGAAAACCCATTGCCAACGGAATTAATTTCATAAAATCACTTGAAGAAATTAGTTTTCGCAACTACCCCAATTTAATGCCAGATGTGTCTAGTGTTTCACAAAGGGATTACCAATGGAAATCAAAACCCTTGGAAGAGCATACACCAGTCATACACCTAGTAACTGAAAACGAAGCAAATAAAGTTAAATCTATTCATATTGATCGTTGCAAGTCTGGTTTCGGTAAATTATTGGATCCATCAGCAACAACTAATAATTTGGCATATAGAGCGTATTCCACAGAAGAATCGATTATAACTTCGAAGAATATTATAACTTTTTGGAATTGGAAAAATACATTTGAGAAGGAGCATACTTTTTGTAATATCACGAGTAAACGTTCTATGCGCCATAGAGAATCTCAAAACTCCTCTTTAAAACATGTCCCGAATAGCGGATTAAAAACTGAAGCTAAATTTAGTTATGCGCAACACTTGAATTTAACAAATTTTGATTCTTCACATATAAATAACAAATTTATTAATTTTCCTTATGTTCCAAATGAAACGAAATCAGAAAATACGATTTACGGGTCCGGCATACGTATTCAAAAGTATTTAGCATGATAAGCTTCTTTGTAGTCAAACAGTCAAAACAAATAAAATTCTTCCACTCCAGGGGGTATTTTTGGGAGAATTGTGAAACGATACGTAAAAGTTGTATGTCTATGGTTGAATTATTTAATTATAGAGTTTACATTGAAGCGAAATAAAATAGAAATTATAAATACTTACATAGAACTTTTTATGATGAAAATCAAAACCACTCACAAACACAAATCAACCACAGCGAACAAATCCAGAGCTCAACTGCATGTTAGTACATAAATAGTAAGTTAGTAAGTAAATTTGAACGTCTTTTGATATTTCAAAACCACAATTTCACTGTAACTCAATGTCGTTTTCCGTTGGTTTATATTTCATTGGAATCAAATGGGTTTTGAAATATTGCAGACAAAAGTTTTCTGATTTTTCAATCCAAATTCAGGTTTTTTTTGTCAAACCCAAGGTCTGTAACCAGAATTTCGACTCGACTCTTCTCATCAAGCGGGATCGACTCAGAAAAAATTATTTCAACTCAATGCATTTTTACAAAGTGTCGAAAAGTAGTTCAAGCTTTCTTCGACACTCCATTTAAATGGAAACGGACTGATTGAACACATGACAGCTGGAGCTGACAGTAGTGGACAGCAGCAAATGAGAAATCCAAATTCCAAAATAAAGTATTATATTATATTATTATTATATTATTGTTATTCTTACGTTTATTATTTATGTTATGTTATTTAATATATAATAATAATTATTTATGTTAATGAAATATAAGAAAACATTTTAATTTGCAATGAGTGAGGGCCTAGTAAACTCAGGTAAACAGTCATCATTATTTTCTTTCCACCAAATCAATAAATAACATTTCTAGAATCCCAACACAATTATGATTATGGAGGATTCCAGAGGATCAGTTCCTATGACGCTAATATGTGCACAACTGCGGCGCGGTTTAGCCCATTCTACGACAAGGCTAATATTCCGAAGCCAACCAAAGAAAACGAAATTGTCTATAAAAGCCTCATAAGTGTAAAATCTCCAAACCAAAATGAAGACAACGGTATGAGGTCTTCTAATAGTCGCAAAGACACTATGGACACTTCAAAGGTTGTCGATCCACCTTACCTAGTGTACAATAATGAAACACAAGTTGGTCATCAAAATCCTAACATAGAAGTGTTGGTTAATAATGGGATCCCCAGTACAGTAGCATTTAATGAACAGGGACCAAGTACGTCTGTCCGTCTAAGCAGTGGTGGTGAAGTAGAAATTGATTACATCCAGCAAATTGGTCATGGAAATGATGAAGAAACTGGAGAACCAATAGCAACTGGTATTGTCGTACATCGCTCACCAAACGGTCATTTGTATCAAAACTTTTATGTTACAAACGAAGACGGAACTCCCGGAGAAATTGTTGAACTTATTCCAATAGACCCTTCTGAGGTTACGCGTTTGGGTGATGCAGAAGATAATGACTATGACCTGCAACCGTACGCATTCTCAAGCGAAAGTCATATCGATGAACTTGAAGCACATGATACAATAAACACTGTTGTTGAATACGAAGAAAATGAACAACAAATAATCACAACAGAAATGCTAACAAGAGAACAACAGAGAATTTTATTAGAGACCACTATGTCACCATTGCGTAAGTTTTTGTTTTAATCTAAGGTTACTATAATGAAGTTCTAAGGAGGTAATTTTTTGTTTGTATTCTAGTGGCTGCGGTAAATGATATCACCCAACGAGACAAACAATTTTTGTCTTGCCTTAATTCGCAAAGTATAGAAGAGCAACGACCTGATGATTACAATAATAAAATCAATGCACACAAAACAGACTCATCAGAGGATGATGACTATGGTTAGTATACGAAATATTTGAAAGTTATTAAAAACTATTAATTTTTTAAATTTTTAGTTCTTGTGTCAGATAAGGCTGTCGAGAGCCGAGCAAGAGCAACCCTTCCAACAAATTACCTTTATCTTGGTCCTATAAACGCTGATACAAATGGTAAGTATTGGTTTTATTTATTTTGTTGTTTTGATCTAAACTAAGGTGAAAACCACTATTCAATGAAAATTTTAAATCAGACGAAATGCGTTTCGTTCTATGCCTATCAGCAGGTCATAAAGATAGTGTGAAGTATTTAGTTGTTTTTATTCTTCTTAAAAAATCTGGTTTTCGTTAATGAATAAATATTCAAATTAATTTATTCGTTTCGTTCGATCTGATCGCTTACACAAGCGAAATCCAAATTGTTATCAGGTATTTTATAATTTGATTTTGTTTCTGTTGTAAGTCCGCTATTTGGCACAGAATTTTGCATAATTTGAAATTCACCGCGACGACGTTCAGAATATTTGTTTGTCTTGAATTTATCCAATAAATTCTGTCTTATTGGCCATACACTGTATTTATTTTTCATTTCGTTCTTTATCCAAGTCCAATAAGTTATATTGTCCTTTGCTCCAATTCCCCGCTGTTGATCCAAGGAGATAGGAAAGTAATCGAGAAGATTGGATGTTGCCGATACGTCTAAGTACTTGGAGTGTCCTGGTTTTGATCGATCTATTCTCAAATTTTCAGCACTCTCAACAGAACTGCAGTTCAGTTTTAAAAACATTCTTTCATCTTGAACCTGCAACCTAGTATAAAAGTCGTTTTTGTAAACACTTTTGGGTTCTTGTAGTGGCTTTGGAGCAAGTCGCAGATGTTTATCTTCAAATGGCTTTATGAAGTTTAAGGCATTACATTTTATCGAAGGATTACGTACGGTGGTTCTGTCTGAATTCTTAAAGAAAATATTTTTAAAACTTTGAGATAGGTATTTAATGTTCTAATTAACTACCTTTTTTGTGTACTGCCGCTGTTGTTCACTTATATACTCATCGGTCATATTTTTCTATTAGGAAAATTTTATTAATTTTTAAACTTTCTTTTCTCTTTAAATTTGACTGAAACTTAAAAAAATGATAGAAAAAAAAATTATATTCTAAAGTGTCCTCGCTCACTACAGACATCTACCGCCGTCCTACAATTCAGTTTTTGTCACCTTCAAAAGTCTATAGGTACTCTACCAAAAAGACTGATTTATTAAAAATTCTAAAATTTCAGAACCTTCTGTATACGCTGCAAAAGAAATTTTACAAAGGACAAAGTTTGGTCCGGTCGAGGGAGAAATTCGTTTTACTAACGATAATTTTCTGAATATATTAAGATCTCAGCACCCACGTCACTATCCTCTTCTAATGGTTGGCAAGTCAAAAATTCTCATCGTTACAAATGAAAGTAAGTTAAACTACGTCATACATTATTCACTATAGTTAAACAAAATTTTCCCAAACCAGATACATCCAATTGGATGCGATTTGTTCGTCTGGCCAAAACATATGCCCAACAAAATTTACAAATAACCGAAGAAAATGGTCGAATATTTTTTAAATGTAATCGCGATATTCACCCAAAAGAAGAACTTCGAGCTGGCTATCATAGTGCGTATGCAGAAAAATATAACTTATTATTACTAAAGCCGTCTATTGAGGAGACTAAAAAAAAATACGAATGTGAAAACCCATGGATGTGTTTTGAGTGCGATCATAGATTTCCAACTTCACAAGAAATGCAAACACATTTGAAAGTTCATGATTTAGAAGACGCATCATGTATTATATCGAAAAGAAAAATCAAAAGAAAAAGAACAAGAACAAAATTCAAGAAAATATCAGAATTGCCTAAGAACTCGAGTAGATGTTTGATTTGTTTTAAGGTTTTTATGACAAATGCAAGCTTAAAAAAACATTTTGCTCTACATATAGCGGCAAACAAATCAAAAACTAAAGCAATAAAAACAACAACAAAGCGTTCGGTGCATAAGTGTCAATTGTGCTCGAAAAGATTCTTGTCTGAAAATAAACTCGAGGTAAGAAAATAGTTTTTAATTTTTTAGTTTACAGCTTTAGGTAAAATAATTTGTTTTAGTCCCATCAGCGAAGCCACTCCGACATCCATAAACCCCATAAGTGTCCTCATTGTGATCAGCGTTGTGCAACCCCAGCAGCTCTTTCGGCTCATGTCCGTAGTCACACAAATCGTCTTTATTCATGTGTTTTTTGCCAAGAAACTTTCAAATATGTTTTGGAATTTAAAAAGCATGTTCTAAAGCATAGAGTTGATGGATCCTTCATCTGCTTTCATTGTAAAAAGGTAACGCTATTCTCATTGTATGACATTTGTTTAAAAAAAAAAACATTCATATGTCTATGTATCTTTTCAAATTTAAAGTTTTTGCGACCTTTAGTCGCCCAGATACAACAATTGGACTCTTCAGTTAGATGTTGTACTCTGCTAAGACGCATAATTTTTGGTCGATGGATACCGACACCTATTAAATAAACAGCGCAAAAGCACTGTAAATTATATGTTCGCAAATACTTCAAATTTGAATTTATATTAAGAGTGCACAAAAACAAAAATAATTAATTTTCAATTATTTATGTTTCAATTCTTCTTTCTTTTCTTTTAGAATTACAAAGAATATCAAGTAGTTCGAAGGCACATACGAATTTTCCATCCAGCTGTGAAGTACCCCTGCAACGAATGCGATCGTTTGTTTCTACATATCAGCTTTCTGCGGCGCCACAAAGCCACTCATGCCAAGAAGAAAACAATTCAATGTTCAAAGTGTGAACAAAAATTCCTTAAAAGGTCCGAACTAAGGCAACATGTAAAGGCTTTCCACAAAGTGAAAATAAAAATCAAGAAGCAACCGGTTGTTAAAGAAAAAAGTTCAGAAAAAAGTGTCGCTTCACATTATCTAAAGCTTAATCCGAAAAAAGATAAACCTGTTAAGAACTCTAGGAACAATTCACCAGTATCAGAAAATTATTATCAGTCCCAATTCAAATGTAAAAAATGCAAATTAGGATTTAAGCGACGTGGAATGTTGGTTAATCATTTGGTGAAAAGACATCCAGAGCAGAATATCGATTCAATTGAAGAGCTGAATCAACCGATTGTCAAACTTCAGACAATGTTCAAATGTCCGCACTGCCCGAAGGTATACAAGAACAACGCAAAACGAAAAGCCCATATTGTGAAGAATCATCCAGGGATGGAGATTCCACCGTCATTTCGTAAAAATCCCGTTTTAATTGATCCAAATGTCCAAACGGTGGGATGCATTAGGGCAGACGTGCAGAAGTGTCATTTGTGTTATAAACAATACGTTTCGAGAATGCGTCTTATTACACACTACCGAAAGACTCACATGAACGAAGTTATACCAGAAATTCCACACAAGGACTTTCCGATACAAAATTTAATCGAAGAACCATGTATGGAATCAGTTTTGGATATCTACAGACAACCAGTTTCGCCAGAAAATAAACTGTTAAAACTATCTTCTGCAGCACTTGAATTGTCTAGCATTGAAGATAGAAAATATTTTGATTTTCTCAATGAAAAATCCGATACAACAGATATAAGCAATAGAAATAGCTATAAAATTGAGGAAAATGAGTTTGTTGAGAGTTCGTCGAATACAGAACTAAACCGATTACCCGAATTATTTGAAGAATCAATAGCATGTATTTGAATAACTAAGAATAGAAATTTTATTTATTTAATTTTTTGAAAACATTTTTTATTCATGTTAAAAGTGCTCTTGAAGAAAATAAATATTCGATTAGTGCATATTAAAATTAGGTATGCAAATGTATATGCATAGCGTTGTTACATCCCCTGATGTAACTTCTAAACAGATACTTTGATTATTCAAAGAATTATTCCTGGACAATACCTCTCTTTGTGATTCTAGCCCGAATAGATTTAGTAAAAATTATAAAAAATCCCTTTCTCGAAACAAATTACTTTATGAAACCCTTTTTAACAAAGCTGAGTTGATATTACGGAAATTGAATTTTAATTGAGTTGTCTGTACGGTTACTATGCCTCCACTGCCTACATTTTCACGGTTGTCATTCCCCCGCGTTTTTCCTTCCAACCATTTATTATAGCGATATTCTTTTTATCTTGCTCCTAGAGACCTGACGTTTTACAGTACTTTTTCTGGAACTACTACCGTAATATTATGATTATGCCCTCATTGCAACATACAACCTTCAAAGGTCCTGAATATGGATACATATAGTGCTGTATGCAGCCACATCACAAAAAAACTTAACGACTTAGTGATTAGTATAATTTTAATTTAGTTTTATTAAGTGGTTAATATCTGAGCAGACTTTGAAGCTTAAGCAGCTTTAAATGAAAACCACAATCGCAAAACGCAAGCTAATTCGTCCTCGTTGTTTCGCGCAAACAGAAAACTCAAAATGGAAAAATTGATTAAAGACAGATAAATCAATTATATTATAGAATCAACATTATTACTTTTCCTACATTTTAAATTCCACACCCAATTCAAAGCAAAAAGTGTAATCACTACTTTTATGACCACTTATTTTTAGTTACACTTTGAGGCAACTGCTAATGAAAACAAAAACAATTAAGCTATGTTTTTAATTGTTCATTTTTATATTTTTGAAATGCGTAATTAAAACACATAATTTAGAATAAAGGTGTATACAATAAAAATAAAGTATGTATAATATCAATAAAAAGAAAAAAAATGTAATAACAATAATAATTATAAAATATACCAAAAAAAGAATAATGTTCAACATTTTTTTTTGTTTATAGTTCTATGTTTTTACACCAAAAATCATACATTCTACGAAGATAATAGCGAGAAGGAATGCAAAAAGTTTGTAATATTTTAGTGTACTATAGCAATTCGTTTTCTTCTTATATTTTTCAAAGTACAAAAATCACGATTCACTGTATTTTATTTTTTGTTTTGTTATAAAGTTGTATGCATACATTTTTATATAATGTAGTGTGTATTTATTTTATAATTTAATTTTCATTTTTATTTATTTTACAAAAAATATTAGGGGCTTGGGAGAAATGATTTCAATTTGATAATTTTGTTAATTCAGTTGTTTTTTTTTATATTTAGTTTGTGATTTGTTTATATTTTCATAATATACATGAACTATTGGCTATATTTTTCAGTTGATAGGATTTACATGGGTAAAGTTACATTTATTTGCAATAGACTGACTTTAAGACAATAACAGTGATAATCTTTGAATAGAATAAATATTATTACTTCTTTTTTTTTTGTTCCAGAAGGGCTTGAATAGTAAGATTATTAAAGTTCTTTGAGGGCGTTGAGGGATTGACGTAAGAATTCATACTGCGCTTTTGCATGTTTGATTTCCAATTCGGATAACTCTACGAGACTGAAAACCCAAGTAATTTTATTAAAATATTGTTTAGTATTGTTCACAATAGAAGTATTTACCCCTTTTTAAAAGCAGCTACGCGCCGATTGCGAAAGCTTACGAGTTCTTCTTTGCCACATGCAGATATTGATTCAAATTTTTCGCACGCTTCTGCCTGAGCTGCTTCAGCCTAAAATAAAGTTCGAAGTTTAGTTAATGTAAGTACATATGTACATAATATTGAATTTTTTGAAAAAGTTCAATGCTACAAGAAAAATAAAATAAAATTGCGTGGTTTGAATCTGATTGGGTTGATTATATAGTAGGGACGAATAGTTTAAGATGCAAAAATTAAATTTTAATTTTCTAGTGTGTTACTTTTGTTTTTTACTTTTTAATGCATTCAACATATACACACATGTATGCGTGTGTAGCCATAATATATTAAATATAAATAATAAAAAACATGAAGCTTAATATTGCGTTCCATTAAGGGAACATAATCGACGGTTACATACCCAAAACCTGATTATTTGCACGCAATTCTATTTGTGTTGCGTTTTTTTAAGAATCGTAGCTAGACCAAAAATCCAAAACCAACATAAGTTTTTTTTAGATATAATTTTAATTGATCAATTATAATATTAAATATTGTGTTTATTAATTTTGGGCTTTTTGATCGATTATTTTTTAAAGCAATTAAAAGACTAATTCATTAGTTTTCCCGACGTTTCGTTTGGTTTTTTGCCAACATCTTCAGGGGTTGTTTATTAATTTATTAGACCTTCAATACAAATCATATTTTAATGAACAATGTTAATTTTCCAACTATAAATTCTACTATTTACTCACTTTAGTTGTCAAGTTACATTTTCAATAGGATATTGATTTTAAATAAATAGTGCAATATATATGTTAAATTATTTATTTAAAATCAATATCAAATCAATATTTAATTGAAAAATTTAGCAAAATTGTGAAATGTACTTAAGATCTTTACGAATGCACTCTTTCTTGAAAGTACAAAAATTCAGGCTGAACTTGACTTTTTTCATCATTTTACTCAAGTGTAGTGGATCTAGTTCTTGTATATAATTTACTTAAGTGCGTGTAAGCAAGTCTCCGCGATTATTTCTTTGGTCTATCAACTCAAAATTTCAAATACGTATACATATATTAACTCAAAATAAATCAGTCGTGCATATTTTTAACCCATAAACAAAAAAATACATTCATAAACCTACACTTTGTATTGCATAATACATGCTGAATGATAAAACAATAATATTTTTGGTGATTATGAATTATTGAAAAAATGAAAATTGATTTTTTGTTTGGAAATAATAGGAAAAAATAAACAAAAAAAAGGATATTTCGAAAGAATGAAGACGACAATACCTCTTGTACTTCCAAAGGCTGCATACATTTGTTTAAAATTTTTGAATCAAAAACAAAACAATTTTTTTAATAGTATTTGTGATGATTATATCAATTTTTTTTTGTTTGATGACAAACGAATGTGCGGGCGATAGAAATTGAATTAAGAAAAGGATTACAATAGGGAGAGATCTTATATTTAGTTTATTTTTATTACTTACCGCATGGACGTCTTTGTTTTTCGCTCGAACTTTTTCGAGATTTCTATTTGCTGCTTCGTAAGCGGCCAAACATCTTAAACGCCGAATAAGTAGTGCTTTAGCAGCATCACTATCTCTTTGGTAATACCTGAGAGTGTCGCCAAGTTTTAGATCTTGATCACTGGCTACCCTGGATTCGAAATGCTAAAAAAGTAATATTGAAAATAAATTAAGAAATATTTTAATTTAAAACTTACAACGGACATTTGGAGAAAAATATTATGGGTATTCATGCAACAGCGTAAACTCGTCGTAATCGTTGTAAAGTTTAAAACTTCGTTATTCTGTCACAATTTGTATGGACAATTTGACAGATTTACGAAGTTTAAAACTTTACAACGATTACGACGAGTTTACGCTTTTGCATGAATACCCTTATTGTTACATACTTGCAAACCTATTAAAATAGTGTTCTTTACAAGTAAATACATTTTACAGGTAGAATCATTATATTATTACCCTACTATATTTATTTGGATTGGGTACGATATGTCGACTTTTAAAATCTTGACAGAAAAAATCTCGACTGGTTAAAAGACCGAAAGATCAAAATATAGACAAAAATTTGACCGACTTTTTAAAATGTCGATTTTCAAAATGTCGATTCTCAAAATGTCGACAGTGATCGAGATTTTATGAATCGAGATTTCAACAGTCGGCATTTTAAAAGTCGATATTTTGATCAGATCATAGTTTAGGGAATGATGTTTACAAGCGCACACTTGATCATTATTATCTAATATTGCGTTGTCATAGTTCAATAAATCGCATTTTGTTGTAATTTAGTTTTTGTTGCATATATATTTCGACGTGTTGATTGCCTCTTCTTCAGGTACTGTAATGTGTTTTAATATTAATATAATAATAAAACATCCAGAACATGAGGCAGTTAAAACTTGGAAAATGTACGTAGGCAAATAAAATGCGTTTTATTGAACTTTCTTGAACCTAAACAAAAGGTAATATAAAATTAATAACTACTTGCGTAAGTTCATTATTATAAGAATCAAATACACATAAGAACTTTTGTCTTAAACATAGTCTTAAATTTTCCACAGCATCAAAAAACTGTTTAGTTCCTGTTAAAAAATCAGACAAGAATTTATGGCTATTGAGTTTATAGTTATTCCGCGCAAACATTTAAGTTTGGGTTACTTTCAAATGACTGACGGACAAAATATCGATAAGTCAAAATGTCGACTGGTTAAAATGTCGATTCATATTTTATATCGACTTTTCTGTATGGGAAAAATACCGACAAGTCGATATTTTTCTCGACTTCTATCAGGGCAGTCGACTTTTTGTCAAATCGACATTTCAAACTGTCGACATTTTAATAAGTCGGTAAAAACTAAGTCAGTATTTTAATTTACAGAAAAGTCGGCATTTTAACCAGTCGACATTTTTTTGTCGGTCATTCGTACGTAACCCATTTATTTATGAATATTTATAAACATTTTCCGATATTTTGGGCTGAGAAAATTATTTATAAAACATGATTACCTAGGCTTGCTCGAACGACGAACAATCGAGGAGCAGTGCTAAAGACAAAATCTTCGATACGGGTGGAACACAAACAAAATTATCGTGCGAAACAAGAGGCAGCTTGTTAATACAAAGCTGCTTCTAATTTTGTTGTAAAAAAATTTGATGTGATTTTTTTTCCGGAGCGCTTAACGATATAAAAAGAAGCTTATTGCATAAAGCGAAAGTCTACAATGAACCATTTGTCGTAGGTAAGTAACTATTCAGTACAGTGACAGTGACAACTATGTTATAAAGTGCTCGAACAAACATAACCAATTTGGGCGTTTCTGGCTCATTTACGCTTAAAACACTATCAATCCTTTATCGAAAATAACACCTACAAATTAGTCTTATAAAAGCTCTAGATAATAAGAATTGTTTACCTTAAGTTTTTCAAAGACTTCAGCACTTTTGGCGTAGAATGTTTCCATCGTACCCTTTTCGGCTATTGAAAGCTGCATCAGAGCATTCGAGACCTTCTGATGGCACTCTGCTACTTCTCTATGTTTATGTGTCATTTTCTCTGTACGAGCTGCTCCTTCCTTTAGATGACCATGGTATTCCGAAAGAAATTGCAATTCGTTTTCAAAAAAGTCATTGACATCACGAACAGTTGCTCCCAGTAGAATTTCATCGGTTGTCTTGCCAAGTGATCTAACAAACCCACCAAAAAGTGCCATTTTCTTGCGTGGCTTGGCACACAAATCTTGGTCGTATTCGAGAAATACTTTTAAGTGTTGGTCCATGCGAAAAACTGGATGCTGTGCGAGGCGTGTCAAGAATACCTCGTGCATTGCTACAGTTTTCTTAAATGTGGCAAGGTATTCTCTGAGAAATGGCAATTTATGGAACAGTGAAATAATATGATGACATACACAACTTACGCTTCAAGCTCAGATTTCATCTTTTTGAACTCTTCTCTTGTCATATTGCCTTCACCTTCTCCCAAGCGCTGTAGCTTTTCTCGCGAAGCATCGAAATCTGGTCTGGGCGGACAAGGTGGAATCTGAGGTATAATAAATTTCAATAAATAAACATGCACAAAACTAATACCAGGAATTAAAAATAAAAATGAATAAAAGTGTAGCTAAGGATGACGGCATTATATACTCACAATATAACCAGCATAATCTTCGTTCTCTTCGAAACGGTCATGCAGCCACACGAATTCTTCATGCTGGCGAACCACCAACATATCTTGCTTGCTGTAGCTGGGCAAGGTTGTTCTTGTGTGCACGGTAAACTTTACTTTATCCTTCTCGCTAAGCGCGTCCGATATGTCTACGTGTAGGCTATTTTCTGGCAATTGAAGAGGCGTAGCTTGTGGCCCTGTGGACGATGACGAATCACCGGGATTTGCAGCTCCTCCATGCGGTCCACCCAAAGGGCTAGATGACGAGGCTATGTCCAAGGTCTGATTGCTTGGGGAATCTGTGATCTTCAGATTTTCTATGCCAGCAGCTTCATCTGTTCCGTCCTAAAAACACAAAAACCCAAATAACGAATTTATTAAATACGTGTTATTCTGTTTAAAATATAATGTAAATATGTGTTGTATTTTTTTTTGGAAAACTGTTGCTCCAAAGACGTGATGCGTGTGTTACGCCCTAAACAACAATAGCAATTAACAACATTCCAACAGTATCAGTACTATGAAAATAATTATGAGCTACATAAGCAACAACATTTAGTAATGGTTTTCAGAAAATCTGAATTTAAATTGAACCTTACCATCATTGTTCTTAGATTTTTACAAAACAAATCGTTTTCCAAAAAGTATTTAATATATTCTTTGCACAGCACAAATCCGTTTATTAGTCAGCAGTCAGCGTTAGCACCAATGAAACAGCTATGGCAGCGATAAGAACGCCTTTTAATCGCCTTACTTGTTCTTTTTGGAATGCTTTTTGCTGTGATCAGAGCGATAACATATAAAACAAATTATGTAGAAAATATTTAAAAAAAACCAAAAAATAAAAACACTCGCATCAGATTTTTGCGCTAAGCCGCCGATGATGTGGAGAAGGAGGCAAATTTTGTATTCGATTTTTTATTTTTTGCTTCTTTTGTGTGACGTTGGAAAAACTTATCGTTGACGCTTTTACATTGACATTTATCACTGCACTTCTGTTTCTTTGTTTATTTCAAAATGAAATGTCAAAAATAGTATTTTCGAAAATTCGAAAACAGCTTGTCGAGGCTCTTTCTGTGGCCGTGTTCAAAGCTATTTATGACAACACAAATTTGATCTATAGGCTCTCCCAAACCAACGCGAAGCATTCGCCGACGACAGTTTTTTGTTGTTGTTTAGCGTTTAGCGTTGTGTATCTGTCATTATTTTGTACTATTGTCTGTCTTTGCGAATGATTCGCTATGATTTCGCATTGGTTTGGGAGAGTCTTTAAGGGTTTTTAAAGAAATAACAAAACTAATAGAACTTTTTAACTGGTTTTTTTTTTAATTACGAAACGAAATCACTTTCACGTCCAAGCTATTCAGGCACTAGTATCTGACTGCCCTCAAAAACCCATTTTGTATCGTCCTTATTCGAGTAGGCGTGTATAGTCGTCCCTTTCTATCGACGTGTTATATTATGGACAATGTACTTCCAAGTTCATTTTGTTACAGATTCGGCCTTCCTGACATTTTCGACGCCCTCGTCGAGTTTTGTCCCCTTTGGGAATCAATATCTGCGCTTCGCATGCTGGATGGTCTTATTTTAAGAAAATTATCCAGTGAAATCATGAACACTTTACATTACCCATCCCATTTTATACGACCAGATTTTCATATGTACTTTTATTAGATCTATTTGTTATTGTTGCTCGGAGGTTAGTCGAATCATCTTACAATAGTAGCTACCTATGTGTTTGTCCTGCAGATCAACCTCGTTTATATTATACCTTTAGGAACTTTCATTTCAATAACATCTTTGTTCCATGATTATGCTTTCATATTGGTCACAACTCTTAAGTCTTCCCGTTTGACGATAGACAAATTTATTTCGCAGTTTTATTCTGAAGATTTTAAACATCGCCGGCCTGTTCTAAGGATTAGTACATTTCCGTCTTTTCTTTAATTGAGAAAATATTTTATCCTTTTTTCTCGAACTGATTTTTTTTCAGAGGTTGACTTCAATAATTGTGCTTGAGGTTGAAGCAGCACAAGCATCAGCTGAAACTTTAAAATCGTAAATTGCATACTCGATATTAATGTAACACTTCTTTTACTAACACTCGATATAAATACAAAAGCATAAGGAATGTGGTCCGTGAAACAATTCTTCTAAATCTACCCTTTAAGTTTGTCATGAAAAGAAATATGTGAGCACTTAAGTGTCAAGACTTTTCTCCTTTTTATGTGGACATAGGATAAATACATCCCGCGCGATTTACTCCTCGTATCACATGAAACCATTTTAAAAACAAGAAAATGCGGTTTGAAATGTCTAAATACTCACTCTGAGTCCGGATATAGTTTTACCTATATAGGTTTTATGATTTAAAAGTTTAAAGGACAAACCCAATGATACTAAGGTAGTCATTGTATTTCGGTTTTCTTCACCATTCACCCAAAACTTCGCTGACTAGACATATTATTTCAATAAAAATTCTCGTAGGCCCATAAATCGTTGGATCCTTCTCTTCAGATATTTTCGTGCTGTTTGAAGTTCATTTCGTCAATTTCTCTCGTTCTTGATAATTCATTGATGTTTTTCAATGTCAATCATTGAAAATGACGTGTTTTCAATATATCTAAATTATACTGCTAGGTCAGATTTATAAACTTATTGTGTTGCCCCAATATCACATATGGTTATATTGAAATAACAACAAATATTGCAGAATTTCGCGAAACATTCGGAGCATATCATTTTATAGTTAAACAATTTTATTTAAAAAGCAATCCTTCTGGTTCGGACTACCCATACTTTTTAAAGCACAAACAATTCTAAACTTCTCATTTTCGTATACCAAAAACACAAGTTCAAAATTATTTAACATCATTAAATAATTTCATGTCCATATCATTTATTTCAAAACATGTCTTGGACAAAATGAACAAATTTTCCCATGGTTCATAGAATTTTAAAATTTGTATTTTCGTATGCCGAAAACACAATAATATTCCAAGAGTAACCATTAACCAAAATGTAAACACTGTCTCCGACAGTTTACAATACAATCTTCCAAAAGCGCACATAAATCATAAACTTTGTTTCTTTAGATTTAGATCCAAATATCATTTTAATACCATCAAATACTTTAATTTTACTTCAAAAAGTAAACTCTTTTTCTCAAACTATTTACGATCTTTCAACGAAGCCAACGGCGCACACATTTATATTTTCGTACACCGAAAAAACAAATTAATAGCTACATGTTAATTCGAACAATAGTATTCTCCCTTGCGCTCAACATTAATTGACAAATCTAAGATAGAGATGACCATATATCTAATTCAATTAATTTGCCGTATACAATACAATAATAAACACTTTTCACTTTATGTTGTACTGGTTCTTTCTCCTTTTTACACACACATTTGTATCAACACAAATCCTGCCACCCATTTCCCATTTCGTAAATCTTCTTCGCATTAAAGAAACACAGTTTTTTCTCAATTTCTCATTTATTTGTTAGGGACAACAGAGACAGCATTACTTTTTCATAAACTGAAAATGCAACTACATATCTACTGTTTTACCCAAAAATAACGGTCACTGTCGACTTCGTCCGACGATTAAAACTAATTTCACTTCAATTTGGTTTCTCAACAAAGCAATGCAAATTCAAATAAAAACACAAAATTTCACCAATCACATATAAAATATGACTATAACACATTGCATCTCATAATGCAAATGTGAAATGTGATCTACAATATGCTCCGAATATTTTCACATGCAATATAGGTACAACATAAACATCAACAAACTGAAACAAGTCTGCAAATATTAATTTGACTTATCTTTTATATTCAGCCAGGTCCGATCCCGCTTCTGATCTTTAAAGAAATAACAAAACTAATAGAACTTTTTAACTGGTATTTGTAAATTACGAAACGAAATCACTTTCACGTCCAAGCTATTCAGGCACTAGTATCTGACTGCCCTCAAAAACCCATTTTGTATCGTCCTTATTCGAGTAGGCGTGTATAGTCGTCCCTTTCTATCGACGTGTTATATTATGGACAATGTACTTCCAAGTTCATTTTGTTACAGGTTAAAAATTTTTACGTTTAAATAGACTGATTTATTTTGAGTAAATATATATGAGGCGATGAGAACCAAAACTCGCCATATCCATTCCAGAAAAAATTGTCTCGGCCAGTGGTAATTGTTAAATATCGTTTTAACAAAATTATATATATATAATATAATATTATATAATTTTCCTTTAAACCATAACAAAAAGGTTTCAAAATGTATGATTAGATAATACAAATTTTTTTCTAGGAACTCCCATTTAAAAGTTATTAAACAATAAAATTTGGTTTTGGACAGTTTTTCTGAAATGGATATGGCGAATTTTGGTTCTCATCACCTCATATTTATTTGATGATTTAATTTTGAGTTGATAGACCAAAGAAATGATCGAGATGACTTGCTTAAACGTACTTAAGTAAATATATACAATAATTAGATCCACTACATTTGAATAAAATGATGAAAAAAGTCAACATTCAGCCTGAATTTTTAACTTTCAAGAAAGAGTGCATTCGTAAATATCTTGAGTACATTTCACAGTTTTGCTAAATTTTCATTTAAAAAGGAACAACAGTTAAGGGTCTCCCTAGCCAAAGCGAAATCAAAGCGAATCATTCCGCCTATTCTAGTTCTACCTATCGTAATGCTATCTCACTTGCACTGATTCAAACTTTTTCGTTAAGTTTATTTAATTAAATAATATTAATATTAATAATAAGGGTATTCATGCAACAGCGTAAGCTCGTCGTAAACATCGTAAGGTTGTAAACTTCGTAAATCTGCCAAATTTTCCATACAAATTGTGACAGAATTACGAAGTTTAAAGGTTCTCCCAAACCAACGCGAATTCGTAGCGAACTATTCGCAAAGGCGATTTTTTGTTGTTGTGTAGCATTGTGTATCTTTCATATTTTGTATTATTGTGAATGATTTCGCGTTGTCAGCGAATGTTTCGCGTTGGTTTGGGAGAGCCTTAAAGGTTTACAACGTTTACGACGACTTTACGCTGTTGTATGAATACCCTTAATAATTAAATAGGTCCAGTTGTACAAACGTGGTTATTTTGATCCGTGGCTCAACACTTTTTCCGGCTTATTTCGGCGGAATTACTGATGTTCAACGATGGTTCAAGCATGTTACAGAAGCCAGTTTAATGGTAGAACTATAATGGCCGGAAAGCCACTGAAGCTAATGTCAAAAACCAACGAAAAGTAGCTTTCCATAGCGTCAAAAGGGGAGCCATAATATACCATATATCATCTATCTCTTTTTGACATTCCTATTTCACCAAATGTCAGTTTTACTTAAGTGAGATGAGCTCGGGACGGGAGCTGCTTGACTGTCTGTTAGGAAATCACGATGAAGTCTGCTCTTATATAGCAAATTCTACTTTGAAATTTGATCCTGTCATGCAAACCATGACTTTTGATTCATGTTTAGCTTTTTTGATTGAATGACATTTTTTTTCTGAAGAGAAGAGAAACATTCACACGTATTGAATTGATGTTCCAGATTTGTTTTTGTTTATCGTGGTTGCGGAGTTAAAATTAAAAAGACCATTTCATATTTTTAATTTTAGTGTTGAAGTAAGTATTTTACATTGTTTCGTGCGTAAATAAAGATTTTCTGTTTAATAGTCTGAAAAAATTGATTTTCGTCTCCTCGACAATTTGTTGGACTGTGCTGAAACTGCCATCAAAACTATTGACAGCAGTGGGGATGAAGAAATGGCTATGGAATTAGTAAACCTGTGCAAAGATGTATCAATGAAGTTGAAAAAGAAGATTGTGGACCAAGCCCTGGAGAGAAGCAAGGGTTACACGAGGTTCTTTTAGATTCTTGATCAAAGAGCACTAACTTCTTGACAGATCATCTTATTGTTATAACTTAAGGATGAACCAGAAAACTTTTCAGTTATTGTTGTCTATGATTGATATCGTCAAAAAAGACACAGTGATGAGGGACGCTATCCCAACATCTGAAAAATTGGCAGCAACGTTAGGGTACGTCTTTTAAGGTTTTAAATAAAAATTACTACTACTTATTAAGAAAGGTACCTATAGCTATATAGGTTAATCCTATAAAAATATGAAATTCCGAAGTGTCTGGAATTCTTCTGAGGCCATTAGAGACCATAGGATTAAAACTCCTCTTCCGATAATGAGTAGAGAATTTCTCTTCTCGGTTTGAAATCAGAATCCAGTCGAGAAGCACTTATATGTTCATTAAAATTCAAACGTTAAAACAAACTGCAGTGCAACTTCATATTTTTACTTGCGATATATAAATTGGCGTGCACGTAATTAGAAATAGTTTCAAAGCCACTCTTCTTCCTGCCGTATCTTCTGTGTTTCTGCATTTGTTTGTCGTTTAGTGCTGTAAGCGGTGAAATAAAATAAATTGATTTCGGGTTCTGTTATTTTTCATTAAACCCATAAATTGTCCAAATGCACAAAAGTCGATCGTGCTCATAATTAGAAACGGGTCTCGGGTCATAAATTTATGTTTGTTTTCAAAATTCAAGCGGCTTAAAAAGTCGTAGGTAAGAGTTTTTAGATTTATGAATACAAAATATTAAAAATGGGCTGTTCAGGAGTTTTGCATAGCTAGAAAAATAAATCCTGCAATTTTAAAGCTCAGCGCCCCATTAAAAATAGTCATGCAGATGGAAAATCATACGGCGAAATAACTGAAATATAAAAATGCTCTTAAACAATGGTAGTTAATGCTGTTCAATATTTTAAGAACAATTTAACTTAAGAAAAGGTGCACTCAAGCCAAAAGCAAGGTCAACTTCACAACGAGAATATTGGCTTTTTGTTTCGTAAAAACTTATAATATTATAATAATATTATATTATATATTATATATAATATTATAATAATTGAAGTCTGACATCAACAACATCAGGCCAAGTTATGCCTACCTACGAACGAACGTGGTCCGTCCTCCGATGCATTACTAGCGCAGTAAATTGTATTGTTACAGAGGGAAGTTTTACTTCACTAGATGATACTTTCCAATCAAATACGCCTCATACAAATGTTTTAAGCTGAAGGCATGGACCGTATGCGTATTATACATTTCTTCCATAATTTTCGTGAAAGGTAGGTATAGATATCACGGTTGATTACCTGGGAACTCAGATTTATAAGTTTGATGATTAGCAACAAATTTTGTTCTTTGATTTGTTTTTCCTCTTTCAGGGAGTGAACAAAATCTCAAGTAAGGTGCGTTTGACCAGTAGAATTCTAAAGTTAACTACAACGAATCTCTGACCATTTCTTCGTGTGAAAGGCACAAGTGGTTTTATAAGAGTGAACCACCTCCAGAGAGCGGGTTCTATTCTAACTCTTTCGTCGTAGTGAGTCTCACTCTCACGCAACTTTGTTGTTCCACCTATGGCCAGTTTCACAGTGGTAGGTAAAACTTGAATTCAGCTGAATCCGAACTTCAATTCATTTGAAATTAAACTCGTTCTGTTTATACTACAGTGCAAAACTAACCTCAGTTGAACTAAAAGCGAAGTTTAAGAATATTAATGTAACTTTGGTAGTAATTTAGTTTTTAGATGTAGGTATACACCTATTATTCAGAACTAGTATCGCCCCGTGGTCGAAATTCGACCTTTCTCTATTAATGTTTTAATGGCAACATATGAATATTAAAATAAGATTCTGTCAGAGTGATTGGTTAAAAAGGGAGATATAGAAAAGTGTTTACGTATTAATATATAGATAACACAATACTTTATATGGGTGGTTTATCTTTCCCCGTTTAAGGAGGAGAGTGACAGATTCATTTAAAAGGTACTTTAAATGAAAAAATAGCTTATAAAATATCCGGCAGCACTATAATTTTTTTTTGAAAGCGAAGGTCTGTTTTTTATATAATAAACATCGTCAACTTCGCAAAGTTAAACTTTTCCCAGACACATTTTATAGCTTTCCAACGACACTTTAACGACATTTAGGACCAGTTTTACTAAGACAAATACTCCAAAATCTGCCAGTAAAAATTGTTGATTAAAATTTGAACCCCATTTTTACAACTAGGTACTTATTATATAAAGGTATTGGCTGAATGTGGAACGTATGTATCTTAATGTTCACATTAAGGGGGTCAGAAAAACATGCCTTATATAAAGTACTTGAACCTTGAATCTCAGTAAATCCACTGAAATCAGCAAGCTTAGGAATTGCTGAACCACGGATCAAAATTTGAACCATGTTTGTACAACTGGTCTTTATTATTTTAAATTTTAGTTTTTGAGGGTTTACTGATAAAATACTATAGTAAGAGCCGTCTATTCACCGAGAATTTCTCAATAAAGATTTTCAACTTACAAGAAAGAGTCTCTTTTATTTGTTTCCTTTAACTGTTGAGAGATATGTACGTATCTTACCATTCAAAATGGTAAAACATTATCAACTCTGACTTTTAGTTCGATTGTCAGTCATTGAAAAAAATTATAACTGAAAAACAACCTACCAATTGTACACACAATGAGCGAACAGGTAAGTCAATTATATTCACTTCGTCTTAGAAATTACATTAATGCTAAAGTTTATTATTAAAAAAAATCATGTAACCTTATTTGCGTTCAGCTGTGACTATCAATCTTTACACATGCATTTTAAAATATGCAGGAAAATATATTGAAAAACTATTTAAAATAATTAGTAACTACAATAAAAACAATATTAATACAAACAAAAAAAAAACATTTTGCTACATACATAGGTTTACCTTATTTATATCTAAAGAACAGCTAGCTCTTTCAAAAATACTAAATATTTTATTGGTCTCCATACGTTCTTCAATTTCTTCGCTAAGCAATGTATTACTAATTTTTGCTTTGAAATGTTCAAACAATGCCATTTTACGCTTTATTATTTGTAACTGATGCAGATCCACCACTTATGTTGCGCTATATAATAAAATAGAATATTTCTTATTGCAAATGTTTTCTATTAACTGTTAACTTGTTATGATAACAACTGTTAGCTTGTTATGATAACAAGAGAGATCTCTCAGACAAACACATGATAAACAAATTAAATAGAGACGACAGTGTATACAGTTCAAAATCAGAGGATAATAACAAGAAAGGAATTAAATGTACAGTCGACTCCACTTAGCTGAAACACGCTTTTACCGATTTTTTTTTCTTATCTACATGAAAACAATAGGTATTTTCTTATTGTATGTATAATTGACAAAAAACCTTTTCAATTAACAATTAAGTTCGGATAACCTTTTCATGGCGGTCGTGAAGAACCAGGTAACTCAAACACAAACAAATTTGGAAGGTCGGGGTCAATGTTTAATAACATTGACAAAATCTGACTTTTATCAAAGCATCTGTTCATCATGTATTTACAAACATATAAGGAAAGTTTTAGATTAAATCAAAATTTTGTTAAATATTGTTAACTATTTATTTAAGAATTTTTGAAAAATAAAAATTCACTTCAGGTATCTCGACTTACCTGGTTCTTCACGACGACGGCCATGGATATGTTCCTACATCAAACCACCAATACATTTTTTTTTTTTTGATAACATTAGCCACATTGTATATTATCTATATGATCTGATCATAATAAATAAAACAGACAAGATCTTAGTGACAGGACTGTTATATATTCGTATCTTTTTGCGTTACGTCTATCATTTCGAAGAAATTGCAGGCTTTTGTGAATCGCTGTCTTCGCCACATCCTAAAGATTCGCTGGCCACAAATAATATCAAATGAGGAATTGTGGCGCAGGACAAGTCAAGAGCGGCTGGACCGTCGACATAAGAAAGCGTAAGTATGGCGTTGGATTGGTCACACACTGAGGAAACCAAACGATGAAATTGCAAAGCAGTCCTTTGAATGGAATCCTCAGGGTACACGGTGGGTTGGAAGACCAAGAACAACATGGAAATCAAATGTCTTAGCGGAAGCAGAATCCCAGAGAAAGACGTGGCCACAGCTAAAGTACCTTGCAGCGAACCGTGAAGGATGGAGACGTTTTGTTGACGCCCTATGCCCCAGCCAGGGTTACAGGACACGATGATGATGATGATCTTTTTGCGTTACGTTTGTTTGTTTTGTCATGTGGCTATTGCGCATTTTTTTTGAACTATACTGAGAATCCACAATAATAGATTGCCTCCAAGCTATCAGACTGAAAACTATCTAATCTTTATATTATTGATAAATCCAGATAAAAAGCAGGTTCCCATCTTGTCTTTGTAATATACATGTTAAAAATATTGATCCGGATCTGATCATGTAGATAATAAAATGCGGCTATTGTCATTTTTTTTTACAAATTGAAGGCAAAAACAAAGCCTTTCAAAAATAAAATGCACGCACTTGTCCTTGTGATTCAATAGCTGCGTTTTATTATCTCTGGATCTGGGTCGAGGTTATCTTTTAACATGTATTACAAAAACAACATGGGATCTAGGTTTCTATCGAGGTTAATTTCAATAACCCAGATAGAGGTTTTCACTCTGATCGACAGAGGGCTATTTACCATTGTGAATGGTATTCAGCGATTTTTCAGCAGTATTAGGAATAGAGAGGAAAAGAGACAAGTGCTTACATGAAAAACAAATAAACATAAGAAAAACAGAGACTGATAAACAGCACTGATGCTTTTGCACTAACCCACATCGTTTTATTTTCACGAGGTGAACCATATGGGTTATGAGCGATAATAAAACGCGGCTAATGACTATGACGTAGAAAGGTATACGCTAGTTATTAGGTACTTTATTAACACAATTAAAATATTTACAGAAAACTGTTACAAAAGGACTTATATAAACAAATATCTTCTTTGATTCTTTTGTTTTTAAAAAAAATTTCAAATTCGATGGAAAAATATTTTAGAATGCAGTACTTACTAATTGTTCTTATTATAAGTATATACCTGCCTTTGTGAAAAAATTTAAACAAAATTTGCCAACAGTGAAATATACGGGAATAACTAAAAAATAATACAAATTTCTCAAGAAAACCGTCATGTGAATTTTGCGACTAAAAATTGAAATAATAATCACATAATAGAAAAAAAGATTGTAGTACCTATGTCGTCTACTCTAACAGAATTCGAAGCTAACCCCTGGGGAATGACATAAAAATAATGCTCTGAAAAATAAATTATGTATAAGTACATATATGCCTTCTCATCGGTCTTTAACTAATGATTGACCCTGCAAACATTAGAGACATGAAAAATTAAAAAAAATGTATTCCATATTCTATTCCGAACTTTTACGATGCATGCACTAGCTTGTCAACGCTAAATGCGTTTATTAAAGTGCAATAGCTGCAATACATTGTGCCATCTGCCAACAGTGCTTTGTGACTATCATGTTAGCCGCGTTTTATTATCGCTCATAACCCTATGGTTTACCTCGTGAAAATAAAACGATGCGGGTTAGTGCGAAAACAGTGCTGTATATCAGTCTCTTATTTCTTATGTTTATTTGTTTTTCATTTAAAGCCTATATCTCTTTTCCTCTATATTCCTAACACTGCTGACAAGCCACTGACCTCATTCACAATGGTAAATAGCCCTCTGCCGTTCAGAGTGAAAACCTGTATCTGGGTTATTGAAATTAGCCTCGATATAAACCTGGATCCCATGTTGTTTTTGTAATACATGCTAAAAGATAATCTCAACCCAGACCCGGAGATAATAAAACGCAGCTGTTGTGTGCTCATATTCCACACAGATTTATGTATTGTATTTAAAATTTGTATGTAAGATATCCGTTAAATTTGAAACAGTGTAATATATAAAATTCTTAAAATTCATTCACTTAATTATATTTTAGCAAATATATATGTATGTATGTATTTCGTTATGTTTTTTACCTAAAAGTTTTATTATTTAATTAAAAATATTAAAAAGAAACAAATCCCCAATAATAGCTTACACCAATTATTGTATAGGTACAGTGCCTTTTTGTTGTTGCTTTGACATTTTTCACACTTTGTACTGATTGTCTTGCCTCAGTACAGCTTTTCAAATTGTACCACATGTACATGTGATCCAGTTGTGCATTTTACATTTACTGAAAAAAAAATCCCAAATCAAGTTATGAAAACGTATTTTTTCCTTTAAGCCATAAAGATACTTTTACATAATTTTTGCATAGACTAAAAACACATTTATATTGATTAAAGTGTTTATAAATTTGTTTAGAACCGACTCACAGTACCAAGATCTTAAGAAAATTTAGTTCTCCACAAATTTTTTCACGGAGATTGTCGATATAAATATGAAACATTATATTTATTAATCTATGAGCACTGTAAAACTCCAGCACCACAGGGATCTGGGAGCGCAACCGTATTACCCCAACTACAACCACCCAACAATCTCCGACTTCAAACCCAGCTCCCAGCATAGTTATTGTATTGAACCACCTTCCAACATCACCTTCAACCATTGCCTATCGAACCTAAAACACCACCAGGGATGGAAATCATAACACCAAAAAGTGAGGCAGCTACGAAGTAGATTTGTAGAAAGTGTATTGAAATAAAAACGATTTACAGCCTGAACAGAATGCGAGACGCAGCTGGAATAGATGTCAAAAATGCTGCAGTAAAAGTTAAAAATTGTTCATTGTTGGGTTGAGTTTGTTTTCTGTATCTGACCTGGAAGGGCACTTATGGCGAGTTCACGTAAGTGCAATATTTCTCTGAAATAGCCCACCTGAAAAAATCTAGATTTCGATAGAACCCAAGAGTGTTTTCCATAAAGATACTAACAAGAGCCTAGCAAGAGTTAATATACGGGGTCCAATACGCTAACTGTTGGGCTATAACAGTATGTAGGTATCTGTATGTTCTTTTATTACTCATACCATTGTATGATAGGTATACCTACCTACATTTTTTGTTCTTGTTATATTCGGGGTATTTAAATTGGGATAGTAAACCCACCTGAAAATCGCAAGTTTTTGTCAAATTTAATCAGAAAGGTAGGGCAAATCTAGACAAGGAAAAATAGTCAAATACTAGTGAAGCCCTCGCTAGTAAAAACTTGTGGGATAGGTCTTGTTATTCCATCACAAATACCGCATATATGACCAAACTAATTAAAAACAAATATGTATTTTATTCCCATCATTCAATAGTAAGAAAAATTTAAGTATGTATGTATATAGTTTTTTCATTTTCAGCATTACGCAACTGTATTGCGAAATAGCTCAGCGTATTCGACTTTTAGGTAGTTAGCAGGAACAGTCAGGGTGGCACAAAACAAATATATAAACCAACAAAAAGACACAAAATTCATAAAACCAACAAAATCACAAGAAAATAATAAAACTAGAAAATTTTTGTTGTGGCTGTTCTAGTTTGTAGGTAGCTTTAACTAGTTTTAAGTGATTTTATAGTAGTTTTAATTAACTTTAATTTAGTTTTATGTATAGTTTGCGAGTTGGTTTTAGTATATAAAACCAAAAAATATTTGATATATAGATACAGAGTTTTGTGTAAGTTCTTTTCCGTGAAAAATAGAAAACGATCTGAGTCCTAGAATTAAGATAGTTCTAAGGCCGTACTACCTAATTCAAAAGATCCAGTAAATTTGTGCTCAAAAGGGCACTAAGCAAATTGTGAGATTTGTCGAATTAGGTGGTTTAAGACGAAAACTAACGAAGACGAATGGAGGTATTTCAAAGATTCAAAAAGAGTTTTGAAGTAAAATATTCATACTTTAGAATGATCATAAACATTTTTTCGAAAAAAAATACCTCGAGAAAAAAATACAACCCCAAATTTGCATACAAAATGATTTTTTTTTTTTAATCTTTAGATTCGAATATCTCAAAAACGTAACGTGCTAGAGCGATTCCAATTCCAGATTCGAACTTAACGCATCAAAGACCATCATTAAAGGTTATCTTGGTTCACAGACGAAAATTCAAATTTTGTTGCACAAAGTAATTTCTTTGCGCCTTCGAGTGGATTTTCGAAAACAGTAAAAATACGTCAATTTTCGACTAGCGCTTGAGTCCAAATGGGTTGTCCCAGACAAAAATCTTAAATAGAGATTTATTGGAAATTGTGTATACTTTCAGTTATACTTTGATGTAATTTTCGAATAATTGATAGTTTTTGAGCTATTTGTGAAAAACACCCAAAAAATGCATCTTTGCATGATTTTTTTGCATTTTTTTCCATGTTGCGTCACGAAATTTTGTTGGTAAGCCTCAGATTCGGATTCAGCACCTCCAAAAATATAAAGGAGGGAAAATATCAAAACTACCCCACAGTTTGCTCGCAAAGAACCATTCTGAGCACAAATTGACTGGACTATTATATTTGCCTTTCACTTAAACGTAAAATGAGCAAAGTAGATATAAGTTGCTACATACAGATAAACACTCTTTAAAAAATTTTAAGATAATCTTGTAAATATGAAGTAAATTGGCATTTCTGTTCCCCATCAAAATTCCATAATCACACAAAAATGATACCTCCAGCTCCAGTCCAACCAAATCCAGAACGAACTGTAATTCCACCATCCACCATCTATTAGGTGGAATGGATACAGAGACAGAGACGAAGACGAACCAACCATCTCCATCACCAATCACCACACCATACATAGGTAGGATAGCACTTGCTCCACTGCACAATCGAATCAGTCGCAGTTCGACTTCCCCAGAGCTAACAACTACTTTTCTGTTCGTTCCTATTATCGGCTCTATTCGAATCGGTTCATTAATATTCTCCGTTCTTTCATAGCTGTTCCACGAAAATAATTAACGGTATTTTTTCCTGTCAGTAGCTTCTAAAGCAGGTGTCCAGTACATTTTCATTATCATTATCCTTTGCGTGTGGTTAAGTGTTTCCTGTGTCCTGAGACTGATTACGGGTTGTGTTCTTTCTACAGTGTGTGTATCTATACATCCGCCGAAAAAGGAAGTTGGAGAAGAAACATCCCTCCTATGTAGTTTTGTTTACGTGGGAACTGAAAATTTTTCCCATCAAGTGACAGTGAATCGCCGACACACAATACTCGAGCACAAGGACTTGACTTAGGGATTATAAATAGATCTATAGGATACTTTGCTTGTAACGAAAATCATTTGCAGTGCTAGTGCACCTAGTCGATCGATAAAATACAGCATCGCCTCGCCATCCCTTGATTTCTTTTCCTAAAAAAAACTGTAATTAATATTAAACAAAATGTCTACATCCGCTGATAGCGAACTCAGTAACATCCTTAATCGTCGTCAGAAAATCAACGACGCTCTTGAGAACGGTCAAGAGATAAAACATAGTTTTAAGGTCGTTAATGTTTATACAGAATTCAATGAGTTCAGTCGAAAGCAGATAAAGGATTATCAGGCAACATTCAATAAGTGAGTACCTACCTATAGCAAAACAAAATTATTTTCTTTGAAAATAATTCCTTATCTCATTTCTGTTTCTTTTTTTTTCAAATGAATGCGAGCAAAAAACAAAGAACTTTTAAAGTTTGTCCTTGAGTCTGTCATCATCTCGAGCCAAATGTATTATCAAGGTCGAGTGTCATGTTGTGTGGTTGTAAATTGTAATTCGTGAATATAATAAAGTGTACATATGTCCATATAAGGCAAAGAAATAAATTCGGTTGGCAACGGTATAGGTACATACCTACATATATATAGAGTGCCAAAACTGCCAAGCCTTTTTAAATCCTACTTGAAAAGGGTGTGTCAATGAGTGCTCATACACTCTCCACACTGCAGTAATAAAATGTGCACTGGATTGTGCACTCTATTGACATCAAGAGATAAAACGGAGGTAGACTTATAGACGCCCAAATTTTGCATTGCTATATTATCTAGCCTTTTTGCTGAGGTTATAAAATATTGAAAACAATGATTTTCAAAAGCACAAGCATTAATCTGTTTAGGGCTAAGGTAGGGGCTCGATTGGTAGGTTTTAAAGTGATATAAAGCTACGAGTACAGTACAACACGGATATAAGAAAGTCTGAAAATCCCAAAAATGTCTTTCCTAAATCCGAGAGTTTCTTATATGCAAACAACGAATATTAGAAGAGAAATGCACGGTGTATTGGATTGCGTTTTTTATAAGCGAGTTTTTCTTATATGAGTGTTTCTTATATCCGTTAAATTGTACACATAAAACAAATATTTTCAAAAGCTTAAGGACTTATTTATTTAGGACTGGCAAACCGTTTGATATTTTATATTTTGTTGCCTTTAAAAGACAAAGCAACCGCAACTGATATTTGTGTGACACTTTGATAGATCTTAATTTTTTTAAGAAGCTCTATAATCTTTATACGGGAGGGGCAATTTAATAAAATAATTGCATAAATAGAAAAAAATAATTAAAAACAATGGCAACGCTTGCAGTGATGTTTTATAGCTTTTTGAAAGCCCAGGAGTCCATCCTTACGGTTTGTTTTCAAGTTAAGTTTTTTTGATGAACAATCTTGGCGAAAAATTGTTTCAAACTCAACATTTTGAAGGAAAAACAATACCTATTTTTGTCTTCAAAATTTTAGGGTTGAAACAGTTTTTGTGGAAATTGTTTATTCAAAGAACTTTATTTGAAAATAAACTGTAAAAATGTTGTTTTATAATTAATTTCTTTATATTTTTTGCAATTTTTTTTATTAAACTGCCCCTCCCTTCCAAGCGGGGGTAGATATTACTCCCTCCCATAGAATTTTTTTCTTGTTTACTTCCATAGATTTTAATATATACCTAGATAACCAACTTCGCCTTCAAAAGTGAAGCTCGGCCACCATTTTATTGGAGGCATTTACAATAACAATTCTATTGTGTTTTGTGTTTTGTTTACTTTTTGCAGAGGAGATTTTTTCTAAAATAAAGTATTTGTATTTGTTTAATTGGTTTTTTTAATTTATGAAACGTGATTTTAAAGTGTGCAAGATTGCAAAAATATAAAAATACCTAGTGCTGGTAGTGTCTATGCGTGCAACTACAGTAACAAGAAAAAATGGTATTTTTGCCATATTTATCTGAGTAATGACAATAAATTATATCTGCAATTAAAGCCAACAATTTAAGCTTTCTTTTAATACCAAAAAATGTACACGTCATCACAGAGTTTTAAAAGATATCAGTGTACAAAAGCAAGACTAAGAAAAAATTTCTCACAAGAAGTTAAATGTAAATATCTCAAAATTTATTAAACGTAGCTATATAATTTTGTAACCGTTTAAGAGATAACAAAAATACCTTTCATTTGATACAAAAATCATTTTATTACCTCTTCTAAATTCCAAGATATGAACATTTATTTAGAGAAACCACTAAGGCATTTAATTCGATTGTTTGCGTTTTTTGCCTCCAACAAAATGGTCGCAAAGCTTCACTTTTTCTCTGTACAAAAGATCCTATGTTGGCCATCTAGGTATATATTAAAATCTATGTTTACTTCCCACCTACATGCTCTGAACTTTTTGGATTTTTACGCGAACTTCCAAAAAAAGGGAAATTTAATTTACCCCTATATCGACTATAGGAGATCAAAATAAAAATCTGAAAAAAATTAGGGTTTTTTTTCTTTTTTTGAAGTCGATTTAGGCCCATCCAAATATAAAAACTCAAAAAAACCCATTATAACGACCCACCCTAATGTACATATGTATGTATGTAACTCTGAGATCTCCACCTCTCTCTACCCACTAGGCTCTGACAGCAAATTGTGAAAATTTGTCAGAAATTAATGGGGCTTTCTTTTGGCAACAAAAATTGATTTTTTTTTCGCTTCAGATCTGTCAAAACACAGATTTTGACAATTGAAGCCTTCCAATGGGTAAAAAAATCAATTTTTTTAAATCGGAAATCAATTTTGCTTCGGCACATTCACCCCTTTTATGCTTACACCAGAGCAATTGACAGCCATCAGTTTGACAATTCTGGATCGCTATAGCCTTGATCACACGTGAAGAAATTCAAGCATTTTCTGCGATTTGTGATGGTGGGCGGGCGTTGCCGTTGGATGAAATATTTTCAAACATTTTAAAATATTTTAGTTCTACTTCAGGGCGTGTTCAGGGCGACCCCAGGTTTAAAAAAAACACAGAATTGGCTCGTCAGGTTAAGTTCAGGTTTTTCAAAAAACGCTTAAGGGCGACCCATTGTGTTTTCAGGCTTCAACGAACAAACCTAATGACAAAGAAAAATCAATCTGAAATTGTTTACCTTTCAGATCAAAATCTGAATTTACCAAAAGAAAACCCAATAAGTTACTAATATAATATGGGCGTGTTTTTTATCATCGAGATCTGGATAAACTTTTACACGTAATACAAAAACAAAATAATGGGAAATTTTCAAAACTGTTTTTGTAACACGTGTTTGTGGTTAATCCAGATCCAGATGATAATAAAACACGCCTGATAGACCTATAAGCACACAATTTGCTTCAACGAACATTCTTTTATTACATAATTTAGTAACTCCGTTACGTAATACCTATAAATTTAAAATTCTATGAATCCATACAAATATTTTTTTTTTTAAATAGAATTTACATTTATAACTCATTATTTTTCAGAAAAAAAGACAAATCATACATAATGTATTTGTATAGGTATAGGTTTATGTAAATGCTGAAAATTTTTGTTTTAGGATTAAATCAACCAAATGAGTAGCTAGTGAGTCAAAAAAAAAAAAGATATGGCTTTGACTAAAATTTATAAATAAAGAATTTGTCAGTTAACATATGCACAATCATGTAAAATGGTTTCCTATAAGGGCTGGTCGTTGTTGAAATGGACAAAAAAAGAAGCTAGGTGGGTACCTATGTGTTATTCTTTTTATGTGAAATGAAAACTAACTCTCCTTACTTTTCATTTTTTTCAAAAATCTTACATTTTTGTTCATGGATGCTTTATCCAAATTAAAATTTAATAAAATAATTATTTCGATCTACACATCTTTCGAATACAAACCAAACAAAGTAGGTACATATTTACGTATGTACATAGGTAGATATATAATATATACCTAACATACATAATGTATAAGCATAGGTACATATAGTTTAAACCTTTAGGTACATATGTGCCTAAGTATATCATAATTCAAGTGCCTCTAAAATTTTAATCAACAAAACGTTAACTGTTCTTATTTTGTTTTTCTCTAAATTTCTTCATCGAGTGAACCATATTGCTGTAATTGACGTCACCACCTGTGTAAATATTGACAAGAAGTGGTAAACAAATTTTATAGTTCAACACAATAATGAATCTCCTCTGTCTGAATTTATAAAAAAAAAAAACAGGAAATCCTATACATCGACGTTTGTGCTTTAACATTTGGCTATATCTTCAACCTACACGCCTTGATCATTGAAAGATTGAATTGAAAGAAAACAAATATTTCTCGCGCCATACCTCTAAGCAAATATGATATGACTAACTATTTACCGGCAACGAAATTTGTCACCTTTTGCTTATAAATAGTATAAGCGGTGTAGGTATTCGTATTGAATATGTAATTTTGAGATATAGTATAATCACTATGTGCTATTAAGAAGAAAACATGCTTTCTCAGAATGATTTCAGATTTAAGGTTTACGATATTACTGAGTTCAAACTTTACCTAAAAATTAATTAAAAATTTAATATCTAAATACATGATATTTACGATCATAATAAAACTAGAATTTTATATTTATAGCCTTTTAAAGGTGAAGGTAAATAAGCTCTACGGCAACAAGCTGTGAAAATAAACACTTTAAAAAGTATCCCAGCTAGAAACTAGTTTAACAAAACAAAAAGCACTGTCTAGGCATTGTTCAGCAGCTGAAAATTTGATACGAAACGCACATGATGCATGCGGTGCATTTTATAGAACTTAAGGCCACTTTACACGATTATAGAAGTTATATGACTTCTCATATGACCTGTCAGAAAAATCATACCAAATCGTCTGAACGCACTCATAGTTCTCATATGACTTCTCAAAAGCAAAAAGCATATGACTTTTTTGACATTAGAACTGCAGCTATATCCATTTGAGAAATCAAATGGGATTTATTGTTTTGATGGAAAATAGTAAGTTCAGAGTATTGAAAACAAAAATAATCATACCAAAAAAATAAAATTTTGAATGAAAATAACAATGGATAATTGCAAAAAAGGAATTTTGCACTTAAAAAATTTATTTGTTTATGACTTTTTTTTTCTTTTATTTTGGATTTGACAGACAGCCATAGAGAAAATCAAATGCGAAGTAAAAACGTGTAAGCATAAAAAAAGTAAAACCATTTGACTTGACTTAAAATGACATCTCATTTGAGATATCATACAGAAAATATAATGACAGGTCATATGACTTCTATTATCGTGTAAAGTGGCCTTTATAGGATAAAGACTATACCTACTCGTGTAATAAAGTTATTTTGTCTTCCCGTGTCGTGTATAAGAAGCTATACGTACATACATACATACATACCGTAATATTCATTCATAGTAGTTTGTAGTTATATTACTCAATGCTTTTACTTCTCTATCTATGATTTAATTATTATGTTGTAGCCATGGTCGTAGCCATCGCAACGGAGGTATTTTAATCTTAAATCTTAATAGGTAGGTATACGTATGAAGAATATAAAATTCAAATTCTGACCTATGTATTTTGAAGGTTGTACCTAATCTGTAAAGTGCATCTTTGATCCCTGTTGATGTTACTTTAAAGACCTATTTCACACTCTCTGAGTAAAGTTCTGATTAGTTATTCGACACATAAATTCTGAGTTAGGGTCATAAGTTCACAAATAAAAATAGTTTGTGAATTTATAACCCATTCAGGTGGGTCATAAGACAATAATTCTGACTTTTTCTTCTGTGGACATATTACCCTGTGCGAATATTTATTTATATATTTATATTATACAATTTAATCAAAAGTAAAGTAAGTTCAAATTTTGGTGAGCATCAACAATTTGCCCAGTAAAAGATCAATTTGATTTAAGATGTAAAAATTTAAAATTCACATATGACCCTGGTTTGAGTATTATACTTTTAAACTCCATACAATAATTAAATAATGATATGTATGTATGTAGGTACCTTCACACTCGTATGTATTAGGGTGGTCGTTAAAAAAAAGGTTATCTTGGATGGGGCTGAATCGGCTCTAAATGAAGAAAATTTCCTTAGTTTTTTTCATATTTTTATTTTATTTAGCGGTTCATTAAATTTCCCTTTTTTTTTGCATATAGTTACATACATATACTATGTGATTCGCGTAAGATCTGCCAAAAAACTCAGAAAAAAATGTTTTCAAACCTAAAATTTTTAAAATAAAAATTGAATTTTTCTTCAAAATTTTGAGTTGAAACAATTTTTTTTTCAAAAACTGTCAAAATAACCGAGTTTGGGAACAAATGATAAAAATGAACTTCTGGCTTTCCAAAAAAGTACAAAACAATAGGTGTTGCCGTTGTTTTTATATTTGTTTTCTATTTAAATGTATTTTTTTTTTCAGCGGGGGGAAATATTACCCCTTACCTATGAATTTTTCTTGTCTTCTTCCAACCCACATACTCTGAATTTTTTTCTTCCATTCATTTAGGCCCGATTTGGGCTCATCCAAATATAAAACTAAAAAAACCCCATATAACGAACACCCTAATATATATCTACATTATAGGGTGGTCGTTATAATGGGTTTTTTGAGTTTTATTATTTGGATGGGCCTAAATCAGCTCTAAATGAAGAAAAAAAAATTACCTAATTTTTTCATATTTTTATTTTCATCCTCTATAGTCGCTGTAGGGTTAAATTAAATTTCCCCTTTGTTTTAGAAATTCGCTTAAAATCTGCCAAAAAATTCAGGTCATATCTCCCACCGCTCGGAAGGGAGGGGCAATTTAATAAAATAATTGCATAAAATAGAAAAAATTAATTAAAGAACAACGGCAACACTTGCAGCAATGTTTTGTAGCTTTTTGGAAAGCCAGAAGTCCATTTTAATAGTTGATTATTAAATAAAGTTCTTTGAATAAACAATTTCAGCAAAATCTGTTTTCAAACCTATAATTTAAAAAAAAAGATAATAATTTTTCTTCAAAATGTTGAGTTTGAAACAATTTTTTGCCAAAACTGTTAATCAAAAAAAATTAATTTAAAAACAAGCCGTAAGAATGGACTTCTGGCTTTCCAAAAAGCTACAAAACATTGCTGCAAGTGTTGCCGTTGTTCTTTAATTAATTTTTTCTATTTTATGCAATTATTTTATTAAATTGCCCCTCCCTTCCGAGCGGTGGGAGATATGACCCCCCTCCAGTAGAATTTTTTTCTTGTCTCCTTCTCTCAAACATGCTCTGAATTTTTTGGCAGATTTTAAGCGAATTTCCAAAACAAAGGGGAAATTTTATTTAACCCTACAGCGACTATAGAGGATGAAAATAAAAATATGAACAAAAATACTGTAAGTATTGCCGTTATTTTTTTGTTATTTTTTTTTCTATTTTATGCAAATATTTTGTTATATTGCACCTCCCGTCCAAGCGGGGGGAGATATTAGGTACCCTCCTCTCGCAAGATTTTTTTCTTGTCTATTTCCCACCTATGTACATGCTGAATTTTGTTGGCAGATCTTATGATAATTTTCTAGTAGGTAGGTATGCAAAAAAAAAAGGGAAATTTAATTTACCCCTACAGCGACTATAGGGGATGAAAATAAAAATCTGAAAAAATTAGGGAATTTTTTTTATTCATTTAGAGTCGATTTGGGCCCATCCGGGATAACCTTTTTTTTAACGACCACCCTAGTACATCTACATATTAAATTAAAATAGGTATAAACACTATAGATAATATAAAAATATCATTGAATAAGTATTCTTAATACTAGCTCATCCAAGCGTGGTGCTGCATAGTTTGTGGTTTTCCTTGTGTAAACGAACGACAAACATGCGGTATTATATTTATATATAGGGGCAGAATGGATCGTTGGATATTTTAACGTACATAAAACATAACCTTTTGAATTTTGAATTGCATGTTGATTATGATACGAGTCAGCGCTCGATGGATGGATAGTCTCAGCTAGGGTGACAAAGAAGAATTAATCCAATTAAATGCGGTTGATAGGCTGCACTTAACTCGAATGATTTGATTTCAATCGCAAAACTGAGGGATAAAAGCAATGTAATTTAAAATTTTATATTGGATAAAAAACATTCTTTATACCTATATGCAAGTGTACAAAAAAGGAAAAATAAAATAATTATCGTAAGAATTTTAGATTAATAAGGAATGTACACCCCCCGGGAAAAGCTCTCCCTCCCTCAAAGCGTGTTGAAATTGTGAGGGCAAGTTCGAAAATGACACACTTGTCCATTTTCTTTCGCTTGCTTTGTACCTATTTAGGCAGATGGATGATGCAATCATTAATTATTAGATATGTTTTTTGTCATTTTTCAAAAACTATTTATAAAAATGACTTGATTTAAAAATAGAATAAAAGAACAGACGTCTGTCTTTCCAAAAGGTCAGTCTGTCAACTTGGCATTTTTTAAAACCAAACAATTTCCGCTCAAAGGGATATCTTGCTACCCTCAAGTAAAGCCTCCAAGCTACATATACACGCCACTGTACATACCTACACACCAATCTAATATATTTTGAAGGTGTTTCTTATTTATATCTTTTTTAGGAAGAAAACCAGTTTAAGCAAATGGTGGTTTTATTGTTTTGAATCCTGTCTCACTTCATTCCTATCACCTTCGTTGCACAAGTGCTTTTTTTATGCATGCATACATATATGTATGTAGGTATATAGATATTTTGCACTCATGCGACGACGACGACGCGACTACCAAAACGAACGTAAACGCTACAGTATTGAAGCTCAGCATTCTTTTCTTACTGCGGTTCAAGGATAAGCGAATAATCATAAGACCATATCTGACGTTTGTCTCTACCGTTTGTTTTGTTCATAGGTATAATAACCTTTAAGATTCAGGCACTTTCCCGTCTCGTGGCGGTGGTATCAGGTGTGTGCATAAGCACGACAAAGCCTCATCCTCTCATGCTCTTATGAGTGTGTCTTTCAAATGATGTTCTGTTTTGGGTAACCTTAGTATTTAAAGTTTTTCAAGCTCTGTTTCTTGTTTAATCTGTACAAAAGAAGGCCAATAAAATAAGATTCAATAACAGGTTTTTCTTTTGTTTTGAATTGAAATCGAAAGGATTTTTTTTTGTGTTAATAGCGTGTAAGAACTAAGAAGTAAATGTGGGTACTTTTTCATTGAAAACTGAAAGATTTGATCTCGAATAACTCTTGCTTAAAATACCTGGGCATATTTTTGAGTACCTATAGTTAGTATCAGTGAAGAGGTAATTACACACAAAACATACACAAATGTGCATCTTCGACAATAATTGGTCTGATCCTTTACTTTGAGTTTCTGTGATTTTTGGTCCAAACTTCTGTCAAAAACTTATTTTTATATATGAACTTTGACAGAACTTTGGACTGAAATGCGCAGAAAATCACAGAAATTCAAAGTAAGGGAACAGCCCTAATAAATATAAAACAAACAAATTGTCCTATCTCGAATTTGACGTTTGACAGGTGAATGTTTGCATCTATGGGTGAATGCAGATCAAATCTCCCAAACAAGAAAGAGAGCATCTTGCATCTATGAATCTCACCATTTTTTTTAAAATTAAACACGAAAAAAAAGAAGAAGTGCAAATCTTTTCAACGATGTGATGTAAAACTATATAAGCGTGCGTCAGGCTGTCATATCCAAATTGAGCACAAACAAATTGATAATTATGACAGAAAAATGCATCTATGTACACATGTACAGGTATCTAGCGATGATGTTTTGTTTTTGGTGCAATAACACCTAGGTTTTGCACCGACATCGCCATCCATGCAACCGCCACTTTAAATGCAATGTTTAGTTAAATCAATGAGCATTTTCACTTTTCAACAATATAAAATGCAATAACAACGTTTCGTGGAGATTGGTAATTATCCAAAACTGTCTAATTAGTAGAGGTAGGTAAGTTATATCTATAAAATTAAAAATTTAGGTTAAACTTCATGATGATGATGGCACGCTCGGTGGCGATAGGTAAATCGACGTGGAAAATGTTTGAAGGTTTACTGCTCTGTTCGAGGTCGTTTTGTGGCAAGACTGTTTCTGTATTTTATTATTTATATTCTCTACACATTCTCTACTATATATATATATATGTATATAGGTATGAAAAAGTTTTTAATAGTCAAAAGTCAACTAAATACGTATACCTATACTCATGTTATATGGTATACTTTATACGTTAGAAATATTATACACCAATTAATATTAGTTTTTGTTAACTGGCTGAACAGAATGCAAAACGGAGCTGGAATAGATGTCAAAAAGGCTGCAGCCGGAGCTGCAAGAGTTGAACAATTTTTAACTTTTACTGCAGCATTTTTGACATCTACTGCAGCTTTTTTGACATCTATTCCAGTTGCGTCTTGCATTCTGTTCAGCCAGTAAGGCATATCTTTTGAAATGTTAGGTGGTGATAGGAAGGTAGTGTATAATTGCAAATTGTTGCATTTCGTCCAGTTTTTTTCAGTTAACAGCGCTACCGACCGCAGTTGAGTTACAAAAAGTTAAGGTTTCACAGTATCATTTAAAACTTGACCTGAGTTCAATTTATTGTTCTGCCGAACTAAAGTTTAAACCAAAAGTGGAGTTTAAATTCTCACTGTGAAACTGGGGGTAAAAAGTGTACAAAAAAACGGTGTGCTGGTCAATATTGGCCGCGTTTCAATGGATAGCCTATCTAGGATACCTTTGTATCCATGCATGTTTCTGTCAGCTAGTCAGCTGTTGTTGACATTTCTCATAGGATAGCTTCGTATCCTAAAATTTTTTGGATAGCTTGAGATCTCTTTTTTGCCAACTGCTGCTTTGTCATCAGCAGCGATTTTACAAGGGATTAAAACAATACAAACCTATCCAGATCGCTTTGGTTACAAGTTTGACCGCGGCCATGTTCTTTACGGCATTAAGCTAGAACTATAATGCTCGGAGGGGCACTTAAGTGGTCGGAAGAAAACAAGCGAATAAACGGAAAGCATACGACGGTGACTATAATTGCGGAGTGGAGCGTTTCGTCAAGTTTCGTTCAACTTTGGTTACGGAAGTGAGGTGCGCTCCGGAGCGCACCTCACTTAAGTAAAACTGACATTTGGTGAAATAGGAGTGCCAAAAAGAGATAGATGATAATTACATTATGGGTGTGTTCCCCTTTTTTCGGTACGGAAAGCTACTTTTCGTTGGTTTTTGACATTAGCTTCAGTGCCCTTCCGACTATTATAGTTCTACCTTTAGCTGTGTGACACGAAGTGCTGTCCTGTTGGAACCATATTTCGTTCACATCCATATCATCCAGTTTTTCGAACAGAAAAAATTGTTTATCATCGATCGGGAGAGGCCTTTGTTTACTAATTGATTGCGTATCGTTCTCCTGCACTCTCTCATTGGCAGCAGCGATGTTTTCGGCAGGCAATGCATTTTGTTGTGGGGCGGGTGTTGTATAATTGTTCACTGAACCAGTCGAATCGACTTAAATTCGACCACCAAACGTTGAATAATTGAATATTGTGCGTCTTAAACTTGCCATTATGTTGATTTGGCACCAACTGCAAAATAAAACAATAGATTTGAAGGATCAACAACAGCTGACTAAACATCTGATTTTACATCCAAGACTTGATGATTTTGAAGAGATTTTGGGTTTAAAATATAGATTTTAATTCAGTGTCAAAAGTCTATTAGACCTTCACGGTCTGCTGCAAGTTACTTTAGCTGTGGCCACGTCTTTCTCTGGGATTCTGCTTCCGATAAGACAGTTGATTTCCATGTTGTTCTTGGTCTTCCTACCTACCGTGCACCCTGAGGGTTCCATTCAAAGGACAGCTTTGCAATTTCATCGTTTGGTTTCCTCAGTGTGTGACCAATCCAACGCCATACTTACGCTTTCTTATGTCGACGGTCCAGCCGCTCTTGACTTGTCCTGCGCCACAATTCCTCATTTGATATTATTTGTGGCCAGCGAATGTTAAGGATGTGGCGAAAACAGCGATTCACAAAAGCCTGCAATTTCTTCGAAATGGTAGACGTGACTTTCCAGGTTTCACAAGCATATAACAGCACGGATTTGACATTGGATTCGAAGAATCTTAACTTAGTGCGTAAGGAGATTTGACTGAATTTCCAAATTGGTGACAGAGTACCGAAGGCAGCACGAGCTTTATTTATTCTACTTTTCACGTCCAGATCCGTACCACCGTTTGCAGAAACAATACTGCCAAGGTAGTTAAACTGTTCCACATTTCACATTTATTATTTATATCGTCATAAAAATTCGCAAAGTTAATCCTTTTCCTTTGACAGTCAACTTTTACAAACAGCTGATTTCAATTTTGCAGCTCTGATTTCTTTCCCTGAGAAAAAACCTGGGGTGCGTAAGAGCGAGTTCAGTGCTCGCCCCGAACACACATCGAACACAGTGCAAATAAACTGGGGTGAAAAAAGTGTGACATAAAAAACATTAGAGCGAGTTCAGGGCGACCCAGTTCGCCCCAGTGCTGACATCGAACAAACCTAATGTAACGTAAATTAATTTATTAATGGGATGAGTTTGAATTTCAACAGCCAAAATAAATTCAAACAAACAAGCAACACAGCTAGAGTATATAAAGAAGCGGTAGTTTTCTTTCATTTAAATAAAATTAAAAACACTCGACAAGCAGGAAACAGGATATTGATATCACAATTTATTATAACGCGCATATAGATTAAAACACCAGAAAAGATTTAGTTTTTTCTTACTACATTGAAATTACAAAAACGTACTTTTGTTTATCAGAATTGCAAACAGTATTGCACAATTTCCCTTAGAAATAATTTTCTATAAAAATACAAGAAAGAATTTTGAGATTCACGTTTCACAATTTAATTTTTAGTTGAAAAAAAAAACACGAAGACCATCAATATGGTTTTATTGATTTTTATAGTAATACATTTTCATTCAGCTTTTTCTTTGAGTTCAGTTTATGGACTCTACGTAAGTAAGATTGTATGTTCTTGTATGTACAATAATATGTATGCAAGTAATAGGTAGCATGCTAATGGAATTAATTTTATTCCAACATAAAACTCTGGTGGCGCAAGAAGGAAAAAGAAAATCATAAACGTAATAATAAAATATTGTATTTTTTTCCATTATTGATTTTTATTCGCATTTATAAACGAAGAGTTAAAAGAGTCAATTAGGTTGTAATAGCGCGCTACATGGTCAATTGATGCAAATCAGAAAAAAAGTAGAGAAATTCTACATTTTCTTACTTCCTTAATTACCTACTTTTAGTGCGTGGCTATCCATTTCACTGTCTCAACTTTCATTCTCGTGAACACTGGGGGTATAGGAATGTATAGGTCAGTGGGCAGAAGAAACAAGTATGAAATTTTATTAGGTAGGAAGGTTATTTTTGAGTATTCAACAAAGTGAAGTCACTCTAAGTGTTGTACTTCAGCGCCAAATATCTCAAGAACGACTTACTGCCTGAATAGAATAGAGTACTGAAACTGGAGCTGCAGCTGGAATAGCTGTCAAAAAATTTCGTGACTGTTTTTTTTTACGCGCCCACAATAACCCTGTTCCTTGGTTAGTCCCAAACAATTTCAGACCGCCAGATTTGGTGCGGACCAGTACAATTTTTCAAGTGTGGAACGCGTTCGCACTAAATCTGGCGGTTTCAAACTGTTTGAAAGTCGGCAAGGAACAAACCTAATGAAGTTGTACAGCTTTCTGTCATTTCAGTATTTAAAATAAAAATAAAAACTGAATAGTGATGAAAAAGAAACTAAAATTACTTTACGTCTTTGGGAGAGGTTGAAAAGAGTTTGAAACCACTTCAACCCTTATGCCCCATGTTAATACTCGGTTGCGCTCGGAATGTTGAAACTTCAAAAAAGCTGCAAGCAAAAGTTAAAAGTTGGCCAACTTGTACAGCTGCGTCTGCAGCTGCGTCGTGTTGTGTTCGTATCATTGAATTTGTGTGTATTCAACATTTTGACGGCTATTCCAGCTGCAGCTCCAGTTGCAGCTCCTTCTTCATTCTGTTCAGGAATATAACTGTCGAAAAAGGCTATTGAGTTTGACAGCAGTTTGTGCGATGCCGTACGAGTTCGTACGAAGTTTCAAGCTACCAAACAGACAAAGAGTTACCTATGTTCAGACGATCCAAGGGTAGGGCGAAAGTTTCTAATCTCTGATTCGACACCTGTCAAAATATAGCTTTCCAATTAAGGTAATTTTATTGAAAAGTTGACTGGAAAGTAAGTCAAGAAAAATCTCCCTCAGTTCCTTAATATCAAGTCAAGTGCACTTTCGTCAGAATACCAGCTGGATTATTATTTTGTCAGTAAACAGAAAGTGGAACTTCGTTAGGTATTTTGGAATTTGTTTATTTTTTTTGCACGTTCGTTTCAACATTTTGGGGAAAGGGGTTCTTTATCAAATACGGAAGTGAAAAACTGTATGATAAGTAATAATATTGAAAAACTTAACATAAGATTTGTATGTATGTATGTGTGTATGTTAATTTTATATTTGGCTTGCTAATACCAAAGTCAAATATGTATGTACATAATCTTGAAAAAGTTTTTTTAAATCAGTAAATTTATTAAGACTCATAAAGGTTCTGTGCCTGGTGGTGAGGTGTTTCTTAGATAAAAACAGTATCGGTGTTTTCTTCACGATCAACTGAAGTGAAAGGTTTGAAGGAATGTCCCAAGTTTGACATTTAAAAAAAAAAACAGTTTTCTTGGTCAAATTTGCGTTCAATGAATGCAGTTGAATGACACAGAATATCAAGTCCCCATTTAAGGGAAGTAAACGAACAGACCTATTGTTATTATGCGTCATTTATGTGATGTGTCAAATTATATGTGAATTACATTTACGCTTTCTAGATTCGCTTTTCCGTAACGACTTAATAAGTATCAACGCTCAACGGAAAGTTTGAAATACAATTATTGAATCTGTTTCATTATTTATTTTATTATTATTGACTCACGACACCATGAAATTTTAATTAAATTGATATGTACGATTCATACTAGCTAAACAATTTCGTGATTCATGATGATTCTCGATAAAACATTATAAATTATAGCAAACACCTCCTAGGAAACGTTTTGAAATGTTTCCTCCTCCTACTTCATAGAATACCTGCATTTTTCTTCTTAATTTATTAAAAAAAATTAATTTTAAATTCACAACTGTTTAATGCACATGCAATTATTTATTACACGCGCTTGGCCGACAGTCGACACGACGCACGACCCCCAATTGGCCAGTTTCTATATCTTATTCCTATATTAAATTTCTGAGCTAGACGACTAGACCACACGCCAAGTTCTATTAATTTTCTCCAGCCAAGAAGATTTACCTTGCTTCTTAATCATATCTACTTTAGGTGTAGGTATTTAAAAAGAAAAAAAAAACTATAGGTAGGTATTAGATTATTAAAGCTATTTTTATTAAAGTCTTTTTATGTTGAAATCAAAGCTATCAATAGAAAGTCTACCTCTTTTTAAAATATTCGTGGAAGATTGTTATTCAGTACGTAAACTTTATTCTATTATAGGCGGGATAGCCTATAATCCAGAAGTATTTGTTTCCCTAGAATAGCATTTTGCTAAAATAGTTCGTGTCGGACGGAAATGTGCACACCCCATTAGAGAAAAAGTATATTATGCTATGTTGTACCTAAATGTATGGGTGAGAATTCATTACTTTGCATTTTTTCAATTTCATAGGACTTGTTATTGTTAGCCACACCGTTAAGCAATTTTCGTTTTACCTTTTCTTCGAATTTCACATTGGGGTAGGTTAAAACTTTTCATCTTTTTTTTACCTTTTTGTGGTTTTTTGCTTTGGCTTGCGTGTTGTCAGTCGTTGAGGTATGTAGCAATTTATATTTGTGTGTTTCTTTGTATGTGTTTACCTGGTTAAGAAATCGCACGAAATTCCCAGCCCCATGAGTACCTATGAGTATTTGTAGACGAAACAAATTGTGGAAAACAATAAGCTATAGGCATAGGAAATGAGAACAGCACTTTATCAACAATGACCAAATTTGTATCAACTAGCAGCCATTAAAGTAACCCCTTGAACAGAATGAATGTAGCTGCAGCTTGTAGCAAGAGTTGAATTTTGTTTAACTTCTGCTACACCATACATTCCTTGCTACATTAACAATTTCCCATTGTGGCACTGTATACTATTTTTGTATCTTTCTACTTTGACAGTGCTACACGCGACAGCTACAGCTACACCATTCTGTTCGACCAGTAACTCTACATCTACACCATCCCATCAGTATTAACACATGTTTGAATAATGTGAAAGTAAATTTTTTTGGCTGCCAAATTTGTGGGTTGAAAATGATTTTCATATTGTGCTTCGACACTTGCACCCAAACAAATCAGTTTCGCCATTTTAAGGTAGAACTAAAATGGTCGGAAAGCCACTGAAGCTAATGTCAAAAACCAACGAAAAGTAGCTTTCCGTAGCGTCAAAAGGGGAACACACCCATAATGTACTTATCATCTACCTCTTTTTTGACATTCCTATTTCACCAAATTTCAGTTTTACTTAAGTGCCCCTCCGAGCATGATAAGTTCTAGCTTAAGGCTATTAGGGGGGTTCACATGGGCCAGCATCGCTTGATGGAAATGGAACAAGTATTCAAAATCTTTTAAAAACCATACATCATTGGCTGTCAAGCGGTTGTTTCTTGCGTTCAAATGATCAAATCAAGCCTTGTTGTCAAGCAATGTTGGTCCATGTGAACCCCCCTATTGGCGTTGAAAAATTAAATCTCTTATTGGAAAACCCTGTATTTTCATGCAAACAACATCATGTTTATACAGGGTTATCTATTTTAAGGTATCATTTTTAATTTCACGTAATTTTTTTTACTAAGGCCCATAAAAAGTAGTGCCTTGTTCGTTAAGACGATTTGGAAAGTTTTCAAGCTGCCACTGCACTGAGGTTGAATAACCCCTTTTGGAAGGCTGCAGTTGTGCAGTAATCATATTAAAACACTTACTTTCTGCACCCTTATCACCCTTCACTTATTTATAATGAAAAATAGTAAGTCTACCAAGGGTTAATGAAAATCGAGGGTTCATATCCCCTCAAAAAAACATATCTTCATATGTAATTATTACCAAAAGCGAGATAAGTTTTTACTCACCCATAACCATATACAAAGATATTTATGAAAATGCCAGATAAGCAAATATAGAAATGCACTCTCAACTCGGATTACGGAACCGGTACAGCCTCGATAAAATTGATTTTTCCTTTGCCCACCCGCCACCGCCGCCGACCCCACACTGCGGCAATAATATAATTCCTAAGTGCATAAGCCAGAGCAGCGCCTGTGTGTCTCTCATTGGACGCATTGTAGGTACGACAAGTTGGTTCGGGATGATTCATTTGCATTACTATATTATTATGCCAACGTTGCATTGCTGCAATTGAAAGTGCATATCTCTGAATATATGTGTGTATACTGAGCAACATTTAAGTTGTGTGTCCCGATTTTATGCTATTGTTAGTACCATTGGATTGCATTGAGGGAGGTGAATGGCTTTGTTTATAATGTAATATGGTATGCACTTCAGAACTCCAAGTTGGGGACAAAGTGTAGTGATTCACTTCGTATTTTTGTTTTTATTTTAATTTGATAAAAATATGTAAACAAAAAAAACTTGCTTTTCCTGATATGACATTTGTCAGCTCTTTGTTAATGCGTTTTGTCAGTGATGGCCTCTGATTTCGTTTTGTCATGTTTCATGTACATATTAATACGTATGGCTGTATGTACATATATAAGTTCATTGGCATTGTTAAACTTAAATGCAAACTTTAAAAATTGAAACAAAAGCAATTAGGTTCACTGTTAAATATCAGAAATTTGTGATGATTTGTTTATTTAGGCTTTTGATTGAAGAGAATATTTTTTTTTTAATTGTTATTAAGGAAAATAAATAAATTCTGTACAGTAATGCTTAGATTCGGTTTATTTATATTTATTCCTGGAAATTTATTTTAAAAGAGAAAGCAATCTGTCTGGATTTATCAAGTAATTATTTGGAATAAAGTTGATGTTTAGTTAAGTATATGTACATATTTGTGGTTTGCTGATAATTTCAGTAGAGCTCCCTCGTTGAACCTCTGTAATGCCGCCAAAATCAGCCAGTAAAAATATTTGAACCACGGATCAAAATTTGAACAACGTTTGTACAACGGGTCCTCAGTGACACATATTTCTGACAGATCTATTTGAATCGAAGTGACATAAACCATGTTCCTTGGTTAGTCCCAAACAGTTTCAAACAGTTTCAGATCGCCAGATTTGGTGCGGACCAGTACAATTTTTCAAGTGTGGAACGACTTCGCACTAAATCTGGCGGTTTCAAACTGTTTGAAAGTCGGCAAGGAACAAACCTATAGTGGCGGCACGGTACCATCTTGATTTCGAAAGTGAAATGGCGGTATCCATAGTGTCACTTATCACACCTCGATATACATACATAAATGCTGAACTTCAAAACTGCTTAAGAGGCCACCTAGTGGTGGTAGTTTGGGTACCTGCTACTGGTGGTAGTTTTGGTAGACGCGACAGCTATTCTCAAGTAAAAACAGAAAAGGTACATAATTATGTAAGTTTAGCTGAAAAATGATCTTACAAAAAACATTATGAATTCTATGATCAAATAATGAAACTATTTAACATTTTATGATCAATTTCTGATGACGTTTCAGATTCAAAATAGGTGTATGTAGTTGGTTTTTTTCTTTGAATACCAAAACTGGGTCATAAAAGTCTCTACGGACCTTGAAAGACCTAGATGCGTAAGTGTTTATTTGAAGCAAACTTGAGTACTTTTGTGTTTGATAACTTGAAACTGTTTGTTTTTTTGATAGTCTTAAAATTGCGAAAATTTGGAAAAAATTTTAAGAAATTTTAAATTAGCAAAAAACAACTAAAAAATACCAACTACTTCGAACTTTTGTGCATTTCGCCATTTAATGTTAAAGTAATATGATTAACTTAATTTTAAACATCGAAATAGTTAATTATCTTACACAAAATCTTATTCCAGTTATGTAATATTATATGTAGCTATGTACCTTTAGCATAAGACCAATGATATACCTATTTTACCGTTACAAATTATATTTAAGCTGGCCAAAGTCAGAAGCCTAAAACTAAATTAAAAAAATAAAGGAAATAAAGTGTGGATGATAAAAAGCCAACCATAACGATGGAATTAGTTTGCGACATACGTTACAGGCTGGTAGATGCCACGCATAATAAATTAGCACTATTTCCGCATGCGGACAATCATAATAATGTACCTTTACCTATATGTACTTTCGAAAACCGAACTGGAACCAACTATATATTCAATTGCAGAGAAATTTTATTAGTGTTCACATACACGTAGTTATAGGAAACCTCCTCGCCTTACCCTATTCGTATATGTATACGCCTCGAAATACCTTTGTGTTCTTCTTTTACCAAAACTTTTCTTTTATGTTTACCTATCGAAAGAAAAATAATATTCATGGCCGATAGATACAAATAGAGAGATTGTTTGGTCATAGCGGTAATATTAATACTTACAAACGATCCGCATAATTCTGACAAATAGACGAACACACAAAATCACCATCGTTTTATAGACCCCTCAATGTCAATTGAGGAAGTATCAAATTATGTATGTTCCCCAACTGATGGTTGTTTGTTTGCGTGATGCGTTTGCAAACGACGAATAAACCTATGGAAAATGATGTATCTACACATCAATTGTTTCCAAATTAGTCCTCCTTTGTGCAATGCGGTACTGTTTAAAGTTGCAATCACGTCAAGCAGACAGTAAAATTTCTTTTCAAACAGACAAAGCACAAACGAAGGAACACATAATGTACCTTCATATACATATGTACAATTAGAATTCTCATAAAGAAGAGAGATAAGAGAATTTTTAGACAAAGGCAAACATTTTAGACACAAAAAGGATTCAATTCTCGACCTCTTGACATGAGCCCGAATTCAATATACAATCTTCCTACACACGAAGCAGACACAAAGCATCATTGTTTCTATTTTGCCATTGTCCATATATCCATTCATTCACAGAAAAAGGGTTCTTCCGTTAATTATATTTGAAACATTCTGCAATGAATTTCATTCATCAGTTGTTTTTTTTTGTATACAACAACTTCTTTTCTAGGTTTTCCAGGCCAACCCCAACATCCTTTATGGATCCTGTGTTAAAAAGTGCTAAAGTAATTTTACATTGCAATCTTCACAATTCACAAAATATTTCAAAGACAATTTTACCACCATGATATGCCACCTAGATATCAACAAGAACTGCATTGGCCTTAAAAAAAGAACGACAACTGTCAACAATATACTACTCCAATTTGCTAGTACCATCTGTGTGTTTTTTTTCACTTCCTTTTAAGGACAAGTATTGGTTCTATGTTTAAAACAAAATCGAGATAAAAGATGTCCCAAAATTAACGCAAAATTTGAGTTTGCAACCATAGTTTGAAACTCGCTAGGGAACAGGGCTCATTTGTAGAGCTAAATGTTGGCAGCCCTAAAAGGCACAAATGACTTCACAGATGACAGTCATTATTGAACAATATTATAAAATATTCAAAAAATGATCCTGGAAAATTTTGAAAAAAGATTGGTTATGTGCCAGCAAAGATCTGAAGGCTATTTGTCCGATGTGCTATTTTATACATAGCCCTATCCTGTTGTCCTATACTTTAAGATTAAAAAAAAAATAAAAACCTTAAAAAAGACTATTTTCTATTTAATTAAAATCTTGTGTACATTTTGGGACACCCTTCGAACTGTCACCGCCAAACTGTCATTGTTTTTGAAATATTATTCTACAATGAAAACACATTAGTTTTGTTCGTTGAAGTTTACCCAGGGTTGACCCAGGTTTTCTTGACAACCCCAAGAATTGTCAAAAAACCTGGGTTTTTCGGTTCTCAAAAAACACCAAAGGGTCTTCTTTTGTGTTGTTGAGATAAAGAAATAAAATTTCTTTTAAAAATGGATAAAAACAAACCACAGTTTTCGTTTTCTTTTTGTTGTTTTTAAAGTAAAATTGTGGTATTCCGTGAATTTATATTTTTTAAAAAACAATAGAATTATCTGCAGCATGTGAATCCACAACAAAAAAATGCTTCAGAGCTTATGTCACTTTCCTTTACCTCAACTCGCCCCAGCAAAAATGCTAGTTCTACTTCAGGGCGAGTTCAGGGCGACCCTAGGTCTCAAGAAACACAGAATTTGCTGGCCAGGGCAAGTTCAGGGTTTTCAAAAAACACTTTGGGGCGACCCCATGGTGACTTCAGGGCTCAACGAACAAAACTATTGTTCTGTCATGTTTTGCTTCACTTGTACCACAGCACACAAATCTAAGGTAATATAGTCTGCTGGTTGTCAAATTTGAAAGTATCAGAAATAAAATATGACTATGCCAGTGAACTTGTCATACGTAAACACAACAACAAATCAAATGTGAACGTGTCAGAAATAAAAACGCTTACTACACAAATGGCGGCAAATTCAAATATTGCATTCATTTTGGGACATCATTTTATTAATACATATTTAGCACAGATTAAAAAAAATCTGTTTCTTTTTAGCTCAGAGTACTTAGAGCGCTCAACTTTTGCTTCTTTTTTAATTCAGAACTAGCTCGGAGTAGGCTACATGACATCAGAATAAAATGACCGACAAAAAAGAGCAAATAGGTGAGAGCAGCCAACTGCACCCTTTTTTTCATTAATTTCAAATGGCCGCGTTCAAGACATCAATTTAAATTTTGATTATATTGAGTTTTTTATTGGCCAGCTGTTGGATGAAAATTCAAAGTCATTACTTAATTTTGCTGGGTTGAACGCATCGCAATCGTATGACAGTTCAGTGGTCAGATGTGTTTCAAAATTATATCGGAGAGTTCTGATCCATGCTATGCTCAGAGCCAAAAAAGGAAAACGCCTTGTTTATATCGATCCTTTTGTCTGTCAATTTGCACATCATCTGCAAGACGACACTCAGTATTGTTTTGTTGCTTTTAGGAAAGCCAGAAGTCTATTCTTGAGGACTATTTTCAAATTAAGTTTTTTTTTATGAAAATTGAACTTTAACCCCCTGTTATAGGATTTTTTTTCATGTTTACTTTCAACTTACATACATGTCCTGGATTATTTGGAAGATTTTACTGGAATTATCTAGGAAATAAAAAAAGCAATGAAATCAACCCCTTCAGCGACTATATAGAATGAAAAAAAAATCTGAACAAATTGGGGATTTTTGGTTTCTTCATTTAGAGCCGGTTTTGGCCCATTCAAGTGACCTTTTTTTAACGTAGATACATATGTATATAGCTATAAACAGAACTATGTATGTATTACTATTTTAAATATTATACATGGGGTAAGCATTGATGGTGTTTTACTCTGTACCCTTTTATTCTTAGGGCACAAAAAAACACTGCCATAATATCCTTAACGTTCTATATGAGCAAGTTCGTACAACCAGTTCGTGCATTTTAATGAACTAGTATCATAGTGAAACTAGGATGCAGTCAGTCCTTTCTTAAACAAGTGTCTGTCACATGTGTATTTTGTTTCTTTTGGACTCTTGCATCTAAGGCGAATATTTTTACCCATTTTCCTTATTTGTATTTTATATTTTTTGTCTTTGTTAATATGCAGGTATATCTGTATATCAATTATAAACTAGCTTCAAGCTGTTGGAAATTGTTGACATCATTCTATGAGGAACGTACAGAGATACTAATCCTTTTTATAGAAATACGTTTAAGGACATGAACGATGACGATCTTTCTGTGGTGTTTTACTTAAACGGAATTATGTTAAAGAGGTGCTTTTGTTATTATGTAATAAATTATCTTTTAAGTTTTTGTAGATGTACTTGGCTTAGTTCCAAAGTGGAAATATTGATTTTATTGAAACATGATAAAGGCTCCTGTAATGAAAAATGATTTTCCTTATCCTAAGGCCCATCAGTACAAACTTAAAAAAATAAAAAAAGAAATAGTGTTAATTGCTTCAGTTTGTTTAAGAATGCAAATTGTATCTACAGGTTTGGTTTTTTTGAATTATGTATATAAGTATGCACCAATATGGTCATCCAATAAGAAGTGTTCTCTTAAAAATTTCACGTAATAAAAAGCAAATGTTTCTCTAGCTTGTCTAGAATGTTGTGCGCGTAATAGGTACCGTTAGTAATAGTTTTTAGTAAATTCTTATTAGAAAGTTAGACAATAAACGAAATTAATCTGAAAGTGGCAAAAACCACTACACACAAAATATTAATAAATTACTTGCAGCAAGTACTTTCAGCAATTAATTTCAGCAAGTACTTGCTTGCACGGTGGGTGTGACGACCTAAAGTACATAGGTACTTGCAGCAAGTTTGCTCGCAAATAAATAAAAATTCGGTTAAGCAAGCAATTAACCTGCATGGTGTGTCTGTTATCTGCAAGTACTTTCACGAATACTATCTATTTCAAAATCGGAATTTTTAAAACAATTGCAGCAAGTACTTTACTTTGCACGGTGTGATGGCACCTTCAGCCTTATTTTTCAGATTTCAAAAATACTCGGTCCGAATAGTTTAACCGGCTTTAAACCGCCTATGAACCAGTTTTAGCTTACTTCTCCTATATAACTCGTGTATTTTTTTTATAAATAAGCTTTTCAGGATTAGAGGCGTTGTATAGTCGGAGTAACTTTATTGGGTGGCGCAACAGCTCGCAGAGAACCAGGGCCAAGTGACTTACAACTCACAACCATTCCTGTGTGCATGTTTATTGGCAGGAATGGAGGGGACCTACAGTTTTTTGCCGAGTTCGAATGGCTAAATGAGAAGCACTTTTTCATGACAAGTATTAAGGTAGAACTATACTAGTCGGAAGGGCACTGAAGCTAATGTCAAAAACCAACGAAAAGTAGCTTTCCGTACCGAAAAAAGGGGAACACACCCATAATATAATTATCATCTATCTCTTTTTGGCACTCCTATTTCACCAAATGTCAGTTTTACTTAAGTGAGGTGCGCTCCGGAGCGCACCTCACTTCCGCAACCAAAGTTGAACGAAACTTGACGAAACGCTCCACTCCGCAATTATAGTCACCGTCATATGCTTTCCGTGAATTCGCTTGTTTTCTTCCGACCACTTAAGTGTCCCTCCGAGCATTATAGTTCTAGCTTTACTCTTGGAGGATTTGTCAGTTCCTCGCAAGAGGCAGTACCTCGGATAAACATTTCTGTTTTTAGGTAGCACCGCTGGGAATCGAACCCACACCTTCGGCATGACAGTCCTACGCACTAACCATCATACCACGAGGTACTACTCCATCTTTAAAACGAGTTTATAAATAAGACTGCTTAAGTTTAAAAAATAATGAACTCAATCTGCTTGTCCCCTCTGGACTCTCCAAAGACATAAAGACACACCACCCTTAACATACACTTTCATAAATCACGAATGACTGAAAAGGTAGTGCGAACTGCGTAATGCCTATTTTTAATATCCCTCCATGTGGCATTTACATTGAAACTTTTTTATTTACAGTTCAAAAATATGTACATATGTATGATGGATATGTTTCAAAAATTATGCTGTAAAAATAAATGTTCAGCACCCAGTGCGTTCTCCAAACGACCCACGCACCGTTATCATCGACAAATAATTATTTGTAATGACAAGCCTTCCACCGCACCTGGAGTTGACTTCAGGACACAAATCATTCCATCAGCAAATACAAGAAAAAGGTCTTAATTGAGGAGGTACGTAACGTTCACATTTTCTTTGGCCTCTTGACGAGACGTCTCACTGCATCGTCGTCGTTGCTTTTTCGCGTCCGCGTCGTTAAATATTTATTTATGAATAAAAAGAGTAGGTACCCTGAGATCTGATTCGACTACCGTATAATTTTTTAGAATAATCATCCCTCATCACATCCATTCACAATCCAGAGGCTAGGCATAGTGTTGAGAGGCTTGAATATCAGATAAATATCTTTTCTTTATCTTGGCTCTTGTTTGATGGTAAATGGAATAACCAAGACTTCTGTATAAAATATGATGAGTGGTGCTTTGTGATAAAAATTGCATAGATTCAAGATTGGATGCTCCTTTATATCTTAATTTTATTAAGTGGGATCTGGTATCGTGTGTGATTATGCGTTAAGTGCAGAGAAGCACTTTTTCATGACAAGAAATACAATCGGAAGATTTGTCACTTCTGCACAAGAGGCAGTGAATCAGTATCAATGAAAGAAACATTTTTGATCTAAAGTTGTTAGATTGAAAATCGATCAGTTGAACTTCGGCATGACACAATCCAACTCACTAACCATTACCCCACGGATTAAAACATACTTTTTTTTCAACCTTACAAAATACACTGTTACTGCGCCACCTTTAAAACTACAAATTAAAGTATAATTTATAAGAATGCGTATTGCGTACATATTTTCGACAACGCCTTTGTTTTCTGATTTTATCTGACATCATATCATATAACATTTAACATTGAAAACATAAAATAGGTTAGGCACATAGAAAAAAACGACCGTTGCTCTTTATTTTATTTGTTTTTAAATTCACATCACGGTTTGGTTTATGTGATGTGTTCAAGTGCAAAGAGTGCTAATACATACTATTTATGTTTGTACATATGTTTGTATATAAAATAATAATTCGTATTCTCGACACATCTTACGAAAATGTGCACAGAGAAAAGTCATATAAAGTGCCTACATCCAGTTGACGGAGATGTGAAATTCTATATTTATTTGCACTTAGCATAGTGGGTTCGTTCAGAAGATATAAGGGACTTCATATAAAGTCAACTGCATTCATTCAACACAAATTTTACCAAGGAAACTAGTTTTTTTTAAACTTGGAACTAGATATACTTCAAACTACTATCTACTGACTAAAATTAGGTAGATATAGATAGGTTTACTTGGCAAGTTTTATTTGTATTGATCAATTAGGTTTTCACAACATAAAATGTTTTGGACATCAGACAAATGAACCTAGCAAATTTTAGTCACTCTTCATCCTAGAGCCGTTTGCTCATACGAAACTTAAATATTTATGTCCTACTTAAGCTGTTATGTGCTACTTTTTCCTCAGCGTAAACTGTCACATTATAGCGATTATGTAGCACTTAAATATTTAAGTTTCCTTTCTGCAAATGGGCCAATCATCTAAATCAATTAAAAAAATTAAAACACATAGGGGTTACGTACGAATGACCGACAAAAAAAATGTCGACTGGTTAAAATGCCGACTTTTATCGACTTTTTTGAAAGTTAAAATACCGACTTTGTTTTTACCGACTTATTAAAATGTCGACAGTTTGAAATGTCGATTTGACAAAAAGTCGACTGCCCTGATAGAAGTCGAGAAAAATATCGACTTGTCAGAATTTTTCCCATACAGAAAAGTCGATATAAAATATAAATCGACATTTTAACCAGTCGACATTTTGACTTGTCGATATTTTGTCTGTCGGTCATTTGAAAGTAACCCAAAGAACAACGCTCTGCCTCAAATGTTTGCACGGAATAACTATAAACTCAAGAATCATAAATAGGTACTTGTCTGATTTTTTAACAGGAACAGTTTTTTGATGCTTTGGAAAATTCAAGACTATGTTTAAGACACAAGTTCTTATGTGTATTTGATTCTTATAATAATTTACTTATATAAGTATAGTTATTAATTTTATATTACCTTTTGTTTAGCTTCAAGAAAATTCAATAGAACGAATTTTTGTTGCCTACCTACATTATACCTAATATTTCGAACTTTTAACAGCCTCATTTCTGGATGTTTTATTATTGTATTAATATTAAAACACATTTCAGACCCTGAATAATAGGCAATTAAGACGTCAAAATACATACATATGTAGGCAACAAAAATTAAATTGCAAAAATGCGATTTATTGAACTATGACAATGCGATATTAGATTATAATGATCAGATCATAGTTTAGGGAATGATGTTTACAAGCGCGCGCTTGTAAACATCATTCCCTAAACTATGATCTGATCAAAATGTCGACTTTCAAAATGTCGACTTTCAAAATGTCGACTTTTAAAATGTCGACTGTTGAAATCTCGATTCATAAAATCTCGATCACTGTCGACATTTTGAGAATCGACATTTTGAAAAATCGACATTTTAAAAAGTCGGTCAAATTTGTGTCTATATTTTGATCTATCGGTCTTTTAAGCAGTCGAGATTTTTTCTGTCGAGATTCTAAAAGTCGATCTTATGATGTCGATATTTCAAAAGTCGACATATCGTACCCAATCCAACACATAGTTGTGTTTTTTTGCATGTCCAAATGAAATTGTGTGAAAAAAACGACAACAAAGCAAAACAATTTACATGGTAAATACAACAACAACTATGTCCATATAGAGTTAGCTAAGTCCAGATAATTGTCTAGAGTTAACTTTTGTCCCGATAAAAACGGTAATGCCAAACTACTGATTGTCGTTGTGTTATCAATAATTTATATAGAAATGTCAAATGTTTGTTGGTAAGAAAATTAAAAACAAAATGGCCGACCAATGCTAAAGGTAAACAAATGTTGAAATGTCCCGATGTCGTTTTTTTCGCAGAACTCCATATGGACATGCAAAAACACGCAGCGAATATCTGCTTAATATTATGGGTCAGTTCCAAACGGTATATGCAGCAGATAAAATTTGCTATTATTTTTATTTTCTGTTTTATCGTGTGGATAAATTTACCAGCCACTTGCAGTTTGAGAACAACATAAAACATCAAAAACATACTGAAAACTAAATTTGATTTCACTGATTTGTAAGATTTAAATTTAGCATGGACCGTGACGGATCACTCTTTGTATTTTCAAGCTAAAAATTTTAAAAATTATGAAAAAAGTAAAAATCCCACCCTTTGACATGTAACAGTGTTGCCAGACTTTTGGCATGTCGATTCCCTTTTTTTTCATCCAAAATTATTTTCTTTCCCTTTTTTGATTTCAGTTTTTCCCGTTTTTATTCACTTATATTTTTTGCTCACAAAAATTATTTTAAATCTATTCTTTGCATAATTTTGTTAAATATCCAAGGCGGAAAATGTTTATCTGACCTTATCCACCCATTGAGTCATTAATTGGCCTTAAATTGGAAAAAAAATATTTTTGTATGCAAAAACCATTTGCATGAGGTGAATATAAACTTTATTTTTGGAAGTGTAAACCCATGATCCAAAAAAATATTTTTATTCACCACACAATTTTCTCGTATGCAAAATAATTGCCAAATAATTGCCATCAATTGTTTTACATGACATTCCATGACAGAAATGGGTTTTTTGCATGAAACTGTTAACCAATCAAGTCAATAAAATATCTTATACCTTAGTCTTATTTTAATAATTTTAAAAATTTTTAAATGATGCCTTTCGGCTTAGCTGCCATCATCGGATCAAAATAGACTTATAAAATTATAAATGCAGGAAAATAATTTTTTATTTCACTTCAATAATTTTTGACATGCGAAAATTTTTGCATAGATTTTTTTCGCATGTGAACTGTAAACTAGGCTTAATTCAACAATACAAATCTTAGAATACTAAATCACATCGATATTATATTATATTCCATACAATTGTGGTCTTTCATCAACATTAATTTGTTAAGAAGAATTCTGTGCAAAGTGTTCGATTTTGGAGTTTATTTCTTAATTAAGTTTTTATTAAGTTTATTGCTGCAATAGCCCACTCAGCTTTTGCTCCATTGTGTAGAAGATAAAAAATATACGAAACCAATTTTTTCATATTTCGGAACCTAAACCTATCATTCATATTAAATTTCATTTTCGAGATATCATTCCAAAATTCTTGAATGTTTTTGGGTGGTGTAGTTGATTGATATGTCAATGTTTCTTAGTGGCATATATTCCATGTCTTGATCACTTAGCTCATTAAGTAAATAAAAGAAATATTAAGATTTTCTACAGTGATTGGAATAATAAATTCGAGGAGCTTAAAGACTTGGCCGTCATCATAAAAATAGAATCACTTCAAAATCTCTAAAAAGCTGTTATCAAAAAATTCCTGCATTTTTTTTTTAAACAAACACATTTCAAATTCACTGATTTCAGGTTGTTTTGATAAGAGCATCTCAGCTTTTGACCTGACTATTTTTCCTGTTTTCTGGGTTGGTTTTAAGGTCAAAAAATGCCGAAAACGGGAAAAATCCCTCAATCTGGCATCCCTGGTTTCAAGTCTGATATTCATAAAATAAATCGTCGCCCGAGAATTGTTTTGTTGTATACGCCAATTTTACGATTTTGGGAAATCGCATTTTGAGGTTTGCGTTCATATAAAAAAAAATCTGAACGATAAAGTTTGTTTTTTCTTTTTTTAATAATATTGTGTGGAATATCTTCTTTTGATTAATGTATTCAAAACTGTCCTACCTGTTTTAGTTTTCAAATTATTAATTTTTTTACCCAAAATGAGTTTGTCGTATACGCCACCAAAATGAGCATTTGTTTCCATCCCATACACGTACGACAAAGTGAACGCACGTACGACATTCCAATATTCAAGCACCAATACGAATTGGAATGGAAACCAAATTTAAAAAAAACTATTTTCAAAGTTTATAGTATTTTTTTCATTTAATAAACATAAAAATACAAAAAAAACTATGGCACTATGGCAGTCTTGGCATACAAAACATTAATTATAAAAACATAAACGGTCAAGTCATCCTATGACTGTAAAATTTACAAGTTAGCAAAACAATAACACAAAAGTCATCCTATGACCATTGTATATCCACTCTATAGTATTCTCATGAAACACGATTTTGTAGGTTGACATTATTTGGTCGATAGGTTCGCTGTGATTGCCTTACCGAGATCCCTTAACAAAAATTAGGATTACATTTGGACGCATAGATGGCCACGAGATTTTTTTCTTCATGAGAATACTAAAGAATTTACATACAATGCTATGACTATCAAAAATAAATGTATAAGGCACATTTGCTGATACGAAACTTTAACATTTAAGTAGAACATAAGCGCTAATGTGATAGTTTAAGCAGATGAAAAAATAGAACATAAGCTTTAAAGTAGAACATAAATACTTAAGTATCGTATCAGCAAATGGGCCTAAATCTATTAAATAACATTTTGTTTAATATAATATACAAAGTCATTCTATGACCATCAACTTTAATATGAAAATAAAAAAATTACACTGGTCAACAAAATTTAATTATTTTTTTGTTACAGAAACCAAAATATACTTTTCCGTAGGTTTTTGGTGTGCTGAACTCGATCAAACCACGTTTTTGAGATATTCCCTTTATAAAATCGAAAAAACCGTTTTTTTTTTACTGTTTTCAAAGTTTTGTATTGTAACGTGAGGTAAATTGTTTCAACAAAATTTTTAATGGTTTCTGAAAGAACTAATTTTTTTTTTAAATCAGTTTAAATCCTTCCAATGCCTCCTTTCATCTCTGAGAAATCTTCAGTTAATTGTAGGCCTTTCATTTAAGATATAAGTACAATTTAAAGGAGAAGGTCCATTTTTCAATACGAATGTTTCATATAATCGTTGAAAAGGTTATTCTGGTACATCATTTAATTATATTGCTGTTAAGCTCTAAGCCATGGGTTTCGCGAGATATTCGGTTTCAAAGCACCGAAAAGAACAATAATGCAACTCCATATTTGGACATTGTGTTCCTAATCAACATTAGCCGAATATCTAATGAACCCCATGGTTTAGAGCTCAACGGCCATATAATGAAATGATGTACACAATAACCTTTTCAACGATATATGACACATTCGTATTGGGAAATGGACCAGCTCCCATAAATTTTTACCCATTCTCCTTTACATTGTATTTTTGTCATAAATGGAAGGCCTACAATTAACTGAAGATTTCTCCGAGAAAAAAAGAGGTATCGGGAAGGTTTAAACTGATTTTAAAAGAAGAAAATTAGTTCTTTCAGAAACAATTAAAAATTTTGCTGGAACAATTTACTTCACGTTACAATACAACTTTGAAAACAGCCAAAAAAACGTTTTTTTTCGATTTTATAACGAGAATATCTCAAAAACTTAGCCCGATAAAATTTTTCTGACTTCAGATTCGAATTCAGCACACCAAACCTACGGAAAAGTTTATTTTGGTTTCTGTTACAAAAACCTTGTTGACCAGTGTTATTGGAAATCAATAAGCAAACTAAAATCATAATTAAATTTATAATTTTGTTCTAATTTTTTCATTTGAATAAGGCTTCATAATAGACTTGGTCTGCCTTAGGCATAAAAACAAAGAGACTTTTAAGATCACTAATTTTCTCTTTTGATATAGGCTTTGAGTTGCTTGTGACTTGAAGGCATAGGCTGAACAAATTTTTTGGAGTTTTCAGATTAGATTTGGTTGATTTCTCAAATATTGAGGCATTTCGAAATTCCATTTCTCTACCACTTGTTTTGTAAAACAATGTAAAGAGATCGGTATTATTATATTTCAGAAATTTAATTTTACTGAATGGAATAGCAGAGAAATAATTTGACCTGCTCTGGCAGAAAAAGCTTTAAAGTCTATTGGGAGCATTTGGATTATTTTTAGTGTTACAAACCTAACCGGAATATTCTTTTTCCATTTTTGTTGTATGTGTATATGATCAGTCTTACATTCTCTGTGAGTTTAATGCCAATACGACAAAACAATTTTAAGATTTTATTATAAATGTTCGGTCGTATGTGTTAAGCCTATGGATATGCGACAAAACAATAGTAAAGAAAAAATTGCCGCAAAACACATGGAATTTTTGTCGTATATGCCAAAAAGTGGCGTTTACGACAACCCAAAACTAAGGATATGCTTATTTTGTGGATATACGACAAAATGCATACTAATTATCTCAGCAACGGTAAATGATAGGTCAATTCTGATTGCAGAAATAGAAAGAGGACCTTCGAAAACATACTACTGCATACCCACTTTAAAAAAGTGCATTTTGGCGTTTACAACAAAACAATTCTTGGGCGACGAAATGCTGATCTGCCCCAGGGCTCCGTTTTATCTCCGACTCTCTCATTTTTATTAATGATCTTTTGTATGAAACTTCCAGTCCATTAAATTGTTTTGCTGATGACATCACCCTCAGCTTTTCATATTCGTTTCTTGATTCACATCCTTGTCTTTCGGATGTGGAACTTGAACGTAAGCGTATGATAAGCTCATTAAATTCTGATCTTGACAGCATTGCTCAGTGGGGAATAAAAAACCGTGTAGAATTTAATGCTTCAAAAACACAATGCTGTTTGCTGTCTCTAAAGCAGAACCCATCCTTAATGCCACTATCCACGAGTGGTACTTGCATCGAAGAAACTGAACAGCTTTCAGTTCTGACTATGATCATCACAGATCACCTTCTGTGTAATGAACAAATATAAAATGTCGCCAAAAACGCTGCAAAGTGTTAAGGTTTTCTTCGAAGATGCAAGAAATTTGTCTCCCCTTCTGATCTGGCTGTAATCTGCAAAGCCTTTATTCGTCCAAAGCTTGAATACAATTCCCATATTTTGGGCAGGTGCTGCAATAACCCATTTAAGCCTTTTATGCTACATTTCCACCAAGCGCTAATCTGAGATTTAATGAGATTAACCTTAAATCTCCTTTAAATCTCGTAGATTTACTATACAAATTTATTTCGTAAATCTTGAAGATTAGAAATTAATCTTGTTAAATCTTCCTAGGACAAATAGTTTTACAAATCAAACTAACCTATTTTTACATGGTGCTGAACGATTCATTCGAGACTCGCATTCAGTTCTTCATTGTTTCACACGAATCAAACATTCTGTCTCATTCGCACTTCATAAGAAAAAATGGAACGCCATTTGCATTTTTGAAGGTGCTGTCAAATTTAATCTTTTTTAAATCTTTTTGGGTGGTGAAAACACCAAAAAGATTTATTAAATCTAATCTGAGATAAACCTTTGGTGGAAACATAGCATTAGAAAGAATTTAAAAAGAAGCTCTAAAAATGATAGGTGACTGTAATATAACGGAAACATTCCCATCTCTTGAACACCGTCGTAATGTTTCATGTCTCTCTTTATTCTGTCGCTTTTTGTATAAACAGTGTTCTAGTAAAATGGCCAGCTGCATTCCTCCCCTTAAAAAATTCCACCATAATACTCGCACTACCAGGGATGCGCATCAGCTTACTCTTGAGCCCAATTTCTGACGTACTGTAAAGTACAGAGATTCTTTTTTCAGCCAAACAATACGAATGTAGAATGCTTCACCCGGCTCTATTTTTCCCTTCCATTTTGATATTCGGAACTTCAAAACTAATGTGCATCGGTATCTCCTTTCCAATCCTTCCCTATTTTCCTTAGCTCGCACTTTTTTCAATTATTTTAAGGGTTGTCACAACCCCTTTAGTGCGCGTAAATTATAAACAAAGAATTTACCTTTAAAAACTTAGAATTTGGCGTTCTTTTAGCATTACTTTTTAAGGCTGATTTCTTACTCGGAATTTTTGTATGGAAAACTTGGGTTTATTTCTTTTACATTTATGTTTTTACTGTGATTGACATTTCAGTATGTATGTATACGCATATGTTTGTACATATATTGAATATATGTACATATTATGTTTATGTAGGTATTTTGTTTTTAATTTTTAAAAAGCTGATAAGAATACGTCCTATCGACATCTTTAAGCTTTAATATTATTCACACGACAAAGTACTTACATAATATGTTTGTATGTAATGTATGTATATGTGTATATTTATATTATGTAGGTACTATATACATAATTAAAAACAAATGTTACACTGATAAAACAATTTCTTATCTAATTAATACAACTAAAATTTTGTTTAAACATTTCCTTTAATTTATGTGTTATCTATGCAACAATCTTACGAAAACATTTTATACATTATGCATTAATGTAATTTTTGAGACGCAAATAATTGGTGATAAAAAGTTAATAATACCTACTTCGTTTACATATAAATGTACACAGTTATGTAGAAGTTATTTAAATCCAAACATATATGTATATAATGTTGATGTTTTGTTAGGAAAAAGTAGAAATATTCGAAATAATTTATTAATAATTTATTTATAGATATTTACTTTACATACAAATTTTCATATTTAATGAAATGAAACTCAAACAACTTCCCACTTTTTAATTAGCTCATAAATTAATTTTAAATTAGCATTGTTTGCCATCAGCTATAGTAACATCAAACTTTTAAACTCAATCGCTTCGTTAACTTTCCTATTTATTTAAAACTAAACGCTTAACCTTCAACATCACACTCAATTAAATTCCTGCTGCCATCAACGTTAATCAATTTAAAGGCAGCGCAAATTACGCAGAAATAAAAGTGAATAAGCACAAAGAACAAAAAGGTAGGTACCTGCCTACATTACACATAAGTAGGTAGGTTAGGTACGTATACTTACTTAACTTACTCTACAGAGAATAAAAACTACTTAACCAAATGGATGTATTGCTACTTATAGAGATACATCCACCAGTAAGCAGTAAGAACAAGCTATTGACCCATCACCTTCACTGGAATGGTAATTCTAGATGTGTAATCCTTATTCTAAGTGGCTAAGTAATGTGCAACAGGTGCGCCCCTATTGTCTATTGAACTGCAGCCAAATCGACTTATTGTTTGTTTTGTTGATTTTTACATTCGCAAAATATTTCCCAATTAACCTACCTACTATGAAAAAAATCAATAATTATATACCTATACTGTATGTATGTGAGTATTGTTATTGTTAAAAATGAAGAAACAAAATTTGTGGTCTTTCACAAACAGTAGGTCATTGAAGTTTATTGTCGGAACATCGAACTGACCTATTTGTTATGCAAAACGCAGAAAATTCGGCGTTCCCTCGTTCTACAATAGATCTTTTGATTATTTATTAGACTTTCAATTTGAACAAACAAATACATATCATCGAATTAGAGTGATTTTGAAATTATAATTGCAAATTAGTTTCAGATGAAAAAAAAAAATATAAACCCATGCAAGTTAATTAGCATTTGTTATATGTACATAAACTTATATCTATACTAATACCTACATTTGTCTTGTTAAGCGGGGCTATTAACAAATTTGAATTAATTGACGAAGTTTGGTCACTTGATAACATGCTTTTCTTTTTTAAAAATTCAATAAATTATTATAATTTTGCCAAATGTAATAGTTTTACTAGCTTTGACTTGACTATACCTAAGACTAAGGTACATTAAAAATATAAATAATAATTATATAGAGAATAAATAAATAATAATAAGGAATAAATAAATAAAATAAACAAAAAATAATCTGTTTTTCAGGGCTGATGCGCGGGAAGATGCGGTTTAATACAAGAACAAATACACTGTAGTCAAAGATAACTTATTACACAGAAATCTATGCCTTTTGTTTTTGATAATCCAGAATTGAATTCTTCTGAAAAACCACTTGGAGCTTGGTTAAATTATATCAACTTTGCTTAGCTGTCATGTGATGGGCAATTCCATCGAATGTGGTTTAACCTTGAAGTAATACGCTGCATGCCGATGCGAAACGAAAAATTCCATACAAAAATGACATAACAATATCTGAATATCATGAACTGATTTCTTCAGAAGAACCACATCACAAACAGAATGCTTTGTAATATTATGTGACAGTAAGTCAGATGCGTTGGTTCTAACCTTGAAGGCTGAGCTACAGAGTGGTTACCAATGCGGTTGATTTGGCTATAGCAGTATCAGGAAAGCATCCTATAATTTTTAAATATCTTCCACAAAACGCTCTAAACAAGCTTACACGACGAGCAGATCGGTGCGGACTTGGAGTTAACCCCCATAAAACAGATCTTGTCCTCTTCTTCAGAAAATATAAAATTCCGCAAATAGACCCCCCTTTTATTAAAGGTGTTCCACTAACATTCTCAGGCGAAGCTAAATACTTGGGTCTCATGTTAGAGAAGAAGTTAAGCTGGAAACCTAATATACAAGAAAGAGTGAAAATGCCATAGTACCACTTTTCTCTTGCATAAAAGCCTTTGGTAGTAAATGGGGCTTCCAACCATTCATTACTCACCGCTGCACTATAGACACTCTACTCCATCTGATACCTCTCCATATTTTCAGCAAACAAACGGCTGTGAGCACAGCTATTCGCCTCAATACCTCTTCAAACACAATCCCACTATTGAATTTTGATAAAAACCTTGAAGTAACCATACCTTCCAGATCCACCTAGGAGGATGTGGAATTCTTAGAAGATCAATCAATTCACTTCTATACCGACGGATCGAAGACCAAAGATTGGGTTTTTAGAGGTGTATACTCTGATAAACTTAATTTAAGTCTCTCATTCCGTCTTCCTTATCACTGTAGCGTATTCTAGCGTATATATTTCTATATTGGCTCAAATAAAACGTGATATCAACCTCGGACATCCGCATTTTGTCTGATAGTCAAGCTGAACAGCCCTTAACTGTTGAGCTCCTCTGTTGGAGATGGCGCAACAGCTTAATATTCACCTTTGTTGGGTGCCGGGCCATAGTGACATTCCAGGTGATGAACTCGCTAGAAGTGGAAAATTACTACCCGATTTTACCTGAGAAGCTTAATATCGCTATACGTGTAAACTTTTGCTGAAACAAGATGCTTTGGAGAGGACAAACATTAGGTAGGACAACATCACTACTTGTTTGGCAATAAAACAAGTATAATGTACAAACCTTGACTAAAAGCGCTCCAAGTGTTTAATATCTCTAAGCAGGTGGCACATCAGCTCTATTGTAGGTGTTATAACGGGACACTGTTTAATAGGCAAGCACGCAATGCGGCTTGGCGTACTTTCAAACGATTTTTGCAAAAGCTGTATAAAAGAGGAGGAGGAAGAAACGATTCCTCATCCTCTCTGTACCTGCCCTGCTCTTTCCCACAGACGAAGGCTCCACTTTGGAGATTACTTCTATAACGATCCTATAGTGATCTGGCAAGCACAAAAATGTATAGTCTCACACGCTTCGTCAGGAGCTCTATGTGGTTTTACGAGAAAGGAAGATTTTCAAGATTAATGTGGTATCACAACGGGCCAACTTTGGTCTAAGTGTGTCAGTATAAATAACTGTCTTTGTCTTTTCTGGACTTTACATTTTCAGTACATTCGAAAACTTTGTCTTTTCAGGACTTAATTTTTTCAGAATTTTGTCATTCAAAAATGAGAACTTAGTCGTTGAAAACTAAAAGTCTCTCGTATTATTTATTTACAACATGTTTTCGTCGACACGAGCACATATTGAAGGCAGCTTGTTTATTTGTACTCTCTTTTACGCCTGGTCGATTACTCCAAGCATTTAGGAATAAAGTCTGAGACGGATTGTGGTGGATATTTGATATCCCTGACATTCTGCTTGTAAATGGAGTGTTTTTGTTTTCCGGTCAAGCCTAGGTGTTTGAACAATTTGGGAGTTTAAAGTAACAATAATGCATTCGATTTCAAATGAACATACATAAATTGCATTAACACTCATTTTATATCTTCGCAAACAATATTCTGCAACATTGCCAGCCATACATGAATTATTGGATTGATATCACTTTCACTGAATCAAGCCTGCACCTAACTTGGCCAACCCCAGCATCAGTAGAAAAACTGTGTGAGTCATGTTTAATCGTCTCTCTTTTAATCTGCAAATTTGCTTTCCTTTGAGCCTCATTTCGTAATGAAAGCGAATTTTGTATGGGACGTTTTAAATTTAACTTGAGGAGTGAAGAATACCTATTGGCTCTCAAGTCACAACTTAACTTAACTCCTGCCTGGCTGTCATTAGCCAGCCAGCTCCTGCATGGAGTTTGTAATAGTTTGTTTCTTTTGCCACACTAACGATGACTATGTATCAAAATATGGTTGCAGTTTCGTTGCCATGGTCATCAAGCATCTACAAATCTAGTTATACCTGATTCACTAGGTGAGTCTGCCTGGCTACTGCTTGAAACTAAAAACAAGTCTCTTAGACGCACGAGCACGAGTCGATCGTGCGCACAAACAAAGAAAAACCTGAAATTGTTAATTACATTAGGTTATGCGGTACATTAAAAGAACCGGATAAAAGTTATTATAAATAGTGGGTAGTGATAGGTGATAGCATAGCTGATTTCCAACCATAAACTATGTATATCTATGCTGTATGATGTGACATTATGGTTGATTGTTGATAGTGATTTCCTGAAATGGTCTTGGTAAATCTTGTTGTTGTTTTGGGCTTTCAATTTTTGTTTGGTAATTGAAAAACAAGAAAGTGATGTATTGCTGTTGAAATTCGTTTGGCTTGCATTGTGTCGTATTGTTGCTGAAGTTAATTGTGCTCATCATGCAGCATACCGATAAAACAGGAAATCCGTTATTTATACATACCTACCTACATTATGTAACTTTGTATATGTATTGAATTATTTGAATGAGATGAGCCAGGTAATCATTTTCTTTTTAAACTGCCTGTATACCTACCTATACCCATACAAAGATTAGGAAGTATAGATTGTAAGTAGTGAGAGGTACCTTTACTGGCTGAACAGAATGGAGACGGAGCTGCAACTGCTATAGCTATCAAAATTTTGAATACACGCAAATTCAATTATGCGAACAGAACACGACGCAGCTGTAGAAGGAGCTGCAGATGCAGCTGGACAAGTTGCCCAACTTTTAACTTTTGCTTGCAGCTTTTTTGACGTTTCAAAATTGCGAGCAAAACGAGGTGTTTACATGTGGGCTTAAGTGATTTTTAAACTCTTTTCAATCACTCATAAAGACGTAAAGCAATTTTACCTTCTTTTTCATCATTATTCATTTTTATTTTTGTTTTCATTTTTATTTTCGATACTAAAATGTCAGAAAGCTGTACAGCTGCATTGTGGGCCCCTAAAAAAAAATCACGTACGACACTTTTTGACAGCTATTCCAGTTGCAGCTGCAGCTCCAGTTGCAGCACACTATTCTGTTCAGCCAGTAAGTACAATTGGTTAGTAGTGTGTTTTTGATCAATGAGGGCTTAATTATATTTTTTAAAAGCAACATTTAAGCATAGTTGTAGTTTCCCATAGAAAATATGCTCCTCATTTAATATTCTGAACATTTTGAAGATCAAAATTTATCAGTAGGTAACTCTTCCTTTTTCGATTTTCCTGCCCAAGAAAATGTTACCAAAATTTCGGTTTATTTCCTCTCAGCCACTGAACTATTTACATACATATACGTGAAATGTTTCTAATGACCTTTTCGATTGGCAATCCGGAAGCGTTCGGAATCCGTGTAAACGCTTCTGAAAGTGTTCTATTGACATTCAGAGTGACAGTTCTTCTTCTGTAAAGAAGAGAAAACGATTCTGGATTTGATTTCAGAATTGAAATCAGAATTACTCACTCATTCAAATACATAGTTGTCAAAATGTTATTGAATGCTTCTAAAATAATAATCCCTACCTAAGGATAGGTAAATTTATGAACTTTGGGCTATTCAATTTAATTTTATATCTTCTACATCTCGTCCATTTTTCTGCCCACCATGTTTACAAATATGAAAAAAAAAAAAACTATTTGCATGTCTGTTTCAAACATATACATCGATACAAACATCAGAATTAAATTGGATGTGTTTTTGTTCGTTTTATTGGTGTTCCAGATCGGAGAGTTCTTCCGAACAACCAATCGAAAAGGCCATACATTTTGGTTTCGTTAAGCCGTTCAAAACTAAAGGTAGAACTATAATGGTCGGTAGGGCACTGAAGCTAATGTCAAAAACCAGCGAATAGTAGGTAGCTTTCCGTACCGTCAAAAGGGGAACACACCCATACTGTACTTATCATCTATCTGTTTTTGGCATTCCTATTTCACCAAATGTCAGTAAGCAAAGTTGAACGAAACTTGAAGAAACGGTCTTCTCCGCAAACATAACCACGTCATGTGTTTTCCATGTATTCGCTTGTTTTCTTCCGACCACTTAAAAGCCCATCCGGGCATAGTTCTAGCTTAAAGGTAGAACTATAATGGTTGGAAGGGCACTGAAACTAATGTCAAAAACCAACGAAAAGTAGCTTTCCATACCGTCAAAAGGGGAACACACCCATACTGTACTTTTCATCTATCTCTTTTTGGCATTCCTTTTTCACCAAATGTCAGTAAGCAAAGTTGAACGAAACTTGACGAAACGTTCCACTCAGCAACTATAGCCGCGTCATATGCTTTCCGTGTATTCGCTTGTTTTCTTCCGATCATTTAATTGCTCCTCCGAGTATTATAGTTCTAGCATAATGTTGCAAACTAATCGATTTGTGTCTGAGCCTATGCGGCTTCGATTTTCAGCAAGATTTACACTCATATTCCACACACACAAAAGTAAACTGCCATTATTAATTGATGTTTATAATCTTACCAATACATCTGAAATGGTTGAATAGAAAAATAGAAAATTGAAAGTATCAGAAATTGAAAATGGCTGTTATTTGCAAGAAAAAGTATTATTAGGCGTGTTCACTGTTTAGGAAAATGAGATCTCAGAGAGGGCATATCAAATTTTATTCGTCAAAAAGTGAGCAAGCGAATCCAATATTTTTTTCCTCAGTAGTTTGACAGCGAAATTTCTGAGGAATCCTGTTCACGATACTGAGATTGCTGCGAGCTCTGAGATCTCAATTTCCTGAACATGCCTATTATGTCTGTTCTTTCACCTACTTTAGAGTTTCTGTGATTTCTGTAAATTTGTGTGAATTTCAGTCCCAAGTACTGTCAAAGCTCATATAAAAAAAATAATTGACAGAAGTTTCGACTAATAATCACAGAAATTCAAAGTGAAGGAACAGCCTTATTGACATTTGAAGATTGAAGAAGCATATGAACCACCATTTTCTTTCTATATTAAAAGATGACAAAAAAATTAAAACGCTAATTATGCTACTTTAAAAAATTTATCTGATCCATGTATGCATGTACTTCGTTGTTTGTTCGAATACAATGTAGTTTATTATCCATTTTTAAATACGTAGAAGAACCTTAAAACCACATGAATGAACCCAAGTTTAACTGGCATCGCTTCACCAGCTTGTGGCTAGGTTAACTCCAAATAAGAGTCAAATGCAATATGCAACTTATTTTATATTTCAAAACACCTGACAGCTATGTGAAGAAAATTCTATGACAAAATGGGAGCTATGGCGCGAAAAATTGCATAAAACAGATTTAAACAACTTTTCGTTACATTAGGTCGTAATGGCATTATTTTATTGGCATTAAAGTAAACACGCGTAAAATGTCATAATTCCTTACCACCAACATAACAATTTCAGTCTTATTCATAGAGCTATTGCATTGCTGCGCTGAATCTATCTAAAGTCACCTTTAAGAAAAATTTCAATCAATCATTTCGAAGTCATTCACCTGCATTAAAAGGTAAAGCCAGCATCAATCTACGCGAAGCACTAAAGACTTGATGCAACAAAGCTCTCTCATTCCCTCAAGTCGCAATGATTTAACTTTAAAGAAAAACCAGTAGTAAAGAGTATGTATACGATGTGGTGCTCCTGTGTTGCTGTTGCAACTCATTTATTCTGCTGATGGTCTTTGTTTGTTGCAACTATACTGTGTAGGCTCACGTAAACTACATCATCTGAGGTAATCATGCTACCACAAGATGCAATTTATGCAGTTTGCAAGAGGCCAACAAGATGTGCATTTATGGAGTCTAAGCATGATGTTACAGAGCTAACATTAGTGTACAAACTCCTTTTAATATTTTCTTATAGTCAACTCACATCACGGCCCGTTTGAGTTCGGGCTCTTCAGCATGCGTTTTTTTTTTGTTGTATGATGTATGAATTGTGCGCACATAATCGTCGTCGTCCTTCAGCAGCGGGCTTTATATTCAGTTAATTTCAATTTCAACTCAGGTGGATTATAGTCTGCATATTCTGCTGCTGTTTGAAAGCAAAGTTGGCACGGGAGCACAAATCCATCAATCAAAGGTCATTTGACAGTCCGAAAGTGAAACCATTTGATTGATAGACGCCAACAGTGTGTTTTTTATAACATTCGTAAAGTCTATCATGATTGTTTTAAAAATAAAAATTACTTACTGATTCCTTTTACCGGAAACACAGGCTAAAGTAAGGAAATGTCCATAGGTTAATAAATGCTTCGAGTAGACATTTTGGGATTTTCGCTGGTAATAATTCCATTGATTTTCAAAATGGAGTTATACTGATGTAATTTTATTTTGGCACTTCTTGGTAAGACAAGGTGTATTTGATTTTCAACACTTCTTATGGTTAAAAGAGAGTTGGGCTCGTTATTTTGCAACATTTGACAAGTTCAATAAGAAAGCTTACTTTAAAAATGCAGCATTGCATTATTATCCCAGGGCTATTCTTAATTATTATTTTATAGACTTTTATGGTCGTCCAACATTTATGTTGGTACGTACATTCACTTGTGTACAATCATTTTTGAATGCCCTTATTTTTATAATGAGATACACCTACATATATAGTATATGAGTATGTATGTTTTTTTTTTTGATTATAAAATCAAAACATTGTGGCATCATACCAAAAAAGTCTTTCGTTAACTCAAAGCTTCCATAATAACCATGTAATCACATTTTTGATTGCAACGCATTCAGAATTACAAATGAGTTCGCCAGTCTCAAATGAGGTGTGCAAATTGCATGCCACAAGCACACAACTCTATATTTTTTGCTGCGGAATTTGTTATGCTTGCAGTAAACGTTTAAATGAGAAGCCGCATTGCAGTGACCTCTTTTCGATTGTTTGTTTGTTTAATGTGAAAGTACGTACGATAAGACCAAAGTGCACGGATATTGTCTATACAATATGCTCCCTCTTTTTCATTATTACACATGAATATAAATTATTTCTAACGTTCCTTCTAATTTTCAAAATAAATTTATTAATTCAAAATGTTTCTTCTTCTTTCAGATATGATAGTGGTCACGATGGCTATCTCGACTTAACCGAACTCAAGGTTATGATGGAAAAACTCGGTGCTCCTCAAACTCATTTGGGTCTCAAGGGAATGATATCGGAAGTTGATGAAGATCACGATGGAAAGATTTCATTCCGGGAATTCCTGTTGATCTACCGCAAAGCTCAGGCAGGTGAATTAGACAGTGATTCTGGTCTTAACCAGCTGGCCCGCTTGACCGAAATCAATGTCGAAGAAGTTGGTGTTGGTGGTGCGAAAAATTTCTTCGAAGCTAAGATCGAACAACAACTAAGGACGAATAAGTTCCATGATGAAATTCGACAGGAGCAAGAAGAGCGCCGAATGGAGGAAGAGCAGAAGGGTATGCGACGTGCAGAATTCCAACAGAGAGCCGCTATATTCCAACAGAATTAAATTTCCAAAAAGAAACATCACAAAAAGATCGCACTAATATGAGTTGTATAGTAAATACAGTGGGGTCGCATAACTTGTTTTTAAGATTATAACTATAAATTTATATAAAAGTAAAATGACTGTTAACGTAAATGTGTCGTAGATTTTTAAGAGCCTAAAATGAAATGCATAGTTGCAATATTTGTATTTTATCACCTTTTTTTGTTTATTAATGTTTAATGTCTTTGTGTTGACAAAAAGAGTTTATTGTTTTTCTTTTATTCGTTTTTACTTTTTCTTTTATTAAAAAGCTATCGTAGTGCCATCGTAAGTTTGATCATTTGAGCCGGATATAAATTTTACGGTTAGAGTTTCAGTGTTGAAACATATTTTCTATAATGAAATAAACATAAATTGTATCAGTATATATTATACATATTCAAGAAAAAAGGAAGCACAGTATCTAGATTTGAAGCACCACCTTTAAGATAAGAAAAATGTTTTCAGATTTAAGTTGTAACTTTTTACTGTTCTTTCGTTATTTGGTTTCATTAAGTTATGTATGTATATAATTGAAAATTTTTAATATATTATTCAAAGTTAATAAAGTAACATTATTGTATATAAAATAAATGAAGGTTTTATTTTTAAAAGGCAAACAACACTTGAAAACAACTATAGTTAAAGTTTCGTTTAGTCCCAAAACTTAATAGTTTATTTTTTCTAATTTTATATACAAAACATATAGCTATCTACGTTTTTCTTACCCATCTTTCGTCTTCGTGCTAGCAGGTGCAGAATGTTCATAGACACTAAGCATTGATCAAGATTATATGCATCGTAAAAGTCTGAATCGGAATATAACGTTATATAGTACCTATTTAATTTTGCTATTTTTATTTGTTGAAAAGAAAGGCCAACAGTATTTTTTTAATTTTATTTTGAATTAAGGAAACTATATTACCGAGAAAATTAAAAAAAATATATGATTTAAGATTCCCCTTCTGAATGAGCTAACATACAAATTTAAATGTCGATTCTAAGGAATTATATAAAAGTGCTTCATACAAAATTTAAACTCAACCTTGACACACAAGTAATTTTTAAGCTTGCCCAATACGGTAATTGTGATTCTGTATGCATTCAATTTTTTTTTAATTTTTAAGAATTTTTTTTAATGAAATTGAGTTGTTTCTTCTTAAGTGTTATAATTATTGCTTAAAAACTTTATTCAGTTAATAATAAGAATAATTTTAAATTGAACATAACTCGGCTTGAAAAAAGTTGAATTATATAAATGAATCAATCTAAAATATCAAAATTAAATAATGTTTGTTCGTTGGTACTTTCAAAACACGTAAGCCATTTGCCGAATGATTTTTTTTAATTATCCTGTGGCAGGTAAAATAGAGCATAAAGAGTTTGATTAAAATTCACCTGTACTTAGAATCAATCGTCAAAAGTCTTAGACTTCCGAAAACATTATAAAATTATCAAAGTTTTCTCCTTATTCATAATACTTTGTAACTATGTAATTGTAATCAAGATTGAGTACATCCTAAATCAACGTGCATACCACGTAGTGAAGGGAAGAATCATCGTATGCACTTATTTGAGGCTTTTGTGCTAAAGTTATGAAAACCTTATTTTCAAAAATTCGGACATACATATGTGCATACATATTTAAATTAGGTTTTAGATTTTAAAGTATGTACTTATAACTTTTTAAACGACTTGATACATTACCATTTTGACAAAATATATGTTTGTATGTTTTTTCTCTTTTATTTGCAGCGACTTACCTGTTTAATATGTAGTTTTTAGAAATAGTACGCATACGTCATAGTGAACATGCGAATAGAACAAATAACGTAGGCAGTTTTGTTTTCATTTGTAGCATATGATTGACAAATATAGGTTGATGTTGTTGCCGTAACAGTAAAACAAAAACATGTATTCTGGGTAAAATTAATTTATTTAAAGTGTAACCAGCACCGACAGGGCATCCGGTCCTTACATGCTGGGTCCACCTGCCATGAACGATGCCAAGACTATGAAAATGTCTAATAAAAGTCCAATAGAGCCAGAAAAATCCATGTCTTGTCGACGACATGTCGAACTTAGATTTCCGAAATCAACGCTGTTCATAGCTTGACCATGAGATTTGACGTTTCACGTGCGTGTAAATTTTTGTCTGGGCTTCCTTGTATCTAGAGGTGGCTGAATATTTAAAAAAAAAGTCTCTTTACTACTATCTGGAGTCTAAAGGGCGTGTATTTTTGCAAAAGATAGAAGTAGTGGTGAGAGGGAAATGAAACGACATGACATGATTTGCCCAGCGAGAAAAAATCTGCTGATTGTTGATTGGATTGTGGTTGCGATGTTGGGCATCTGTATGCCCTGTGGAGTCGGGGTGTTGAGCATGTTGTATTTACTAAAACAGGTAAATATAACACTTCTATTGAACTAGAACTACTGTTATTTTTAGGCGATACAGTTTGTGTAAGTTTGTGTCCAACTTAGATATTTGATTGATTGAACTTAAATAACTGTAGGTATTCTTTGGACACAACTAGAAAGGTTTTGTAAGAACAAACCTTTCTCTATCTTCCATAAATGATACGCTTGGTTGAAGTACATAGATACCTACTCACATTTTCCGTTTATTTTCTCTTTTTGTAATCTCTTTTATCCTGTATGTATCATAATTCAATGAATCAATTAATTCTTAAAATAACTAAAACAAATTCTCAGTTAGTACTTGCAAACAGAATTTCCCACCAAACTTCTTATTAAAACTTCTTATTAAATGAAATAAGAAATGTCCAAAACTAAAACAATGAATCAATTTTGAATAAAAAAAAACGATTTTTTAATTAAAAACATTGAACATTTTATCTTTCCATGTGCGGACCTTACACCAAGCAGTATTATTGCTCGGAAAACTGTAAAAATAAAATGCAAGACTGGGTCGCACGCACTTGCTCTTATGTTCAAGACACTGTGGGCTTAAGAAAATTGTATATAAAAACATGGAAATTATGAGAGAAAAATGTAGAGAAGCATGAAATACGACTTTTAAATTGGATAAAACAACTCTTTTGATAGTTTGATGTGGAAAAAAAGAATGCCATCTTAATTCTTGATTGAATATGATTGTATGGGAAAAAAATTTAAAATCGTTGGAGCGGTTTTTAAAACAATTCATTTTCTATATATAAAATTCTTAAAACATTTTTAAGAACAATTCTTGGAATGCAAATCTAAAGTAAATATTTATGTGTATATAAAAACAAAATTTGAAAAAAAAATTGTCAACCCGTTTTTGAGATATCGAATTTTCAAAAAAAAAATTTTGAAACTTTTTTTAAAAATCCAAAAACTTTTTTTTTGAAAATTTTGATATGCAATATTATTTGATCTTATCTAAATTTTGTACATACAAAAATTCATCTAAATCCGTTTGATAACGAGAAAATTCATAATAAAAAAAATCGTTCTATGACAGGTACTATTAATAGTTGCTAAGTGTAAAATTTTATAATTTTTGGTAGTAGATCGTACTAATTTTAGTATATGAAAAAGTTTAATCAAAATCGTAGGAGTCGTTTTTAAGCAAAAAAATATTTTCCTTGGCGGTTTTATAACTTTTGTATGGAAGGTACCGTTATTTTTTCATAAATGTAAAATTTTTGTCTAAAGATATTTTAGAGAGTACCTACTAAAAAAGTCTTAAATACCGAGTTTCAAACAAATCAATCATGTCGTTTTTGAAATATTTGATTTTGCAAACAAAATTTTGAAACATTTTTTAAAAATCCAAAAAATATTTTTCAAAAATTTTGGTACACAAAACTATTTATATTTTTTGGAAGCTTCTGTGCAAAAAATATAATTGAAATCGGTCGTACTGTTTTGAAGAAAATCAAAAATCAAAAAAATGGTTCTTTGGGAGGTACCATTAATAACCATTTCTGAAAAATGGTTTTCCACCAAAAGAAAGCCTTTATTTAAAAAAAATTTATTGATTTTTTTTAAGAAAAGTTGTCGAGCCTTTTTTGAGTAGAATACGATTATGTAAAATTGTTAAAAAAATTGTATGGCAGGTACCGTTATTTTTGATTCTAAAAAAAAATGAAAAAAACGTGTGGGCATAATCACCAAAAACCACTATGTACCAAGTTTGAAGAAAATCGATCGAGCCGTTTAGGCTGTAGACGAACAGACAGACAGAATTGTGCTACCCACTTTTTTGGTGTTCTCTATCATCGTAATATCATGTTTGATTGTTGTCTCAAAATCTTTTTTTGCACGAATCCAAAACTTGCCTTATAGTTACGGTGACCATATTTCTGGGAGCAAAACCCGGGACAAAAATTAAAAATTTTAAAACATGAAAAAATTATTGGACTTTTCAATAATTTTTATGTAATATCTAAAATATCTAAATATTAAAGAAAAACATAATAACAGAAAAAAAACGAACAATAACATAAATTATAATGTCTTCACAACATAACTTAAAACTTAAAAAAAATATAAACTTAACATTTTTAATTTCATAATTGAAATAAGGCCCAGTTTTTCAGTGCAGAGTTAACTCTGAGTTAAATAGAATAGTGACTACATACGGATATTTTTGTTAGACATTTAAATGTAATAGATTTATCTTTTTCATGCTCTTTTTGACACAGGAGTATTGTAAATAAAATGAGTCGGAAAATATTTTATGAATAAGGATTTACATAACGTTGCATAGAGAACGTGCAAATACGGTACAAATAATCTATAAGTACCTGAATACGGGACACTAGTACGTCCCGGGTTTCTTAAAAAATAAACCGGGACAGGCTATAGAAATACGGGACAATCCCGGGAAAACCGGGACGGATGGTCACCGTACTTATAGTACTAGACCAAGATCCCAGGGCCGCCAGACATACATACGTCATTTTATCATAGCTGAATTTTTTTCTGTGAATGCACACTAGGGTAGGTATGAACAAATGGATAATACCATAGACTAACTAATAATAATTATAATAAAACTAATAATAATTATTAGTTAGTCTATGATAATACGAACCTTGAACCCGCGTGCGTTTCGGAGGTATTAAGTGCTAAAAGTGCATAAAATTGATGCAAAATTACGTTATTTTATCCAAGCTGGTTTTTTGATATGTTTTAAAGAAAGTTATAATAAACTTATTTTTAAACTTACCAGACACCTACATGGAGGCACAATGCCAGCCAGACACCATTAAAGGTGCCAACAAAAAATCGTGAAATTTTCATTATAATAACAAAGCTGAATTTTATATATGTTCTTTGGGAAACTGTTACAGTATATTTCCTAAGCTTTTATAATCTTCGCTTGGAAAAAAGTAGCATCTTGAATACAACAACAACACGGAATTATACCAGTTTGTTGTTGTAATTAACATACTACTTTTTTCTAAGCGAAGATAAAAATGGACAAAAAACAGGGCTAAATCAGTTTAATTTTTTCTTAGGAACAAAAATTGATGCAAACTGTTGCAAAAATGGTCTTCGAACGTTGTTGGTAAATATGAGAGATATTTATAATTTGCAGATTATAACTTCTCCAAAAAAAAAAAAATTTAATATTTTTAGAAGACACATGTTCTCTTAATCTCATTTTTAATAAAATTATTAGCGGGCCAAAACCCTGATTCCAAAATTCAGCTTTTTATAATTCAGTTTTTTTTCACGGAAATTCAGTTTTTCAAAATTCTGCTTTTTTCAGTTCTTTTTGTTGAAATTTTAGGTTTTAAAATTGTGCCTTTCAAAATTCTGTAATTTAAAATCCTTGGTTTTTCCCAAGTTACTCATATCAATAAACGAAAATAAATAAAAATTATATATACAGCGGTGTCCAAAACTCAACGTCAGAGGGAACCGGTGCGGTGATAGGGCATGTTATACCTGAATTGGGAAAAATAAGAAAAAAAAATCCGTCTCACTTGGTTTCGAAGTAACAGCCATATTTACAAAATATGTGAAAATCGATACTGTGGTCATAATTTTCCAAATTTCAGAGTTGTTTTTTTAAGGTAATCCTTTATAGCCATGCTATTGATCGCAACCATAAATCCAAAAACAAATGTTTCGTAAGAAAAATAAAGTTTGGCTGAGTCAGTCATTTTTCAAAATTTTGTACGGTACTTTTGGCACTTCGTATTTAAAAGAAATGTACTATAGTCCCCTCAGCAAGTTATTAAAAAAAAGTGGCCCTTTTCATCAAGATTTCAAAATAGTACAACACTTGCTACTTATTCATTAGGACAAAATATTATCAATTTTTTATTTACAAAAGGAAACCAGTTCACTTCATATTATTTTTACGTGAAGTATGCTTTTTTGTTCTCAAACATCGGTGTTTACCGTAAATTAGAGTAAGATAGATCTACATTACATACGGCACGATCTGACCTACGCCTGGTTCGCTACGTTCCTGCTTTGACTCGCAAATTTTCGTATTCGTTTGCTTTTGTGTTCCCTGGACTCGATTGGTGTAAAGCCCTAACGCTCTACAAAGTTTCATAATTCTACGACAACGGAAAGTTCTCTGTACAAATAAGAGCAACTCTGAGGAAGTGGTTGGTGCCACGCCCCTGAATGGTGCTGAAAATTGTAAACTTTTGACTTTTATCTTTGTATGCACGTCAAACCCTACCACGCTAACAATTTGCATCGTTCTCCAACAATCGGAAGTGCTCCATATGGTTTATAAGAACTTACTTCAAGCCCTACCACTCTACCTATTTTCATCGTTTTTATTTTCTTTGTATGGGTACACCAGAACACCTACCGTTGTGCAAAATTTTAAGGTTCTACGATGTCGGGAAGTGCTCCATTATTTTGATGATCTGTCAGTCAGTTATACGGTTTTAGAGGCTTTTGAAGTCCTATATCTCGGGAATAAATAGTGCTTAAGAGTTGAAATTTTAGTTTTTGTTAAATATCTTGGTTTCTAGAAGTTCTACGAAAAAGTGTTTAATACAAAAAATGTATAAAATAAAATTTTCTATCTTTAATGTTAATAACATTTTTTCATTTCTTTAATATTTGAAAAGTTGAAAGCCAACAAAAGAATTTTTTTTTAATTTTCTAAGTGTTTTCGAAAATTAGCACATTAGCCATCGGCAATTAAAAAAACTTTCTATGGAAATTTTGTTGGCCACTAAATTTTCCAGTTCCAATGAATGACAAAGATATGATACGAAACTTAAGCATTTATGCTCTACTTAAAAAGCTTATGTTCTACCATTTCCTCTGCGTAAAATGTCACATAGGCGCTTATGTTCTACTTAAATATTTAAGTTTCGTATCAGCAAATGGGCCTTAAAGCGGTTCTCTATGCTTAATACCAATTTTAAGCTGTTCCTTTTTCTTTGTAGCTTGTGTTTGTATGTACAACCGATTTTTTTTTTAAAATTGACCGTTTTGATTTTTGGATCTTGGTTGCCATGACAAATTTAATACTTTTAACAAGTTTTATGAGTGTAAGAGTTTTCTCGTGGGTGCTATGGAAATAGTTCTACACTTGCCCCTAGCTTAAAAAAAATACCTTTTCACCAAAGTTATTTCAAGGGAACTCTCTTAATTCTCGGTTCTATTTACAAATGAAACATTAATTCCAAGTTTCATTGAATTACAATTATTTTCATAGGGTTTTCAGTTATATTTTACCTGTTTTACTTAAAAAAGTAATCATTACATAAAAGGGACTATTTGGGTAGTTGTATAATTTGGATCTTGTAAGCACCAAAAGCAAAGAAGAAATTGGTAATTTTGCCCAAAACTATTTTGAATAATGAAATGGAAATATTATCTAAGCATGTAAATTGTTTTTGTAAAACTTGGACGATATTTCCTCAATGTTTGAGAAAGGTGATATTTTGTTTCATGTACATACATATATGTAGGTAAGTTTTTTTTTAAATATTTAGGTAGAAAAAAGGCTTTTGGAGAGGGAAGGGGCGCAAATATCGAAAGCTATTGGCGGCGACACGTATAAGTAGGTACGTATGTGGACGCGTGTTCGGATTGGGGGTAACGCGATGTAACGGGGTGGAGTTCTTGGGTTGTCGCCACACCGCGGGTCATCACGCCACCGCTGCGCTGGTCGTCACACCACACCGCGTTCCCGATCCGAATGCGATGCATGGTTGTACGCGTTAGCGCTGAAAGCTCCTCGCACGATGCACCCAACTCCTCCGAAGCGCGGCCTATTTGATAGAAAAAATTTCACACATTTGGACAGTATTTCCTTATATTGCAGTTGTTTTTGGCATGTTGTTCCTATTTTAAGCTTCTTTTCCCATTTTAATATGTACTTTAATTTATTATTTTGGACATTGCTTCATTTTATGGTGAAAGTGGAATAACGCCAATATTGTATTAAAATTGGTATTAAGCATAGAGAACCGCCTTTAAGACAAGATTTTCATTTTTTTTAAAACGGTTGATACAAAAATATTCATATCTTTGTCATTTATTTGAATACGGAAAAAAGTTATATAGCAAAATTGTTGAACATTTAGTGACCAACAAACTTTTCATAAAAAAATTTTTCAATTTCTGATGGCGAATGTGCTAAATTTTCAAAGACAATTGGAAAATTAAAAAAAATTCTTTTGTTGGCTTGTCACTTTTTAAATTTTAAAGATACCGAAAAAATGTTGTTGACATTAAAGATAGAAAATTTTATTTTCTACATTTTTTGTATTAACCACTTTTTCGTATAACTTCTAGGAACCGAGATATTTAACAAAAACTAAAATGAAACAAAATCCAAGATGGCGGCCAAACGGTAAATTTCGCGAGTGCGAAAAATCAGGGTTATGATCTTCAATCAACTACCCTTACAAAATGCTGGGTCAGATTATAAATGCACTGGACTATGTGCATACATATTTAAATTAGGTTTTAGATTTTAAAGTGTACTTATAACTTTTTCAACGACTTGATACATCACCATTTTGACAAAATATATGTTTGTATGTTTTTTCTCTTTTATTTGCAGCGACTTACCTGTTTAATATGTAGTTTTTAGAAATAGTACGCATACGTCATAGTGAACATGCGAATAGAACAAATAACGTAGGCAGTTTTGTTTTCATTTGTAGCATATGATTGACAAATATAGGTTGATGTTGTTGCCGTAACAGTAAAACAAAAACATGTATTCTGGGTAAAATTAATTTATTTAAAGTGTAACCAGCACCGACAGGGCATCCGGTCCTTACATGCTGGGTCCACCTGCCATGAACGATGCCAAGACTATGAAAATGTCTAATAAAAGTCCAATAGAGCCAGAAAAATCCATGTCTTGTCGACGACATGTCGAACTTAGATTTCCGAAATCAACGCTGTTCATAGCTTGACCATGAGATTTGACGTTTCACGTGCGTGTAAATTTTTGTCTGGGCTTCCTTGTATCTAGAGGTGGCTGAATATTTAAAAAAAAAGTCTCTTTACTACTATCTGGAGTCTAAAGGGCGTGTATTTTTGCAAAAGATAGAAGTAGTGGTGAGAGGGAAATGAAACGACATGACATGATTTGCCCAGCGAGAAAAAATCTGCTGATTGTTGATTGGATTGTGGTTGCGATGTTGGGCATCTGTATGCCCTGTGGAGTCGGGGTGTTGAGCATGTTGTATTTACTAAAACAGGTAAATATAACACTTCTATTGAACTAGAACTACTGTTATTTTTAGGCGATACAGTTTGTGTAAGTTTGTGTCCAACTTAGATATTTGATTGATTGAACTTAAATAACTGTAGGTATTCTTTGGACACAACTAGAAAGGTTTTGTAAGAACAAACCTTTCTCTATCTTCCATAAATGATACGCTTGGTTGAAGTACATAGATACCTACTCACATTTTCCGTTTATTTTCTCTTTTTGTAATCTCTTTTATCCTGTATGTATCATAATTCAATGAATCAATTAATTCTTAAAATAACTAAAACAAATTCTCAGTTAGTACTTGCAAACAGAATTTCCCACCAAACTTCTTATTAAAACTTCTTATTAAATGAAATAAGAAATGTCCAAAACTAAAACAATGAATCAATTTTGAATAAAAAAAAACGATTTTTTAATTAAAAACATTGAACATTTTATCTTTCCATGTGCGGACCTTACACCAAGCAGTATTATTGCTCGGAAAACTGTAAAAATAAAATGCAAGACTGGGTCGCACGCACTTGCTCTTATGTTCAAGACACTGTGGGCTTAAGAAAATTGTATATAAAAACATGGAAATTATGAGAGAAAAATGTAGAGAAGCATGAAATACGACTTTTAAATTGGATAAAACAACTCTTTTGATAGTTTGATGTGGAAAAAAAGAATGCCATCTTAATTCTTGATTGAATATGATTGTATGGGAAAAAAATTTAAAATCGTTGGAGCGGTTTTTAAAACAATTCATTTTCTATATATAAAATTCTTAAAACATTTTTAAGAACAATTCTTGGAATGCAAATCTAAAGTAAATATTTATGTGTATATAAAAACAAAATTTGAAAAAAAAATTGTCAACCCGTTTTTGAGATATCGAATTTTCAAAAAAAAAATTTTGAAACTTTTTTTAAAAATCCAAAAACTTTTTTTTTGAAAATTTTGATATGCAATATTATTTGATCTTATCTAAATTTTGTACATACAAAAATTCATCTAAATCCGTTTGATAACGAGAAAATTCATAATAAAAAAAATCGTTCTATGACAGGTACTATTAATAGTTGCTAAGTGTAAAATTTTATAATTTTTGGTAGTAGATCGTACTAATTTTAGTATATGAAAAAGTTTAATCAAAATCGTAGGAGTCGTTTTTAAGCAAAAAAATATTTTCCTTGGCGGTTTTATAACTTTTGTATGGAAGGTACCGTTATTTTTTCATAAATGTAAAATTTTTGTCTAAAGATATTTTAGAGAGTACCTACTAAAAAAGTCTTAAATACCGAGTTTCAAACAAATCAATCATGTCGTTTTTGAAATATTTGATTTTGCAAACAAAATTTTGAAACATTTTTTAAAAATCCAAAAAATATTTTTCAAAAATTTTGGTACACAAAACTATTTATATTTTTTGGAAGCTTCTGTGCAAAAAATATAATTGAAATCGGTCGTACTGTTTTGAAGAAAATCAAAAATCAAAAAAATGGTTCTTTGGGAGGTACCATTAATAACCATTTCTGAAAAATGGTTTTCCACCAAAAGAAAGCCTTTATTTAAAAAAAATTTATTGATTTTTTTTAAGAAAAGTTGTCGAGCCTTTTTTGAGTAGAATACGATTATGTAAAATTGTTAAAAAAATTGTATGGCAGGTACCGTTATTTTTGATTCTAAAAAAAAATGAAAAAAACGTGTGGGCATAATCACCAAAAACCACTATGTACCAAGTTTGAAGAAAATCGATCGAGCCGTTTAGGCTGTAGACGAACAGACAGACAGAATTGTGCTACCCACTTTTTTGGTGTTCTCTATCATCGTAATATCATGTTTGATTGTTGTCTCAAAATCTTTTTTTGCACGAATCCAAAACTTGCCTTATAGTTACGGTGACCATATTTCTGGGAGCAAAACCCGGGACAAAAATTAAAAATTTTAAAACATGAAAAAATTATTGGACTTTTCAATAATTTTTATGTAATATCTAAAATATCTAAATATTAAAGAAAAACATAATAACAGAAAAAAAACGAACAATAACATAAATTATAATGTCTTCACAACATAACTTAAAACTTAAAAAAAATATAAACTTAACATTTTTAATTTCATAATTGAAATAAGGCCCAGTTTTTCAGTGCAGAGTTAACTCTGAGTTAAATAGAATAGTGACTACATACGGATATTTTTGTTAGACATTTAAATGTAATAGATTTATCTTTTTCATGCTCTTTTTGACACAGGAGTATTGTAAATAAAATGAGTCGGAAAATATTTTATGAATAAGGATTTACATAACGTTGCATAGAGAACGTGCAAATACGGTACAAATAATCTATAAGTACCTGAATACGGGACACTAGTACGTCCCGGGTTTCTTAAAAAATAAACCGGGACAGGCTATAGAAATACGGGACAATCCCGGGAAAACCGGGACGGATGGTCACCGTACTTATAGTACTAGACCAAGATCCCAGGGCCGCCAGACATACATACGTCATTTTATCATAGCTGAATTTTTTTCTGTGAATGCACACTAGGGTAGGTATGAACAAATGGATAATACCATAGACTAACTAATGGACAAAAAACAGGGCTAAATCAGTTTAATTTTTTCTTAGGAACAAAAATTGATGCAAACTGTTGCAAAAATGGTCTTCGAACGTTGTTGGTAAATATGAGAGATATTTATAATTTGCAGATTATAACTTCTCCAAAAAAAAAAAAATTTAATATTTTTAGAAGACACATGTTCTCTTAATCTCATTTTTAATAAAATTATTAGCGGGCCAAAACCCTGATTCCAAAATTCAGCTTTTTATAATTCAGTTTTTTTTCACGGAAATTCAGTTTTTCAAAATTCTGCTTTTTTCAGTTCTTTTTGTTGAAATTTTAGGTTTTAAAATTGTGCCTTTCAAAATTCTGTAATTTAAAATCCTTGGTTTTTCCCAAGTTACTCATATCAATAAACGAAAATAAATAAAAATTATATATACAGCGGTGTCCAAAACTCAACGTCAGAGGGAACCGGTGCGGTGATAGGGCATGTTATACCTGAATTGGGAAAAATAAGAAAAAAAAATCCGTCTCACTTGGTTTCGAAGTAACAGCCATATTTACAAAATATGTGAAAATCGATACTGTGGTCATAATTTTCCAAATTTCAGAGTTGTTTTTTTAAGGTAATCCTTTATAGCCATGCTATTGATCGCAACCATAAATCCAAAAACAAATGTTTCGTAAGAAAAATAAAGTTTGGCTGAGTCAGTCATTTTTCAAAATTTTGTACGGTACTTTTGGCACTTCGTATTTAAAAGAAATGTACTATAGTCCCCTCAGCAAGTTATTAAAAAAAAGTGGCCCTTTTCATCAAGATTTCAAAATAGTACAACACTTGCTACTTATTCATTAGGACAAAATATTATCAATTTTTTATTTACAAAAGGAAACCAGTTCACTTCATATTATTTTTACGTGAAGTATGCTTTTTTGTTCTCAAACATCGGTGTTTACCGTAAATTAGAGTAAGATAGATCTACATTACATACGGCACGATCTGACCTACGCCTGGTTCGCTACGTTCCTGCTTTGACTCGCAAATTTTCGTATTCGTTTGCTTTTGTGTTCCCTGGACTCGATTGGTGTAAAGCCCTAACGCTCTACAAAGTTTCATAATTCTACGACAACGGAAAGTTCTCTGTACAAATAAGAGCAACTCTGAGGAAGTGGTTGGTGCCACGCCCCTGAATGGTGCTGAAAATTGTAAACTTTTGACTTTTATCTTTGTATGCACGTCAAACCCTACCACGCTAACAATTTGCATCGTTCTCCAACAATCGGAAGTGCTCCATATGGTTTATAAGAACTTACTTCAAGCCCTACCACTCTACCTATTTTCATCGTTTTTATTTTCTTTGTATGGGTACACCAGAACACCTACCGTTGTGCAAAATTTTAAGGTTCTACGATGTCGGGAAGTGCTCCATTATTTTGATGATCTGTCAGTCAGTTATACGGTTTTAGAGGCTTTTGAAGTCCTATATCTCGGGAATAAATAGTGCTTAAGAGTTGAAATTTTAGTTTTTGTTAAATATCTTGGTTTCTAGAAGTTCTACGAAAAAGTGTTTAATACAAAAAATGTATAAAATAAAATTTTCTATCTTTAATGTTAATAACATTTTTTCATTTCTTTAATATTTGAAAAGTTGAAAGCCAACAAAAGAATTTTTTTTTAATTTTCTAAGTGTTTTCGAAAATTAGCACATTAGCCATCGGCAATTAAAAAAACTTTCTATGGAAATTTTGTTGGCCACTAAATTTTCCAGTTCCAATGAATGACAAAGATATGATACGAAACTTAAGCATTTATGCTCTACTTAAAAAGCTTATGTTCTACCATTTCCTCTGCGTAAAATGTCACATAGGCGCTTATGTTCTACTTAAATATTTAAGTTTCGTATCAGCAAATGGGCCTTAAAGCGGTTCTCTATGCTTAATACCAATTTTAAGCTGTTCCTTTTTCTTTGTAGCTTGTGTTTGTATGTACAACCGATTTTTTTTTTAAAATTGACCGTTTTGATTTTTGGATCTTGGTTGCCATGACAAATTTAATACTTTTAACAAGTTTTATGAGTGTAAGAGTTTTCTCGTGGGTGCTATGGAAATAGTTCTACACTTGCCCCTAGCTTAAAAAAAATACCTTTTCACCAAAGTTATTTCAAGGGAACTCTCTTAATTCTCGGTTCTATTTACAAATGAAACATTAATTCCAAGTTTCATTGAATTACAATTATTTTCATAGGGTTTTCAGTTATATTTTACCTGTTTTACTTAAAAAAGTAATCATTACATAAAAGGGACTATTTGGGTAGTTGTATAATTTGGATCTTGTAAGCACCAAAAGCAAAGAAGAAATTGGTAATTTTGCCCAAAACTATTTTGAATAATGAAATGGAAATATTATCTAAGCATGTAAATTGTTTTTGTAAAACTTGGACGATATTTCCTCAATGTTTGAGAAAGGTGATATTTTGTTTCATGTACATACATATATGTAGGTAAGTTTTTTTTTAAATATTTAGGTAGAAAAAAGGCTTTTGGAGAGGGAAGGGGCGCAAATATCGAAAGCTATTGGCGGCGACACGTATAAGTAGGTACGTATGTGGACGCGTGTTCGGATTGGGGGTAACGCGATGTAACGGGGTGGAGTTCTTGGGTTGTCGCCACACCGCGGGTCATCACGCCACCGCTGCGCTGGTCGTCACACCACACCGCGTTCCCGATCCGAATGCGATGCATGGTTGTACGCGTTAGCGCTGAAAGCTCCTCGCACGATGCACCCAACTCCTCCGAAGCGCGGCCTATTTGATAGAAAAAATTTCACACATTTGGACAGTATTTCCTTATATTGCAGTTGTTTTTGGCATGTTGTTCCTATTTTAAGCTTCTTTTCCCATTTTAATATGTACTTTAATTTATTATTTTGGACATTGCTTCATTTTATGGTGAAAGTGGAATAACGCCAATATTGTATTAAAATTGGTATTAAGCATAGAGAACCGCCTTTAAGACAAGATTTTCATTTTTTTTAAAACGGTTGATACAAAAATATTCATATCTTTGTCATTTATTTGAATACGGAAAAAAGTTATATAGCAAAATTGTTGAACATTTAGTGACCAACAAACTTTTCATAAAAAAATTTTTCAATTTCTGATGGCGAATGTGCTAAATTTTCAAAGACAATTGGAAAATTAAAAAAAATTCTTTTGTTGGCTTGTCACTTTTTAAATTTTAAAGATACCGAAAAAATGTTGTTGACATTAAAGATAGAAAATTTTATTTTCTACATTTTTTGTATTAACCACTTTTTCGTATAACTTCTAGGAACCGAGATATTTAACAAAAACTAAAATGAAACAAAATCCAAGATGGCGGCCAAACGGTAAATTTCGCGAGTGCGAAAAATCAGGGTTATGATCTTCAATCAACTACCCTTACAAAATGCTGGGTCAGATTATAAATGCACTGGACTATGTGCATACATATTTAAATTAGGTTTTAGATTTTAAAGTGTACTTATAACTTTTTCAACGACTTGATACATCACCATTTTGACAAAATATATGTTTGTATGTTTTTTGTCTTCTATTTGCAGCGACTTACCTGTTTAATATGTAGTTTTTAGAAATAGTACGCATACGCCATAGTGAACATGCGATTAGAAAAAAACAACGTATGCAGTTTTGTTTCCATTTGTAGCATGGGATTGACAAATATAGGTTGATGTTGTTGCAGTTACAGTAAAACAAAAACATGTATTATGGGTAAAACTAATTTATTTAAAGTAAAACCAGCACCAATAGGGCATCCGGTCCTTACATGCTGGCTCAACCTGCCATGAACGATGCCAAGACTATGAAAATGTCTAATAAAAATCCAATAGAGCCAGAAAAATCCATGTCTTGTCGACGACATGTCTAACTTTTGAACACGACATCAACGCTGTTCAAAGCTTGACCATGAGATTCGACGTTTCACGTGCGTGAAAGTTTTTTTCTGGGTTTCCTTGTATCCAGAGGTAGCTGGATATTAAAAATAAGTCTCTTTACTGCTATCTGCTACTGCGTGTATTATTGCAAAAGATAGAAGTAGTGTTGAGAGGGAAATGAAACGACATAGCTTGAGTCATGTCTGAGTTTGTTGGTGTTGTTGTTGCTCGTGTACTCGCCTTAAGTTTTGGCAACAATGAGCTCTTTTTTTTTAATTTCCAACTCTTTCTTCTTTTTATTATTGACCAAATTATGTAAACAGAATTTTTAAAAGCTGAATTATGGAAGCAAAATTTCAACCCAGAAAAAAAATTCGACCCAACCCTTTAAAATCTAAAAAATCGTTGGTATTTTTGGGGCCAGTGGAACTCAATTCCAAGAAAAGTAGAGCTGTATAGGCTCTTGTTACGCAAGCAAGTGAGAAGGTTCAAAGCACCAGCTTACTTGTTTATTTGAGATAAAAAAATAAGCTAATCTTTATCACAGAACTACATTTTCTTATATTTTGGGACTAAACATGAAGAAAAAACATAAAAGAATATACAAAGCAAACAAATAACTACATATTCAAATATTTTAAATTTGAAATTTAACAGCTGAGAGGAAACGGTCAATCCCGGCAACATACTCTTGTGCTGTTTTGCTCAGTTTCTGAACTAGTTTTTCTTCATTAAACACAGCTCATAATAACAACACAAGCATATATGTATACATACATATGTATGCACAAAATGTTCTCTGTATCTGTAGATTAAAAACATCGAGTATTTATGAGAAAAAAGCTACACGTACTTAAGCTTTGAGTTTCTCAGCCTGCAGTTTTTTTAGGTATAATAACATCTTAATTCTTACCCTATAGCTTTGAATTCAGTTGTTAGTCATGCATTTGAATAAAGCGGTCTAAATGAAGAATATCTTTTATTTAAGATACGTGCATTTTTTTTTTTGAATCAACACAATTATCGAAGCAGAATTAACTATAGTTTTTACATTCTTGTTATGACAAACTTTCTGCATTTCGAATTCAGTGCGTTTTTCTAACAGAGTAAGTATCTAAAAAAAGTCGTTTTTGAAACGTTATCTGCATTAAAATAAGATGCCTTTGTAAAATGTTATTTTCCGTGGGGCACGCCAATTGTGTTGGGTAATGCATTTTGCTCAGCACAGACTTCGAGTTTCTATGTGCAGGAAGCTTAACAACGATTATTAAAACAGCCAAATGTCATTTTCTATCGAATTTAATTTGAAATTGTGGTGTATCTACATTATCTGATGTGAAAACAAACTTTCTGAAAATAATTTAACTCATGAGATTTTATAATGGTAAATTCTGATTTTAAGCTATAAGTTGATTTTTTCGTGGCAATTCAATTTGTTGGAGCTGCGATAAAGAATTCAAGCAGCCCAGCAATTCGACCAACGATGAATTCGAAACTTGAGTCACAACTCTTATGCCGTGTTCATATTGGAGCTTTGATAAGAAATCTTTTCTAATACAAATTACAATTACAGCGTAAAGTCGTCGTAAACGTAGTAAAGTTGTAATAAACTTCTTAAATCTGTCAAATTTTCCATACAAATTGTGACAAAATTACGAAGTTTTAGACTTTACAACGTTTACGACGGTTTTACGATGTTGTATGAATACCCTTAATGATCTACAAAAATAAACTGTTTTTTCGCCTTCAATAATTGTTTGAAACTATGAGAGATTTGGCTTTTTATATCTAAATCCTGATTTCAGAAATATTAGGCAAGTTCAGGAAAATGAGACCTCAGAGCCCTCAGCAATCTCAGTCTCGTGAACAGGATTCCTCAGAAATTTTGCTGTCAATTGACTGAGGAAAAAAAAAATTATTGGATTCACTTGCTCAGTTTTTGACACTGAGCCCTCTGAGATCTCATTTTCCTGAACACGCCTATTATATCACGACTTATTTGACATAATATAAGCTTTCACATGAAACCAGATTTGTTGATATTCATTAATTTTTACTCACATATTAAATCGTTGTTTTAAAAATACAGCATACATTTCAAAATTCCGTAGTTTTTATGATTAATACCGTTAAAAAGCATGTTATTTGGGAGGTACATAGTGCAATTTCTCTTCAATATTTATAAAGTCAAGTAATTAAGAAGTTTTCGATTACTTTAAAGATGAGTTATTGACCAATTTGGATAGTAATTGAAAAAGGTGGATAAGATAAAATCTTATTTTTCCTTCGGCTTTTCTGGTCACAATCACAATGGATGTGGAAATGAAACAATTAAGTTAACATTTACTTTTCCCGACGTTTTGGCAGGGGTTGCTGCCTTCTTCAAGGGAAGTTATGTGCAAAAAAATTATTCTAGGTTTATTTTAAGTAAAATTAAAAAGGTTTTATATATTGAGTTTAATAAAACTTTTACGCTCGAAATGAAGTTTGATCTTTTAACTGAAAAAACGGAAACGTCGGGAAATTTAAATGTTAACTTAATTGTTTATTCATTTCCACATCCATTGTGACCACAAAAGCCGAAAGAAAAAAGATTTTATCTTATCCACATTTTCAGTTTTTCCATTACTTCATTCCACTGATAGTACAGTCAAACCAGGTTTAGATTTCACAAAAATTCACTACAGGTTGGAACTTTTCATATTATTGTTCCTCAGAGTCAAAATCCTAAAAGACAAAATTGGTGTATTCCACCTTCCAGCACTTCCCACCATATTTAGCCCGCTCTTTTTCTTAAATTGATTTGATTCAATTCCTACTGGTCTGAGAAAAAAGTGTGTACACAAAAAATATTATGCTTACAATTTTGAGCAATTGTTGCTATAGGTCCGACTTTCTGTAGTTTGTCATTTAATAGTTAGAAAGGTTTAACATTTTGCTGTTTTGAGAAGAAAATGAAGAAAAGGAATTGAAATGCTAGGAAAATTGTACTTGTAATTGAATCGGTGACTGGAAGCACAGCACAAGCGCCATTGCTGAAAAATTAAAACATATTGAATTTAGTATTACTTCTGGCTTACAGATCCTTATGTTCCTGAATGCAAATTAAACGAATGTTTTATGCGATATAGAGTTAAGGTTCTTATTTTAGTCGACAGTAGTGTCCAAAGTTTGTGAGTTGTATTTATTTATTTATTTATTATTATTGTCAACTTTTGATTTTCCATCAACAAGTGTTTAAATTAAATGTAATCATTTAACGATACCAAAATAAAATGACCCTGAAGAAGTTGGAAAAGACCCAACGAAACGTCGGGAAAAGAATGAATATAATTCGTTTTATTTGCATTCAGGAACATAAGGATCTGTAAGCCAGAAGTAATACTAAATTCAAAAAAAAAAATTTATCCAGATCTCCAATCAATTAAAACATATTGTTTTTTGTTTAAATATATTGTTAAATAAACAATTTTGTGAACTATTCAAACTTGAGCAATCTCCTTTAGATTATCATTAAAAAAATTAATAATTTGTGTGTATGGTAAGAAGCCATGTCTGTTTTCTTTATCCAAGCTATTTTATATCAAAAACTTAAAAACGAGGGATAAATAAAATATTTTATTTTTATCTATAGGTCTACAATGTCAGCAGAAAATCCATCTTCTGAAAAAATCACCCTTAAATGCGAGCGACATCCTGCAATTATTTTTGAAAGGCTGCAGAAAAATGAACCCTTTGACACTGTCCTGAAAGCTGGAAGTGTCGATTTTAAAGCCCATAGAATAGTACTACGTGCGTTAAGCGACTATTGCCTCGAAAATATTTGTGAAGCTCAATCAGCTTCTGAGACGATTCGATGGCAAGTTGAACTTAGGGACATCGAAGCTCCTAATTTACAACTAATAATCGATTTCATGTATTCATGTTCGATTGAACTGAATATAAAAAATATTGAGAGTCTTTTGCGAGCCGCATCGTTTTTAAAAATTAAAACTCTAGTCGATGGTTGTTGTGAATTCATTGAGAAAAACATAAATTATAGCAACTCTTTGTCTTGGTATCGATTGGCTAAGAAATTAAAGTTATCTCGACTAAAAGTAAAATCTTTAAAATGTACTTACACTCACTTCGAAGAAATATCGAAGACGAAAGAATTTCTGATGCTGGAAGGAAATGAATTGGAGGATTTACTATTTAACTACAATCCTCATAGAAACTTGGAGAAAAATGTATTGGAGGAAAATGTATTTTTGTCCGTGATAAAATGGATAAACCATGACAAGCTAAATCGCAAAATATTTCGTTACCAGCTTCTTTCAAAGGTGAATTTTCAGAATCTTACTCCCAAGTTCATTGTTGAAAATTTTGCAAAGGCTTGTAAGACTATGGAAATTTACGAACTAATTCTTAGTTGGCTTAAATGGCATTTATCGCCGGAAACGCGATCAACGGATAAGCTTGCAGTTATTCAAATCTTAGATACTAATAAAATTCGAATTCAAACTTATGACCCGCAAGAAAATAAATGGTCAGTAGAAAAAAAAACACCACTTTGGAAAAATAAAACGTACATTTCAACAATTGTGATTGATAATAAACTATTTCTAGTTGGAGGAAAGGACAGTAATAATTGCAGAACAAATAGTGTTGAATGCTTAGACCTACACACCTTCCAGTGGACCGATATAAAGCCAATGACAAATAGCCGATGTCTTTGTCAGTTGGTTGATTTAAAAGGAAATTTGTTGGTTTTTGATGGTTTCGGTTCAGAGTATTTTGAAGATTCTATTGAGTTATATAGTTTGTCTACATGTGAATGGCATGATGTGAAGCCGGAGAAACCATTAAGCAAAAAGAGCCAAGTCACCGCCCATAATGAGATTTTATACATTCTTGATTTTTATAACGAATGGTTGCAATGTTATGATGTGTATTCAAATAAATGGACGTCGATGCAAATTGAAAAAAATCTTTTAAGTGGATTCGGCTTTACTGCAGTTGAAGGATTATTATACGTTATTGGAGGAGAGTGGGAAAAATCTGTTAAAAGCTACAATTTATTAACTGCTTCTTGGAAAAAATTGGCACCATTGTCAGATGCATACGAACATATAAAATCCACAATGTTTGATAGTAAAATTATAATTTCCGCCGTGAAACTCAGGAGCCATCAGGTTGTTGAACAGTATAATCCCAACACCAACACATGGAATACTCTGAGTTCTTTTTTAACGGGTGGTTCTTATAGACATTCTACTCTCATTTGTGTGCTTCCCGGTAAAATATTCAAAAACTAACGGAGTTTAGCGGGACAAAAGTATATACATACATATTCAAAAACATGGACTACTCCTCAAAATTGCTTAAATGCTAATTAATTTTAGAGCTGTATCATAATCATTTTGCAACAACACTTCACATGACCGTCGGCGATAATAATTATCTTATTCCTACTGATGATCGATGGAGCTTTTGTCGAATAGTCGTTATGGTTGGCTCATTTTACCGCATTGGGCCTCACATAATTTCAAGATCAGCTTGAAAGTTAAAAAAAAGTTGAACAAGGACTATAAGCCTTAGGTTAAATTTATTTAAATACGTATTGTTATTATTATTATTTAACCAGCTTGATTTAAGCGAATGAATAAACAAACTGTTTTTCAGGAATATCTGTAGCGATTTATTTCATATACTTTAAGCTTCATACATATATCGCCCCCTTTCTCACGAACTGACGTATCTGTTTTTTCAATAATTTACAGGAGAGCAGTTTTTATATTTGTGTCCTCCTTCTATAAGCGTTACTTCTGTGTTTTACAATGGTTTTGATATTTTTTTTTTGTAAAATTACAAGAATATGTTAAAAATTTAAATGATATGAGATTCAATATGCAATACTAGGTAGGTAGGTAGAAGTGGCTGTCAGTACTAAGTACTGACACACTTAGACCAGAATTGGTCCGTTGTGATACCACATGAATCTTAAAAACTCTTTCCTTACTCGCTAAAACCACTTTGAGCTCCTGACGAAGCGTGTGAGACTATAAATGTCTGTGTTTGCCAGATCACTAGGATCGTTAAAGAAGTAAACTCCTAAATGGAGCCTACGTCTGAGGGAAAGAGCAGGGCATGTGCAGAGAAGGTGAGGAATCGTTTCCTCTTCCTCCTCGTCCATGCAGCTTCTGCAGAAATCGTTTGAAGGTACGCCAAGCCGCGCTGCGTGCCTGCCTATTAAACAGTGTCCTGTTATGACACCTACAATAGAGCTAATATGCATTCTATTTAGAGATATTAAACACTTGGAGCGTTTGAGGTCAAGGTTTGGCCATACTTGTTTTGTCGCCAAGCAAGTAGTGCAATACTAGAAACAGTTAAAAATTATCGATCATCCAGATACGTCAGTTCGTGAGAAATTTTAGTGACAAGTTTTAGTGTCGTGACAGTATACACAGACACCACTGTTTTGAAAAAAAGCTTATTATTGAGACATTTTTGTGTTTTGACAGCATGCACAGGTATTACTGTTTTGAAAAAAGCTCGCCCATAAGCCTTGTATTGACAATTTTTCTTTGACAGAGTATTGTAAACAGGAAGAGCCGAATGCAATTTAGATTTAATTAAGTTATGGGACAGTAGAAACATCTTAGCATAAGCTTAAAAAGTTTTTATTTTTACTCACCGATAAATGCACCTAGCAGGGCCGGATTAACCCTCAACGGGGACCTAGTCAACCATCAATTTGGTGGCCCTTTTTTCACGTCCGTTGCCTTCTTTTTTCGATTAAAAAATACAAACTTATATCTTTCATAAAAATTTTACTGTCACAATGTAATAATATCAATAAAATTACTATCTACATTTTATCATGTCGTTTTCTACATTTGTTTTCGGCAAATTCATCAATTATATCATCACTCAGATATGAATATGGGAATAGTGTTGAATCTTGACTTTGTTTTGTTCTATTCGTGCTGGAAGAATATGAACAAAATGGGAAATTCGTTTGGAATTTTTGCACTGAATAGAGTTTTTTTTTAGTGGAGGTAAGAAAACGAATTTTCTTTAACCTGTAAATAAAAATTTGGAAGTCGTTTTTGTTTATTAAAGTAATGCTTTTATAATTTGCGTGTAAAATTTAACTAGAAATTGGCATCAAGTAGTGAAAAAGTTGTTATTAAAAACCGTTGTGATTGTGTTATTGAAAAACATATAAGCAAACCCTTTTACAAGTTGAATTCAGTAGACAGATCTGCAATTATAGCGACTGAAAGACCTACTCCATTGCTGCCGGACTTGACAACAAAATTTTGCAATACAAAAGTGTTACTAGAATTTTATGTTTGTAAGAAAATTTAAGAAGTCTTTTTCATTTTTCGGGGGCCCCCTAAAATCGGGGGCCCCAGGCAACTACCTATTCTGCCTACTTGTTAATCCGGCACTGGCACCTAGTACCAGAAACCACTTTATTTACACAATAATTTGTAATAAAACGGAAAACTGCTAACCACATAATTGCAATTACGTCTGTTCGTGAGAAACTTTTTACCTAAAATTGCAGTTATGCCAACTACATATGTCGTAACGCATTGAACCATGTTCCAGACATTTTTCAGGGAATCTAATGATGTAGAAATATGCAATCAAGTTAACCTAGCACATACATATGTATGTATATGCCCAAATCTCAAAAACGACAATTTGCGAGTTACGTCACTTCGTGAGATGAGGGACGATAGCCAGGTCCGCCAATATTGTCAGGTCTGACAATGCAATCACAATGACCTTGGCAATTACAAAGTGTTAATTGATATTAAATTCGAGTTGGAAATTAATGCAAACAAATAACAATATTAAAATATTTTGAATTTTGAAATATAATATGTATATAAAATAATATATAATATAAATAAATAGCTGATATGCAACGGCCAGTCCCGTCAATACAAAAGCTGCATTGGTCTGTTCTTTATTCTTGCTCTGATAGTTTCCACACTGTTGTCCTGTTCTGCTCTGTTTCTGAACTATATTTTTATCATTAAACACAGCTTATAATAACAAGCACATACATACATATATATGTATACATACATATGTGTGTACAAAATTCTCTCTGTAGATTAAAAAAATTGAGCATTAATGAAAAAAAAGCTACACGTACTTAAGCTTTGAATTCCTCAGCCTGAAGTCATTTAGGTATACTAAAATCTAATTTCTTACCCTATAGCTTTGAATTCAGTTGCTAGTCATGCATTTGAATAAAGCGGTCTAAATAAAGAATATCTATTATTTAAGATACACTTTTTTATTTGAATCAACACAATTATCGAAGCAGAATTAACTATAGTTTTTACATTCTTGTTATGACAAACTTTCTGCATTTCGAATTCAGTCCGTTTTTCTAACCAAGTAAGTAACTAAAAAAAGTTGTTTTTGAAACGTTATCTGCATTAAAATAAGATGCCTTTGCTAAATGTTCTTTTCCGTGGGGCACGCCTATTGTGTTCGGTAATGCATTTTGCTCAAGTTACATGTTTGGAAACATCATTCAAATTGTAAAAAATGTGTAACAAATTGTCACTAAATCCTTTTAGTTTTTAACTCCCAAATGTTGCAACGAGACAGCACAGCACAGACTGCTAGTTTCTGTGTGCAGGAAACTTAACATTATTAAAACACCCAACTGTCAGTTTCTTTCGATTTTAATTTGAAATTGTGGTGTATCTACTCACACATGTATCTTATGTGAAAACAAACTTTCTGAAAATAAATAACTTTTGAAATGTATAGTTTAACTTATGGGATTTTATAATGGTAAATTCTGATTTTAATCTATAAGTTCATTTTTTGTGGCAATTCCATTTGCTGGAGCTGCGATAAGGAATCCAAGCAGCCACCGCACATAGAAGTGTTTGCCTACCAAACTCGGCCAAAAGTCGATTTTTTTGTCAAAATTGAAAAGGGAACTTTTCAGACAGTTGCTAAAATTTGATGGAACAATAGGCTACAGTATTTTCTTTTATTGATCAACATATTTTGGCTATGATATTAGTTCAAGGTCATCGATTAAGAATTTGTCACTTCTTTTTGTAATCAACATTAAACAAAATTGTAATATTTCATTGAATTATTTGCTAAAAATGTTGTGTAGTCTGATGAAGTTTTTGGTACATATGTAAAAACCAACTTCAGATGTGCACTATTATATTGAGCCTTTTTTAGCACAAATATTTTAATATTTATATTTTTCCGAATTTTTGTTTCAAGAATACCAAAAAACAAACGGTTATTTTTGTTGGTTCTTTTTCATTGGGAAGTAATTTATTTATAGAAGTCGGTGAAATTGGATTCAAGCTTCAAACTGACTACTTATTCTGTTATTTTTCTTTCGGATTGCATTTTGTTTTATTTTTCCGAGTTATTTGGTAATTAATTGAATACAAAATGGTTAAACAAAGCTTCAAGTATTGATTTAAAAAAAATGCTGGCAACTTTGTCCGTTTTCAGCTATTTTTGTCAAATCGTATATCCGATTTTAAGCAGAAAGATTAAAAAAAAAATATATACTTATATTAAAAACGGTATTTATTTCATAGTTTGAGTTGAAAATAGGGTAATCCAGACAAAAATTAATTTTGTCCGATTTTTGCATACAAATACTCCTATGTGCCAGCGATGCTAGCAACGATGAATTCGAAGCTTGACGCACAACTCTAATTTTTTCTAATACAAATTACAATGGTCTACATTCTTTACTTTACTTTTTATTCGGCTTCAAATATTTGTTTGAAATTGAAATTATGAAAAATTTGACTTTGATGCTCTGTCATTTTCATTAAGTCCATTCCGATTGAAGTTTGTGGACTAAGAAAAAATGACCGAGCATCATTTCTCATTTTTAATAATTGAATTGAACCCCTCACACAATAATTGAAAAAAACACTGCGCTGTTTTCAATCTCTCGTCCCCACTACGGGAGTCAAACCCTCATAATCATATATTGGTAATGCGCTCACCCACATAATTTGCTGCCGGCTCTTAGACTATAAAGATTTGACATTTTCTATTTGAAATGATTTAGGAAAAATGTACTTAAATTCGTAGTTTTGGGAAGTATACATACGTGAGCAGACAGTAATAGGTAAAAAATTTCGAAGTTTTAGCTATGACGTTTACGACACTTACGATCATTTTACTATGTTGCATGAATACCCTCATTGAACACTTTTATTGCCTCAAACTTCGGCTTTTTTTCTTGATCTTCAAAAATGATTCAATTTAAAATGTATTGATCATTCATAAAACTCACAAAAAATAAGAAAAATAATATAATGGATTTACTGGGATTATTTTTTGACTAGTTTTTGTGTATATTTTCTTAAAAATAAATCTACTTTATTCAAAAATGTTGTATCAATTATTCAAATACTTTTTTTTTTAACATTTTACGCGGTAGGTAGATCTCGAACCTTGAGATTTAGCTCATATTTAGCATACGATTCAATATCAATGAACCGATTTCCATACAAAAAGTAGTAGGTAAGTAACAAGCAAAATATCCTTTATCCAAAACTATTTTATATCATAAATAACTTTATTTTTATCTATAGGTCTACAATGTCAGCAGAAAATCCATCTTGTGAAAGTTATGAAAATATCATCCTTAAGTGTGAGCGAAATTCTGCAATTATTTTTGAAAATTTACAGAAAAATGAGCCCTTTGACACTGTCCTGAAAGCTGGAAGTGGACAAAATTGTGTCGATATCAAAGCCCATAGAATAGTACTATGTGGATTAAGTGACTATTGCTTGGAAAACATTTGTGACGCTCAACCAGCTTATGATAGGATTCTATGGCAAGTTGAACTTAAAGAAATCGAAGCTCCTAGTTTACAATTAATAATCGATTTCATGTATAAATGTTCGATTGAACTGAATATTGAAAATATTGAGAGTCTATTGCGAGCCGCATCGTTTTTAAAAATTAAAACTCTACTCGATGGTTGTTGTGAATTCATTGAGAAAAACATAAATTATAGCAACTCTTTGTCTTGGTATCGATTGGCTAAGAAATTAAAGTTATCTGGACTAAAAGTCAAATCTTTAAAATGTACTTACACTCACTTCGAAGAAATATCGAAGACGGAAGAGTTTCTGATGCTGGAAAAAAATGAATTGGAGGATTTAGTATTTTACGACAATCCGCATAGAAACTTGGAGGAAAATGTATTTTTGTCCGTGATAGAATGGATACACCATGACATGCCAAATCGGAAAGATTTACGTTATCAGATTCTTTCTAAGGTTAATTTTCAGTATCTTACTCCCAAGTTCATTGTTGATAATATTGCAAAGGCATGTAAAACTATGGAAATTTACGACCTAATTCTTAGCTGGCTTAAATGGCATTTATCGCCGGAAACGCGATCAATGGATCAGCAAGATAAACTTGCAATTATTCAAATCTTAGAAACTAATAAAATTCGAATTCAAACTTATGACCCGGAAGAACATAAATGGTCAGTAAAAAAAAAAATACCTCTTTGGAAGAAAAAAAAGTGCATTTCAACAATTGTGATTGATAATAAAGTATTTGTAGTTGGCGGAATTGACAGTAATAATTGCAGAACAAATAGTGTAGAATGCTTAGACCTACACACCTTCGAGTGGACTGATATAGAGCCAATGACAAAAAGCCGATTTCATTGTAAGTTGGCCGATTTAAAAGAATATTTGTTGGTTTTTAATGGTTACGATTTAGAGAATTCTATGGAGTTATATAGTTTGTCTACATGTCAATGGCGTGATGTGAAACCGGAGAAACTTTTAAGCAAAGAAAGCCATGTCACCGCTCATAATGGGATCTTATACATTCTTGATTTTTATAGCGAATGGTTGCAATCTTATGATGTTTATTCAAATAAATGGACGTCAATTCAAATTGAAAAAAATATTTTAAGCGGATTTGGCTTTGCTGCAGTTGAGGGATTGTTATACGTTATTGGAGGAAAGTTGGAAAAAGCCGTTAGAAGCTACAATTTATTAACTGCTTCTTGGAAAAAATTGGCACCATTGTCAGATGCGTATAAGAATATAAAATCCACAATTTTTGAAAATAAAATTATAATTTCCGCCGCGAAGTTTAACGACCATCAGGTTGTTGAACAGTATAATCCCAACACCAACACATGGAATGCTTTGAGTTCTTTTTTAACGAATGGTTCTATTTTATATTATAATCTCATTTGTGTGCTTCCTGGTAAAAGACTCAAAAATTATCGGAGTTAACTGGGACAAAAGTATATATTCAAAAGCATGGACTTGTGATCAAAATTTGCTTAAACTTTTATGCTAATTAATTTAATAACGGTATGATAATCATTTTTCCAACAACACTTCAAATGACCGTCGGCGATCATTATTCCTACTGATGTTCGAGGGAGCTTTTGTCGAATGTTCGTTATGGTTAGCTCATTTTACCTCATTGGGCCTCACATAATTACAAGATCAGCTTTAAAGTTAAAAAAAAGTTGAACAAGGACTATAAGCCTTAGGTTAAATTTATTTAAATACATATTGTTATTATTATTATTTAACCAGCTTGATTTAAGCGAATTAATAAACAAACTGTTTTTCAGGAATATCTGTGGCGATTTATTTTATATATTTTAAGCTTCATATGTACGGACGGTTGCCAATATTGTCAAGTCTGACAATGCAATCACGATGACCTTGGCAATTACAAAGTTATAATTGATATTAAATTCGAGTTGGAAATTAATGCAAACAAATAACAATATTAAAATATTTTGAAATTTGAAATATAATATACAGAATAATGTATATAAATAAATAGCTGATATGCAACGTCCAGTCCCGTCAACACAAAGCTGCATTTGTCTGTTCTTTATTCTTGCTCTGACAGTTTCCACACTGTTGTCCTGTTCTGCTCTGTTTCTGAACTATATTTTTATCATTAAACACAGCTTATAATGATAAGCATATACATACATATATATGTATACATACATATGTGTGTACAAAATTCTTTCTGTAGATAAAAAAAATGAGCATTAAAAAAAAAGCTACACGTACTTAAGCTTTTGATTTCTCAGCCTGCGGTCTTTAAGGTATACTAACATCTAATTTCTTACCCTATAGCTTTGAATTCAGTTGTTAGTCATGCATTTGAATAAAGCGGTCTAAATAAAGAATATTATTTAAGATACACTTTTTTATTTGAATCAACACAATTATCGAAGCAGAATTAACCATAGCTTTAAAATTCTTCTTATATCAAACTTTCTGCATTTCCAACAGAGTAAGTATCTAAAAAAAAGTCGTTTTTGAAACGTTATCTGCATTAAAATAAGATGCCTTTGTATTGTATTGTGTTGGGTAATGCATTTTGCTCAGCACAGACTGCAAGTTTCTATGTGCAGGAAGCTTAACAACCATTATTAAAACAGCCCAATGTCATTTTCTATCGAATTTAATTTGAAATTGTGGTGTATCTATGTACATTATCTGATGTGAAAACAAACTTTCTGAAAATAATTAACTTGTGAAATGTATAATTTAACTCATGAGATTTTATAAAATTCTGATCTTAATGAAGTTAATTTTTTCGTTTCAATTCCATTTGTTGGAGCTGCGATAAAGAATCCAAGCAGCCAGCGATTCGAGCAACGATGAATTCGAAGCTTGAGTCACAACTCTTATGCAGTGTTCATATTGAAGCTTTGATAAGAAATGTTTTCTAATACAAATTACAATTACAGCGTAAAGTCGTCGTAAACGTAGTAAAGTTGTAAACTTCTTAAATCTGTCAAATTTTCCATACAAATTGTGACAAAATTACGAAGTTTTAGACTTTACAACGTTTACGACGGTTTTACGATGTTGTATGAATACCCTTAATGATCTACAAAAATAAACTGTTTTTTCGTCTTCAATAATTGTTTGAAACTATGAGAGATTTGGCTTTTTAAATCTAAATCCTGATTTCAGAAATATTAGGCGAGTTCAGAAAAATGAGATCTCAGAGCCTTCAGCAATCTCAGTCTCGTGAACAGGATTCCTCAGAAATTTTGCTGTCAAATTACTGAGGAAACAAAATATTGGATTCGCTTGCTCAGTTTTTAACACTGAGCCCTCTGAGATCTCATTTTCCTGAACACGCTTATTATATCACGACTTATTTGACATAATAACTATAAGCTTTCACATAGGGATGCTAGACGTCCCGGCAGGCGCGGGACTGTCCCGCAAGGCACGGGACTGTCCCACAAAACGACTTTTGTCCCGCAAGTGTCCCGCTGGAGAATTATGTCCCGCAAAACCCGCAAAGCAGATTTTGAAAGAGGTTGATATTTTTTATAAAAATGCTATTGATTATTAAAAACAACAAAATTTTGTTTTAACATTGACATAATAAACTAGAGTTAAAAAATATCTTTGAATTATTGTGCTTTTCAAATTAAATTGTAAGATTCACCAAGAATTTTTGGGGAGCGCTACGATATCCCGCAAACCAAAATCTCGAAAACGAAATCCCGCATTTTTTTAAAAATCTCGAATAACGAAATCTCGCAAATTAAAAATCTTGTTTTTCATAATCTCGCAATTACAAAATCTCGCTTTTTACAATCTCGCATTTACATCTTGAACCTAAAAATCTCGCAAATTTCAACCAAAATCTCGCAATTAAAAATTTCGCAAATCAAAATCTCGCAACTTCAAATTTCACAGCAACGAATCGCACACGGCTTTTAGAAAAATTTGTTTTTTTTTTTGAGAATATACCTACCTAAGAGCACTTTGGATAATTTTTCTTTCCAACTAATAACTATACCCGTCAATACAAAATTTGTACATCCTTTATTACTGTTATTTTTTTTTTGTTGTCTTTTAGGCGTTCAATGGAACTTAAAGTATTTTCTAGTTCAAGGCCAAATACGAGTAATGCGATTTGCACATAACACTTTACAACTGGATATACCATCTCTATGTTCTCTCTCCTTCTTGTTCTTTTTATAACAATAAAATTGAAAAATCAAAAGCTTAAATTAATAAATAACAGTGTGGTCTTAAAGTACCTAGGCACTGGATTATATATTTTGCAGTAGGTAGGATATCTCGCAAAATTGAATTGCATTGCACCAAATACATTTTTTTAATCAAAATCTCGCAAATTAAAATCTCGCGCGAGATTTTAATTTGCGAGATTTTGATTAAAAAAATGTATTTGGTGCAATGCAATTCAATTTTGCGAGATATCCTACCTACTGCAAAATATATAATCCAGTGCCTAGGTACTTTAAGACCACACTGTTATTTATTAATTTAAGCTTTTGATTTTTCAATTTTATTGTTATAAAAAGAACAAGAAGGAGAGAGAACATAGAGATGGTATATCCAGTTGTAAAGTGTTATGTGCAAATCGCATTACTCGTATTTGGCCTTGAACTAGAAAATACTTTAAGTTCCATTGAACGCCTAAAAGACAACAAAAAAAAAATAACAGTAATAAAGGATGTACAAATTTTGTATTGACGGGTATAGTTATTAGTTGGAAAGAAAAATTATCCAAAGTGCTCTTAGGTAGGTATATTCTCAAAAAAAAAAACAAATTTTTCTAAAAGCCGTGTGCGATTCGTTGCTGTGAAATTTGAAGTTGCGAGATTTTGATTTGCGAAATTTTTAATTGCGAGATTTTGGTTGAAATTTGCGAGATTTTTAGGTTCAAGATGTAAATGCGAGATTGTAAAAAGCGAGATTTTGTAATTGCGAGATTATGAAAAACAAGATTTTTAATTTGCGAGATTTCGTTATTCGAGATTTTTAAAAAAATGCGGGATTTCGTTTTCGAGATTTTGGTTTGCGGGATATCGTAGCGCTCCCCAAAAATTCTTGGTGAATCTTACAATTTAATTTGAAAAGCACAATAATTCAAAGATATTTTTTAACTCTAGTTTATTATGTCAATGTTAAAACAAAATTTTGTTGTTTTTAATAATCAATAGCATTTTTATAAAAAATATCAACCTCTTTCAAAATCTGCTTTGCGGGTTTTGCGGGACATAATTCTCCAGCGGGACACTTGCGGGACAAAAGTCGTTTTGTGGGACAGTCCCGTGCCTTGCGGGACAGTCCCGCGCCTGCCGGGACGTCTAGCATCCCTATGTGAAAGCTTATAGTTATTATGTCAAATAAGTCGTGATATAATAAGCGTGTTCAGGAAAATGAGATCTCAGAGGGCTCAGTGTTAAAAACTGAGCAAGCGAATCCAATATTTTGTTTCCTCAGTAATTTGACAGCAAAATTTCTGAGGAATCCTGTTCACGAGACTGAGATTGCTGAAGGCTCTGAGATCTCATTTTTCTGAACTCGCCTAATATTTCTGAAATCAGGATTTAGATTTAAAAAGCCAAATCTCTCATAGTTTCAAACAATTATTGAAGACGAAAAAACAGTTTATTTTTGTAGATCATTAAGGGTATTCATACAACATCGTAAAACCGTCGTAAACGTTGTAAAGTCTAAAACTTCGTAATTTTGTCACAATTTGTATGGAAAATTTGACAGATTTAAGAAGTTTACAACTTTACTACGTTTACGACGACTTTACGCTGTAATTGTAATTTGTATTAGAAAACATTTCTTATCAAAGCTTCAATATGAACACTGCATAAGAGTTGTGACTCAAGCTTCGAATTCATCGTTGCTCGAATCGCTGGCTGCTTGGATTCTTTATCGCAGCTCCAACAAATGGAATTGAAACGAAAAAATTAACTTCATTAAGATCAGAATTTTATAAAATCTCATGAGTTAAATTATACATTTCACAAGTTAATTATTTTCAGAAAGTTTGTTTTCACATCAGATAATGTACATAGATACACCACAATTTCAAATTAAATTCGATAGAAAATGACATTGGGCTGTTTTAATAATGGTTGTTAAGCTTCCTGCACATAGAAACTTGCAGTCTGTGCTGAGCAAAATGCATTACCCAACACAATACAATACAAAGGCATCTTATTTTAATGCAGATAACGTTTCAAAAACGACTTTTTTTTAGATACTTACTCTGTTGGAAATGCAGAAAGTTTGTTATAAGAAGAATTTTAAAGCTATGGTTAATTCTGCTTCGATAATTGTGTTGATTCAAATAAAAAAGTGTATCTTAAATAATATTCTTTATTTAGACCGCTTTATTCAAATGCATGACTAACAACTGAATTCAAAGCTATAGGGTAAGAAATTAGATGTTAGTATACCTTAAAGACCGCAGGCTGAGAAATCAAAAGCTTAAGTACGTGTAGCTTTTTTTTTAATGCTCATTTTTTTTATCTACAGAAAGAATTTTGTACACACATATGTATGTATACATATATATGTATGTATATGCTTATCATTATAAGCTGTGTTTAATGATAAAAATATAGTTCAGAAACAGAGCAGAACAGGACAACAGTGTGGAAACTGTCAGAGCAAGAATAAAGAACAGACAAATGCAGCTTTGTGTTGACGGGACTGGACGTTGCATATCAGCTATTTATTTATATACATTATTCTGTATATTATATTTCAAATTTCAAAATATTTTAATATTGTTATTTGTTTGCATTAATTTCCAACTCGAATTTAATATCAATTATAACTTTGTAATTGCCAAGGTCATCGTGATTGCATTGTCAGACTTGACAATATTGGCAACCGTCCGTACATATGAAGCTTAAAATATATAAAATAAATCGCCACAGATATTCCTGAAAAACAGTTTGTTTATTAATTCGCTTAAATCAAGCTGGTTAAATAATAATAATAACAATATGTATTTAAATAAATTTAACCTAAGGCTTATAGTCCTTGTTCAACTTTTTTTTAACTTTAAAGCTGATCTTGTAATTATGTGAGGCCCAATGAGGTAAAATGAGCTAACCATAACGAACATTCGACAAAAGCTCCCTCGAACATCAGTAGGAATAATGATCGCCGACGGTCATTTGAAGTGTTGTTGGAAAAATGATTATCATACCGTTATTAAATTAATTAGCATAAAAGTTTAAGCAAATTTTGATCACAAGTCCATGCTTTTGAATATATACTTTTGTCCCAGTTAACTCCGATAATTTTTGAGTCTTTTACCAGGAAGCACACAAATGAGATTATAATATAAAATAGAACCATTCGTTAAAAAAGAACTCAAAGCATTCCATGTGTTGGTGTTGGGATTATACTGTTCAACAACCTGATGGTCGTTAAACTTCGCGGCGGAAATTATAATTTTATTTTCAAAAATTGTGGATTTTATATTCTTATACGCATCTGACAATGGTGCCAATTTTTTCCAAGAAGCAGTTAATAAATTGTAGCTTCTAACGGCTTTTTCCAACTTTCCTCCAATAACGTATAACAATCCCTCAACTGCAGCAAAGCCAAATCCGCTTAAAATATTTTTTTCAATTTGAATTGACGTCCATTTATTTGAATAAACATCATAAGATTGCAACCATTCGCTATAAAAATCAAGAATGTATAAGATCCCATTATGAGCGGTGACATGGCTTTCTTTGCTTAAAAGTTTCTCCGGTTTCACATCACGCCATTGACATGTAGACAAACTATATAACTCCATAGAATTCTCTAAATCGTAACCATTAAAAACCAACAAATATTCTTTTAAATCGGCCAACTTACAATGAAATCGGCTTTTTGTCATTGGCTCTATATCAGTCCACTCGAAGGTGTGTAGGTCTAAGCATTCTACACTATTTGTTCTGCAATTATTACTGTCAATTCCGCCAACTACAAATACTTTATTATCAATCACAATTGTTGAAATGCACTTTTTTTTCTTCCAAAGAGGTATTTTTTTTTTTACTGACCATTTATGTTCTTCCGGGTCATAAGTTTGAATTCGAATTTTATTAGTTTCTAAGATTTGAATAATTGCAAGTTTATCTTGCTGATCCATTGATCGCGTTTCCGGCGATAAATGCCATTTAAGCCAGCTAAGAATTAGGTCGTAAATTTCCATAGTTTTACATGCCTTTGCAATATTATCTGTAACGACCTGTTTGCCTTCTTGGTCCTTGCTGACAATTTAATGAACCCTCAGCTCAGCGGTGGGTGTGGTTCTTGGACCCCTTCATTGTCGCTACAAAAAAAATATTGTCAGACTCATGCATCTTGGTGTTGATGATGCGCGAGACATCGCCTCTACCCCCCCTACCTTGGTTGACTCCCTCGCCAGAGCAACCCCATTGATTGGCTTCTTCCTTCCTCAAGCCATCACCCTTCTCGTCATCTCCCTCTCATCCTTTATACTTAAGAAAACTTATTCCCACGTCATGTTCACTTCAACCATTATTAATAAAATTCAAAAGGTTTCGGTTTCATTTTAAAATTATACAAAGGTAAGTTTATTGTTATTCATTTAATATTAAAAAAAAATTTAAAAAAAAAAAAAACTAAGTTAGGTATTTAAAACAAAAAAAATTAATTTCTTCAATTGGCAACCCTGTTGCTTTTAATCGAAAACTTCAATTAACTTGTATTAAATCGTCTTCGAATTATTAACAAGTTTGTGACGTAACTTCCTCTTTTGCCTGGCTAATGAATTTACACTTTAATCCCCTCTCGAAAACCCCCCCTCGATTAGCGTATTAATTCTTTTTTATATTCTTTTTTTTTGTATGCATATATATATAGGTACTATTGCAAGATGAAATCAATATAGGTATATCATAAAACTCACCCCTTAAAATCCAGATGAAGTGGCCACTGCAGCAGGATGATATCGCGATGGGAATACCTTTCTTCGTCTCTTACGATCACTTTTTATTCACCCCTAATATATATATGTAAATACGCGAATTGAGATAAAATAATTATAGATAATGTACGTTTCGCAAGGTAATACTCGTTAAAAGAATTTTTCTTTCACAAACAAAAAGATCAACCAATCTTTGAAATTATTACAATTAAAGATTACGGATTAATTTATCTTCTGATGGAAGAGAATAAAAAAAATAAAAAAAATATATTAAGTACGTTAAAAAAAAATGAATTTGGTAATTTAAAAAAAAAAATATTTTCTTGATTGTGGAGGATTTGAACCCTGGATCCCTTCTACAAGCTTCTGATTTAGGCGGCGTGTTAAGCCCTTAGGCTGTTGAGGCTATGCAACTTCGTTTAGCCAAATTCCCTGGTGATATGACCATGTGCTTCCTTGAAAGTACAAATGTTCGGTACTGTGCCAAGTTTTTACACTGCTCACACTGATTATAAGTAGCCTGCTTTTTTTCCTGGTCACCTGGTGGCCGATGATTTTTATATTCCGGTTTCCTATAGTTTTTCCGGACTCCGGTATAATTATATCAGGCAGCCGCAATTATTTCCGACTGCCGATTTTATTTCTAGTAAAAAGGAAAATCACTATCGTATGGAAACTATCAAGCAAGCAAAATTTAAAAATCATTCTTACCAAGCTTTGTATTAAAAACAGCTTGTATGCAATTTGTAATTGCAACCACTTTTTAGAAATTGTGGATAATTTCTCAAAAAAAAAATTTTGTTTTTTTGTTTTTTTAACTTTTTTTAAAACAAGATTGTATGCCCGTATTAAAACTTTAAAACTTTGGTACACACAAAGAAAAATCGTAAGTACTATTAAAACACAAAAGTTTCTTTTGTTCGCGTTAGGTAGGTATATTCGTTTAGACAAAGTTACGTGGGTCTAACGTCTAACCGCTTTCAGTACTTAGAATTTAATAAATTACCTATTCCTTTGTCCCTAGATTCTTTTTCTTTCTAATTTGCAGCCAGTTAACAAAAGAAATTCCTGCAAATCTCCTCCTTCCAGGACCATTGACCTCCTTAGGCATTAAAGTTTCAAATTTGAGCTTAAGCTTTTCAAAATTTAACTGACTCAACTTTTGACTTAATTCGGCCTGTCAGGAATTCTGCAAATAGGCCCTCTCTTTGAGTGGCTACTCGGAACGCACTTTTAAGCTTAAGAATGAAAATCTACTACCTACGATATTTATTTCTTGCCTTCTGCACTTTTTTTCCCTCTCCAACCGTATAGTTGTCTCTTACTATTTTTCGGTGTTTATAAACATAAACAAATTTAATCAACATAAACGAAACGAAGACAGAAGACAGTAGTCCTAGTCCGCCTGCTCGTGTCGCTGCCGGTGTCGCGCCGCTAGTTATTATCATTGAGATAATAACTTTTAATCAAATACATATTTCGGTAACAGGGCTTTGCTTTTTCCAGATATAAAAATATCTGGAATATGCAAATGAACCCACGGGCTTTCGTACCGATCGGTAGTGGAAAAGTAAAACAAAATAAGTGTAGTGATCAGGAAGGTTAGTGCAAAAGAAAAGAAACCTATTCCTGCCTAGATTCCTCGTGAATCAGAGAGCGGAGTTTTGTGCTTGCTAAACAAATTAACTTAGCAAAAAAGAAAATTGCAATAAAATGATCAAAAGTGATAAAAATAATAAGAAGAAATTAATGAAACGAGTAAAAGTAAATAAAAAAAACATCGTTGATAATATTTTACCGTCGATAGCGAAAGAGACGGTCATATAGCAGTTCCTTATAACGCCCAGTGAGATAGTACGAGAAACTGAGTGCGCGGCCATGTTTTTATATAAAGTTCCGTTTCATTGTTTTGATAAACAACCGTTCCTTACCGCAAAGTAAAAAAAAAAAATGTAAACAAAAATAAATATCCTTTACCCAGCCGAAAGATAGACTTTTACCGTCGGAAGAAAAGGTTGTTTTGCCGTCGGCAAAACATTTTTGCTATTAAAATCGATTAAATGGTTGTTCCCATGTAGTGCGGTTTGGATCATTCGGTTCGGGTTTCTGTTAGGTAAACTGCACACAAAAAAAACATTTGTATTGAACGATATGAATTAAACCCTTATTCATCGCCGGTACAATAATAAAAAGGAAAGTAAGAGCAAATGGTCGTTTATTTTACTTAACGTGGGTCGCGAACCCATTTAACTAGCCGGGCTGTATATCAGATAAGTTAAACAAAAATTATATGCAAATTGAAATCGTTGCTTTGTGGTTTGTTTTGTTTTATGATTGCAGGGTAATTACTGCCGTATGTCTTTGGCATGGAATACGCCTATTGGTTTTCCTGCACGCGTTTCCAGTTCGTACATGCAGTTGCCTACTACTCTTCGTACGCGGGATTTAACGAACTTTGGCAGCAGCTTGGCATTAATTCCTTGGACGAAACTGCTTTGGGCAAAATTTCGGTGGAAAACTTCTTGGCCTTCACGATACACCACCGGTTTTGATCGTGAGTTGTAAGTACTTTTTGACTTAACGTATGCCCTTTGTAAATTATCCGACAACTTCTGTCTGGCAAGCGCGGTTTTCAATGCGGTAGGCGTGACCAACATTTCCGAATCCTCTAAAGCGTTCAAGTCTCGTAGTATCCGATAAGCGGAACCATGCGATACCATGTTCTGACCAAAAAGAGCGAAATACGGTTGACAACCCAACGACTCGTGTGTATCTGAACGTAGAGCACAAGCGATACTAGATAGGTGGACATCCCAATCGTTTTGCTCTTTAGATATTAGCACTCTTAACTTACTCAAAACACTTCGGTTGACCCTTTCGGAAATGTTGGCCTGTGGTGAATACAACGCCGTACGCACATGCCTTATGCCATAGTCCGCCAATAAGTTCTTGAACTCATTGGAAACGAACTGACGTCCATTGTCGGAATGGATAAACTCCGGGGTCCCGAAAGTATGGAATATTTCTCCTTCTAGGAACTGCACCACCCTAGAAGCAGTAGCCTTAGGCATAGCCTTTAAGAAGGTGAACTTAGTGAAGTGGTCTACTATTATAAAAACATACACGTTTCCTCGCTTCGTACGCGGATATGGTCCCAAGAAGTCGACATAAAGTCGTTGAATAGGCCTTTCCGTCACAATCTGCTTGGTGATAGGTGGACGAAGAATCGCGTTAGAGGCCTTCACCATCTTACAGGTTTCACATTCACTCACAAATGCCTTGATGTCTCTTGCCATTTTGGGCCAATAATACTTCTCTTTTATACGAGCGTATGTCTTTGCAAAGCCACTATGGCAGCTCAGCCTAGTATTATGCGACAGTTCAATGCATTTGCGAGTGAGTGCATCTGGTAACCAAAGACGCCATAACGAATCTTCCTCGTTCACATCACCATTCCTGAACCTAACTCTTTTGTATATAAATTTTCCCGATACAACTAGGTCAGGAAGCGCAGATTGATTAGACTCGGTGTTCTTCCTCAATTGGGTATATTGCTCCGAATCAAATTCAACGGAGTCAAGGTCGATCTCACCACATATAATTGTCGAAGAAACCTCATCTATCTCATTTTCTCTCACGGTTACTTTCGCCGAAATTTCTTCCATGTCCATACGAGATAGAGTATCTGGCACTACGTTGAGGGATCCCTTCCGATGCTCGATGGAAAAATCAAACCCTTGGAGTTCTAAACTCCAGCGAGCGAGTCTACCACTCAACTCCTTCATCGACATCAACCATTTAAGGCTTGAATGGTCCGTTATTACCTTGAAAGGTAATCCATCAACGTAGGGCCTAAATTTTCGTATACTCAGGACTGCTGCAAGACATTCCTGCTCAGTAACCGTGTAGTTTTTCTGAGATTTATTTAGCTTCTTCGACATATATGCTATCGGTCTCTCGTTGTTGTTCTCATCCAACTGAAAAAGAACACCACCTACCCCTTCCGAAGACGCATCACACTGGATAGTAAACGCCTTGTTGAAGTCAGGTTGTGACAACACAGGCGCCGAGGAAAGTGCAGCTTTTAGCTTATTAAACCCCTCCAAAGCTTCAGGGGTTAACTCAAATTTTTTTGACTTTTTAAGGCAATCGGTAAGAGGCGCTGCTAGATCCGAATAGTTTTGAATAAACCTCCGATACCAGCCGGTTAGGCCCAAAAATCTCCTAACTTGTCTTAGGGTCGTGGGAACGGGAAAATTAACCATTGCCTCGATTTTGTCAGGGTTGGTTTTCAAAGTACCTTGGCCGACTATGTATCCGAGATACTTAATCTCCCGCATGCAGAACTTGCTTTTATCGAGGTTAATCGTAAGGTTTGCCCTGCGAAGACAAGCAGCCACTTCGTTAAGGATCCTTATGTGCGATTCAAAATCAGCAGTACATATCAATAAATCGTCCAGATAGACAAACACATTCTCACGAATCGAACTTGGCACAACTTGATCAATGACTCTGCTCATTGTTTGACCAGCATTGCTTAAACCAAATGGCATAACTTTAAACTGGTAGAGCGGTCTACCAGGCACGGCAAAAGCAGTTTTCTCTCTCGATCTCTCATCTAGAGGTATTTGCCAATATGCATCCTTCAAGTCGATTCCTGTGATATAATGTGTGTCTTTTATCCGGCTAAGTAATCCCTCTATATGAGGCAAAGGGTATGCATCCTTAACGGTGACTGCATTGACTTTTCGGAAATCCAGGCACAGGCGAACCTTCCCTGGCTTTCTTACTAACACTACAGGGCAACTCCAAGGCGAATTACTAACCTCGATAACCCCAAGTTCTAACATACGGTCCAATTCCTTATAAACCTCTTCCTGACGAACCGGAGACAATGGATAATGTCGGGATTTGATCGGAACCGCATTTCCCGTATCAATGACATGACAACCAAGAGTTGTCTTACCCAGCCCTAGCACGACAAAGTTAGGAAAAAGCCTTTTGACATTTTCAAGTTGAATGTTTTGTTCAGGTGAAAGTTTTATCAACTCAGCCTCATCCTTGAAGTTGACTTCTCCTTCACTAATACCGACGTCGGCTTGAATCTCGCTTATCTGGGGCATCAAATTGAAGTCTCGCCAAAAGTTCATCCCCAAATACAGTTTTTGAGTGAGATTGGGAATCAAGTAAAAAGAAAGAGATTTCGTGATGCCATTGTACGTCGTCTGAATTTCGCAGTGACCAATGATGTCATGCGACTTACCATCGGCAGTACGTACGACATTCATATATGGCTTCACAACCACCCCTATTTTCTTTACTAACTCCCAACACTCACTGCCTAGCACAGATATGGATGCCCCACTATCTAATAAGCCAAAAATTGACTCATTATTTAGCAGGACATTCGCATACATCCTGCCATCTGCATTTGAGGAGATAATGGTTTCAACAATTTGCTTTCGATATTTCTTTCGATTACGGAACCGACGCCGACATTTTTGAATGTGAGCGCTAGCTAAACTATTATTTTTCCCGAAAATTCGAGAACGAACTTTATAATAGTTTTGCTTGCGCTCATGAAGGGACTTCAGGTTATGGATCTCACAGGGATGAGACTGAGCTACTTGAGGACGTAGAAGTTCTGTTCGTTCCAAGATCTTAACAGGAACACTTTCTTGTGGAACTTCTGAGCAGGTAATGGAATTTTTGGGGTCAATTACTTCTGTGGGTGTTCGGGGTGATTCTTTGAGGAACGAATCTCCCCTTTCCTTTTTTCGTCCCTCGACAAGTTTCCCGTATGCTTACCGCACTCTACGGTGTTCACCCCCTTTGCACCACACAGAAAACAGAATAAATTTCTTACCCGAGATGGGCAAAAGTGGTAGGCGTGACCTTTCTCATCGCAATTCCAGCACACATAATCAGCCACTGAAGTTCGTTTTCGAGCTGAAGAGATAGCTGCTACTTCTTCACCATCTTCATCGAAATCTTCTTTTTCATCGTCGACCGCGATTTCGTGAACACTCTTTTGGAAAGTAGTTCGCTTTGCTAGAAACCTCTCAGCCTCTCTTGCCTTATTTCTCAGTTCCTCAATATTCTTTACATTTGATGACAACAGAATTTCACCTAACTTATCTCTCGCATTATTTCGAATCACATCCACAAGTTTTCGTTCGTCGAACGGCTCTTTTAAACGATCGTTTAGACCTATGACGGAATTATAAAAATCATCAAACGACTCTTTCAAACCCTGCTTACGTATCAGCAATTTCATATAAATTTCTACATCGCTCTCTAAACGCCCAAATTCTTTCTTCATCGCCATCTTTAATTCGGATAATTTTGCTGTTGGGTTTTTTCGCAAATATCCCCACAGCCACTTGTTCGCTCTTCCGCTCAACAAAATATGAAAGTTTGCTGTAACCTGTTCGTCGGAATACGATGACGATGAATGCAACCTATCGACTTTAAAAAGAAAATCTGAAACATTATCAGTTCCGTCATACTTTATATTCCACCGATCAAGCCTACAAGATTCCGTTGCACTAAAAATTGAAGGACTAGCGGAGTTTCTAGGTGCAGGTGAAGGTTGGAACGGATTATTGGCTGTGCTCTCATTTGCTGCCCCAAAAGAGTTAAGCGTAGCAGGAGCGTTTTGGCCTTGCGATGGAAAACTCAAAGTTTCCAATTTTTTTATTACGTTCACCATGAACACGTCCATCTGCTGAAACAACCTGACTTGGTTATCGAGCATGCTTCTTTCAATTCGAGCAGCCAACTCGTCTGTTGGATCTGCCCTTTGACCATTGGCGGAATTTGAATTATTAGCCCCCGCCTCCTGCTCTTGAACTTCGTCACTGACGGCGGAATTATTGTTGGACATATTTGAGGTCGAGTTTGAAACTATTGAGTTCAAATTTTCAGAAAAAGAAAAGGAGTTGTTCAAATCGAAGCGATCGATGCTGTGTCGAAACTGTCGATAAAATTCCTCAAACCTAGCTTCCGAGTGTGCCAAAATCACATTCAAATCTTCGTGAATTGAAACCCGACGACCTCTACTCATGCCTTTCTAAAGACACCCTTTTGTCGATTTTTCCCGCTCAAATGTTAAGATATAACTCAGTCAGACGAAAATCTAAACTTCAACTCAAAAATGCAAAAAAAAAAATACCAATGAAATCAATACTCCAAAAAAAATACGATTTCGAATTCCCAATTGTTTAGTCGGCTGCAAACCGAAAAAAAATTTCCAAAACGAAAATTACAAAGTAACCTAGCAAGTCTCAATTCAAATTTTTCCCAAAAAAAAACTTTAATAAAAAAACTCCCAATTGATTTTTGAATCCTTGGTTCAACACCACAACCAGTTTCAAAATAAAATAAGTATTTATTCAAGAAAAGTAAATAAATTCAGAAATAAAAAAAAATGTTTTCAAAATAAAAAAAAATATTGCTTAAAAAAAAATGTTCAAAAATGTTTCAAAAATATATCATATAATGTACAAGGATGAGAAGAGAAGATTTGAGAAGGGTGACTCCTGACAATGTGGAAGAAGCCGTAGTTCTGCGAGCCGAAAAATGAGCAAAAAATTAAAACATTCTATTTGGATTTACTATTGAAACTATTATAGTATTATAATTCTAATAAAAAAGTTTTCTCCTCAGTTTTCAGGGCAACAATCGACGATCTTTCATCAACGAAGGCATCTGAAAACCTCGGCGAATGTGAATTGAAATTTGTTGAAAGGACTTTCGAAGGTGCCTCTCGCACCAACGAGTCTCTTCCAAAACATTGCTTTATAATTGAAGTGTGTTACTGTGCCCTGCCATTTGGATACCTGCTATGCAAATGTCCAAAGCCTCGGACTATATAGCACTTACTTCGTCTATTGATGTAAGGTATAATTGCACCTTCTTTGTGGCAACTCGGTACCAAGTGCTTTACACTCAGTCACCGGGACTCACAAATAAGGTGCAAGCACCATCAACCAACAGATATCAAAATGAATTTAAATAAAAAAATTTAAAAAAAAAGTTTAAAAGACAAAATTAAGGAATTACAAAAATTTAAGGAAAAGTTTTTAAAACTTTGTTTAATAAAAATCAAATGAATTGGCTCAAACAAAAAAATCTGTAGCCTCACCATCTTACGATAGTGGGCTCCACGTTATGGGCGCCATTTTGTAACGACCTGTTTGCCTTCTTGGTCCTTGCTGACAATTTAATGAACCCTCAGCTCAGCGGTGGGTGTGGTTCTTGGACCCCTTCATTGTCGCTACAAAAAAAATATTGTCAGACTCATGCATCTTGGTGTTGATGATGCGCGAGACATCGCCTCTACCCCCCCTACCTTGGTTGACTCCCTCGCCAGAGCAACCCCATTGATTGGCTTCTTCCTTCCTCAAGCCATCACCCTTCTCGTCATCTCCCTCTCATCCTTTATACTTAAGAAAACTTATTCCCACGTCATGTTCACTTCAACCATTATTAATAAAATTCAAAAGGTTTCGGTTTCATTTTAAAATTATACAAAGGTAAGTTTATTGTTATTCATTTAATATTAAAAAAAAATTTAAAAGAAAAAAAAACTAAGTTAGGTATTTAAAACAAAAAAAATTAATTTCTTCAATTGGCAACCCTGTTGCTTTTAATCGAAAACTTCAATTAACTTGTATTAAATCGTCTTCGAATTATTAACAAGTTTGTGACGTAACTTCCTCTTTTGCCTGGCTAATGAATTTACACTTTAATCCCCTCTCGAAAACCCCCCCTCGATTAGCGTATTAATTCTTTTTTATATTCTTTTTTTTTGTATGCATATATATATAGGTACTATTGCAAGATGAAATCAATATAGGTATATCATAAAACTCACCCCTTAAAATCCAGATGAAGTGGCCACTGCAGCAGGATGATATCGCGATGGGAATACCTTTCTTCGTCTCTTACGATCACTTTTTATTCACCCCTAATATATATATGTAAATACGCGAATTGAGATAAAATAATTATAGATAATGTACGTTTCGCAAGGTAATACTCGTTAAAAGAATTTTTCTTTCACAAACAAAAAGATCAACCAATCTTTGAAATTATTACAATTAAAGATTACGGATTAATTTATCTTCTGATGGAAGAGAATAAAAAAAATAAAAAAAATATATTAAGTACGTTAAAAAAAAATGAATTTGGTAATTTAAAAAAAAAAATATTTTCTTGATTGTGGAGGATTTGAACCCTGGATCCCTTCTACAAGCTTCTGATTTAGGCGGCGTGTTAAGCCCTTAGGCTGTCGAGGCTATGCAACTTCGTTTAGCCAAATTCCCTGGTGATATGACCATGTGCTTCCTTGAAAGTACAAATGTTCGGTACTGTGCCAAGTTTTTACACTGCTCACACTGATTATAAGTAGCCTGCTTTTTTTCCTGGTCACCTGGTGGCCGATGATTTTTATATTCCGGTTTCCTATAGTTTTTCCGGACTCCGGTATAATTATATCAGGCAGCCGCAATTATTTCCGACTGCCGATTTTATTTCTAGTAAAAAGGAAAATCACTATCGTATGGAAACTATCAAGCAAGCAAAATTTAAAAATCATTCTTACCAAGCTTTGTATTAAAAACAGCTTGTATGCAATTTGTAATTGCAACCACTTTTTAGAAATTGTGGATAATTTCTCAAAAAAAAAATTTTGTTTTTTTGTTTTTTTAACTTTTTTTAAAACAAGATTGTATGCCCGTATTAAAACTTTAAAACTTTGGTACACACAAAGAAAAATCGTAAGTACTATTAAAACACAAAAGTTTCTTTTGTTCGCGTTAGGTAGGTATATTCGTTTAGACAAAGTTACGTGGGTCTAACGTCTAACCGCTTTCAGTACTTAGAATTTAATAAATTACCTATTCCTTTGTCCCTAGATTCTTTTTCTTTCTAATTTGCAGCCAGTTAACAAAAGAAATTCCTGCAAATCTCCTCCTTCCAGGACCATTGACCTCCTTAGGCATTAAAGTTTCAAATTTGAGCTTAAGCTTTTCAAAATTTAACTGACTCAACTTTTGACTTAATTCGGCCTGTCAGGAATTCTGCAAATAGGCCCTCTCTTTGAGTGGCTACTCGGAACGCACTTTTAAGCTTAAGAATGAAAATCTACTACCTACGATATTTATTTCTTGCCTTCTGCACTTTTTTTCCCTCTCCAACCGTATAGTTGTCTCTTACTATTTTTCGGTGTTTATAAACATAAACAAATTTAATCAACATAAACGAAACGAAGACAGAAGACAGTAGTCCTAGTCCGCCTGCTCGTGTCGCTGCCGGTGTCGCGCCGCTAGTTATTATCATTGAGATAATAACTTTTAATCAAATACATATTTCGGAATCTGATAACGTAAATCTTTCCGATTTGGCATGTCATGGTGTATCCATTCTATCACGGACAAAAATACATTTTCCTCCAAGTTTCTATGCGGATTGTCGTAAAATACTAAATCCTCCAATTCATTTTTTTCCAGCATCAGAAACTCTTCCGTCTTCGATATTTCTTCGAAGTGAGTGTAAGTACATTTTAAAGATTTGACTTTTAGTCCAGATAACTTTAATTTCTTAGCCAATCGATACCAAGACAAAGAGTTGCTATAATTTATGTTTTTCTCAATGAATTCACAACAACCATCGAGTAGAGTTTTAATTTTTAAAAACGATGCGGCTCGCAATAGACTCTCAATATTTTCAATATTCAGTTCAATCGAACATTTATACATGAAATCGATTATTAATTGTAAACTAGGAGCTTCGATTTCTTTAAGTTCAACTTGCCATAGAATCCTATCATAAGCTGGTTGAGCGTCACAAATGTTTTCCAAGCAATAGTCACTTAATCCACATAGTACTATTCTATGGGCTTTGATATCGACACAATTTTGTCCACTTCCAGCTTTCAGGACAGTGTCAAAGGGCTCATTTTTCTGTAAATTTTCAAAAATAATTGCAGAATTTCGCTCACACTTAAGGATGATATTTTCATAACTTTCACAAGATGGATTTTCTGCTGACATTGTAGACCTATAGATAAAAATAAAGTTATTTATGATATAAAATAGTTTTGGATAAAGGATATTTTGCTTGTTACTTACCTACTACTTTTTGTATGGAAATCGGTTCATTGATATTGAATCGTATGCTAAATATGAGCTAAATCTCAAGGTTCGAGATCTACCTACCGCGTAAAATGTTAAAAAAAAAGTATTTGAATAATTGATACAACATTTTTGAATAAAGTAGATTTATTTTTAAGAAAATATACACAAAAACTAGTCAAAAAATAATCCCAGTAAATCCATTATATTATTTTTCTTATTTTTTGTGAGTTTTATGAATGATCAATACATTTTAAATTGAATCATTTTTGAAGATCAAGAAAAAAAGCCGAAGTTTGAGGCAATAAAAGTGTTCAATGAGGGTATTCATGCAACATAGTAAAATGATCGTAAGTGTCGTAAACGTCATAGCTAAAACTTCGAAATTTTTTACCTATTACTGTCTGCTCACGTATGTATACTTCCCAAAACTACGAATTTAAGTACATTTTTCCTAAATCATTTCAAATAGAAAATGTCAAATCTTTATAGTCTAAGAGCCGGCAGCAAATTATGTGGGTGAGCGCATTACCAATATATGATTATGAGGGTTTGACTCCCGTAGTGGGGACGAGAGATTGAAAACAGCGCAGTGTTTTTTTCAATTATTGTGTGAGGGGTTCAATTCAATTATTAAAAATGAGAAATGATGCTCGGTCATTTTTTCTTAGTCCACAAACTTCAATCGGAATGGACTTAATGAAAATGACAGAGCATCAAAGTCAAATTTTTCATAATTTCAATTTCAAACAAATATTTGAAGCCGAATAAAAAGTAAAGTAAAGAATGTAGACCATTGTAATTTGTATTAGAAAAAATTAGAGTTGTGCGTCAAGCTTCGAATTCATCGTTGCTAGCATCGCTGGCACATAGGAGTATTTGTATGCAAAAATCGGACAAAATTAATTTTTGTCTGGATTACCCTATTTTCAACTCAAACTATGAAATAAATACCGTTTTTAATATATGTATATATTTTTTTTTTAATCTTTCTGCTTAAAATCGGATATACGATTTGACAAAAATAGCTGAAAACGGACAAAGTTGCCAGCATTTTTTTTAAATCAATACTTGAAGCTTTGTTTAACCATTTTGTATTCAATTAATTACCAAATAACTCGGAAAAATAAAACAAAATGCAATCCGAAAGAAAAATAACAGAATAAGTAGTCAGTTTGAAGCTTGAATCCAATTTCACCGACTTCTATAAATAAATTACTTCCCAATGAAAAAGAACCAACAAAAATAACCGTTTGTTTTTTGGTATTCTTGAAACAAAAATTCGGAAAAATATAAATATTAAAATATTTGTGCTAAAAAAGGCTCAATATAATAGTGCACATCTGAAGTTGGTTTTTACATATGTACCAAAAACTTCATCAGACTACACAACATTTTTAGCAAATAATTCAATGAAATATTACAATTTTGTTTAATGTTGATTACAAAAAGAAGTGACAAATTCTTAATCGATGACCTTGAACTAATATCATAGCCAATATGTTGATCAATAAAAGAAAATACTGTAGCCTATTGTTCCATCAAATTTTAGCAACTGTCTGAAAAGTTCCCTTTTCAATTTTGACAAAAAAATCGACTTTTGGCCGAGTTTGGTAGGCAAACACTTCTATGTGCGGTGGCTGCTTGGATTCCTTATCGCAGCTCCAGCAAATGGAATTGCCACAAAAAATGAACTTATAGATTAAAATCAGAATTTACCATTATAAAATCCCATAAGTTAAACTATACATTTCAAAAGTTATTTATTTTCAGAAAGTTTAACGAAATCTCGCAAATTAAAAATCTTGTTTTTCATAATCTCGCAATTACAAAATCTCGCTTTTTACAATCTCGCATTTACATCTTGAACCTAAAAATCTCGCAAATTTCAACCAAAATCTCGCAATTAAAAATTTCGCAAATCAAAATCTCGCAACTTCAAATTTCACAGCAACGAATCGCACACGGCTTTTAGAAAAATTTGTTTTTTTTTTTGAGAATATACCTACCTAAGAGCACTTTGGATAATTTTTCTTTCCAACTAATAACTATACCCGTCAATACAAAATTTGTACATCCTTTATTACTGTTATTTTTTTTTTGTTGTCTTTTAGGCGTTCAATGGAACTTAAAGTATTTTCTAGTTCAAGGCCAAATACGAGTAATGCGATTTGCACATAACACTTTACAACTGGATATACCATCTCTATGTTCTCTCTCCTTCTTGTTCTTTTTATAACAATAAAATTGAAAAATCAAAAGCTTAAATTAATAAATAACAGTGTGGTCTTAAAGTACCTAGGCACTGGATTATATATTTTGCAGTAGGTAGGATATCTCGCAAAATTGAATTGCATTGCACCAAATACATTTTTTTAATCAAAATCTCGCAAATTAAAATCTCGCGCGAGATTTTAATTTGCGAGATTTTGATTAAAAAAATGTATTTGGTGCAATGCAATTCAATTTTGCGAGATTTTGATATGCGTGATTTTAGTTTGCGGGATTACGTTATTGCGAGATTATGAAAAGCGGGATTTTGTAATTGCGGGATTATGAAAAGCGAGATTTTGTAATTGCGAGATTTCGTTATACGAGATTTCGAATGCGAGATTTTGATTTGCGAGATTTCGTAGCCAACCCGAATTTTTGAACCCTACTGAAATGTATACAGCAATAGTAAAAACGAAAAATCTCTCAATATTTGGGTAAAGTCTTAAAAAAGGTTCAGAGCCTCATTTTGTTCTGTTTTTTTTCGATACCTGTTTCTCTGAAAGATTTTCTAGATCTATGATCTACTCCTTGTGTATCAAAGGACTGTTTTTTATGTTTTGAATCAACAAAAAACAATTACATGATATTTCTTCTAGTTTTTAGTTTTCAATATAGGTATGTAATTTAAACTTGAAGTACCTACCTATTTAATTTGCTTATTTTTTTTACACTGGTGAGCAAGTGATCTTAAGCGGTAGATCACTCAAGGAAATTTGAGCAAATGGGTTGGTTTTAGGGCACAGCTTTCAATCGCTAGACCAAGCGATTGATTGATGACAATGTATCACAAAACTGTATACAGGGTGTCCCGCATCTGAGTGAAAGTATTTTAGGATGTGATTCTTGGGGTTATTCTAAGAAAAAAATTGTATGGGGGGAAAGTTGTATCTCCCCTCCCTGAGGTAGGGGGGGCAGTTTCTGAAACATTGACTTTAAATGCAAAAAAAAAACACTTAAAATCAACGAAAACACATCTAATAATGTGCTATAGTTTTTTTGAAAGCTAATATTTCATTATTGCATTTGATTTTTAAATCAAGTTGTTTAAGCGAATAGTTTTTGAAAAATTAAATTTCAAAGTGAAAAAAAAAATTAAATATTTTTTCTTAAGTCTATATTTTTCAAAATTTTACGTAATTAAGTGCATTTTTTGTGTTCAATATTCAATGCCCTCGTTATTTTTTAGTCCATTACCGAAAACCAAATATAAAAATCTTGCTTAGTTTTTGAGAAATTAAGAAAAAACTAAAGGTACTTGTACCAAAAAAGCCCGAAAAAATGAATTTATTCATTAATTATCCATAATTTAACCCTTTTTTCTGGCTTTTTTTGTACCTTTTGTTTTTTCTTAATTTCTCAAAAACTAAGAAAGATTTTTACGTTTGGTTTTCGGTAATGGACTTAAAAATAATGAGGGCATTGAATATTGAACACAAAAAAGCACTTAATTACCTAAAAATTTAAGAAATATCGACTTAAGAAAAAAAAAATCAGATTTTTTTTTTTTAATTTTGACTTTGAAATTTAATTTCTCAAAAACTTGATTTAAAAACCAAATGCATGAATGAAGTATTAGCTTTCAAAAAAACTATAGCACATTATAAGATGTGTTTTCGTTGATTTTAAATGTTTTTTTTTGCATTTAAAGTCGATGTTTCAGAAACTGCCCCCCGTATCTCAGGGAGGGGAGATACAACTTTCCCCCTATATAATTTTTTTCTTAGAATAACCCCAAGAATCACACCCCAAAATACTTCCACTCAGGTACGGGATACCCTGTATACACCATAAGCTTGTTCTACTGGTTCTAGTTTCATCTCACTTTTGTTGCTAATTATTGCATATTACATCAAAAATCTCTTGAAGTCTTATTCATCGCTCAACTTGAGCGCAATAATGTCCTAAATAAAATGAAATTAATTTTCTGCACAACAATTGAGTTTTTCGAAAAGGTGGGTTAGTTTTCAGAATCTGTCCCGCAAAGAAATTTTTCAAATCTGGCATCCCTACTTTCACATGAAACCAGATTTGTTGATATTCATTAATTTTTACTCACATATTCAACCGTTGTTTTAAAAATACAGCATACATTTCAAAATTTCGTAGTTTTTATGATTAATACTGTAAAAAAGCATGTTATTTGGGAGGTAGTGCAATTTCTCTTCGATTTTTATAAAGTCAAGTAATTAAAGAAATTTCCGATTACTTTAAAGATGAGTTATTGACCAATTTGGATGGTAATTGAAAAAAGTGGATAAGATAAAATCTTATTTTTCCTTCGGCTTTTCTGGTCACAATCACAATGGATGTGGAAATGAAACAATTAAGTTAACATTTACTTTTCCCGACGTTTTGGCAGGGGTTGCTGCCTTCTTCAAGGGAAGTTATGTGCAAAAAAATTATTCTAGGTTTATTTTAAGTAAAATTAAAAAGGTTTTATATATTGAGTTTAATAAAACTTTACGCTCGAAATGAAGTTTGATCTTTTAACTGAAAAAACGGAAACGTCGGGAAATTTAAATGTTAACTTAATTATTTATTCATTTCCACATCCATTGTGACCAGAAAAGCCGAAAGAAAAAAGATCTTATCTTATCCACATAAAAGACAAAATTGGCGTATTCCACCTTCCAGCACTTCCCACCATATTTAGCCCGCTCTTTTTCTTAAATTGATTTGATTCAATTCCTACTGTTCTGAGAAAAAATTGTGTACACAAAAAATATTATGCTTACAATTTTGAGCAATTGTTGCTATACATAGGTCCGACTTTCTGTAGTCTGTCCCTTAATAGTTAGAAATGTTCCAAATATCAGTTTTAAAATGTTGCTGTTTTGAGAAGAAAATGAAGAAAAGGAATTGAAATGCTAGGAAAATTGTACTTGTAATTGAATCGGTGAGTGGAAGAACAGCACAAGCGCCATTGCTGAAAAATTAAAACATATTGTTTTTTGTTTAAATATATTGTTAAATAAACAATTTTGTGAACTATTCAAACTTGAGCAATCTCCTTTAGATTATCATTAAGAAAATAAATAATTTGTGTGTGTGGTAAGAAGCCATGTCTGTTTTCTTTACCCAAGCTATTTTATATCAAAAACTTAAAAACGAAGGATAAAAAAAATATTTTATTTTTATCTATAGGTCTACAATGTCAGCAGAAAATCCATCTTCTGAAAAAATCACCCTTAAATGCGAGCGACATCCTGCAATTATTTTTGAAAGGCTGCAGAAAAATGAACCCTTTGACACTGTCCTGAAAGCTGGAAGTGTCGATTTTAAAGCCCATAGAATAGTACTACGTGCGTTAAGCGACTATTGCCTCAAAAATATTTGTGAAGCTCAATCAGCTTCTGAGACGATTCGATGGCAAGTTGAACTTAGGGACATCGAAGCTCCTAATTTACAATTAATAATCGATTTCATGTATTCATGTTCGATTGAACTGAATATTGAAAATATTGAGAGTCTTTTGCGAGTCGCATCGTTTTTAAAAATTAAAACTCTAGTCGATGGTTGTTGTGAATTCATTAAGAAAAACATAAATTATAGCAACTCTTTGTCTTGGTATCGATTGGCTAAGAAATTAAAGTTATCTGGACTAAAAGTAAAATCTTTAAAATGTACTTACACTCACTTCGAAGAAATATCGAAGACGAAAGAATTTCTGATGCTGGAAGGAAATGAATTGGAGGATTTACTATTTAACGACAGTCCGCATAGAAACTTGGAGGAAAATGTATTTTTGTCCGTGATAGAATGGATAAACCATGACATGCCGAATCGGAAAGATTTACGTTATCAGATTCTTTCTAAGGTCAATTTTCAGTATCTTACTCCCAAGTTCATTGTTGATAATATTGCAAAGGCATGTAAAACTATGGAAATTTACGACCTAATTCTTAGCTGGCTTAAATGGCATTTATCACCGGAAACGCGATCAATGGATCAGCAAGATAAACTTGCAGTTATTCAAATCTTAAAAACTAATGCAATTCGAATTCAAACTTATGACCCGAAAGAAAATAAATGGTCAGTAAAAAATACAATACCCCTTTGGAAGAATAAAACGTGCATTTCAACAATTGTGATTGATAATAAACTATTTGTAGTTGGCGGAATAGACAGTAATAATTGCAGAACAAATAGTGTAGAATGCTTAGACCTACACACCTTCGAGTGGACTGATATAGAGCCAATGACAAATAGCCGATATCTTTGTCAGTTGGCCGATTTAAAAGAATATTTGTTGGTTTTTAATGGTTACGATTTAGAGAATTCTATGGAGTTATATAATTTGTCTACATGTCAATGGCGTGATGTGAAACCGGAGAAACCTTTAAGCAAAGAGAGTCAAGTCACCGCTCATAATGGGATTTTATACATTCTTGATTTTTATAACGAATGGTTGCAATGTTATGATGTGTATTCAAATAAATGGACGTCAATTCAAATTGAAAAAAATCTTTTAAGCAAATTCGGCTTTGCTGCAGTTGAGGGTTTGTTATACGTTATTGGAGGAAAGATGGAAAAAGCTGTTAGAAGCTACAATTTATTAACTGCTTCTTGGAAAAAATTGGCGCCATTGTCAGATGAGTACAAAAATATAAAATCCACAATTCTTGAAAATGAAATTATAATTTCCGCCGCGAAATCCAACGGCGATTTGGTTGTTGAACAGTATACTCCCAGCACCAACACATGGAAAACTTTGAGTTCTTTTTTAACGAATGGTTCTTTTGGATTTTATAATCTCATTTGTGTGCTTCCTGGTAAAAGAATCAAAAACTATCGGAGTTAACTGGGACAAAAGTATATATTCAAAAGCATGGACTTGTCATCAAAATTTGCTTAAACTTTTATGCTAATTAATTTAATAACGGTATGATAATCATTTTTCCAACAACACTTCAAATGATCGTCGGCGATAATTATTATCTTATTCCTACTGATGTTCGAGGGAGCTTTTGTCGAATGTTCGTTATGGTTGGGCCATTTTACCTCATTGGGCCACACATAATTACAAGCCCAACTTTAAAGTTTAAAAAGTTAAATCGACTAAGGACTAAGCATTAGATTATTGATTTTAATACATATAGTTATTACTTTTATTTAACTAGCTTGATTTAAGCGAACAAATAAACTTAATGTTTTTTTATTAATATCTCCCTAACGATTTATTTTATACACCTTAGGTCATTGCATACATTTATAGAAACTAGCTTCTTCAGTGGTTCAAATACGACCTTTGTCTATTAATGTCTTAACAGCAACACAGAAATTTAAAAATTCGATTCTGTCAGAGCGTATTAGCTATACAAAAAAATATGAAAATACGTTTCCATTAAGTCAGTTAAAAAGGGAGACATAGAATACTACTGATATTTAGATTCATGTTTTTATTATTTGATTTTTATTTAGTTTTTGTAATTAACATTAGCACTAAATATTAAATGTAAGCAAATGTATTTATTTTACCAAATTCAAAATACAAATCATTCGTTGTTATAATGAAAACATTAAATTAACAACTTAAAGCCTTTAAACAAAATCAAATAAATTATAATGTACATATAAAAAAAATCTTTACAGTGTCAATATTGAATGTTTACAACGTACCATATCTCCTTTGAGGGCAAACCGTCTCTTACACACAACGCACTCGTGTGGTTTAAGTTTTAAATGAATTGCTTTAATATGCTGCTGTAAGCCGCAATTTCGTTTGAATGCCTTCTCGCACAACTGGCATTTATGTTTGCGAACATTCGAATGTGTGATACGATGCTGTGCTAGAAGCTTTGAGTTTTTGAACTCTTTTGGACATTCCTTACAGAAATATTTAAAGGAATACTGAAAATGGCGATGAATGCGCAGCTTGGCGAATTTAGTTATTGGTCGATTACATGTGCGACAGAACGCAAGCACCTGATCGGCTGACGGTTGCAGTTTGCATTTTGCTTCTATGTAATGCAAACGAAAATCCTCAACCGAACTGAATGTCTTATTACAACCAAGGCACAGAAGGTTAAAAATATCTTTAGCAGGTGGTTTTTGTGTTTTCGGTCTGTTTTTTGAAAGAACCTTTGAATTTTTTGCGATTTTGTCTGTTTTCCTTGAGCCTCTAAGCTTTTTGCAGCGTGATGCATGATTTCGATAGATTCTCCAATGACTAAACGTGTCTTTGGAGCACAAATGACATTTGAAGGTTTTTAGGGATGATTTCACCTTGGATAGACATACATAATTACGATGGTTCTTTAGTGCCATTTGGCTAACGAAAAACTTTTCACAAGCAGAACACTCACGGCCTCGTTTTTTACTTCTATCCAATACCTTAGGATGGATTGTGAACTTGTGCTTGAGGAGATCATGAATGTTGGAAAAACTGGTGGAACAGGTGGGACAGAATATGGACTTGGTATCAACTTCAGCAATAACTTGATCCGAAACATTGCATGAAGGCATTGGAATTGAAGTGCAAGCATTGTTTGGAGGCAAAGTTACCATTGGAAAGTGAGTTTTTGTAACATGGTGACTCAGACCTTCAGCTGAGAAGAATTGCGATTGGCACATGGAACAAGGGTGGAGTTGAAACGCAGATGCTGTCTTCACAATGCTTTCATTCAGAACAACAATATTTGGCTTCTTAACGTTCGTTTCGACTTTCGGACGTGGCAGCAAATCGCTTACAGATGTCACCATTAGCTTTCCTGCTGATGATGATGGCGATGAGGCGTGTGAGAACTGCAAATCATTGCTGATGATATTAGACTCTGTACTGTTAGAGAATTTTGGTTTAGCTGTGATTAAAGTATCCGGCGGGATGTTGCTAGCTACCATGTCATGGTCATCTTTGTCTTCCGTTTTTTCAGTCTTATATACGTTTGTGAGGTTTATGGATTCCTTGCATTCGATTGGCATGGCGTAGTTGTGCTCATGCACCAAGTTGATGGAGTCAAGTTTAGAAGGAAACTGATTTTTACTCGTGGCAGTGAAAAAGTCTTGATTGACCATGTCTCCTATTTCGTTGCCATTTTCATCGTCCGGTATGTCAATGAAGGGATCGTCAAGATTAATAATTTCCATAATATCACAATTGTTGATGATATCTTGAGTATTGAGCATGGGAAAGTCACAAAAGGAGAATTTCTGTTCGCAGTCTTGTTCTTCTTCGAGCTCGTCGCTCAGGAAGCTATCGAAATGTTCGGCAACTTCTTGCTTAACATTAACAACGGGTTCCTGTTTTATTTTCAGTTGCCTTTCAGGAGGCTTGATGAATTTTTCACTTCGAATCGTGCCATGGAGGTGCTTTTGAGTATTTAGAACCAAGTCAATAAACTCTGAAAAGCTATTGAGCCTTTTCAAACATCCCGAACACATGTCTTTTGGTAAAGTGTCATCCAGTTGAATATTAAGTGTGGGGAAGCATTTCTGGATCATACCGAAAATTTCAAAATTCGTTGCAAAGGTCGCTACCGGACGACAGCAGATCCCACACAGACGACAGCTACTTTCAGGGATCTAAAAATCAAATTAAACAAATAAAAAACTAACAAAATTACAAAAAAACTTACTTTCAAGTCTGCTTCGTGATTCTGAAGAGCAAGAGATGGCGACAATTGTTCAGTGTGGTCATTCCATGTGGTGGTTATTGTGGGCACTGCAGTCTTCTTTAGGGTTTTTCTGGAATTGACATTACGGAAATCATCGGCAACAAAGTGCCGACTACATATTGCACTCCATTTGGATGGTTTCCAATCAGGTTCACGGTTGGCAAACTCAACCCACTTTTCGAGAAGATCCTTTCGACTGTGAGGAAATCTATTGTTGAATACGTATGTTAAAGGACTGTATTTAACTGGTTGGCTATGCTAAATAAAATATATTCTTACTTGTGAAATGAAACATTTTCCGAGTGTTTGTATTTATCTTGGCAATTTGAAATCACGCAAAATGAAGGCATTTTTGTTTATAAATAAAATTGCGATTGTGGCCTATGAATTCCCATCCCATACAATTTTTATTTTTGTTTACTCTTTTGGTTTGACGTTTGAAATCAGGTGGTGCGTTCTTTTTTTATACAAAAGTAATAAGGGCCAACCTACACTATAAATAGAAGTCAATTATGGCTTTTTCGATTGGCAATCCGGAACACTGATTTGATACGTGTGAACGCTTCTGTTTTCGATTCTGGACCCATGTTCTGTAACTATCGCATCGATAAAATTCGTCGAGAAACGGTGAAAAAAGAAACAAAACTCATACAATTTGTTTCAGTTTCCATCGTTTCTCGACGAATTTTATCGATGCGATAGTTACAGAACATGGGTACTGAAATCAAATCCAGAACAATTTTCTCTTCTTTTCAGAACAAGAACTGTCATTCTGTCCCCAATCGAAAAGGCCAATATATGACTTCTCACATGACCTGTCAAACAAATCATTCCTAATTTTCCGAGCGCACTCATAGACTCAACTGGCATGGAAATTTTGAAGCAAGTTGCGAAGCAAACTGGGAGGCAAGCAACTTGACAGGCAAGTGGAATTCAAGTGGAATGCAAATAACGAATTTGACAGGCAGTGTAATATGTAGCCAACTTGCTTGCCAGTACTTGCCCGTGTGGCCTCTGTTTACACAGAAAATCTCCAATCGAACTGTCAACTGTTCACCAAGAGTTCCAGTGCATTTTGAACGGGAATTGCTCGTGAACGAAAATTCTCCACACAGCTCCACGAGCACGTTCACGGATGAACAAAAATGCAAATTTTGTATGGATTCACGCATTCACGACATGATTCACAAGTATGTTCTTAGCTTAAGCCTAGTACGCAGATCGAGCTAAAATTGCGCTCCCACATTTCTCTCCAAACACCAGCTAATATCCAAGCTAAATTTTGACATACGATTTTTGTGGAGATTAATCACAGAAAACAGCTGTTCTCTGAAAAGAAATTTTATTAAATAATTTCATAGAATTTTATTGCAATATTTCAAGTGAATCTAATCAAATAAGTCCCCTTTCACACGAAGAAACAAGTTGCTGGAGATTTTTTTGACGTTTTCTTTTAATCTCCTTAAAAATCTCTTGTACCTTTCATACGAGGAAACAAATCTCCAGGCAATTTTTGAAATTTCCTTTGAAAGTCTATTGGTTGAACACACCTAAACCTAGATGTGAAAGGAAATGTCAAAAAATCTCCTCAAATCCTCGACCGGGGAGATTCTGTTCGCCCCTCTTTCCTCCTGCCCTTCTCACCCAGGAACTAAAAGTTGCTGGCAACTCAGTTTCCTCGTGTGAAAGGGCACTAATATAGATTTTTCCCTTTGGCATTGATAAATCGTTTGTCCTAGAATATTTCTTGTTCTCAATTTTGATTTCCACATAGTAAAATTCACACAAATCTAACAAAAAAAAGAACCTGTCACAATTTAGCTCGAAAATTAATGTGCCGAACAATTATTTCACGCGCTAAATTTTGACAGATAAGAGCTGTACAGTAAGAAATGAAAATTTGATTTTTTAGCTGGAGCTGCGTACCTCTCGGCTAAAATGCTTGGCTAAATTTTAGCTTGGCTAAATTTTGGAGAGAATTTTGTATGGGAGCGAAATTTTAGCTCGATCTGCGAACTATGCTTTAAGTCAAATTTATTCACACTTGTTTTGGGCGTGAATAGAATGTGTACACGGAAACTATTCACACTGGGCACCAGCTCTGTCAAAGAACGGAGGAAAATTACTGAGCACTCAAGAAATATAAACTGGCCAATTAATTGATTTGAAATTAACAGTATCACAGACAGTTCTTGGAATAGGTGTGTAGAATACCTTCAAAATTTAAAATTTGTGTTGGCAGTGCTTTGCAGATGCAAGTGTATTAAAACCAAAAAATTTTAAATCCGGCCAATAGATGTCACACACTACGTTAAGTAGAAACATAATCAGCTGTTTTCCAGGATTCCTTATGTATGACATTCCACAATAATTTTTCTTCGTGGAACAAAAACTGTCGCAAAAATTCTCCAAACATCATTTTATGTGTTTTTGTACTACGTTGCGGGTTGAATTTCTGGTATAATTGTGGGTGTTGGACCGTGGAATGACGAAAAGGTCAATCAAGGTCCTTTGAAAAAAACAATAATCTATTTAGAAACACATATAGTCTTAAAATCCGTATCACAATCAGCATGTCTGTTATCAGGAATTCAAAGTTACCTATTCTGTTCTCAAGGTTGAGTGCAAACCTGGGAATATCTAGCCGACTTCAGTCGATGGACCATGGAAGAGCGGATAAGTGAGTAAAAATACAAATTTGCTGAATCATTTTGTTTTGTCTTTTTATTACTAATTTCACAATGAAATGTTCAGCCAGTATGATCTCGTTGTTGTTGGTGGCGGTATTGTTGGAATGGCATCAGCACGTGAGATTCTTCTACGGAATCCCCATTTGAAAATAGCCGTGTTAGAAAAAGAAAGAAAACTAGCATTCCACCAGAGCGGGCACAATAGCGGGGTGATTCATGCCGGTATTTACTACAAACCAGGTTCACTCAAGGCAAAATTATGCGTTGAAGGACTCAAACTATCTTACAAATACTTGGACGAAAGAAATATTCCTTACAAGAAAGTTGGCAAACTTATTGTTGCCACGGACACATCAGAGATCGGTCGATTGCACGATTTACACGAACGTGGTATCAAGAATGAAGTTCCTGACTTGCAGATGATAGATGGCTCACAAATTCCTGAAATTGAACCTTATTGTAAGGGAGTCAAAGCTCTGTGGTCCCCACAAACAGGAATAGTTGATTGGGCTCTGGTCACAGAACATTATGCCACTGATTTTAAGCAAGCTGGAGGCAGAGTGTTCCTTAATTTCAAAGTGACTAAGTTCAATGAGACGCCAACAAATGCACAGTTCCCAGTGACGATTCAAGGAACTCAAGGCCACCAACGTATTCAGACACGATATGTGCTCACATGTGGTGGTCTGCAGTCGGATATCCTAGCTGGCCTGACGGGCTGTTCCAAAGATCCTAAAATCGTTCCGTTCCGGGGGGAATATCTTCTTCTGACTCCGGAGAAGTGTCATATGGTAAAGGGAAATATATACCCAGTGCCGAATCCCAAACTGCCCTTCCTTGGAGTTCACTTTACACCTCGAATGGATGGCAGCGTCTGGCTGGGACCAAACGCTGTGCTTGCCTTCAAACGAGAAGGATACAAGTATGTAATTGCGCGATAAATTAAAAAAAAATAATCCGTTACATTTTGTTTTTAGATGGGGTGATATTAACCCTCTTGAACTTGCTGATGCCTTGCGGTATCCCGGTTTCATTAAGATGGCAATGAAGAATATCAAATTTGGACTTTGTGAAATTTCAAAATCTGCATTCATCCCTCTGCAAGTGAAAGACCTACAAAAGTACATCCCCAATATAAACGAATACGACATTTCGAGAGGACCGGCGGGCGTTCGGGCTCAAGCACTCGACATAGATGGCAATTTGGTAGATGATTTTGTGTTTGATCGAGGTACAGGAAGCGGGGCTTTGTCACAAAACGTACTGCATTGCAGGAATGCACCATCACCAGGAGCCACTAGTTCGTTAGCTATCGCCAAAATGGTAGCCGATAAAATAGAAAAAGAATTTAATATTCGAGCCTAAAAACCTTAATTCAAAAATTTTACTGTTTGTAAAGTGTTTGTTAATATTTTTTAAGCTGTTGTTTATTGATTAAATAAATTATTAAAGCAGAAAAAATGTTTATGTGGAAGAGTACAGCATACTAATATAAGTATCTTTAAGCATTGAAGTAAGCCTACATACATATATGGGTTATGGCGCTTTTTATTATTATTTTTACAAACGTGGACTGAATTTTAAGATGCACATTTCTCTATACATAATATCTTCCAGTGAATAAAATGTTTGTTTTTAACGCCACTAAGCATGACGTCAGAAAATTTATAAGCAATTATTATATTTATAACTGGAAAATTCGAATAGTTTCAATTGTCATGTTTTTCCTCCGAATTAAAGAACATACAACATATATTCAATGAGAATATTGCTGGGGTTAATGATAATAACAATGAGCAATGGGGGTTTTTTAGTAATAATAAAACAAGTTGTCTTTAGAATCTTTGTGCTTTTGTAAAATAACGAAGAGTTGAAAAGAATTCCGGTTTGGTATCTGCTGCTTTTAATAATAGCTTAACTTGTTTGTAGTAAACAATTATTTATTATCGAGAATTCGAATAGTTTCAACTACTTTTGTTTCTGTCAATTTAATATGTAGCATTATTCACCATTTGAATATTACTCAGGTTTATGGTACTGTAATGAGTAATGTTTTTTTTTTTAAATAATTATGAAAGTTGAAAACCTCATGAATAATCTGTAATACTACTCTCCTAAGCGAAAAGGTCGAATACCATATAAATTAAATTCTTGGGTAGAAGCTTTTTTGTAAATGTACAACCGACAGCTGTTTAGCATTTTAGTAGTAGATTCATCGCAAGTACACATTATTCCCGTTACTAATAATTTGCGTTGATAACTTTTATCAACTAGAAGGAAGATAGTAAGTGACGTTTTAGGTAAAACATTTCTGGAAAGATATTGGGGGCTATAGTAAAATAAAATTTCCTTGGGAATGTTTTCCTCACTCGAAAATAGAGAAAGTGAATGAAACTCGAAAGCTTACCTCGGAATTAATTGGTTTCAGGAATTTGGCAGCCATTTCAAAAGTTTATTTGTTCGGTGTAATTAATTCCGGCAGAGGTTGATGTTAGCAGAAAGTTTTTTGGTAGAACACAAAATTTTAAGGGAAAAAAAAATTCAAAATCAAATAGCGGTAGCACTTTGTATTCTAACGATGGTATTAACGTCTTTGAATGAAATATTCTCGTGGGTCGAAACTTTCGATCGAATCGAATAGCAGAATAGGGCTGATCGACTGGCGAGTTAAACCAAATAATTTGGAAATTCCGAACAGTTTCACTGGTGCACTTGCTGGTAGCTCTCGTAGGTGGTTTTATTTAAATTGTGGAATTAAGGTGTTTAATAAATTGAGTTCACTTGAACCTGCTTTGAAATCTTGTTACCCACATCTTTTTTATAAGCGCTACGTTTAGGTTTTTTGCAATTCATCATCATATTTATCGAGGATTCACGAAAAAACCAAATTAATGTAATACAGACAACTATCCCCAAAACCACAGTTAACAAATCGATTTTCAACCGTGAGCTGAGCCGATTCCACCTCAGTGTTATGATAACTTTTAAAGTCAAGCACGCTGCAAAAGCGAAACGATATTATTGTTTTTTTTTAAGATTTTGTTTTTATTTTCATCATAAGATTCAGACTAAATAGTTCGAAATTCGTTCATTCGAGTATATCACTCAGTTATACTCAAGTGATTATAAAAGATATTCGCACTTATGCTAATAATTTAAGGCCTAAGCAATGTTGCATATTTCTTTATTTTATAATATAATTTATTTTAATTAAAATGTTTTGTTTTATTTTATTTAAATAAAACAAAATTTATTTTTAACTAAGTTCTGTGTACGGAAACAAACAGTGTGAGTGTTTAGTTACTACATTAATATTCTTTTTTTTTAAATGCATAAATAACGATTTTTTTTTCTACATTGGCACAGCTTTATATAGTTAGTAAAATAATTTAAAAATAAAAATCGAACAAAAATAAATAAACAATAAGAAACAGCTTTTTACTGGTGTTTTTGTTTTGTTGTTTAAGAAATTTTACACATAATAAATTTATGTTAACTTTTGGGCTAATATTTAATTTGTGTTTGTTAAAAATGTTCTTTCATTCATTGACTATTTGATTCTCGATTTTACTTATTTTTTCCTGAAGATTTTTACTCTCTGCCTCCATCAATTTCAGATCACCAAGAATGTTCTCCAGATTTGCAAGAATATTCCTTGACTTTTCCTGCTCAATTTGGTCTTCCAGGTCCCGAACTTCACGCATCACAGATCCAGTTTCTTTGACGAGAACAATCAAGTTGGAGCAGTGAGAGTGTAGCGTGATGAGTAGTTTGTATGCCTTCTTGGAACTCTCACTGTCTTTGGCGGTCGTGAAAAGCAGATCATCGGCAACAGTGAACTGCCGGTCCAACTGTCCAGTGATTGTATTGATCTGCTTCTGCAGCTGCCTAGTGTCTCGCAAGACCTTTTCGATGTCATCTTTCTGCTTTCGAATATTTCCGATAATCTCGAGAATTCGAGTTGTGTATGCTTTTCGGCTGGTCGTTCGGTTCTCTTTCTGCAAAACTCCTACCAATTGCGTGTGCAAAGCTGACTTAGCCTTTAATTCACTCTCGAGTTTGATGGCTTTCTCTTGAATAGACTCGAGCTTCTTCTGTGCATCGTTTGCTTGGGCGGAATTGGCGTTCTTTGCTTTGGTCTTTTCCCAAGCTTGTTGAAGCGGTTCACGATGCTGAACCCACTTCTCCTCGAGCTTTGCTTTCCGGCTCTGTGTGGACGCGATCAGCGCTTCCATTTTGGCTATGTTTGTTTCTGGATCCTCCAACACTACGCATGTTCTCTCGTGAACTTTCTTTTCTTCTTTCAACTTAGCTTGCGTGACTTGGGATTGCTTACGAAGTTCCTTGATGTTGTTGATGCCAATTTGAATTTGCTTGTGCTCCGAGAGCAGCTCATCGATTGATTGCCTCAGCTGTTCGATGTCCTTATTCAAATCCTGGATGGAGCTGAAGAGAGAAACTAAGTAGGTGCTGCCTTTTTTCTTATCGCCTCCTTCAACGGAAGCAATCTTAGCCAGAGCAGCCGTCTTATTAGCTTTGGGAACTGCAACGGTCGACATGGCCATCGATTGTTCGCTCTGAGTATTTATTAATTCAATGAGTTTTGCTGTGTCTAGCTTCATAGTATCGTGCATTTTGCATTCCTTGTCGTTCATGTGAATAAGGGAATTGGGTAGAGTATTGATTTTGGTCTCCTGGAAGATGCCAGGTGATCTCTTAAGCCAATACTTTCGCAACTCGGGCGGAGCTGCACCAGATTCATTCTTTACCGACGACAATCGCGGAACGTTTATGCTTATTTTGGACTTGAATTGAGTAGTTTGCGAATAGGAATCAATAAATACCTTATTCCACTCTCTCATGCCGAATTTCCGGCAATATTGAGTCACCCAAGCACTTTTCATTGAATAGTGCACGTTCTTCCTGATTTTCTCCTCCAAAGCTGTCAACTTGTCGGTCGTCATGTCCAGCGATTGCTCGAAGAGAAGATTTTCGTTCTCTTTGGGAAGCATTTCAATTAGAAACATAAAGAGCCGCCTCACTTCGACAATATTCGAATAGAGGAACGTCTGATAGCCAATGTCACCACGGAATCCAATCAGGACACACGCTTCGGCTAGAGTTGTTGCCACTGCGAAACGTTGCGCCATTGCTACGGGTAATGTGCTGGGTAACACCAAAGACGGATTTATAAGTTGAAAACATTTTGAGACCGTTTGGACGATGAGTTCCGGTGAGAAACTCGAAAGACTGACAATTTCTTCGTCGATTTCACATCCGATTTGTCGCAATGAGTGCACAATGATTTTATCAATTTCATCCATTTTCGTGCTTTGGAATGCTTCCTATGGATTGTGATTGAAGAAACCAAACAAATTCTAAATAAAAACAATTCTTAAAATTGATTAATAATTTTATTCCTCTACATCGAAATCGAAAGCAAAACACTTTATCCAAATATGAGATATAAAATTCAATGGAAATGTCAAAATAAGAGCCACCCCACTTTTGAAGTGATTTCTGTTTGATTTTTTTTAGATAGGACTGGGTGTGGGTGGAAACGAGACAAGTTTTAAATTTCTGATAAAACAGCTGCTCCTTTTCAAGCAAATTCACTGGACCTACTTTGTCGGTCATTTGTGGATTCTCGCTTAACGGAATGTACTTCTTATTTGTTCACGTAAGGCCAGGGTTACATAATGTAAGTTTTACTTTCGTAAGTTACTTACGGAAGCAACTTTTGATAAAATTACAAGTGTAAACAGCTCTGTAAGTGACTTACAGTAAATTTATAAACTTACGTAAATTGTAAGTTGAAAGAAAAACTTACAAGTATTAAAACGTTTGTTCCAACTTACGGAACTCTCACAGCTTACTCAAACGGCAGTGATAAGTTTTCAAACTTACGGAAGTGAGTTTCCACAATCTTGATAAGGTCTACAGATTTGAGTACACTTCATACCGCTCTACACACCTGGTCACACAAAGCGATATGAGTTTCAAATTTGAAGAAAGCAATTACCTCTTTCATAACTGCTATACAGTGTCAGTTAAAGGCTGTTTTCGAAAATGTCATCTACGTCAAAACGCATTTGCAGAATGTTCTCAAACGCAAACTGCAAAAGTCTTCTGTTCGAATAGGCAGATACCAGTTTTACTGCATAAGCATTGTGTTCGGTTAGGAAGTTTGCAAAAGTTACAATCTGCAAAGTTTGCAAACATCATCTGCGGTGCAATTCTGCATTTTCGAGTTGACGACAAAAATATTGAGAAGACTGAGAACGTGTCAAAATCGCTTGCAAGAAAACTGAATGACGTTGATAAAAAAGACTTTGTGCTAACAAAAGCATTATTCTCGTCAGAAAATAACGATCATTTGATAAACGAATTGACGTTTGCTTTTCTCGAAAACGTCAAATCAAAGTCAATTTGATCGCCAAATGATCGTCATTTCTTGACGCAGATTGCAATCGACGCATGCAATTATCCTGCTTGCACAAAATTGGTTTGATTAACGTCATTCAATCGCAAACGCATTTGATGTTTACGAACACGCTCTCTGGTTTCTCAATTTTTGTATCGTCAACTCAATTTTTTGCTGCACCGCAGATGATGTTTTCGAACATGTGACTTAAGCAGTTTACGTTAAAGAACAATCTGCAAATGCATTTTTGATGCAGATGACTTTTTCGAAAACGGTTGAATTGATGATTGTTAAAATGGCCAAAAACAATTATCCATCCTACTTCTTTTCGGTAGTGACTGCTGTCATCGTTTCCTGGTTTCTCTCCAATCTTCTTCATCGGATTCATACTCTTCACCAGTTTAATTACACGGAAGTTCCTACAAAGCATCCACGAAAGTGACAAAACCTCAAGAATACTCGAAAAACACACATGTTAAATCTTAAAAAAAAATAAATGCAAATAAATGTTGGTCAACTATTTTTCAGACGAATCGTTTCATTTATAAATTATTGAAACACATATTATTTTAACAAATAAGAAAATAAAAACAAAAAAAATTTGAAGACGAAAACACAGATCACTGGAATGAACTATAAGTTAAAAAAGTAGTCACTTTGATCTTTTAAGTCACTTTGAATTCTAATTTACAAATTCCAGAATTTACGCGTGCCTTTAATACAACAATTCGATTTCAAATACAGGCAAAGGTTAAATAATAACAAATTAAATGCGTAAATAAATGTTGGGCAATTTTATTATGGGTATTCATGCAACAGCGTAAACTCGTCGTAATCGTTGTAAAGTTTAAAACTTCGTAATTCTGTCACAATTTGTATGGAAAATTTGACAGATTTACGAAGTTTAAAACTTTACAACGATTAAGACGAGCTTACGCTGTTGCATGAATACCCTTATTATTTTGTCAAACGAAATTTTTATTCATAGCAGATCAGCTGATTTTGACAACAGATTTTAGGTCTGTTTGGTAACAAATTTCGTTTTCGAAGTTTCATAACAGAAATGCATAAAAGATCGAACTGCTGAATACCAATTATAAAAGATCTTTTATGTTGAAAATCTTTTATGGTTGATAACAGAAAATTCATAGCAGAATAAAAAGATGTGGCAGAATAGGCCTAAATACCTTAGATATGTGTACTGTGTTTTGCATTGGTCTGCCATTTTGTTTTTTATTATCTTAAAGTGCCTCCACACTGTCCCACAAAGTATTAACACATGTCAGAGTAAAGTGGGAAAGAATTTCATACGACTGCCAAATTTGTGTGACGAAAATGATTTTCATATTTTGCTTCCACACTTGCATCAATACAAATCAGTTTCACCATAACCTCAAACGCCCAACTGGGAAAGAATGTGTGATGGTTTTAGAAACGATCCTAAATATTCACACATGTCAAATCGTGGTGGATGCGCTGTCAATTTGTGTGTGATGAAATTTCATATTTTGTTTCCACACTATTATACATGATTTTCTTCCCACTTTTTGACATGGATATTACCAACAAACATTTGACATTTCTGTATAAATTATGGATAACACAACGACAATCGTAGTTTGGCATTACCGTTTTATCGAGACAAAAGTTAACTCCAGTTAATTATCTGGAATTAGCTTACTCTATATGGACATAGTTGTTGTTGTATTAAACATGTAAATTGTTTTGCTTTGCTGTCGTTTTTTTTCAGACAATTTTATTTGGACGTGCAAAAAAACACAACTAATGTTTATTCGGAGGAAAATGCATGTGGGGTTGCATTGTCATTGCCAGGCAATTGGGCCTATTCGGCGTGATCTTTTATTCTGCTATTCTGTTATTCTGCTATGAATTTCCATACAAATGTTTAAGCTGTCAAAAAATCTTTTATGAATTATGATTTTGGTATTCCGCATGCTCAATCTGTTACTAAATCTGCTAAGAAATCTGTTATGATCTGTCAAACCTTCGAACTCAGAAGAAAATCTTTTAAAAATAGCATTTTTGGAATTCAGCATGCCAAAATCTGTTATTAAATCTGCTATAAATCATAAAAGAATAAAAGACAAACTTTTGTGACTTTTATCATAAAATATTTCAATAAGAACTCAGATATACCAAGTAAAAATGGATATTTCTTTAACAAAATGTTCTTAAAAGGAGACAAATGTAAGAAAATATGTTAAAACAATAGTTTTATAAACAAATTAAAATAAAATTATCTATGTAGAAGAAAGCGCAGAGCACAGGAAAGCTCGCTGCAATTAGATCAACAAACTCTATCGGCTAAGCGGAGTCTATTGAATGCCCTAATAGCCCCAGTGTGTTTGGTTATTACACGAAAACGCCGTTCAAATCACCTTGCAAAAACAATCGAGTCCTTGCAAGGACTATTCGCAGAAGATAAGCATGACAATAAACGACGATCGTTATCACGACAGCCCTAGCCACACAAAAACAACTTAATTAGAAACTCTTTCTGTTTTATTTATTTAAGCTACAATCAAACACTGAACTATAAACACTAAACTGCCCAGAATTCCTCTTGAAAGAACGCTTCTGGGAGTTGTATTTGATAAACGAAATTTTATCCACTCCAACGGCACCATCATCCAACTTTATTTCCTGGCTCTTGGTGGTTTCTCCTAATCTCTAGATTCCTAAGGTGTAGGGATAATGCTACATTTCCACCTGATTCTAATCTGAGATTTAATAAGATTTACCTCAAATCTCCTTCAAATCTCGGAGATTTACCATACAAATTTATTTCGTAAATCTTGAAGATTAGAAATTAATCTTGTTAAATCTTCCTAGGACAAATAGTTTTACAAATCGAACTAACCTTTTCTTAAACGGTGCTGAACGATTCATTCGAGACTCGCATTCAGTTCTTCATTGTTTCACACGAATCAAACATTCTGTCTCATTCGCACTTCATAAGAAAAATTGGAACGCCATTTGCATTTTTGAAGGTGCTGTCAAATTTAATCTTTTTTAAATCTTTTTGTGCGGTGGAAACACCAAAAAGATTTATTAAATCTAATCTGAGATAAACCTTTGGTGGAAACATAGCATAAGTCTCTTTTTAGCTGCAGCACAGAAAATAAAAATGAAAAGTTTGTCCACTTTTTTCAATTTATTTCATAACAGAACAGCTGATTATGACAACAGATTTTAGGTCTGTTCATAAACTGGTTTCGTTTTCGAAGTTTCATAACAGAATTTTATAAAAGTTCGAACACCTGAATAGAAATCATAAAAGATCTTTTATGCTGAAAATCTTTTATAATTCATAGCAGAAAATTCATAGCAGAATAACAGATGTGGCAGAATAGGCCTAAATATCAGTCATAAAATGTCAGTCGTATTCATTTCTGAATGAAATATATTTGGGGCACGTTCAACTAGCTATAAATAACATTTTGGAGTTGGACATGGGTGTTTAAAGTTAGACATCACTTGGAATGGGTTTATAAATACCACTGTGTGTATAGAAATAGTTGTTGTTCAAATCCCGTTTTTGATAATATGGAATTTTAATTAACTATATTTTGTCATGTGCGTTCTCATATTCTACCCTAGTAGAAAAAAATCGATAAAGAAGCCATTCAAAATCATGGGGAACCCCATTTCGCCTCAACGATGTAAATCAATGAGTGCCTCTCAACTTCTAGACAATATTGTCATTGAAATTGACAAAGCGTCTCCATTTACATTATTCAAACCAATAGCAATGAGTTAGGCAGTTTCTTGCCTCAAATATTGCTAATGGAGCCACTGGGTAAAGGTTCTTCCAAACCAACGCCAAACTTCGCCGACGCAATGTAGCATAAAGGCTCTCCCAAACCAACGCGAATTCGTAGCGAATCATTCGCAAAGACAATTTTTTGTTGTTGTTTAGCATTGTGTATCTTTCATATTTTGCATTATTGTGAATGATTTCGCGTCGTCGGCGAATGTTTCGCGTTGGTTTGGGGGAGCCTTAATATGTAGTACGTTTCCACTGAACACTAAATCGAGATTTAATTGTTCAGTATATTATATTTCAAAGCGCTCATAACATTATAGCTATGTTTTTTTGCATGTCTAAATAAAATTGTGTGAAAAAAACGACAACAAAGCAAAACAATTTACATGTTAAATACAACAACAACTATGTCCATATAGAGTTAGCTTATGTCCAGTTGCACCAAAATTCACTAAAAGCGGTTTTTGCTAAAATGGAGTTAAAATTTATCGGACTAATAAATTTATTTGGGTTGCACCAATCTATTTTGCGCATTTTTTAGCTAAAATGCAGTTCATGAACCACCCCTGGATTTTATCATATGTTTATTAAACTGAACGAAAAAATTTAACCAGTGCAAGTGAGATAGAAATAAAGAAAATGTGAATACACAATAAACAGAAACAAGGTATTCTCATTAGATACAGACAATGCGAATGCGCCATCTTGGTGTTTTTTTTATTATTATTTATTATTTTCTTTTTTTTTAGAGAAATTATGAAACTATTGAAATAGATACCAACTAAACAACACTAATATTTTTTTCGACACACTCTTGGAAATTATGAAAAAATATTTTAAAGCGACGTCATCGAATTCAGAAAATGGATTTCTCTGTGAACCTGAACAACTCCGACGCGACGTCTCGCCATTTTTTGGTTAAGTTCGTTATCAGATGAACACATGATGGCTATATTTTTTCTGGAATAATTTATTTATTTAAGTGGTGAATTATAAGTAGGAAACGAAATGCTTCACCTGTTATTTTCGTTATTTTAATTTGGAATTAATAATATTCCGTCAAAGAAAATTGAATTATTTTGTTTGTATCTACAAATGTACCTAGACATGTTCGTTTAAACTCGCTTTTAAAATTTATCTGGAGGAAAATGGAATTTTAGTTTATTGGTTCGTTTATTGGCCTGTTAGATTTAGAAGTGGTTGGTGCAACCGATAAATGTCATTTTAAAATTAAACGAAGCAATAAATATTTAAAAGAGGTCGGTGCAACTGGCCATTAGTCCAGATAATTAACTGGAGTTAACTTTTGTCCCGATAAACACGGTATTGCCAGACTACCATTGTCGTTGTGTTATCGATAATTTGTATAGAAATGTCAAGTTTGTTGGTAAGATAGTTCAGAACAAAATGGCAGACCAAGGCAAATGATGAAATGTCCCGATGTCGTTTTTTTCGCCAAACTCCATATGGACATACAAAAAAACGCAGCTAATATAAGATTTATCGCTCAAATCTCAAATATTTACCACACAAACTTATTTCGTAAATTTAGAAAATAGAAATTAATGGCTTTCCCAAATCAATGCTTAGTCATAGCGAATCATTCACAAAAATACAAAATATGACAGATACACCATGCTAAATAACAACAAAAAAAATCTCGTTGCCGAATGTTTTGCGACGGTTTGGGAGAGCCATAATCAGATACACCAGCACTACATAGATTTATAAAAATCTAAACAGATAAACCTTCAGTGGAAACAGCATAAGGCTGCATATAGACCTTCGGTTTTATCGTTCATAGAGCAGCGAAGGTCTATATGATAACACCTAACATAAACAACGAAAACATTCAAAACCCCTTTTAGTTTTCGATGAGCTCTATAAAACTGGAATTTAGATGAAAAAGTTTCAATTGGATAATTTCCAATGTTGTTTAGAAACAAACAACATCTATTATTCCAGCAGAAATAAATTACTGTAGTTCAAATTTCAAAGCTTACCAAGTTTATAACACCTTAAACATTTTCTCTCAATGTTTGTTTAACATTAAATAAAACACAAAGCCACTATTTAAATTTTCTATTGAAAGGAAATACAAATTAAATACTAAATCGAGCTATACCTTAGTCATCAGCTAACCGCTGCCGAGGATTTGCTTTAGCAGCAAATTTTCTTTTTTTGAACGCTGTAGGCACCCCTATAGCCAAACTTGGATCAAGGCTCTCAATAGTCTTCTCTTTAAATCGTTTCACGGGTGGTTCGTATGGAATTTCTGATACTACAGGAGGTACAAAATAGTTATTCGAAGCTGGCAGTTCCCAATTTATAGGTTTTTCTTCTAGCCTATAGGAAAAATAAAAAAAAAAATATTTTTTTTTTTAACAGTTGTCGTTGGTTCTTACTTTTTCTCAACAGTTATCCAAGCTCCTATCTCTGGAGTGTGGGATTCTTCTTCGGTCTTGAATGTTTGTCGTTTTTCTTCTTTCGCCGTTTCCTCCTTCGGATCTGTTCGACGGTACATTTTTAACCGCTCACGATTATACTTTGCTACTTCTTCGGGGGCGTTTCTTTGGAAATCTTTAGCTTGTTGCTGCAACTGAATCTCTTGTTGCGCCTCAGCTATTTGGTTTATCTTATTGTACTCATCAAGCGAAAGATAGCCTTCTTTGGGCTCTGTCCAAATAGATTCATTTGTTTTTACATTCCAATAGTACGTATGACCTTCAGGCGATTTAGCTTGCACCCAAAGCGAAGCATTCGGAACAGTTTCTGGGTCAGCAACTTTGCCAACCGTAGGTCGAATTGAGTCATCGTCTTCTTCATCTGAGCTACCGGGCAATCTCATCGGGTCGATTTGGCCCGGTTTTCTGCCACCTCTGCCTCCAATTAGATTACTACTTGATGCACCAGAAACACTCATTACCGAAGAAACAGACCTAGCAGTCATGTCACCTTTTGTATGGATGTCCATGGCATAAGACCTCAAGGCGGCTTCTTCCATTTTGCGAATTTGCATGTCCATTTTTTGACGTTCCTTTTCCGATTTTTCACTACTACGACTAATGTCAGTGATACGTTTAGCCACGCTGGCCTTATGTCTTTTCCCGCTCTCATGGAAAGCTATACTCTTATTAAATGAGAAGGTAATATTGTGAGTGATGCTTATTACATACTGAAAAATCATACATACCGCCTTGTTATCACTAATCCAGCACTTGCAGAAGTCACAGTACTTCTTTTCATTCGACTTCCAGTAATCGGTCCTAAATAAATCCGAAATTTAGAATCAATAACAAAAGTTTAAACAAAAATAATGGTAAGAGAACTAGAAAATAATTGAAACACCTATTTAATTTTCCATTAATTAACCTCAGTGACATTTGCGTATTGTTCAATTGAACAACAATAGCCGTATATATGTATACAGAAACATAAAAAAAAACGGAAATTAAACCAGTACGTCTGAATGGAACTTGAGCATGCCAAATGGGCTTAACTGACCATTAGCTAAACCATAGCAGTGGCTTACATCGCGTGACTTGACCACAATTCTACATGGAAAGTGTTAACTGAAAAGTATATACCTTTCATTTGAAATTTAACGATTCACCAAGTTCTACTACTATGCATGCACGCAATCTAGCATATATGGTACATAATGACCAAAGGCTAATGCTGGCACAAGCTGCAAAAGGACTTTAAATTCGAATATGTGCCAAAGTTGCTAGTGGGGGTGTTTTTTCAGGTCTCATGGAATTCCCAAGATGGAAAATTAAAAAAATTATTACTTGTCCGAACTGTCACAGTTTATGATTGAAAAGTGCTGCTGAAGTGAAACGTATACTTTCTGTGATCTCCAAATCAACATCAAGATTAAGGAAAAATATGAAGAGTTTAAAATAAATATCAGATGTGAAAATAAATAAAAATAATAAAAAATTTGAAGACTATACTCGTAGTTTGTCATTAATCAAAAATATTATTGACATTTTAAAATGTTGTATCAGTTTCCCTACCTGGATTTAACTTCTTGTTTTGTTTTGAACGCAACATCCCTTTGCCAAAAACGCAAACTCCAACAGTAATACCAAAAATTTGATCAATTTTCTTCATTTTCTTCCTCTATAAACCGAATAAACCGATTTCCAAATTATTTTCTTTCAATAATATTCAAATGACCAAAAAGACATCAATTGTCAATTTTCCGTCGGCAATAATGTGACAAATTGTGAACGGAAAACAAGTGGGGGCTTGTATATATTAATCTATTGCATATGAACTGCAATTAGCGAACTTGAACAATTGGTAGTTGACAAAACCAAATTGTTATAAAAATAAACCAGTAAAATGGTTCCTAATACAAATTTGAGGTTATATTCGAGCGAATTTTTCATTCACAGCTTCGTATAATGCGTCCTGATGTTGTGGATTGCGAATAAGTGTTTGGCAGTTTGCAGAAAATATCTCGTTGGTCGCGTAGAAAATATAAAAATGCTAAATTTAAAAATTTAAACTAATTTTTGTTCGTGTTTTCTTTTTAAAATTGTAGATAGGATCGTTTATTCACTTTGTCGAAGAGTAAAAACACGAATCTGTTGATATTTGCGCGTGGAATTGCCTTAACAAGTTTATTCGCATTCGCAGTTCGTAGCTCATGAGAAAGGCACTTTCCTCAGTAACCCCGAGGTCACACACGCAAGTACTGGCAGGCAAGTTGCAATAAATACACATTTCTTCACTAACACACACAAACCCAAGCAACTGGCATGGAAGCCAGTAGTGAAGCAAGTTGAGAAGTAAGTTGGAAGACAAGGAACTTGCCTGGCAATTGGCTGGAAGTGGAATGCAAAATACGAATTTGACAGGCAGTGTATGTAGCCAACTTGCTTGCCAGTATTTGCCCGTGTGACCTGGGGGTAAGGCATCTAAGATTTTTGTATAGCTATTATGATCCTTATGTCTTTTTTAATTGATTTTTCTGACCGTTCCACGCAGGGCCGTGCCTAGGGGTGGGGCAATGGGGCAGTTGCCCCAGGCGCCTTTCCATGAAAGGCGCCGCCGGGCCATACAACGAACAGCACTTCAAGCCGTGAAAAGTGCCGTGAAGGAAATCCTGGGATATAGCTCCAAAAACCAACGATGTCAGTTTGACATCTGCCACTTTGACAGCTGTAAGTTTACCATCTGTCACTTTGACAGCTGTCAGTTTGACATCTGTCACTTTGACAGCTGTCAGTTTGACATCTGTCAATTTGACAGCTGTCAAGTTTCAAAGTGATATACAACAAACTGACAGCAACGAAGCCTTGCAAAAGGGTGCAGTTTCACATTACAACCGATGTATGCAACTATCCACGTTAAAAAAAAATTTAAAAAAAAACTTGAGTTTCGAACTTGACTTTTCGTGTTTAGATGACAAATTTCTGCGTTTTGTCAACAAAGTCTTATGACAATCCATAGAAAACAAAATTAAAACTTGTGGTTATTGAAAAAATCCGGGACCGGTTCATGACAAACTCAAACCATTAAACCAAATTTTGTCTTATTCAGCCATGGCCGTATTGAACTAACATACATAGTTCAATGCTTAAGAGTCTATCTAATATGGAACTGCCTTCTGATCCCTAAGTCATTTGGAATAAATTTGAATATGATTTCACTTTTCATGAAATAAATTATGTGAATTATAAATTTAATAATTTGATACCTTTTGATATTTGAAAATTTGGACACAAACCGGGTGAGGATATTTGATTATATTTTCTCAGGATATTCACCCGGTTGGTGTTCAAATTTTCAACACGAAGTCAAGTTCGAAGCTCAAGGTTTTTAAATTTTTTTTTTTTACATGGGTAGATAAATAGTTACATAGGTTGTAATGTTAAACTGCAACCTTTTGCAAGGCTTCGTTGCAGTCAGTTGACATCTGCCACTTTGAAACTTAACAGTTTTCAGAGTGACAGATGTCAAACTGACAGCTGTCAAAATGACAAATGTCAAACTGACAGCTGTAAAAGTGACAGATGTCAAACTGATAGCAGTCAAAGTGACAGATGTCAAACTAAAAGCTGTTAAAGTGACAGATGTCAAACTGACATCGTTGGTTTTCGGAGCTACATATGTATGTACATATATTCAGGATTTCCATAGCGCTTAGGTACATGTCGTTGTTGGTTTATCGTCCTTCTCTTCAGTTGATTAGGGTGGGCGGCGAAGTTTCTTTATCTGCGGATAGCAATAGGTACTTGTCGAGGGGGCCTATCTTTGCCTCAGAGTAGATTTGTTCGTTCTTGTCATGCTTATACCCCACTGACGATCGAAGTAAAGCCCAGTGCAGATCCTTAGGACTTTCCTCTGGAATATTTTCAGTTCTCAAGAGTTGTTTATAGATTAGAACTTTTGGCTTTTTTGATGACAGTCCGTGAATGTTGGGAGAATCTCAGCACCTAGTTGAAGTTGATGCCTAGGTATATGGCGCTGCGTTTGACCATCGTCTGCCCCCTAGTCTTCTGAAGTAGACTTTCCACGCCTTTTTGATTCCAATCGAATATGAAAACATCGTATTGTTTAATGTACACACACACACACTACCTTATGATGCGATTTAAAAAAATGGCTTCTTTCAAGAACCGTTTATGACTTTTGGTAAGTTTTTCGATGAAAAAATTATATGTATGTACAGGGTGACCACCTTTCCCAAAGCCCATTTCGGTACATAAGAAAATATTTTTTTATTTTTAATCTTAGTTAAGCTTATTTAATACATTTATGTAGGTGTATGATATGTATGAACGTGGATTACTTAAAGATTACAGTAAGTGGCAAGAAAATCACATTTCTTTCAAATGACGTCGGGTTATTATCGGATCGTCGTATTTGTAATGTTGATATCCGACTCCTGGATCAAAAGTGTCAATATCCTTCTAATGCCAATCCTTCCGCACAAAAAGATTAAAAGAAGCAGATTTAAAAATGCAAATAGTGTTTCATTTTTTCTTATGAAGAGAAAGTGAGACAGAATGTTTCCTTTGTGAAGAACTGAATGCAGCCATGAATAAATCCTTCAGCGCCATACAAGAATAGGTTAGTTTGATTTATAAAAGTATTTGTCCCAGGAAGATTTAACAAGATTAATTTCTAATCTTCAAGATTAACGAAATATATTTGTATGGTAAATCTTCGAGATTTAAAGAAGATTTGAGGTAAGTCTTATTAAATCTCAGATTAGCGTTAGGTGGAAATGTAGCATTAGATTTTGTCTATTTGTTTATAAAGATATCCGTTTTTTCGTAGGTAGACGAATTTGATTTCGGTACATATGTGTGTACCGAGGCTTATTTTCGGTACACGCTACGAAGCGTTAAATTTCGGTACTATATCGGTAATTTTGGTAAAGGTGGTCACGATATATATGTATGTGTACTAAACAGGATTCTGAAAATATTTCTCGGAAGAGCCAATCGAAAAGGCTTTTAGTAAGAGTGAAAACGGAGTGCAAAAACCGAACGTTCCATCGAAAACGACATAAGGCCCTTTTTACCCGACAGCAATTTTCCAAAAGCCTCTTGGTTGATCACAAATGGCAAAAAACTATCTTCAAATCGTTGACGGGGACAATTATTTTACTAACCTCCATTTTTTTATAAGAACTGAGAATAGATGGAGGAAAAAGTTTCTTCGTTTGACAGGGTTCAACTGTCTAAAATTACGCGTTTAGTAGTAGCAATTTTAATTTTAGGTCAATTCAATGTCTAGCATCGCGAGAATAATTGCGATTTAGCCAATCGCATAATGTGTAAATTCATATCACATCATAGTATAATGCTACCAATAGAACTACATAGGTTAGGTTAAAGTGAAATGACCTTAGAAACAATTTGCTTCCAATTAAAATTAAAAAATTTTCCTAGTAAGATATATGTAGCATTTTTATTTCGATATTCACATTCACATTCACATTAATGCTATGTTCCCACCAAACCGAAATCCGAGATTTCAGCTAAAAAATTTTGATATTTCAAATTGTTGGAGCAGAATTTCATTGAGATTTCGTTGGAATTTCTATGAAACCTTATTCCAGCGGCTCAAAATATCAAAAGATTTCAACCGAAATCTCGGATTTCATTTTGGTGGGAACATAGCATAATGCTATGTTCCCACCAAAACGAAATCCGAGATTTCAACTAAAAAACTTTGAGATTTCAAATGGATGGAGCAGAATTTCATGGAGATTTCGTTGAAATCCAGAGTTTTTATTGAGATTTCGTTTAAATTTCTATGAAATTTTTTCCCAGCAGTTCAAAATATCAAAGGTTTTCAACCGAAATCTCGGATTTCATTTTGGTGGGAACATAGTATTACATACAAATGCCAGAGTATCAATTCTTCATTTTGACAATGACCTTTGACACGCTTCTGTTCTATTTAAAAGGGCATCCGAAACGCCAGTGAGGGTGAAGAGTATAGTACTATGCCAATTATACTGTGGGCTATACATTTTTGTGAGGTCATTATCATCGACTTATCAAAAGTCCTGCCCGGAGAAGTAACAACAAAATTTAGTAGGTAGGTAGTTGGGTTATTATTATTTGTCAACTGACGACGATGGTGTGCTAAGTTGTAATTAGAATAAAGAAATCACATCAGGCTCTTCCGAAATGATGGGGGTATTTTGTGATATAACCTGTTGTATCTAATGTATATACATGTGTATGTACGTGACGGCGACGTGTGGTTGCAAAGAGTTCCACTTGTGACCTAATATGTTTCAGTTCATTTCATAGTCGAAAGGGCTGTAGGAGTTGATAGGGAGGAAATTGATAACGTTCTGCACCTGGTAGTGGGTATTTTCATTTGATTCTTTTTGCCTTTTATTATTGCGACAAGTGTTGACGCACACGAAAATTATTGTAACCGAATAGCATGGCTGGGCTTAAAAATTTGTTAGGATTCCATTCGTGGAAATAAATATGTTTGACTAGGTTCTTGGTATGATATGGTGTTGTCGTTTTTTGTTTTTTTTCGTATGTAGGATTTTTTGTGTTAGCATTTCAAGGGGTTATGTTAATTTGTGTCTTGTTTTTTGTTTATGTTATTTTTGAGTGCTTATGGAGTAGTTTCGAGCACGTCTGTGTCGAGTGTAATGTGTAAAGGATTTTTACTGCATAAATTTATCTAAGACTATTCGTTTATACATGTACACTGTATAGCTTTATTCATAAACGTATTTTAGAGACTGCGTAAAATTAAAATGTCTCTTAACGCGGAAATGTTATTCATAAAATTTATGTGACGTTGGATAGAGCCATTTTAAGCTATACGCGCTTAGATCTTGAACATCTTAACGTAATAGATTTCTCTTTTTGGTATTTGATTTGAAACAAGAGCATTGTTAGTAAAATGCATCGAAAAATATTTTATGAATAAGAATTTAAGTAACGTAGAATAGAGCTTTAATAAGGGTTTATACACTGCATAACTATTCACCCGTTAAGAGGTGTTTTAGCAAATTCTAATGAATACTGCTGGAAATGAACATAATATACACAAGTATGGACATAGATGGCTAGTTGACCAGTCGATAAAGCAAGATGGTGATCCTGATCAGACTGAACTCACATTGAAATCAGTAACATATTTGATCTCAAAATCCAGAATAAAACGTTTGGGCATATTTTAGAGTGATATTAGCGAAAAGCCAGTTTACACTCATGACATAGTCAGCTATTTGAACTTGAACGTATTAAAATTGTTATTAAAAAGAATGTTTGCATGTACATATGTCTTAATATTGCATCTATAACAAACCAAATGGAAAAAGTGCAAATCTTTCCCAAAAAAATCAATTTTTCAGCAATGAAAAACCACAATAATTTGTACTTCTAAAGTGTGTCTTTTAATGGCGGTGTTCACATTGGACGGAGCTCATAGCCCAGCTTCACGTGAAGCGACTCATTTTGACCTCTCTTATTTGTATCTCACTCTTATCTCTTGGAAAGAAAGAAATGGCCAAGTTAGGCAAAAGTTTTTGAAATTTTTGAAAATTTCTGACTCACCTCGCCATCTCTTTCTTTCCAATAAATAGGAACGCGATAAAAAAGAGAGACGTCAAAATGAGTCACCTCACATGAAGCTCGTATAAACACCGTCTTGATCTGAAAAACTGGATTTTGTTGACGTTTCATTATTCACATCTCTCTTTAACTCCTTCAGTGAAATAAGATGTGAATACAGACCGACACATGTCAAACAAAATCTAGTTGTTTAGTCCAATGTGAGCACCATCAATAAAGTAGCTCAGCATTTATTCGGCCATGCCCATAATAATAAATTAACATAGGTATGTCAAATAAGTTGTGAATTGTTGAGAAGTGTGTGGCAATTGGCACATTCATATAATAATAGCTTCTGACAGATTATGAAATTTAGTTTTCAAAATCAGTGCAACGTAAGAGAAATTTGCAAGGTATTACATATGTATGTGATTTTTCACAAAAAAAATAATTTCTATCGACGAAGTAATTTTTAGTTGAAAGGAATTGTAACCAAGAAAAATGTTCGTATTTGGAACGATACCTATTCGATACGAGATACACAAGTATCAAATGCTTCCCTAAAAAGTCAGAAAACAAGACGGATAACTACTGTCTAAGAGTGTTTTAAGGAAATCTAATAAATACGAATGCCAGATTATGCAAATTGAATTAATCTTCTTTTTCGTTGATTTCAAGATTTTAAAATCAAATTAATAAACTGTAGTCTTGTTCTTAACACATGCATCCCATTTCGAAAAGTAATAAATAACCATTGTTGATTCTTTTCTAATTCTCCTACTTCTTATTTAGATATATGTACCGCAATGGCAGTCTAAACCTTGACTAAAGTGACATTCCTGAAAGCATATTTCCAAGTTTTCAGACTTTGTCTATAAGTGGACAACAACTAAGAAAATTTCATTAATAGTGTTTTAAAAACCAATTACTTTCCTCTTCTTATTCTTCAGACTTAAAAGTTATGCATTCTTGATACCTTAATCCTCTACAAAATGATAATATACATACTTCATTGAAAAAAATAAAAATTCATTATTCATTTTATTGGCCATCAAAATTTCATATAAACAGTCTCAGAAATGTGAAGTTTCAAAATGCTAATGAGGTGCTAATATTAAACATGGCATTTCTAAAGCCATTATACTTTCATCACACCGCGTTGTTAAGTAGTCATCAAAATAACCAATCTCAGAGCACACAAAAGTTTGTAGTTAAAGTTTCCCACTAAATTTCGAATGAATTTATTTTGGATTAAAACAAAATAAGGTCACAAAGTGCCTTTAAATCAATGCAGGTTGTATTTATTATGCTTAAAAATGTAAATGAGCTAAATTGACTATGACACATTTTCTACCTCAAATCATAACTGCTTATACTTACGAACTCAAAGCGTAGATAATGTGCGTCTTTTTTTTGTTGGTCTAGAAATATGAATGAACACCATAAGAACAACATTCCCTAATGAGATTCTGTTTACTTGGAAGATTTTGCTGCCATCAACCACCCACCCACTATATCCACGTTTTCACATTTCCATTTACAAAACATTTTCAAAAAATTAAACACCGAATGGCTGTCATTTGGGCGGGAAAATAACGGACTGCGGGGCGTTGTTCTGTTCATTCCCAGAACAGAAAATGGCCTGGCCAGCAAGAAATTATTAATGTCCTTGTTCACTCATTTAGAGCTTTTCAATATCAACGTAGCGTGTAAACAATGGCGATTTGCCCAGCGACAGACAAATGTGACGTAGATATATTTGAAATGTGTCTAACCAATTTGACGCGACGACAACGGAACGTTTTATTTTGTTATTGTTGTTGTTTCTAAGATCGATCGGCAGACGACGCGCCATTATGATTCATAACTCAAAATGCGGACTGTTTTTACTCCAAATTTTTATATTTTGATTAATGAGAGCGTTATTGAAACCTTTCATGTCATGCTGGTTGTGGAATGTTTTACTTTTTGTGTATTCTATTAAAATATACAAACTTTAACATAGTGTAGATGTTAAAGTTCTTCAAACATATGTTAACATCAAAATTTTGTATAAATAAGGTTAGCGCTGAAATTAAGCATAGAAAAAGAAATTTAATATTAAAGATTGAGTACCATGGTTATGGGTCAAAGATCACAATGTTTAGGTAAGAATTGACTAATATTGTTTTTAATTGTTGAAAAGCGAAAGTTTGTTTTATTAACAAAAAAATATGAGTTCTCAAGGCGAAAGAGAGGTACGATCATTCTAGGTTGGGAGATTTGATCTGGATTCACATCACACATAGAGAAAAATTCTCTTTTTCAAACTTCACATCGAAATTTTGTTTGTTTGTATTGTTTGTGCAAATGACGTGCGTGTATGTGCTATATGTGTGCGAATTGCCTATTTACTACTAGTAGGAACCTACTTAAAAAAATATGTTTCATTCAAAGGAGCAACTCTGGATTTTGAGATCAAATCTCACCAGCATTCTTTCTTGTGAAATGGCCTATTGGCTGTGTGCTCAGCAAATACTGGAAGTTAATACCTACTTGAAATAGAAATCACTCACAAATATGTTGTGAGTACAAAGAAGCTGTACCCATTACACAATTACTAACAATACATTCTGATGAATATAGTGCCTGTGTACTCAATATACAGCATTTATCGCTTATAGGAAAGCAACAAGCTTATAAGAAAACCTCGCTAAGAACAAACTAGAACAAAAGCACCGTGTACTTTCCCATATATTTTAATGTTGAATTGTGTGTTTATAAGAAACACGTTTATAAGAAAAACACTGATAAAAGAAACATTTCTCAAGCACGAACTTTCATTGTTCCATGTAAAGTTGGTTGGATTTAAGAAACTTGCAAAAAACTCACCTTTAAGAATTTCAAAGCAAACTATGCAAATGTCATTTATGATGCAATTTGACATTTGAAGAGAAGTTCAGTTTAGCCATAATTTTGACATTGAATTTGTTATTTGTTGTGTTCTTTTTTGTTTCTTATATCCGTATTAGAAACTAATTTATTATATCCGTTCTAAGGATATAAGAAAAACTCGGTTATAAGGAACAAATATTATGCAATTTTTGAGTTTCTTTTAAGCTTTATGTAGGTACTGTGCATATCGTCCTTCATTTCTCGAAGTTACGTTACTCGTAAATTGTCATTTTTGAGATTTTGGCATATATGTTTAGGTAACCTTGAGTGCATATTTCTACATTGTTATATTCCCTGAAGAATAGTTGTGTTTTTTTGCAAGTCAAAATAATATTGTTTGAAAAAAAAAACAACAGCAAAACAAAGCAATTTATATGTCAAATACGACTGCAACTATTTCCATATAGAGTTAGCTATGTCCAGATAATTAAGTGGATTTAACTTTTGTCCCGATAAAACGCTATTGCCAAACTTACATCGTCGTTGTGCTTTGGTCTGCCCTTTTGTATTGAACTATCTGCCATTTGTACTGCCATTTTGTATTGAACTATCTTACCGACAAACATTTGACATTTCTATATAAATTATATAGAAATGTCAAATGTTTGTTGGTAAGATGGTTGAATACAAAATGGCAGACCAAAGCAAAAGGTTAATAAATGTTGAAATGTCCCAATGTCGTTCTTTTCACCAAAGTTCATATAAACAGGCAAAAAAAAAAACAGCTACAGCCGTATTTATTAAGAAAACTTAAAGGCATCTCAACTTTAAGATGCCTTTAAATTGCTCTTAAGTGCGAAACTGGTATCTATAATCAATTTTCACATTTAAGCAACGTTACTTAAATGCATCTCAACTTAAACGCCATCCACCGCGTTTAAAGGTTACTCAAAGCCATCTTAAACATATTTTGACATTCGAGAAGAATTATTTTTATTACAAAAATATAGGTATGTCTATGTATGTAGGTAGAGTTTCCATATTGAATGTTGTAGGTATCTAATTGAAGTTCTTAGATTTGTGATTTCCTTAATTTATCAACATATTTTTCCATCAAAAGACCAAAGTTTGAACTAATAAATAAAATAAAAGAATTTCTGGACACAAAAATAAAAGTATCACAATCCAACATGGCGTCATGTTTCATTTCTTTTGCATTGGACTATGCCCATATGCTACATCCAGTTGCTTCTCTTTCTGTCTTATAAGTATGCGCTTGTTTTTGTTTGCAAACTGTCAAAAAATAGCTGAAATGTACACGTATTTGTGAGTTTTCTCACGTTACGTTACATTTCAATCGTTTAGTTAAGTAGCAATAGAAAATTGATTATAGATTAGAATTTAAGTTACGTAATTTAAAGGCAACTTAAATATTTAAGCAAACTTAACTAATTGACCTCTAAGAGCCATCTTAAGAAAATCTAATAAATTCGGCTGCTAATGTCTGGAACATGGCTAAATGCGTTATGACATATGTACATACATAAGCAAGCTGCGTTTTTTTGCATTTCCATATGGAAGCAAACAAAATTTAACTAACCACTTTCACCCACCCCCCTCCCACTATATTTTTGGCTTGGCTCAAATTTATGATGGTAATTTGATGGGAAATGCTCAAGGCGTAAACATAAAGCTTCCACCAAAATTCAGCTTTGTTGGACTGTTTCTAAGTTAAAGTCAGATTTTCTTGGTCCTTCAATAAAATTTTAAATTGGTTCTTTATTTTGACGTATATGTGGAATATTTTGTTAAAAATGTCATCAAAAAGTCTTTAAGCAGCATTTTTTCGGATCAACAATTAAAATATAAAAAATTACAAATTTCAGAGTTTTTTTCAATACATCGTAGTCGAATCTATTAACGGCTTTCTGATCTATTTAGCGTGTGTCTTTGGACGGATTAGCAGAACGGCAGTACGGAGTTTCAAAAAGCAATCAAATAAATAAATTGGGGGGCGCACCAGCTCGTGCAGAACCAGGGCCTAGTGACTTACAACTCTCAACTATATTTCTGTGTGCGTGTTTTTGGCAGGAATGGGGGGAACCTACAATTTTAGTCCGAACGGCTAGATGAGAAGCACTTATTCATGACAAATATACTCTTGGAGGATTTGTCAGTTCCTCGCAACAGGCAGTACGTAGGATAAAACATTTCTGTTTTTAGGTGGCACGGCTGGGAATCGAACCCACACCTTCGACATAACAGTAACGAGGTACTGCAATTGCAGTTCTTCGACAGCCCTTTTCTCTGTCCAACAAAGATTTTCAGTACAGGCTAATGGGCGAGCTTTTTCAAAACCCTTGTTAAACACAGAAATAACGCCTATAGAAGGGTTATACAAAACTAAAAACTGCTCTCGTATAAAATATTAAAAAAGATACGTCAGCTCGTGAGAAGAGGGACGATATTATTAATGTAATGAGTCCGTAGAATTTTGTATATGCTTCATAACACAGCTAATAAATATATGTAGCCAGTACAGTTTTTGGCATGAACTCAGTGCATTTGCATTGTGCAATTATTTAACAGCAATTAAATACCCTAATTCTTTACTGTTAATTTGTTACCTGCAATACATTATAATTATTATACTATTTTTTCTAATTAGTGTTATACAATTCCAGGTTGCATTTAAAAAAGACATAAGGTCTAATTTTGATTTATAAGAACAGGACATATCATATATGCGTGGACTTTTCTAAGGATTTTTAAATATTTTTTTTTTCACCCAACCCAACGCGGAGTGATGCACGCCAAATGATACCAAAATACACTAATTTCCCCAATCTTAAGACTGTTTAGTTAGTTTTGTTTTTTAAACTTGAAGAAATTCATTGTTTATTTTAGAAAATTTCAAAACCAAAATATGCAAAACAAAATAAAACATCAAATACATTCATTTACCATAAATTAACGTACTTTTGATTTATTTATTTACCAAATAATAACGTCTGCTTCTTATAGTACATACAGATATAAGTAACGCACATTTTTTTCCTCTTTATTTTTTAAGTTTTTTAAACAGAAATTATACTAAAATATCTATTTTACTAACAAACATTCGTTAAAAGAAAAAAAAAAAAAACACTTTTATCAATTGAATATAATGTTGATAAATAATACTTTATATCTTATTAACAACAAAAGGAATAATACACACGTTCAGAACGATAGAACGAGGGAGTTTATAAAATACATAACATAGTATTTTAGAATAATAATTTAATTAAGTTAGTGTATAAGTATAGTTTATAGTATAAGTAGCGCTCATCGTTCAATATTCTAATAAATATATCTATAATTCTTTGGTCTTTTTGGTTCTAAGCATAATATGCACAATCTTACAATCCAACATCTATACACATTCAATCTTTTTTTTTTGGTTCACAGTCAACTCCGCTTATTTCAATTATACGCTTTATAGGCAATACAATCTATCAAGCAATTTTTTTTAATATTCTCCAAACAGCTCGGAATAACTAAAATAAATAACTAAATTGGTTGGTCACTGGTAAAATTGGTACAACATTTTAGTCGATTCAGTATGAAGCTCATTTAGTCCCAATTTATTCACTCTCCATTAAATTTAAAGTCGCCATCAAATTTCGTATACCTACATTTTATAAATACCTCATTTTTAATTATGAATTTTTATTTAACGTAGAGCGAATAAATTAGGGCTTGTAATAACGAGTTTAGAATCTTATTATCTTTATACTATTTTAAAATCTTATTAAAACCGTGTTTTAGTTGTCTTAACACTTGTCTGTTCAAAAAGATCTCTAAGCTGGTCAGTTTTGACACGAAAATTTAAATTCGTTTGCGATTTTTGATATTTTGGGTGTCTAGTTCTCTAGTTTATAGTATTTTTTAGCTATAAGAATTATGGAAAAGATATAAGGTAAATAAATTTTCAGTTATTCGAATTTCGCTATGCGAAAATTATACAAAAATGTTGATTGGAGTTTCATTAAGCGGAGTGGACTGTTTTTTCTTTTTTGGTTCCGATCAATTTGATATACTTTTTGTTTTTAATTTAATTTCTACATTGGAATAAAATTTATTGTTTCGAATTGATTTATATATTAATCATGTACAATAGTCGCGGGAGGTTTTGTCAGCTTCATGAGGACGGGGTAGTGAATATTTTCATCGTAAAGTTCGGTTCCTTGCAACTCTAGATGTCTCTGCCAGATGATTTCATTATATCGATGAACTACGTCACAGTTGAAACCTTTTCGAAGGCATTCTTCTACAAAGAGCGTAAGAGTTTTGCCTCGTTGAGGCGCCATTACTAAAGCTTCACCAGCTCGGGATAGATAGAACCAAATCGTATCTACGAGAGCGGAACGTGCCTCGTCAAAAAATAGACAGTCAGCCGAGAGTATGCAATCAAATTTTTCGAACTCATTTACGGACCGAGCAGCTGTATCTTCCCATTTTAAAACCGAGCACTTAGTGTAGCAGGAGAGTTCATTAAGGCAGACAGTTTTTTTGACATTATCCACCGAGACATCATTGCCGTCGGTAAGGTGGACAGCAAATGGCTTTGAGTATTTTGAAAGCATTAAACCTGTAAGACAAGTCATGCCACCTCCCAGTTCTAATACCCATTTACCCCGATAGTTCTCCAGATCCGAGAGTACATAGACTGTGAGTGCCTCCTCGGATGGCCATACGCAAATATTTCCTGTATTATTAAAGCCCATCAAATCATTGGCGGTCAAGTGTCGGTCGATATGATGAATATTAACTGAATGTTCGATTGGTCCAATGAGAACCTTATATTTGTACCAATTGTCGGGTTTGCCAAGGCAATTTAAAGCTATATGGTCTTCGAAACTATCCTGCTTGAGCAAGTCAAAACTCTTAAATCGGCGCACCGAAGCTGTACGCTCTTCATCCTCGGACGATATGGTCTCTTCTGAATCCTTACGCAGAACTTTTGCAAGAATCTTCCATCTTTTGCGAGCATTTGTTGGTAACGCTGGTGAAGGCGGACTTTCGGTTCTAATCAATTTATCATTATTATTGATCTCCAGCTTGGGCCGGCAATCCCTGACAATTTTAATTTCCTTCATCAAATGTCCGTTTTCTTTTATTGTATTCAAAGTATTGTCAATATCGTATTCGAGCATTAACGATATTGATGATAATTGTTGAATTGACTCGGCAGATGTCGTTCTATTGTTTTGTACTAACGTTTTGGTGGCCATAATTTTTTAATTTTCCCCAAAAAAAAAATCTAAATTTAATTGTAGATTTTTTTTTGTTTACTTTTTACTTCACAGCGTTTCGATATGATGAATGTTTTTGATTAGGCTTGCTTTGGTTTAAGTTGGTTGGATAAGTTTCAGCTCATTGTGAAGATATGAAATGGTGGTAATTGATATCTGGTGGAAAAAATTATTATTAGACTGGAAAATATTTAAAAAATATATTCCCCCTTATTTGTGAGCTGGGTTGCATCGATGGTGGTAAAAGAATTAGTTTTTAAGTTTTAATGAAAGGTAGAAAAACTCAGATATTATTGATGGCATTGATCAACACAACTGTCACTTCAAAATAAATTTTCAATTTATTGAGGGTCGCCTGCCAATTTTTCAATTACAATTGGAAAGTGTCTCTCAGGGAATGATTTTTAATATTCAGTTACGTGTTCATATTTCTGAAGGCTAATTACACTAAAGCTACTTTATAACATGCCAATTGTTTTATCTGTCAAAAAGCATCTTTCCTCATTATAATTTGCGGAAATTTAAAAAAAAATGTGACATTTCGTAACAATAAAAAACGCGACGCGACGCACATTTAGAAACAAAATAGCTATTCCTAATGTTAAAACCTAGTTTGCATTTCATTTGGAGCACAATATTGTCTTTTACAAAAACTGTGTCAAATAGAGCTTAAGGCTCCCTTAAGCAACATAAGCTAACTCCAAGGTCATCACGAATATTAAATCTTCACACAAAAATATTAATTTCTTATTTAATGTTATACATTTCTTCATTCTTCTTCATTCAAACTTTATCCATTCTCACATTAAAACAGCAGCGAAGCAATTAATGGCATAATCCCACCTAAGATCTTCTCTGTTTCCACCATAAAGTTTAAAAACAGCCATCCACACCCAAAACACAAGCAAACGTCATGGCATGCATCTTGTGCTAAAATGAACACAAAATATAAAAAAAAACACTGAAGAGAATAAACGGTACACCTTACAAATTCCTTAGAAATTGTATCCTTCACGATTATTGTCGGCAACAATGCGAGAGAGCACACAGTACACACAAATCATTATATACCCATCTGTTAAGCCCGTAAAAAATGGTTCAAAGGATAACATGAAAATGCTTAGCGACATTGAATTTCTTCATGTTTTAGATAACAGGAAAAGGTATTTCATACGACACAGTTAATCCGTTAAGATTCGTAGGTATATGTATAGGTTGTACAACGTAGGTATGATATACTTATATTATTGCCGTTACAATGTGCCCTTTCCTCCTTCTCATCCTCCTAAATTAAGCGAATGCGATTGTATACTTGTAGCAGGATAACAAATGTGAAATATCCTTGAGGAAATCAAACAAAACGAAAACGACTTTGGGGTGGGGCTTGGTCTTGCATCGCATATTGCATTCATGCAAGAGATGGACGAGGAGCGGGTTGGAAAAAGAGACATTCTTAACAATGTCTTCTTTATTCGCGTTGAATCTTTTCAATTATTTGCTGTAGCAACTTAGCGCGTTTATGTGGGCGCGAATGGAAGCAGCTTTTTCCCTAGTTCTACAATAGTTTTTTTTTCTAAGATTTCTTTGTTGTATAGTTCCTTTTCGCCACACTAGGTATACTTTCATGTTCGCATGTTCTTTGTAGGTCAAAAGAATAAAAAGATTGTTGAAGATTTTTTTATTTATACCACTCGGCTCCACAATGTTTTCGAAACTCGTAATTTTAACTTCCGACATTAAAAAACCGAGCTTATGAGAATTTAAAGTTGGTAGGACTGTTTGTAGAAAATTATTGGCGCAAATCTTTAAACAGCCTCATGTATATGAATGATATTGCTTAGTAATTTTCAACAGCCGTATTAGTAAAAAACTATTATCCGCTCCGTAAAACAATGGGCACGTTCCGATGTTAATTCTCAGTTATCCGGATAGCTTTGTGCTGTTGTAATCTCATGATAAAAAACCGCTGATGACCGCTGACCCAACAACAACTCAAGTTATCTCGAAACTTTTGGATTAACTAGATAACATAGCGAATAAACATCGGAACGCGAGGAATGGTATGACAGCTCGTGCAAAAAACTAACCAAGCACATGTTCGTTTGACATTTGTAAATCATCGTATTTCGATGGTTATTAGATATGTTATCTTGTTATTGCAAAAATTTCAAGACATCTTGAGTTGTTTTTGTATCAGCGGTCATCAGCTGTTTTTTTTAACAAGCGATTACAACGGCACATCGCTATCCGGATAGCACAGAATAAACATTCGAACGTGCCGTATATCAAACTGTATTAAAAAGTCATCGGTGTGCTGAGTTAAATTCGTTTTAACCCAAGTTTTAAATTGAAACTGACACTGAAAATTTGAAAACTACGCTAAGCTGACTAGACGTCCTCTTTTAAGAGGATATGTCCTTTTTTGTATTTAAAAAAAATGTCCGGCATCTTTTTGAAAAAAACATGCAATATGTCCTTTTTTTTGGATTTTCTCAGTTAACTTAGTTTTTCGACATTACTTAACTACAAAAAAACATTTTTCAACAATAAATCAGAAATTTTCCTCATCTTTCTGGTTTGAACACGACCAAGAATATATTTGTACCTGAACTTAATCACTTCTGAACTGAACACAACGCCATCTTTTTTTTAACAATCGTCTGAACACAGTCACTCATTTGACAGGTCAGTTCATACTTCTTTTCTTTCTGTTTAAGGCGCGGTTCACACAGAAGTGGCTTATGGTTCCGGTGTGGTTCTGGCCTGCTACGGGCGTGGTATCGTTGTGGTGAGCTTTGTTCACACAGAAGTGACAGGGAATGGTTATTTGACAGAAAAGCAATAGACACAAACACAGAGGAACACTTCACAAGAAAATGGCTTCTACACAGAAAATAAATGAAATATAAAAAAAAAACAATTGCCTTGAGTTGTTGGGCTATTTTTTGCCATGTTTGGTGTTGCACGCTCCTGTTGCAGTAATTTTTTCCTCCCGTAGTTACATAAATCTTCATGTATTTGCATTTCATTGCAGAATTCAATTTTTATAAATTTTATTGAACTCATAATCACATTTAATTTTTTTTAATGCCTGACAATTTGACATTTGACTGAAAGATTTCATTGTGGCGTGACGTTTACGTAGGCCACTGGAGTTTTCAATATGGTGTGGCAATGGCATGTGACACCATACCCTCGCCTCGCCATATGTGTGTGTATTATCTCATAAGAGAACATGTGAATTCCACAACGTATGTATGCAGCAAGCCAGAACCACACCAAAACCTCAAGCCAGTTCTATGTGAATTGGGCCTAAGACGGTGTTCACATTGGACTGACTCCTCCAACTTTTTTTGACGTCTCTGTACCATATCTCACTCCCACTTGATGGTGAGAAAGAGATGGGAAGGACAGGCAGAATATTTTAAATTTTTTGAAAATCTATGGTTTTTTTGACGTTTTCTTTTGTGACAACTGCTTTCTCTCTCTGTACTTTTTCTTTGGCAAACAAATTCTACACAATTCAGTTTTATTTCATTTGAAAATATTTTAAATAAATGAAATTAAAGTTTTGGAACGAGAAACAAATTAATTAATCCCTCAATGAGCTCGGATTTGTGTTTTCTTTAAACGACTTCTCAACTTCAAAGTGAGTCTGTTGGTGTTCACATTAGTTTGTGTCTGAACAAAAGAAGTTGGATGAATGTCAAAATTAATCGGAGGAGTCAGGCCAATGTGAACACCGTCTAAAGTAAATACAACGTTTTTTTAACGTGAGTGCTTTTAAATATGAAAAAGTGGATTAAGAAATAAAATATCAAAGCGTAAATGTACGTTTAACGAAGAACTGCAGAAAAAATATCCAATTATTAAACACAAAAATGTAAATGAACGATCCAATCAGGTGTTTCCGAAAAACAATTTTTTGTTAATCCATGGTAGTCCTTATTTTTCTGTCAATCCACAGTAGTTGTTATAACTTTGGCTCCACTACAAAACATTTTCCCCTCAATAGAAAATAAAACAAAAGAATCAAGAATGATTTAGTGAAATTATTAAAGCACGAATTCCGGAAATTAGTAGAGGATGTAGATATCAGCCATTTCCTGCATCCTAACTGTTCACACCAAAATCACCTCGCTTCAGGCAGGAAAAAGGTATAAAACTTAACGATATTGAAGTTGGAAATTATGTGTGTCTTTGAGGCGTAAATACAATAGAACGCCGGACATAACTGATGTTTAGCTTAAAACAGTTCATTGAAATGTACACTTTTTGTTTGCCGCAAGTTTAACAGTTCTGTCCAGTTTGTTGGCTGTACATCTATCTATATATAGCGAGATGCTGCTTCAATAGGATGTATAGTGGTGGAAATGGTGGTGGTTCCGTTAAAATGAATTTGAAAGGAATGGTGATTTATTTCATGTCATTGTAGGGAAGGCAGAACAAAATCTCAACCGAACCAAAGATTTTCAAAACTCAACACTATACATCGACACAGAGGGGGTTTTCGCTTGTGCTGACTCTAGTCACTTGTCTGGCTGACGTCTTCATATACTAAAGGCGACCTAGATTCAACGACCTATAATATCTGTAATAATAACAACAACAAAAAACTCCAAATGTCTTTATTTAATTTAATGGCAAGGAAAGAGTGGATGTAATGTAGAGCTTTTCACTGCGGGAGAAAGGAAGTTCCTTCAAATCTTGTTTCCTCTTTTGGAGGATATTGTATATAAGGGCATTATAGCCAAATGCCGAACCGGACTCAACTTATCTACAATAAGAAAACGTTGCAGGTATCATTTTAAATTACAGTTTATTTACCTTGCCTGTTTGTTGTCATTGTCAAGTAACTACTTCCAAGGGTTGAAGATTGTGCGGTAAATCACTTGGGCGGTTACGGTTATCTCTCGGCTCTGGTTATGGCTTTGACATAGAAGTAGAAAACCGACCGACTGACGACGACAACGACGTGTTGGTGTGGTAATTGAAGCATTATATCCCAAGCTAACGAAGAAACTTGCTCAAAGAAGAAATTTAATTTTAGAAATGGTTTTTAGGTCAATTAGGGGTGGTGGTGGTGTTGAGAACGAATCTATGAACCAATAAATGGGAGCAATGTTTTACTAATTGCTTAAAGATTTATGGAGGTCTTAAAAGTTTTATTTGCAGTTTAGAAGGCTTGATAATGTGTTTCATCGATTCTTTAAAATTATTGAATAATGAAAAAAGGGGGTTACCCCGGTTCCCGGATCCCGGATTGTGTTGTGTTAGCTATTTTCTTTTTTTTGAAGGCGAAGAACTTAAAATTGAAATAAATCACATCAGATAAATGTTTTTAATATCCAACATTAAATTGACAGATGATTTCATGGTGTTTCATAATGTTTTAAGATGGTTTCGGGCATGTGCCCTCCACGGTAGGCATGTACATGGCATAATATAGAAATCCAATTTTCACATCACACTCTTCGCAGTAGATCGTCAATGATCTGTCAAATGTTGGCTTTCTTATGCAAATGCTCACTTGTTTATCGGTGTAGGCATGTGACTTTACATATCTCCAGAGTAAATAATCTAATGATGTCAAATCACACCAATGAGTTGGCCAGTTAACAGGCCCATTCCAGTGAAATTAATAATTCGTCAAATATTTCAAATTAGTAATAATGGCGCAAAATTATAGACAGCCTATTTTTTATTTAAATTTTCCTGAATTATAGACACCTGCTAATTAGTGTCGCGTTAAGACCATTTTCTAGGCAAATTAAAGTTGAACTCGCCTAAATCAATGACAGTTCTTGCGAAAGACGTCATTTGAGCAAGTGTGATACTAAACAAAATTAAAATCTGCCTTTGGTGGTTTTATTTAAATGAAAGTGTTTAAACATAAAGTTGGTTTGACATCGTCTATAATTTAAGAAAACGCCATTTCACCAAGTGTTACACTAAATTTGTTTTGGTGTCGTGTTAACTTCACTATAATTTTGCGCCAATGTCTCTACACTGTTCACCGTTGACTGTTACGTCCTGATCATTATCATTTTAGAAGACACATGCACCAATGATTCGATCGGCACAACAAACGGTGGCTTTTTCTGGGTGTAGTATTGTTTCGACAATGGTTTGTAGAATATCATTATTAGATATTTTGTGAAACAAAAGTAGCAGTTAAAATTATTATTTTTGTCTTTATTGTCCACTTTGAATAGAGCCTATGGATCGACCGATTTTCTTCAAAATTGGAATTTGTATGAACATGTTCTTTGAAAAACCACAAAAATCACCCAAAATTGAATTGTATGTAACTTAGAATCAATGAATCAGATGAATGAACCGATTTCATGAATCACTTGATTAAAATTAGTTAAAGCTGTTGTAAGGTATCACATAGTTTTCATACGTAAGCTTACCGTTTTGTGATCGTTTGCGTAAATTCGACCTCCGATTTGGAAGAGTTGCAAAAGGGACATTTATCATCAATTATGATGATTGTAAGATGAGTTCTACAAAATCTATTTTAAGCAAAATCCTGAGTAGTTAATTAAGAACCTTTATGTCATTTAATCATCCATAGAAACTAGAATGTATGTGTATCGCATAAATATACATAATGTCGAAAGCTTAATTATTACATCAAGCAACGATGGTCTGATGTGTGGTAAACATCGTATCAGTTCATTGCATTCAAATTCCTTTTAAATTCAATCTTATGTGGCATCATCGTATATGCCATACCACATTATGGTATCATAATTAATGCCAGGGACTTGATATCATTTTATCCGACCGTAGCTTTGGCAAATTGCAAATACATACAGGACTCATTATAAATGTCATATTTCCTTATGCACAAGCATATCCAGATAGCTAAAACCGCCTGTGTTCATTATTCTAGCTAAAGCACTCCTTCCTTCCCGGAACAAAAAAAAAAAAACAAAATCCAACTCAATTTAGCTGTTTCTGGTACAGCGGGAAAAGCAGCAATATGAACAACGTTACCCAAAAAACCTTTATATCTCCAACATTGATTCTGACATTGTTTCAGTTTAGGAATTTCCGTGATGTGGTTAGGTGATGGTTTACTGTGTAACTGCATCCTCTCATCCTAGGACACAAAACAAAAAATTACGATAGAAAACCAAAATTAAATTTTCCACATTTGTCCTCGTTAGGACCAGAACCAGGACAACAGATTTGTATATGGGTGTGTCATACACTTTGTGCCGTCCTCATGCTCATACAACTTTACCACACTTACGCTGTGACAAATTGGAGCACATATTGTGCACACATGATTGTAAAGTGTACTTACAAGTGTTAGTCATAATAAAATATGTTCTGTCACACTGATGTTGAACGAAAAAAGAAGAATTTAGAATTAAGCATTTTCTTCTTACATAGTGGAAAGTGGATAGTTTTAATCACAGACAAAATGTCTCCGTGACGAGAGTGATGAGTGATGACTGAAAGTTAACTTACTTACATCACAACTTGCAACTGATATTAAGGGTTGAAAGGTTAAGCTTTTTAATGAAACACAATTATACAAAAAACACTAACCAGGGTGTCCAGCATAATAAGCTTTGACGGTTCATAATATCACAAATTCCAAATTTCTTAAGATCTTAAGTTCATGTAAGATGTACAAATACAATAAGTTTGATGAAAAGAAATGTTCTTTATAAATTCCTCTAGCTCGGTTGAAGACATCTCAATCCTTTGGATAAAGCCATCACACAAATGTGGTCTGCGTAGAAATTGGGAACATTGGGAACGCCCAATATTCAATATTTCAACACTATCATATTTTTACTTTTGATATTGGTACTAAAGGGTGAGTTTTGGTTTCATAAGAAAAACGAACTTTTGTATGCCTGAATGTATTTACATTTACATTAAAATCTCCCATTTTCGAAGCAAATAACTGTTGTATTCTATAGATTCCGTACATTTTACGTACCTTTTTGAGGTTGAAACCCCCGTTCGGACGCCGCACAGTGGGGCCGAGGTGGAAAAAACCTCATATATAAAAGTGTTTAATTGTGATACACTTTTCTTTCAGTATTTTCCATGCGGAATGCAGCTGTTATAATAATTTTATAGTACAAAAATTTGCTTTTGGCCGAAATAAGGGGTTAAAACGGACCACTGAAATTTTAAGCCTTTATAACTGATGTTTTTTATGATTCCTCCATCTTACGGATTATTGTTTAAATTGTTCTTTGAATGTAATGTGTTAATATATACCACAATGTTTCTGATGAGAAAATAATTAACCCCATTTTTTCGATTACACCGAAAAATCTAGCCAAAATTTGAACAACGGGTGCACTTCCGGACTTGAGTAGCCATACAAAAATAGCTCCACCTTCCTAGGGTCTGTGTCAGCTCTTTTCTGGTAGTCCTAGTGGTAATGAAGATCCTGTTAAAATTTCGTCACTAGATTCTACCAGTTTTGGGATCAGTGAATACAAATTCAATTTAAGAAATAAGATAATTTCTGATTGAATATAACCAGTTCAATAAAGACGTGATTGTTTTTTCACAGAAGTCACAAAGGAATTTGAAAATTCTATTATTATTCTTCAAAAATAACTTTGAATCACTCCAATCCGCCTTTTCTTCTCTGAGATATCGTTATTTACATTTTAGTTTCCACCTGACTGTACTTGGTACAAAATATCCCACTATTATGAAAAGTTAAAAATTTCCCCTTAACTCTGATCATAAAACGGATGACACTATTCAATTTAGTGGTTGCAAATACATACAAAATGATACCGCTTAGAGGTTTTTCCCTAAATCGTAGGTTTGGCCCCACTGTGCGCCGCCAGCGGCCGCCGAGAAGAAAATCTGTTAGGAATATTTTTAATTGATTAATTCCAGTGCGGAATTGACTCTCGAGTTTAATTAATCGTTTTCCTTTGGATTTCTTAACTGTTCCATTTCTTTAGATTCCAATCGCATATAAAAACATCACAACATGACTTTTTCAAGAACTCATCACTTTTGACAAGTATTCCGACGAATAAGTTTTTGTATGTATGCGTATGCCTTCCATAGCTTTTCCTTCTTTAAATCAGGAGGAATGGAAAAAGACTCCGAAAACTTTTTTTCGGAACAGCTAATCGAAGGCTTTGGTAAAAGTAAGAGTGAAAATGGAGTACAGGGGGAGTAATATGAATGTCTAATCGAAAACTACATAAATTAAACCTGAGTTAACTCAGAAGCAGTAATGGAGAATTAATTACTTTCAGGGGCCCTACTCTGTCCTACAAATCTTCCATTTTCGAAGCAAATAACTGTTGTATTCTATAGATTCCGTACATTTTACGTACCATTTTGAGTTTGAAACCCCCATTCGGACACCACCGAGAAGAAAATCTGTTAGGAATATTTTTAATTAATTAATACCAGTGTGGAATTGACTCTCGAGTTTAATTAATCGTTTTCCTTTGGATTTCTTAACTGTTCCATTTCTTTAGATTCCAATTGAATATGAAAACATCATCTTGCCACACTTCCGAAAGTCACCATTTTATAAAATGGCTGTTTTCAAGAACTCATCACTTTTGACAAGTAATCCGACGAATAAGGTTTTGTATGTATGTATGCGTTCCATAGCTTCTTCTTTTTCAAATCAGGAGGAATGGAAAAAGATTTCGAACAAAATTTTTCGGAACAGCCACTCGAAGGCTTTGGGAATAGTGAGAGTGAAAATGGAGTATAGGTGGAGTAATCTGAATGTCTAATCGAACACTGCATAAATTAAACCCGAGTTAACTCAGAAGCAGTAATGGAGAATTAACTTTTACTTTCAGGGGCCCTACTCTGTATTTCGTTCCGTAAGTGAAATTTTTGGAAACGAATATTTTGTACTCTCTATTCCTAAAACGGAATGAAAAAAAATTCTCTCGGATTGACAGTTCCGAAAGTGGAATGTTTGAACTTTGCAACAGGTTTCCGTATGGCCAAAGATATTTGAAAATATATGATAGTTTGAAATCATCAGCAAAAGAAAATATGTTAGAATACTGGATGACATTGCATTTGTAATTTATGACCAAAATAAATAACAGTGGACCAATAAAGCTCCCTTGATGGACCCCTGAGGTTAAACCGCATCTAACTCCTGATGAAGCTAGAATAATCTCAAAAATTCAGACCACTTTAGTCAGTTATTTGAACTTTCCAACAGTTTGTTTTTATATCCAAGTTTCTGTACCTATAATTTAAAAAAATTATGAACAAGTAGGTGTGTTCAACCCAGTCGTAAATACAGCATTCTTACCCCCAGTATCACAGTGCAAGTTTAGACTCTGCTTGTGGTTTAAACTTGAGTTCAATAACTTATTCGGTTCCACAGTGTTTTCTTAAACCTTGAACTGAGTTCATTTTGTAGTTTAAATTAAACGACAGTAATCTGCCGTTTAAACTTGAGTTCAACGTGGATAGAACTGAAATTCCAGCTTAATGTCACAAACTCATATTACTTGCATATTGCATCATTTACAAATATCTAGCTTGCTGCAAAGGTTTCAGTTCAATTCCATTAAATTACTCTCATCAAGATGAAATCAAAATCCTCACCGCAAAAATCACCACTTTAAGTTCTTTTTTCCAAGTTTTCAGAACAAGTATTATATTTCCATTGATGAAAAGTTCTTATTGATATAAAAGCACTTCGTCACCCAATATATTGTCTTTGTGTTAAATGCATATATCTATCTACACATATCTAAAGAGAAACCTTAGAGTTTATTCTAATTGTTCAATTAACTGCAATCAATCGACTGGAAAAATGCCATTAAAGTATCTTTTTAGGTTTTTTTTTTCTATTTTCTATTTCTACTTTATGTCTTCTAGAATAATGAAGACATAATAAACTTCAAAAGAATGGTCAAAGATATAGGATTTCATTAACTAAAAATCAATATCATCATTGATTTCATTTAATTTCATTTTCAGTCGAGTGTTTTGTTCATCCTCAAAATAGGATTGCGTGTATTGATTCTTTCAAAATACCCTCAACTCGATATTATGATGTGAATAAGGATGACAAACATGATGATGATGATGATGACAACAAATTGATAACAAAAAATAAAAAACAACACACCCAAAAAAGCTCTTGATCTTTTTTCGTGCGAAAATAATTAATTTCGTTACATCTATCCTAATGAAAAATGAAAACGAATTGGAGTGGAATGAAGAGCAAAATTATTGTGGAGTGAGTTAGTTATAAAAAGGTTAACTTCGTGCAGATATGGTATATATATATATATGAGGATTTAATTTATCTGATTCGCTTGGAATTTAGGTTCATATATGTACGGACAATGAATGGTCCTTAATGGACATTACAACTAATCCATTTGTGTTTTAACAGAAAACAACGTTTTCATTGGAATCGAAATGGGTTATTTCAAAATTCGCAGAAAAAGTGTTTTCATCTAAAGTTGGTTGATTTGGACTCCCAGTCAACTACTGTTTGTTTTCTGTGTTTTATTTTTCTTTCTGTTCTTCATACATGCATCAAATTTTGAAATTATTATTTCTAGGAACTAGAAGCAAAACTTGGTATGGCAACAATAACAACCGTTTGCTTTCATCAAGACCAACATCAGACGTCACTAATGTTTGGTGGAAATTCCGAACTTTATTAAATTTAGGTTTGTTTGATTCGCTTAATTACTAAAGATGGCATAAGTGGTTTGTGGACCGTCAAGAGTTATACTAACAAGCTTCTTCTAACCAGTTTCTCATGCAAATAGAAAAAGACCTTAACCAGGGTGTGTGCGCCAGCCTCGCGAACAGTCGATAAAGCGTTTTCATTCACTTGATATCAAGAAAAATGAGTAGGTGTATAATTTGTCGTTAACTAACTGTGACAATTTCGAATTTGTCGTTCTATGTTTTCTATGTTTTTTTTTAAGTGGTAAAATCTTTTTAAACTCAATATTTTATTGCTAATTAATTTGTTGTTATTTATCCGTGACAAATTCAATTTTCTCATGCGATGTTTTGTGTGAAATTTTGGGGGCTTTGTTTTCTTTCAGTTTCAAGTTAGCCAAGCAATTTCCACGAATAGGAAAATGGGTACGTGGATAACTTGCCATTAATAAGTCGGTAATGAGTACTGAATTTCGAGTTTTTCGTTCAATGTTTTCTATGTTTTTTGGGTGCTATGCTAACTTGACAAAACTCAAAAAACGATAAAAAGCCTCTAATACTTAATGTTATATGACTTAGACCCGTTTGCCGATACGATACTTAAGCATTTCTGTTTTACTTATTCTTATGTTCTACTTTTTCCTCTGCGTAAACTGTCACTTAAATTATTTAAGTTTCGTATCAGCAAATAGGCCTTAATAATTTGCAGTTAATTAGTCGTTAGTTAGTTGTGAAAAATTGATTTCAATCGTGGAATATTTTCGATGTTTTGTTTTGAGTTTTTCTTTAGCTTGATATCAAGTTAGCAAAGCACCATTCTAAAAGGGTGTAAGAACTGCTAATACCTAATAGTTTTTTGGCTTAATAATTTGCGGTACATATAAAACATCGCACGAAAAAATTGAATTTGTTACAACTAATTAACGAAAAATCAACAACAAATTATTAAGCAATAAAATATTGAGTATTAGAAGTTTTTACCACTTTTGTACTACATACTTGTTGAAAAAAAACATAGAAAACATAGAACGAAAAATTACAAATTTTCACAACTAATTAACGTCTAATTAATGACAAACTATCTTTCAACCCATTTTTCGATCTGTGAGATTTGCTTTAATAACTTGATATACAAAAAAACATAGAAAACACTGCATGATGAAATGGAATTTGTCACAACTAAATAACCGCAACTTATTAATCTATAAACCATTAAGTATAAGAAATTTTTTACCGATTTTCAACGGGGTGATTGGCTTACTTGATATCAAGTTAGCAAAGCATCTAAAAAGCATAGAAAAGATTGAACGACATTAACGACAAATTCGAAACTGTCACAACTAATTACGTCAAATTATCCACCTACTCATTTTTCAATTCGTGAAAGTTGCTTTCCAAACTTGACACTCATAGGTTTTTTTTGACTTAATGATTACAAAATTAACATTCGACTTTTCGTGTGTTCTTTTTGATTTCGGAAGCTTCCGAACGGGGGAAACGACGTCTACCTTCTGTTATTTCTGCAATGTGTGCCATCCATTACCAATTAAACTCTATGTCAATTCAACAAATATTTAAACAATTTAACTAAATTTGTATGAACAAACAAACAATAATAATTGTATATTGAAAATACATCTCACAAGAATGCGAGAGGTGCAGGAATGTAAACATTTCAAGTTCTATTCGAACAAGCAACAAGGTCGATTGGATCACCTTTAGTAAAATAATTTTTGTATATTTATAAAAACTCTTAAATTTTGTAAGAAATTTTATAATGATTTCCAAAAAGATTCGGGAACAATTATTACTAGCGACTTGAATTAAATTTTATATATACATACTACATACTCGTAAAAGGGGCTGTTTTGTGGATATGTTAATCATAATTAAGTAAAATACGGAAATTTATTTCATTCATAATTCAGTGCTTAATTTAAAATCAGATAAATTACCTACTGAAGCTGTAATTTATTTGTATAAGCTCACCTGTGCCCTTGCGGGCAAAATACCAAAAGTGAGCTCATATAAATTTAATAAAGGTGTGGAAATCCTTTTTCCATAAAAGCAGTGAAAGCACAAAATGTTGGATAAATGTTGCGAAATATTATGACTAGACCCATCCGCAAGGGCTTATACAAACACATTATTACATATTTGATATTTCTAAATATGTCATCGTGTATGTCGGTTCTGTCATTGCTGTCGTTTTGTGGGGGGTCTAATTATAGCACTCAGTGAAAACATCTCGCGCATAAAAACCTACAAAAAAAAAAGAAAACACACGGAAAGTCTATAGGGAAGCATTAAGGGGGCAGGTTGGGGAAAGAAGGGAGGCACGATGTAAACAACATTTTTGATTTTACATTTTTTGTTATTTTTATTTAATTTTATAATAATTTACCTTATACCTGTGTTTCGTAATTATTATACTTGCTAAGAGCTAGTGGTTGTGGTTGTGGTGAAGAAGTCGACTATATAGTAGCACCATCGCATCAGGGACAACGGACGACCGGACGTGTTGCAAATCAGCTATTTTATTTTCATATACATTCTCAAGGTTAAATCAATAATTAATACTGCTCTTAGCTTACATAAGATGATTTTGCTGGTCTGAGGGTAGATAATATAGATACTTGTGCACGTAAGATGCTGCTGAGGAGGAGGTGGTGCACAGTGGGGCAAATTAATATTGAAATTGAAAATCAAATTCAATCGAAAGGGAAATGATTTTGACACATTTACTCCCCAAATAATAAAACAACCAAAACAAGCAGGAATGGATCGCATGAACTTGCTTTTGTGGTTCAAGGCCTAATAGGCCTAAAACTTGAAAAACTACTAAAATATGAATTTTGTCTTTGAATGTTTTTTTTTAATCTTTTTGTACAGTTTGGGAATGCTTTATTGGTATGGAATTTCTACTTGTAAATTTGCAAAATTGGTTGAGTTTTTAACCAAATACTTAAAAATAAACCAACTTTCTCAAAAACCGTCAAAATTCTATTTCCACTATGAGCTTTTTGAGCAAAAATTAATACCTTACGTAGTTTTGTCACTTGTAGGTTATCAAAGATACGAATTTAATCAAAATTGGCAGGATTGTAGAAGAATTTAATCTTATTAGTGAATGGAATCTTTAAAAATCATTCATTGAATTCACTTAAAAGATTTCACTTTGATACTTCAAATCCAGAAATCACCATTTATTTGATATTACAAATTTTTCAATCTTTTGTTCCCCATTTCCCAGCAATTGAATGCACTCTTTTGAGAATGTATAAATTCTTTGACAGTTTTAGCATTTAACTGGGCCACTTTCGAAAAAAATTTCAACAAACCAAAATATGTATTTGTATGAGAGTGAGAGCTATAAATTCTAGATGCCCTTAACCAAAAGCTTGAATTTTTTCTCTAGTAAATGCTGTGTACCAAATTTTTGACACATCGGTCTACCCGTTTAGGCTTTAGATCAATGTGGAGTGGACGTACAAAAGCAGACTCAGTAAATGATAATAGTTCGTGTATTATTGTTCAATAACTCATTTTTAAAATAATTCGTGAAGGCCACTCGAAGTAATTTTTTTTAATTACTCCAACATAAAGGGTTATGCTGTTCTACTGTGCTGGCAGCGGCGGCACCTTGTGGTTTTTGCTGATGCTGGGTTAAATGCAATGTCACCCTTCTTCAGATTGCTCTCAAGAAGGGGAAGACGACTACAAACTTTTACAAATCCCGTTCTATTTTAACCTGATGATAATAATGAATTCTGAAAAAGTATGTCGGGTGAAATGCTAGACGTTGGGTCAACAATGAACCAAATATAGAATGAATTCTGTGTGATGCACATTGCGCTCGCTGCAGCCATCCCTGTCACTAGTATTTTCCGTTGATGCGGAAGATAATGCACGCTGCATTACACTATACATATATATACTCATTTCACACTCACTGCTTGTATAGGTTATTGCTATTGTGATGCATGATCTAGTCATCAAAAGAGAGCGCTTTGTGGCGCTTGCCAAATAGCTTTGTTTTTAACAGTGGATGTTAAAAATTATTAGACGAGATTGAATTATTGGCTAAGATGACCGTTGAAGCTTCAAGAAAAAGCCTGAACAGAAAAATGCCCAATTTGCAAAGATTGAATGCCAAAATATTTAAGCCATTTTTTTATCAGAAAAGTCAACACTAGAACCGTGTTTTATTGGATGAAAAGTTTTAAGCAACAGTAATCACAGTGAAACAAAAGTGTTGAAATTTGATGAAAAAATTTTCGTTGCTTGCATGTTGGTAATCAATTTTGAGAAGAGAGTTTGAATTAAAAACAAGTGTGTTTTTAGAGGCGGAGAACTTTAAATTGGCAATACTGTTTTCTGTGACAGTCAATTTGACAGTTCTCAATAATTTTGAGCAGAAATTATCAAATAAAGATGCCATACCTTTGCTGTCATATTGATTTACTTACAACCTGAAAGGAGCAGCTGATGTATTAGATTTGCAAATTATTAATGAAACACAGTGAAAAACGCAAACATAGAATCAACTGTTCCTCCATTCACCATTTCCGATAAAAGTGGTAAAATAATTTTTCGGTTATTTTTGAAAATCGTCAATTATTTTGAAAAAGTTCCTATTTTTAAAGCGTGGTATACATTAGGTGTATTTTTTTGTGCACGTACCTTTGCAAAATAATAAATAATTTGCATTAATATAACAACAATTTCACTAAGAAGGCAGAGAAAAAAATCTCCGCTTTACAATTAAAGTCATTAAACAAACCGGCATAATGCGGGCCTTACACCAGGCAATATCATTGCTTACAGTAAAGAAATATTGCGTGAAAGCAAATCGTTCCGCAATTATAGTGCACTACAGCAGCGGTTCCCAAAGTGTGTTCCGCGGGAGAGTTTTCAGGGTTCCACAAATTTCTTGAAGTATAAACAGTAAAATACAAACAATAAAAGAAAAATAATTACAAATTTCCACAAAAAAAATTTTCCTCTCTCTAGAAGTACCAGCAGTCATTGTATTTTCCATCGTTATGCACTTGAAAAGAATGCAAACTGATTTAAAAAAAGTTCCCGGTGAAGCTGTGAAAATAGTAAATTTTGTTAAGGGTCGTCCTCTCCAATCGAGATTGTTTAAAGATATGGGCAGTCATAACGAATCGCTTCTTTTTCATACTGAAATCCGATGGCTTTCCAGAGGGAAAGCTTAACCCAGGTTATTTCAACTTCGTGATGAGTTGAATGTGCTCAAACTGGAAAAAAATGTTTCCTCAACTGAAAACCTCTTTGATGTATTGCATGATGATGAGCAATGGATTACAAAATTAGCTTATCTTGCAGACATTTTCGAGAAGATCAACGAAACTGCTACAGCTCTGCAGGAAAAATCAATTTCAGTATTTTTGGAAGAGACAAACTGGCAGCTTTGAAAAGAAAAATTAATTTCTGGCTCTTAGCCCAGTTAATTTGTGCTCAAAAAGGCTCTTTGCGAGCAAATTGTGGGGTAGTTTTGATATTTGCCTTCCTTTATGTTTTCGGGGGCGCTGAGTCCCAATCTGAGGTTTGCCAACAAAATTTCGTGACGCAAACAATTATGCAAAAATCCATTTCTTGAGAGTTTTTCACGAATGACTTGAAAACTGCCAACTATTCGAAAACTACATCAAAGTACCATTGAAAGTATACACAATTTCCAATATATCTCTATTCAAAGTTTTTTCTGCGACAACCCATTTGGACTCAAGTGCTAATCGAAAATTGACGTATTTTTACTGTTTTCGAAAATCCACTCCAAAGCGCTAAGAAATAACTTTGTGTGACAAAATTTGAATTTTTGTCTGTAACATGAACCAAGATATATTTTCCAGATATTAGCAATGTTATTTAAATGAAAACCATCAAGCCTATGGCCCTGAGTATACAGGAATACCGCGATTCCCTGATAGATCTGCAGAGCTCCTCTTCATCAAAATTTGTATTTGATTCTGTATCATTAAACGAATTTTGGATTGGTATTAAAGGTAGAACTATAATAGTCGGAAGGCCACTGAAGTTAATGTCAAAAACCAATGAAAAGAAGCTTTCCGTACCGTCAGAAGGGGAACGCACCAATAATGTTAATATCATCTATCTCTTTTTGGCATTCCTATTTCACCAAATGTCAGTTTTACTTAAGTAACCAAAGTTAAACGAAACTTGACGAAACCTTCCACTCCGAAATTATAGCGGCGTCATATGCTTTCTGTGCATTCGCTTGTTTTCTTCCGACCACTTAAGTGCCCCTTCGAGCATTATAGTTCTAGCTTAAGAATGAATTCCCTGAGCTTGCCAAGAAAGCTATATTAAATTTGCTACCACTTGTTACAACGTACCGCTGTGCTGTCAAGTAGGCTTTTCACCGTATACTTACACAAAAACTAAATACAGATAGAGACTGGACGCTGCCAGATATGCGAATACAACTTTCGGACGTAGAAGTTAGTTTAAAAACAATTATAAATCAAACAATGAAACAGATTCATTCCTCACCCTAAATAAAAATTGATTTTGAAATGTGTTGTTTTTCATTTTTTGCTATTGTCAGGATGGGGTTCCGAAATATATTTGGGCATTGTTTAGGGTTCCACAGCTTAAAAAGTTTGGGAACCGCTGCACTACAGTATACAGCCCTTACTATTGAGCAATAATATTGCCTGGTGTAAGGCCGCATTAGACTTACACCTTGATAAGTTATAAGAAAAACATTTATGTAGCTATGTGTAGTCCTGGCCTAAGTAATATTTAATAATTTCTGTTCTCACCCTTACCTCTGCTCTATGTATTGTGTTTGCAATATTAAATCTGTATTTTCCAAACACTATCGATAGTCCACCTCATAGCCCATATATTGGAGATGAAAAAGTGGCGCATTGACTTGTGCTTTTTTAAGCATACAAAAACCAAGCTGTCAAAATGAGGCAAGCTCAACCCGTTTTATTGTTTTTGGAATACACGCCAATTCTTCAACATGGAATTAAATTACAAATACAACAATGCAATCAAAAGCTTGGCATCTTTATTCGGTAATCTCTGGTTTTGAAATTAGTTTGGTTTGCCCTTTGGCAATTCACCATAAATAGACTCACACCACAGAATTTGTCCAACATTGGTGAATGGGTTGAAGGAACCATTACTATTGATCGAAAATCTCATTTGAAAATTTTGTTCAGTGATGACCCACACTTTTGGTAAAATGGCTTCCAATAAACACAACTCCTATTTTTAAATTTTTAGAGCGATGGGAGTCTACAAGCCATTGTCGAAGCACCATTAAATCTAGCAAAAGTCATAGTTTGAAGCGCTATAAAACATTCGTCCATAGGTCTTCAAAAATGATGATAGTCAGAGCGTTTAAACAACGGCATAGTGGTAGAGAGACATGATTACTTTGTTTTTCGTAAGCAATTGACCTGTTTATTGGCCCCTTCGTTCGTGTGACGACTGTTACTGTCGAAATACAATCTGATTTACTTGGAAAAGTATGTGAAACTTGAACCACTAGATAACGCTATGTAGCCGCAAGAACGAAATGATATTCAAACATTAATTCCATTACATAACCTTTCAAATAAAACTAATGACATAGATGCTAAAAATATTTTTCTTTGTTTTATTTCAATTTAAATAACTCCATCTCTAAAAAAAACACCCTTACATTTATTTCCTTTTCACATAAGTATAACAGACAAAAACTAATGAAAAGACAAGTTTATTAAATTTTTTTTTTAACAAATCGGCATTTTCATAATGTTCCTCTTTCGAGCAACAAAATTTTAAAATAAATAAAATTTAACATTTTTTAGACCCGAAACGTTAAATTTCGAATATTTTCACTAAAAGAAAATTATAGTCTGCATTAATTTCTCGTTTACAAATTAAAGTCATTCACTTGAACTAAATCTATACCATTCTGATTGGAACATTTATGAAACAGTGTAAATTCAACTTAATGCAATTAAGTAACACGCCATTAATGATATTATTTTTCTTGCAGTTACTGTGTGCTTGAATCGTTTTCATCACATATTGTGTATATGAGTTTTCCACTTTTGATGTTTTTAAATAAAAAAAAAAAAATCTGGTGACAACCACCCGATGCATGATTTTAATGTCATTAATCCACAATATAGCAACATATGAATAAGGGTGTTTCAATTTTATTTTTGTGATTTTTCTTTCAAACTAAAAAAACATTTTCAAAAGTTTTGTTAGAGTCAAAACAGATATTGAATAGTTCAATATCACTATAATAGACCAAGATCCCAGGGCCGCCAGACATACGTCATTTTATCATAGCTGAATTTTTTTCTGTGAATGCACACTAGGGTAGGTATGAACGAATGGATAGTACGAACCTTGAACCCGGGTGCGTTTCGGAGGTATTAAGTGCTAAAAGTGCATAAAATTGATGCAAAATTACGATATTTTATCAAAGCTGGTTTTTTGATATGTTTTAAAGAAAGTTATGATTAACTTATTTTGAAACTTACCAGACACCTACATGGGTGCACAATGTCAGCCAGACACCATTAAAGGTGCCAAAAAAAATCGTGAAATTTCATTATAATATCAAAGCTGAATTTAATATATGTTCTTCGGGAAACTGTTACAATATATTCCCCAAGATCTTACTCTATAATGACTTCTCTAATAGTAGATTCCAATTTTTCGGTACATTTTGTGTGGGAAAAAATAAGCACGTACTAAGATTTTTATAATTCGTCAATAATGCCAATTGTACGAAAACAAAAAAAAACAAAAACTGCTATGAGACAAGTATTAACATTAAAACGTTTCCTTATCTTTATAGCCTATTGAATAGACCTTTTAAAAAGGAACAATTACGTGCAAGGGTTTTTATTATTGAATATGTTTGTTTGGCCCAAAAGCATGCTTAAAACCGAAAATGCTACTAAATTCACCCATGCGTTTCTGAGAGAATGGTCACACTGGCCACTTTTCAGTATTTTTGGTATAACTCGAGAACTAAGCTGAATTTGACAATTTTACATTCAATATTTTTTGTTCAAAATTAAATTTTCTATCGAAATGGATAGTTTGGAAAATTAAAAAAAAAAAATTAAGCAGGAAAAGTAAACAAAAACCAACATAAAAAAAATCGAAAAATCAAAGATTTTTAATTTTTTTTTCTAAATTACGCATAACTTTTTTCGGAGCAAAGATACGCTCAAGACATTTATGAACAAAGTAATCTTGAGTCTTACGGCTTTAATATGACATGTTAAAAAAGCCATATTATTTACAAATTGACAGAGATATAGCCATTCAAACTTTACCATTTCTTATCATTTTCCGCAGTTTTTGTCCAAAAGCCTATTTTGTGGTACTTTATGACAAATTTAACGTTCCTAGCACCTAATACCAAATCTTATGTTAATCGGACCAACCGTTCGGTCTGTAGGTCTGAACGCATTTAAAAACAGCCGAAAAACGAAATTGCGAACTTACATCCTTTTTATAAATTCTCTATAGTTCTAATGTCATATTATATCAAAATTTTGATTTCGAACATTTTTACGAAAGTGAAATTTGCCATATTGTACCGAAGAAGGGACTTTCGGGCCAAAACTGAGAAAAATTATAAGAAATGATAAGGTTTGAATGGGAATATCTCTGTCAATTTTGATCAAACATTAATTTTTGAACATGCCATAATAAGGCCTTTAGTCTCTTCTTTATTTTGTCCCTGCATGTCTTGACCCTATCTTTGCTTCAAAAAAAGTTATGCACAATTTATTAAAAAATTTAGATATCCTTGATTTTTTGATTTTTTTTATGTTGGTTTTTGTTTCCTTTTCCTGCTTAAATTTTTTCGTAAAATTTTTTGAACTATCCATTCCAATAGGGTATTTAATTTTGAACAAAAAGTATTATATGTAAAATTGTCCAATTCCGCTTAGTTTTCAAGTTATACCAAAAATACTGAAAAGTGGCCAGTGTGACCATTCTCTCAGAAACGCATGGGTGAATTTAGTAGCATTTTTAGTTTTAAGCATGCTTATGGGCCAAACAAACATATTCAATAATAAAAACCCTTGCACGTAATTGTTCCTTTATACCTCTCATTTTCCGGTCTATTCAATAGGCTATTTAGTACACAATTTGTATAGACGTTTTCTTTCTATTTGCTGAATCTTTTGAACCTATTTGGAAAGAACCTTTTATTTGAAACACCCTAATGTTTATGTAGAATCGTCTTTATTTGTATAGCTTTTCCCTGTACAATTTTGTCTTGTGCTAGTACAAGTCGCATAATGTTGTAAAATGTATTTAAATCATCTATGTGTGTGAAAAATTTGTATATTCTTTAAGAAACAAAAATTCTGTGCTTTTTTGTTTTGTTTTTAATTCTCAGACAACATGCTCGGAGTGTTAATTTGGTCTTCTCTGAAAGAGCAGATTGTTTGGCAAATAAAGTGAAAGGAGGTAATTTGAAATTATTGAACCGCACTAGCAAATTTAAATTAGAAACCACACTGAGCATACTCAATTATATTACGTATAGCTATGGGGATTTAAAAGGAAACTATTTTAAATTCTGTTGACCTTTTTGAAATTAAATAGATGTAACTAATTGTGTTTGCTGATAAAGGGAATAAATCAAAATGTTATTTTGGTATTAATTGTACCCAAAATAAAATTCAAGAAATGCTTAATTTGATGACATTTAAACAAAAACTAAAAGCTTTGCGATGTTAAAGATCTGGTAATTTTCAACGTCTTGCATAAAAATCTTTAAACTTTTTCCTTAATTAATTATAATGAATATTATATGCATTATAGTTATTGGATAACTTTTTTCAAACATTTGTTACGAGTAGATTGTTGACTACGAAGCTTCAAATGCTGCTAGAATAAGGTAATTGATTGTAACGTACTTCTTATAAATAATTGCCAGATTTTCAGAAAATCAAAAAGTTCAGAGGTTAAAATAAAGTTGTTTTTGTATACCTCTTTATGTCTCGGTTTTCTTCCCAAACTGTTAAGCCTAATTTTATGAAACTTTTCACTAATTAAATCAAATACTATTTTAAATTAAATTTAAACGTTCTACTTTGCAGTGCTTAACTCCTGAAATCTGAAAATCCCCTCTCATAAAAATCTTTTCGATCTCATAACAATACTTAAGAGCTATTCAATATGTTGTTATACAAGTTCTATTACTCGCATAACATTCGTTTTTATTATAAGACCAAAGGTATTGTCAAATTCCGAAGAATTGAAGTCTTGTTGGTAAATCAGTTTTTTCTCCTTTAGTATGAGGATATATAAACTGTTGTACCTCGTGGCATAATGGTTAGTGCGTTGGGCTGTCATGCCAAAGGGATGCGTTCGATTCCCAGTCGCTGCCACCTAAAAACAAAAGTGTTTTTTTTTCGATTAACTGCCTCTGATAAGGAACTGACAAATGCTCCAAGAGTATACTTGTCATGAATAAGTGCTTCTCATCTAGTCGTTCGTACTCGGAAAAAATTGTAGGTGCCCTCCATTCCTGTCAACAACACGAACACAGGAATGGTTGAGAGTTGTAAGTAACTAGGCCCTGGCTCTCCACGAGCTTTTGCGCCACCAAATTTATTTATTTTAATATAAACTTTAAGTCTTATGAGAATCTTATTAAAAAATCTGAACTCTCTTTACAATGTCGTAATACCAGTTATCTCATAAGAATGGACTATCAAGCAGTGGCGTAGCGAACACTTTGGGGGCCCCGTATCAAATATTTTTTAGGGGCCCCCTTTTCCTTACAATAGCTCAGTCTTAGGTATGAACTTTCTTACTTGCATCAGCATATGTTAGAGACATAAGTTCAATTTGATATTTGATTTTGTACGGTAAAAGGGACAAAAAACTGTATAAATAAATAAGTATGTATCTCGAAAACCGTAAATTTTTTCAAAAGATTTAAATCTAATAACACTTGTTTTTGTATTAGAAACAAATTTTGAGTGTTGAAAAGCTATCAATTATAATTTTGTATCGTTTGTGCACGTTTTTCCCAAAATCTGTTGTTCTAACGAAATAGTGTAATAAAATCTCTTGTGTAGAATTCTATAAGAAAAATTTAAACTAGCCAGATTCTTGAAAAAATAACAGTTTTCAAGATATGTATATATTTCCAAAAATATTTGTTTGTCACTTTACGGTCAAAATCAAAAGTCAAATTTTGAAACGCTATAACTTTTAGACTTCATTAATAGCTGATTATTTAGATAATAAGACTGTCTGAAAGTTTCTGGTTCCTCAATAATTATTAGTTGTAAAATGAAATTCGAATGAGGTATCTATAAGAAAACAAATTCACCGCTCACACGCTTTTTTGAAAAAACGGCCTTCTCCTTACCTCTTCCAAAAATTTTATTTTATAATAAGAAGATGAACCTGAATACAAATTGTATAAAAAATGTTATCCATCAATAAATGAAGTTTTGGTAAGTTTTTCAATTTAACGGCCAATGAAGGTAAATTAAAACGGAGCTCTCCATCGAAATTCAGTTTTATAAGAACTATTCCTAATTTTACCATTTTTTCCTCTTATCATGGGCTACTGGGACGTGGTCCGACAAGAAAAAAGTGGTTGCACGTTGCAGTTGTGGTTCCGTCAGTTGGTAGGACTAAGATAGAGATAACTACACAGGAAGGAAAACTTTCGAAAAGACACAAGCTAACAAAATTGGTCAAAGGTACATTCTAGGTGATATGTAAACAAGGTTTGTTCGTTTAGCCCTGAAGTCACCCCGGGTCACCCCAAGGCTTTTTTTGAAAACCCTGAACTCACCTTGACCAGCAAATTCTTTGTTTTCTTACACCTAGTGTCGCCCTGAAGTAGATCTATGTAGGTTTCTTGCTGGGGCGAGTTGAGGTAAATAATAAATTGTCAAAGTGGCATGAGCTCCAAAGACCAAAGTATTTTTATTTGTGGATTCACAATAGAAGTTCAAGGAATACACATATTTACTTAAATAATAACAAACAGATATAGAAAATGGAAGCCGTGCTTTGTTTCTATTAATTTTTAAAGAAAATGCTGATTCATGCTTATTTCACAATTGAGGACCTATTAATGTTTTTTGAAAACCGAAAACACTTGTCATTATCAAGAAAGCCTGAATAACTCTAGGTAAACTTCAAGGAGCGAACCTATTAGAATTGTGTATGGAATGCATCTCAATGAAATGAAATTAAAGCTCTGAATTTCGGGGCCCCTATACCTCGGGGGCCCCGTATCATTGATACGGCTGATACTGCGGTAGCTACGCTACTGCTATCAAGTAAATCTATGGTTTGACACCTAACAAATTGTTAGACAAGAAAATTTTGTGCGAACAGGCTCAGAACACTGGCACTTAAAAAAGTAGCCATTGGTATTAAGCTGTTTTCAATATGACCACCTGTCGCAGATGACAAAATGTACTCCGTTATAAAGCAGACTTCTGATACATTTATTTTTAAATGATTTATCAGGCTGATTCTAATTTTGATATTAGTTTTTTACCAAAATGAATCTTCAAGCCACAATTTTATGTCTTCTGAAATACTGTAGTTATTAAAAAAAAATAATTGTTTCTCTGGTATCTGGTTTTTGTTACCATATAAATGGTGTTTTGAATATATTTTTTTTAAATCCTTTTCAAGAAAGTGCATTTTATTTTAAAATCACAAAAATTAAATTCTAATAACCCTATCAAGTGATTAGCATTTGGAGGAGTGGTTGCAAATTCTTTCAAGATCAAAATTTTATAATTTACCAAACACACGTATTGAGGCGTTTCCGAATTTTTTTCGTGTTCAAAATATTAAAATTATAAAATAGTTTAAGTCCGGCTCTTTGCATAAAAAGTATGTTTCCGAAAAGTGGCAACCCGAAGGTACTTTTACTGCACCTTTTATTTTAAGACATCACTTCAATTTTTTTTATAAACATTTTTGGCATCTGGACATGTTTCCGCAACTTTTTCATGTCCCACCTTTTGATTCAAGAAAAGTATGTTCCCGAAAAGTTGCAACATTGGAATTTTGACCGAAGATATAAATTGATATTTCCCAATACGCGTTTGGCATCTGGAGGCATTTCCACAACTTTTTTCATGTCAAAATATTAAAAATGATCAAAAAAGTGGAGTTACCTAAATAAAAAAAAGTATGGTCCTGAAAGGTGGCAGCACTGAAATTTTACCCAAAGGTGCGAGTTTTTTTTATTTTACCATTTTCTATACAGACTGGAAGCCATTTTTTAAAATGGCGTCCAAGCGACAGGATTATACAAAAATGACTCCTAAACTAAACTTCATTCTAGGTGTGTAAGGAATGAATTCCAATCATAAAAAAGGTTTTCCCAAAAAGCACACGGGATTCGGTTTCCTGACCGGACTATATCATCTGTATTGCCTAGCACATGAAACTTGTTATACATACATTTGTATGTATGTAATAGGTAGTAATTCGCTAGAAAATCTCATAGCTAAAGTTGTGAACTTTTCAATATGCTCTAAGGGCAATAATAATACACTCACAGACAAGAATATACCTTGATGTTTTGATATGACTTAGAATGATAAATACGTACATAAAGGGTGTTTTTATTTTGTTTGTTTTAAACTTCAGAGGTGATCTCATTTTTATGAATGAAAAAGGTCACTTGTAAAAAATTGATATTGAATACGAAACTATTACACAAAAATATAGATTTGAATCTATTATCTTTAAAATTGACAGCTATAGTAGGGTAGAGCGGGGCTAGTTGAACCTCTTTTTACTGCCTGAACAGAATGCAAGACGGAGCTGGAATAGATGTCAAAAATGCTGCAGCCGGAGCTGCAAGAGTTGAACAATTTTTAACTTTTACTGCAGCATTTTTGACATCTATTCCAGCTGCGTCTTGCATTCTGTTCAGGCAGTTACTTGAAGTCTTATAACCTATTAATAACAAAACAGTGAAACTAGAATCTTTTAGACCGAGAGCCCACAGCAGACTTTGGGTGTGATTGATAGCAAAAAAAAGAAGTATAGGCGTCGAAAGCTTCATTAAAGGCTATTCAAAAAATCAAAGTCTTGCAGTCCACAACTGGGGCCTTTGCGAGAAACAGTGCATGGAAAAAAATATGAATCCAACTTTGAGGATAATCGTGTTAGCCGAAATTGGTTTTAACTCCTCCCTAGATAAGCACCTTGGATCACACACGGAATCTGAGACCATTTGAGTGTATAGTTCGCTCTACGAGACCGTTTAAAAAATTCGAAATTCTAAGTGAAAAACGGTTTTTTTTTTTAAACAGTCTGGCAGGGTGAATTAAACATTCAAATGATCTCAGATTCCGTGATACGGGATCCGCGGAGCTTATCTAAGGAGGTGTGAAAACCAATTTCGGCTAACACGATTATCCTCGAAGTTACATTCATATTTTTTTTCGATGCACTGTTTCTCGCAAAGGCACCAATTGTGGACTGCAAGACTTTGATTTTTTGAATAGCCTTTAATGAAGCTTTCGACGCCTATACTTCTTTTTTTGCTATCAATCACACCCAATATCTGCTGTGGGCTCTTAGTCTATATAGAATGAATGTAACTTCGGCTTCTTTAATAAATTTTAAAACGTTAAAAATATGTTATAGCAGAAGAATAAGATTACTTTAAATGCACCAAGTCCAAGTGATCCAACTTGCCCCACTAGCGGGGTAAGTTGGACCAGTAGTTCGGGTAAGTTGGACCAAAGCTTAAACGGTGGAAAAAAAGCTCTATTTAGAACATAAACGCCGTTAGTTTGAACTTAATTTGATCACAAACTAAAACTTAATTCGAATCACAACTTAAGATAACATAAATGATCCCATGGTGCCATGGCCAGTAATAAGAAATTTTGTATGGGCCTGGATCTCAGCAAGAATGGCATTGCACCCACTCCTCTTCGGGTAAAGTCTCAGAATTTGCTTCCATACACATCGATAACACCATACAGCAATAATATATTTCTTCCCCTTTGAAACTTTATGTGCCCAAAGTTTTTCATACTATTTTCCAATATAAAATAAACAGCGGGGCAAGTTGGTCCAACTAACCCCACACCTACCTTGATGAATATATTCCCTCACTTTGAAATTAAACACTTTGAATTTTACAATTTCAAAAATGGAATATAAAAATTCAATAACAGAACTCCCAAAATTACTGTACTTTGTTGAAAAATTCGCACGTTTTCATCACGATAACATAAAAAGAAACAAATTCGTTTTTTTTTTAGTTTTGTACCCAAAAAATACAAATAAGCGCGTGGTTTTCATTTGGCAGAAGAAATCCACCTTAAACCAGTTTAGCACGTGTGATTTAGTAACTATGCTTCATTCGTGTATGACCGTCTTCATTAAGCACTTGCGGTTTCTGAGTTATTGGCGTGGTCCAACTTGTCCCGTGGTCCAACTAGCCCCGCTCTACCCTACTTTGGGGAAACTTATAGCACTTTCACACCGAACCGAAATATCGATTTCGAGCAACAAGATCTCAAAATCTATTTGAATCATGCACACCACACATAATCTAGATTTTGTTTGTCTTTTAAAAAGAATTTAAGTGTTCATAGGAACTTTAAAAAAAAAGATCTATTGCAATAAGCCAAATTCACAATTGCACATATTTCTATACCATTTATCTCTTTTTCTTTAAATAAAACATAATAAGGACCACAACCTGAATACACTGAACTCATAAATACAAAGTTTCTCTTGTAGAATCTTTTCTCTTCTATGGCATGGGTAAACTGTTATATGGGAGACAAAAAAAATGAGTAATTAAGTGTGATTGTGAATAGGCCAATTAAGTTTTGAGAAGATTTTGTGGTAATCTATTAGATTTTGAAATCATAAAATATATGGGAAATCTAGTTGATTTTGATGAGATTTTGGGCTTTTGGCTTGAAATCTAGATTTTGATTCGATGTGAAAAGGCTATTACAGATGAAAATTTAAATTTGTAGCCTTTTTAAGTTTATGTACAATTTTTATTCTAATAAAGTTTAATTTTAATTAGAACATTATGTTATTCTTTTAGAAATATGCTCGTATTTGCTTTCAAAAATACATAAGCAAATAATGTCAGGTGCAATAAAATGGAGTTTTTTAACGTTTGTGAATGAACTAAGGAGGGATATTATGTACTTCTACATATTTGGTGAAAACTCTCATTGATCTTAAGCTTTGATTTTTTTTTGTGAAGATTCGCTATATTGTTTGGGTTTTAGTTTTAAAACAAAATACTTAATAACAAATTTAAATGACAGTATTTTGTAGGAAATAATTTTTGAGTCTCAAATAAAATTCTCTTTAAAAAAAATATTCAATTAATTTGTAATTTCAGAGTTATTTTTTAAATGTCCATTCAAGTACACCCTTTACATTATACATATGTATGGGCTAAGGAAAAACATTGTTCAGTTCGTTTCCTAAATGTACGTTTCGGTTCACTATTACTCACAGAAACATGCTAGAATCATCTTTATTTTTCAGCCCTGCAAAAGGATATGAAAATACAGAACATGCACCCCTTGCATTGTGTTTTTGAATAATGCTTGCTTTTGTTGCAAAAAGTTTAGCTTTATGTGATGTTTCCAGTGCACACTTAAAATTCAAGGCATACATTTTGACAGATGTTTTAAGTGTAGGTACTTATGCTCGTACATATGTGCGGGTGTGTCTGTATGTGAAGTTGATGCATCAAAATTTTGAAGTGAAACTTTTCACCCCCATATTTTGATTTGATTGTTTCATTTTTTTGTTCGTTCTATTCTTTGATGTACATACATACACTTTCCTTCATACTCAAGTGAAATACATTTCAATATGATTATTTTGACACACATATACTTGAAAGTTATTTGAACTATATGGCACAAAACTTTGACATTGTCAACACAATGACGACAGTGACCCGGTAAGCCTTTACGAATACTTAATAAACTATAAACCAGACGTCTGTTAAGCATATTTAACTGTAAATTAATACAAAAAACAAAGAATGAATAATACACATAATGTCAATAACGATAACAAATGTAATTTTATATAAGTCGTTTGCCTACTTTTAGGCTTTAAAAGGGCATATTTTTATTCTACATAATATAATACGATTACTGGGACTCGACGCTTTGTGTCACAATCATATAAGCCCATTAGTTTCAAGCAACACCAATAATAATTGTCCCATCACACCTACAGTGCGCTTCAATTGGTTAGATGCAGAAAACAAAAATATTTAAACGACATTTTGTTTTTTTACTTTGTTTAAGTAGATGGAGAAATGTGAAATCGAACAGAAGAAGAGCCAAATTGGAAACTTTACAAACCTGTCAACGTAAAAAGTGACAGTTATAATTTTGTGGGAAAAGTCAGATGCAAAATTTCAAAGCAAAAGTCAAAGGCGGTCTTTTATCTTTACCTAATGAATTTCGTGCTTGAATTTTGTCAACGTCAAAGGACGAAATAAGGGTGATCATGCAACGTCGAAAAACACTAGATAAGTTTAAGATTTGGTTAAGTTTATCATTTGGTTAATGAACTGGCAAATTTTGTATGAGAAATTATCTTATCCAAGGATTTTGCTGCTTAAAATAAACCAAATTTATTTGCGTAAAACTAATCCAAACGTCATTGTGACTTTTAGAACTAGGCGTGTTCCGAAATATGAATGGTTAGTGCGTAGGACTGCCATGCCGAAGGTGTGGGTTCCATTCCTAGCCGTGCCACCGCGATAGCACAGAGATCTAAAAAAAACTCTGACCATGTTATGTAAAAATCGCATCGCGATTATTTGGCGATGAAAGTTTTGAATTAGAACGTAATTTAAACAAGAAAAAATAATAAGAACATCTGCATTTACTCAATGATTAGGAAAGCTACTTTTCGTAAATTATTAAGGTAGAAGACTCTAGCAAACCAATGCTTATCATTCGTTGACGACGACGATTCTACATCAACAACGTGTGGTTTTTTCATTGACATACAAACTTGTTGTTATTGCTGTCTTCTTCAGCGTCAACGAACGATTCACATAAGTTAGGGAGATTAATTATAGTTGCAAGCTGTCGGAAGCAGATGCCAGAAACCAATGAGAAGTAGTTCATTTTCCTCAGGTTTCGTTAACTTTTGCTTTCGAAAGAGAAGAGTGATCCCGAGCGCACCCCACGTAAGTGAAACTGACATTTGGTGAAGCAGGAACGAAAAAAAGAGATAGATGAATCATTTTACTCAAGTGGAATATAGCTCACTTCTCTTTTTGACTGTTTAGAAAGCTACTACACCCATAGAAGAAGAAGTAAAGGAACTGGTGTATATCACATATACAGTGTACGTGAATGAAGCAGAAAACTGTACGCCCGAAATGTCAAATCGGTGACTGAATGGAAGAAAAAAAGTAAACAAAAAGTGATACAAGACTAAAAACATTAATAAATCATTAACTGTTAGAAAAATACAAATAGTTTGGAGTGATTTACTTAGAAATGTATGTATACTTACTAATAACAATACAAAAATATGAAGTGCAGTGTTAAATTGTGTATATAAAGCAAGAATAAGGCGGACAAGAATCATTTCCTTTCACAAGTGAGTTTTATCATATTTTTCTCAAAGAAAGCGATGTGAATTGATCATAATTTAATTAATCATCAATCAAGTAACACATTTTAAATGATTAAACTTTAAATAAACTAAGAAAATTAATAAATTAATTGAAAACTTGCACATGGTTTTTCGGTTTTAATTTGGGATACTAGTAATGTCAAACTGCGATTCTGTGAAACAGGGACGTATTTTTTTTGCTATTGGTGGTTGTAAGGCGCAACTATTTGCTAAGCGCCCTTTATATCAGGAAATTATTTTTGTTATTAAATCGATTTTGTACCTTTGGAGTTCGTATATTTATGTTAACATGTGCATCTTCAGAATATTGCTCAATTTTCTCTGTAGTGAAGTTATTAGTGCATTTTTTTAATGTTAATTAATTTGTCTATTCAAAAATTAAAATAATTTAATAAAAAATTTAAAAGGTTTCCGAAAGTCGAGTGGTAAAAGGATGACCATTGTGAAAGTGGATGAAGTAAAGCCACATTTGGGGTGTCAATTTTTTATCAATGCGAATGATTTGCTATGATTCACGTTGGTTTTGGAGAGCCTTCTTTCATGACAATGCGTAAATTAAACTAAGTAAATCTATAATGTTCCACTGAAACAACACAATTTTAAAGAAAGTAGATATTAAAACATTTTATCGGTGCCTTAGAAGGTTATCATAAAAAAGTAAGTATTTTTTTAAACATACCATTGAAAAGAAAAATAAATTCAGAAAATAACAAATGATTGTTATGGCGCCCTAGTAAGTTGCCATTAAAAATCACTCCGTCCCTTTTGGAATGTATTTGTGTTTGTGAGAGCAAACACTATTATGAAAAATGCTTCACTTTTTTCCACAAATGGCGCTTCCTTATATTTTTTATTCTAAGACTACACCTTAAACCAGTTTTGTATCACTTTTGTGTATAAAACGTCAAACGTGACACACACTATCAAACACAATTGACAAATCTTAAAACACACAGAAAAGAAATACACACAGATGCAAACAGAAATGTGAGGAGCAGAAATTTGCAAGATTTTATTTTTTCATAGAGGGACAATTTTTTGCTCTTACTCTTTTACAAACAGGAATTTGTGAAAAGTAGTGTGATGTCGTAAGAATTCGTACGAAATTTTAGTAGCCTAGTAACTTCTACATCTGAAAACGCCTAATCTGTCACACACCTAATCTGTCAAATAAATTTTCGACGTTTAACTGATTCAATTACACAGCATTTAAAAGGTCGTTCATGCAAAGTTTTGCGTAAACTTAGCATTTTACATAATTTGTAAACTTACGACGTCACATGAATATCCTTTATATTTTTCTTAAATTACAAATGAGGAAATTGAGTTTTAAAAAAACATTTTGATATTTTTTTTAATCTCTATTAAAATTTCTTTTAAAATCTCGTACATTTTTCCTTTCAAAGTCTATTGGTTGAACTTAAACTACATGAAGTGTCAAGAGGAACGTCAAAAAATCTCTACAAATCGTTGACCGGGGAGATTTTGTTCACTCTTATTCTCTTCCAAGAAATTAAAGTTCCTAGTCCATTCGAGGGACTTATAATGAAGTCATAATTATTTAAAAATTCACTTGAGAAGAGAAGGACAGTGATGGGGGCCAATTCTGGTTCTGTGAAAATGTAAATCGAATAAATCGTTTTCACATTCACTGCAAAGCATTGCTTTCACTTTTTCGATTCATTTGCCATAAATAAGCGATTCTGGTTCTGTGAATGAAAACTATACTATCCATTCTCGAACCACCTTACCATTTCTCTTGAAAACAGCATGATTCTCTCAATTTTCTTGTGTTTTTTAAGAGAACAGAGAAATGCATGAGATAGGAACACTTTTTTCTTTATGAATTTGACAGAGAAAGAGATATAATTGACTTTGTCATTAGCCGCGTTTTATTACCGCTTATAAACCACCTCTTGGAAATAAAACGATGCGGGTTAATGCAAAAACAGTGCTGTATATCGTTCTCTTTTTTCTTATGTTTATTTGGGTTTCATATAAACACCTGACTCTTTTCCTCTCTATTCCTAACAATGCTGACAAATCGCTGACTTCATTCACAATGGTAAATAGCCCTCTGCCGGCCGGCCGGTCAGAGTGAAAACCTCTATCTGAGTTATTGAAATTAACCTCGATAGAAACCTGGATCCCATGTTGTTTTTGTAATACATGTTAAAAGATAACCTCGACCCAGACCCAGAGATAATAAAACGCAGCTTGTTTGTTCGTATTCACGCTTTCATTTTGGATATTCACTTCCAAATGACGGCGTGAAAGCTAATTATTCATTTGAAAGTTTTTGATGTTTGGTTTCATATTTTCACAGAACGGGAATCGCAATTAGTGTGAAAGCGTGAAAAATTTTTCGATTCACTTTTTCACAGAACCAGAATTGGCCCCATGGTCTTTTCGATTGTCATTCGATTGATAGAATGACAGTTCTTAATGCTTCTGGATTTGATTTCAGAATCGTAATCATAACCAGGAGCGTACACACGAATCGAATCCATAACCTAAGATGACGGGAGCTGATTTTGACAGTTTTTAAAAATATACTCAATTTTTTTTGGCTCAAGATGCATTTGAATATTTGGCATCGAAAAAAGTTGTTTAATTTGTGTTTTTAACAACTAAGAACAAGAAAAAAGGCCGAATTTGACACTGTATTTTTGGATAGCTGGAAACTTAAATTTAAATTAAAGAAAACTTTGCTATCGTGTGCAGGCAGATGAACCGCACTGTATGAGACCATAAAACATTCTAGACACGCACATTATAATCATACGTGCCAAATCCAGTGTATATTTAGACTCCTTATAGTCGGCACTCACCCCCCACCCTATATAGCCCAGTGGTCTATAAGGAATCAAAAGTTTTCCCCATTGTATGTATGTATACTCGTATCACGTGGCGCCCCCGCACAAAAAGAACCTATTAAATATTATTATTTCTTAAGTTTTATGTCATACCATGCTAAGACTTCTGTTAAGCTGCATCTATAGACTAATTTGTGCAGTGAGCTTTATAAAGAAATGAAAACGATTGTGGCAATTGATTCCAGCTACTTGGACAATTGGGTTAGGGCTTTTGCACCCTGATGAGTAGTCGCGTCAGTCGTTCAGTTGTCCATTAGCGAAAGCAGTGATATCGCATGCAAAAAGCGAATGTAATGGTAAAACGTCTTTATGGCTCGTTAGTCAACAAAACCTTAGTAATGCCCTTTCTTCCAGCACAGCAGTGATTGTGTCATGTTAGTTATAAAGATAGTCATGCAATGGAATTGAATTATATTTTACGACGACGACAGTACCTGAAATTGAATTTAAGTTACACAAAGGAGGGTTGATATGGAATAAATTTAATCCCAAAAGCTTGTTCAACCTTATGCTATATCATATAACATTATACCATTTCTGAATCGCGTGTAGCAGTTTACAAAAAAAAAAAACGAATAACACTTTCCTGACGATAAAACGATGTAAATTCAAAATATTAAATCGTTACATTTAGTTTTGGATGAGGTTCATGGAATATTAGCCGTGAGTGGGTTTGTTAAAAAGGATTATCAAAAGTCTCAGTATAAATGATGACTTGATTAGGCAAAGTTAACGAAAGTAAGCGGTAAGGATATTTTGCGAACAGAGTTTAAAATTGAGCACAGGTCCGGTCGTAAAAAGGTGAAAACTGAGTCTTGGTGTGAATTTGATTAAAATTTATTTTAAAAACATACAAGACTCATGGACTACACGAACTTGCTTTTTTGATTCAAGGCGTGGCGAGTCATTGAAGTCATTAAATTTGTCCGATTCTTGAAATCAAGGGTATAAGCAAGGATGGACACCTAAGGGCGCTTGCCCCCCGAATCAGAATACATTTCATACATTATTCACTTTGTCTGCTTTTGAAAACGTTTTAAAGTAAGATTTCTGTAGTAACATTATTTTTTGAATGAGTTTGCTCACCCCCGCCTCCCCCCCTAATCGAAATCTGGCATAAGCCCTTACTTAAAATAATTATTTTGTTAACGGATAACTGTGAAAAAATACCAATAATTATTTTGTTTGTTTATTATAAAAACTTTGTTTGTGAAGTTTCGATATGCAACATTATTTCAATATGTAAGAAGTACAAATTATTTTTCCGTTATGTGCATTTTTTGCCGAAAACTAAAAATACAGTTTTGTTACAATTGCTTAGAGCATCACAGTTGATTAATTTAATCAAAATCGTAAAAATCGTTTTTGAGACAATTTGAAAAGAAAATTGTTGTATGACAGCTACCCATCCAAAACGAGCTGCTAAAACACAACTGGAACTTCTCTTCTGGGGAATCAGATAGAAATTTCACTTGACGCAAAGACGCTCAGATCGACCGATAGACGACGAAAACTATTTTGTTACACTTCTTCATTATCAGAATGTTAGATTAGATTGAAACCTAGAAAATTATAGAAGATACGAACATAAAATTTTGTTTTAAAAATGAAAAATAATAATGAGCCTTTTGAAAAAAAAAACGAATTTTAAGTGTTCGGAAGAGCTAAGACTTAGTTTAAAGTTTAAGGAGACTGGGCGTTTCGTCCCATATGTTGTAACACTTTCTGAACTTTATCACTACAAAATGTCTCAATGAGTGCTATTATCTTTTGTATGGGACAAAAGTCTGTGTCTCGTGCCAGAAAAGTGTTATAGTGCAATAACCTTTGCACTGCGCCTATAAGATAACAATCATTGGGCTTAGAAACTTTCCTTCTGCACGAGATACAGACCTATGCCAATACAAAATAAAATGCACGACTGGGTCGCACGTACTTGCTCTTATGTTCAAGACACTGTGGACACTTAAGGAAATTGGAAATTATGAGAGAAAAATGTAGAGAAGCATGAAATTCGACATTTAAATTGGATAAAACAACTCTTTTGACAGTTTGATGTGGAAAAAAAGAATGCCATCTTAATTCTTGATTGAATATGATTGTATGGGAAAAAAAATTTAAAATCGTTGGAGCGGTTTTAAAAAAAAATAATTTTTTATATATAAAATTCTCAAATCATTTTTAAGAACAAATTTTGGTATGCAAATCTAAAGTATATATTTATGTGCATATAAAAACTAAATTTGAAAAAAAATTGTTAACCCGTTTTTGAGATATGGAATTTTCCAAAAAAAATGTTGAAACTTTTTTGAAAAATCCAAAAACTTTTTTTTTTTAAATTTTGATATGCATTATTATTCGAACTTATTTGAATTTTGTATATAAAAAAATTCATCTAAATCCGTTGAGCCAATAACGAGAAAACTTAAAATAAAAAAATACGTTCTATGACAGGTACTATTAATAGTTGCGAAGTGTAAAATTTTATAATTTTTGATAGTAGATCGTATTAATTTTAGTCTATGAAAAAAGTTTAATCAAAATCGTAGGAGTCGTTTTTAAACAAAAAAATATTTTCCTGTTTTTTAACTTTTGTATGGAAGGTACCGTTATTTTTTCATAAATATAATTTTTTTTCTAAAAATATTTTAGAAAGTACTAAAAAACTCTTAAATATCGAGTTTCAAAAAAATCGATCATGTCGTCTTCGAAATATTTGATTTTCAAAAAAAAAATTTGAAACATTTTTAAAAAATCCAAAAATTATTTTTTCAAAAATTTTGGTACACAAAACTATTTATATTTTTTGGAAGCTTCTGTATAAGAAAAATAATTGAAATCAAAAACTAAAAAAATGGTTCTTTGGGAGGTACCATTAATAACCATTTTTGAAAAATGGTTTTCCACCCAAAGAAAGCCTTAACTAAAATAAATTTATTAAATTTTTTTAAAGAAAAGTTGTCGAGCCGTTTTTGAGAAAAATACGATTATGTAAAATTGCTAAAAAAAATTGTATGGCAGGTACCGTTATTTTTCGTTCTAAAAAAAAAATTAAAAAAATGTGTCGGCAGAATCACCAAAAACCACTAAGTACCAAGTTTGAAGAAAATCGATTAAGCCGTTTAGGCTGTAGACGAACAGACAGACAGACAGACAGACAGACAGACAGACAGACATACAGAATTGTGCCACCCACTTTTTTGGTGTTCTCTATCATCGTTATATCATGTTTGATTGTAATCTCAATTTTTTTTTTGCACGAATCCAAAACTTGCCTTATAGTACCTATAATCGCAAGTAAAAATAGCACTCATGGGACTTCTCCAATGATAAAGGTCAGAGAGTGGTACAGCACTTGGGACGCAATTTGTGCCAGGGGAAGAGTTATAGGTCAGTGCAACAGTTAGGCTATAACAAAAATAGCACCAATAGATATTGGTCACCAACTACATGGACTGAACCAGTATATAGATTTAGTTCGATTGTCACACATCGACTGCATTGGTTCATCTATATCGAGTGAAAGGACAAAAATACTCCAGGCAAGAGACTTTTGAACTCTAGCCTCCAGGTTCGAGGCGTCCAAGGAAGACTTAACTTCCTTTTTAGTGAGCATGAGCAATTCTCGAGGTCTGAAAGTTACTTTGACATAGTCGGAAGCCCGTTAATCAATCAATAAATCACATTTATGTACTAAACGATTAACAAATATGAACTGCCAAAGTTCATGTAGTTGGTGAACACCCTGTTTTTAAGATCATTTAACGAGAACACTACCTACTGAGTTTCAATTTATTTGGGTTTTACCTTGAACGTATATAGGTAGGTACATATGATTCGTCTAAGTGTCAACCAAGGATACAAGTAGCATTGTTTTATTCAAATTCATCGACTTACATACACACATAAACACAACACATACATTTATATCAAATTTGTAACCTTGACAAATTATTCAGAAAACAAAGGAAAAAAAGAAATAGTACCTACTCTACTGGTAATTTTCGTTTTGTAGGTAATTCTACTTACGAAGATTTTTATTTCTACGTACCTTTACAACAGAGCTCAATAAATAAATAGATACAGGCTTATTTGTATGCAATGTGTTAAATAAGCCAAAGCGCATAAAAGTTGAGTTCAGACAAAAAAAAAAAAAATAATCACATGGAATGAAGCATCTATTTTCAAAATTTTTGTGGAAGGGAAATAAGGTTGTCGCTTTGAAAATCGTGCACAAAAAATATTATAAGACTTGACTTTTTTCTTATTTATGGAACATACCTCAAATTTTATTTAAGAAATACGATTCTTACACAATAACAAGGGAATTTATTGCTTGCCTCGATTTAACCTAGCACTTCAGACTTGTCTAAAACAGAAGGTTTATTGTATTAAATTGTATATGTAAAAAAGCATTTGAGCAATATTTCAATTGTTTTGTGTATTTAATAAAAAAAAATAAACAAATTGAATACAAACTAATGAAATTTTTGAATTAAATCTTACAAGAAATAACACATACCTCCTCGTCCTCAGGTATTCTATGAAAAGCTATGTATGTGTAAATTAACTACCAACTTTCCCTCAAAGATGAATGTTTTTAATAATTTGCGATCTTTTGCCAGTTGAAAGTTATAGCACTAAAGATGCAAAATTATGAATTAATTTAATTTTCAAAAATCTATTAAAATTAATTAATAAGGGTGAAATTATTATTTTTGGGATTCATTGCGTTGGGCGCCATTTCGAATATTAAGCAATTTTTTTTTTGTTTATTAAATAGCTCAAAATTTTTTAACTTAAGACGAAAAATTCAATGAATACAAGTTATTGTAAATTCTAAATAAATAAATAAATTTAGAAGCGCGACAGCTAGTGGAATACTAGAGCCTAGTGACATTCCTGTGTGAGTGTTTTTGGCAGGAATGGAAAGGACTTACAATTTTTTTTTGCCGAGTCCGAACGGATAGATGAGTAGGATTAATTCATGACAACAGATCCTCTTGGAGAATTTGTCAGCTCCTCACAAAAGGCAGTAACTAGGAAAAAAACAGTTTTTGTTTTTAGGTGGTAGCGGCTGGTAGTCAAATTCAGACCTTCCGCTTAATTTTGTTTTCTGCAACTTGAATCCTGACAAATTTTTGCGTGCGATTGACCCACCCCTTCTCCTCACATTAAATTCTTAGCTCTAAACTCTCTTTAATTTAAGGCTTGACAATGAAGTTTTTACCGTCCACTTTTTGTATACGGCCATTCCAAAGTAACGGAGAAGACAATCGGACGCTTGTAGTGAGGTTTTTCTTGTTAAGGAATTAGTATTTTTTTTTTATGAAACTCAGTGGTATTAAATAATTTATCACAAAGTACACGACACATATGTAAGTTTCACCAAAAAATTATGAAATTCAGTAAGTTTATACAATAAAATAGATGGTAACGGAGAAGACACGTATGATTTAGAGATTTCCGACCTTTGCCTTGAAGTTTTTAATTCTGCGCGGTCCATTAAGACATGAAGTTGATATTTTTTGCACACTTACATTAAACCAATATTTATCAAAACTCATCCTTGGTTTCCGTCCAAGTTTCATTTTACTATCAGAAAAAAATATGAAACATGGTAACGGAGAAGACAGCTAATGGTAACGGAGAAGACACGTACGATTAAAGATTTCTTTTTTGCTCAATTGTGTTGTAATTTGTATTTTTATTATTATTCTCATCAATGATAAAAGTAATCCAGGTAATTGAAAAAAATATGTATAAAATTTCATTGCAATTGGTTAACGTTTACACCTGATGCTGGCGAGCACCTGAAAGTTGTCATACAACATACATGGGGTTTTCACAGTTTTTACTCAATATATCAGCAAAATTGTAAAAGTTGATGGAAAATCTTTAAACTTGGCACGTTAGTTAAGTACTGTAAGGAGTATCAAAAACAAAATGTTTTCAATAATTTTGTATAATATTTACCCCATTAAAAAATGAAATTAAATATCATTGCTTTTGTGCATTTGTTGCTATTTTTAATGGATTAACTGTTATTAAGAAAAAATAAGAAAATGTATTTGTATACTCTTTATAGCACTAAGTATATGTGCCAAGTTTAAAAATTTTCATTCAACATTTAAACTTTTACCGGCATCTTGAGTAAAAGACTATGAAAACACCATGTATTTTGAATGAAAAATTTCAAGTGCTCGCTAGCACGTCAACCGATTTCAATGAATTTTAACACATATTTTTTTTACTTACCTTGATCCATTTTAAGCATGAATATCAAAGAAATTCAGACCTTTAAAAAAAAGTGCCTATGAATCGTTGAAATTTGGGTGAGAAAAGTGCAATTTTGTCTTCTCCGTTACCATGTTTAAGACAGTTTAACATGATATAAAAATCTAAAAAAAATCCACGATAATCCTGTTTCAAGTCTTGCTTTGTATGCGAAATAATTTTACAATCATTAATATAGTTCACCATTTATGCCAACTTTTGTCATTTTTCGGTAACGGAGAAGACATAAAATGTTCAATCATTTAGAAACGTATCACTATTTTTACAGCACTCCTATCATGAAAATTGTTCCGAATTTAGGTAGTGTATTGAAAATACTTATAAAAACCTCACTTCACATCGTCATTTGCATCACAATTTATAGAGAACTGAAGGCGGCAAAAATGCCGAAAAATGCGCATACGGAAGATAAAGTATGAGCTTTTTTGATCACTTGCCTATTTTACAACAACACTTAAAATTTTGTATCTACAGTTTTTTCGTTAACTCTTATATATACTCTAAATATTGGCATATTTAAATATATTTTTTTCCTTAATTTGAAATTGAGTTGCTTGGTTTCGAATTTTTTGGAATGGCCGTATATTTAATTTATTTTCCAATTTGACTTCCATTCGTGGAAAGCTGACATTTTTGTATCAAGGTCTTTTAAACATTAGTGTAGTTTTAAGCAGCTAAAAGTTGGCGTATTTTAAGTCTTCAGTGAAAAATGAGCGAGCTATTTTATCAAAAACAAATAAACCTAATATTAGAAATGGCGCCCAACGCAAATAGGTTCATTTGAATTCCTTAAAGTATAATTTAAACTAGTACTCACTTCACTTTAAAATAAACGTCAATTAGACACTAGTGTTTGTACTAGCTCTATATGATAAGTATTGGATTTGTGTAGATCTCGAGGATTTAGTTAAACATAACATTGCAACGGCGATGAAGAATAACAAAACATGGAAAAGTGCGTCTTAACGTACCGATCGTCAACCTCAGTCTGTGCGTCCATGCGTCTATATGGTACATCGAGCTAACCTAAACGGGTGGACTGATTTAGGATAAATTTGGTAGTTCCCTCTACAGAACAAATTCGAATTTTAGTTTTAGCTCATCATCAAGAACGGATAGATCTTATATACAAATTTGTATTTGTTATAATTTTCTCAAGAAGGCCTCAAACGATTTTGATTAAACTTTGAAACTGATATATTCAATGCAATTGCAATAAAACTGTGTTTCAAGTTTTTGAGAAATTTATCATATTTTGGTTATATCGGTAAATCTCTTTTATGCCTCGACCGATTTCGCTTTAATTTTGCACAAAGGATTTTTGCATTAGTGCCTACGTTTGAAGAATTTTGCATTCTTAAATTTTACAAACAATTCAATCTTTTCATTACAATTGTCTTTGTTTAATATTTTGTACTCCGGATATAACTGTCATATTAAACTTATATACTTTATTTATTTATTTATTATCAAGTAAATTAATTACAATTGACAATAATTTGTATAAAGCCTAGCTACCAGAGACTATCAGCTAGTAAACTTATATACTAAATATATTACATAAATAACAGTGAAAGTCTTGGACCAAAAAAGCATGTTTGTATGATTCATTCGAGGATTTAATGATTTTAGGTCTGCATTTAGTGGTGTGAAAATATATAGACACTTTTTCATTTATAAATAATTCTTTTAATCTGCCTCATTTTTTGTTTGTTTTTATAGAAAACATTTAAATCAATACACACGACCTCGACCTATCCCATTTATATACACTATAACGATGATGGTTGAATTTTTTATTAGCCTTCTTTTCGCGCCTCTAAAAGCTACTAAAAAGATTTAGATAAATCAAAATATAGATGCCTATTTTGCTGACTAAACAAACTCAAATTCATTTATTTTACCATCTCAATCATTCATTGTTTAAATAGAAGGACTCGGGATAAGATGATTAGACTTTTAGATAAATATTTTACTACAAGGAAGCTTTATATGTAGTGCTGTGTAGGAAAATATTTATTTTTCGTAAAAAAAAAATACAAAACTGAATGAACTGAAATGAATTGGATTTATACCAATTATACAGAAAGGCTGGGTACCAAGACGGTAAGAGTGTAATTTTTCTTTTTAGTGGAATATTTGCATAGGGTGACCTCGAGTTAAATTTGCTTTTAACATTTTGAAAAAAAAAAAAAATATATTGCTAGTCTTACACAGACGTTTAACTTTAGACCAGTTTATACCATTCAACCAAAAAAATAAAAATTTGCAACTTTTTCATTTATTGTTGTTGGTAAGCCATAAAGTTGTAAATCATTCGTGTATACAAAGCATTTTTTGGATACTTGTGGTAAAGATGTAAAGTTTTTTCGTACGAACGAAAGCTGAACGTCGCTCGTGTTTCTTGTAGGAGCGGCAGTGGACGGAGAATGGGCACCCCGCCTATACACTAGCTACTGTCGCTTCTGCGGTTGAACACGAGCGTCAGTGAGTTGATGGGGCTCTCCCTAAGATTAATAAAATCCTCTTGAGGATAGGGACAGCCCCTTCGACTCATTCAGATGTCCTGACCAAACGAACGGCTACATAAACCAACCACTGACCTATCACTCCCATCTGCCAGACGTTGCATGGAGCCACTGCTCCTACGGGCCTGATGGAGGGATGATTTATAAAATGAGGGTAAAGGAAGGATCACACCTTTAAAAGGCGTTTTCCTCTCCTCTGCCAATTGGTTATGTGACAACAGACATTCCTTCAACGACTAGAAATACCCACCAACTTTTCAGGCTATAGCCTGCTAAAACTCATCGACACTCTTAACGGGCTTGAATGGAAATGGGATCTATCATAGGTTTCATTTCATGGGTTTCACAATCCCTAGGGTACCCAATTGATCTAAGTGTTGTGATGCTTTTTTATCGAGGCTGAGGTAAGCTCGTCGTAGTCCAAGGTATTCCCGAAGAAAGCAAGTAAAACTCGGGTTAAGAAGGTAAAAGAACTCGAGATAGTCACCGGTTTTAATATTTCTACCTTATATTTATAACTATATTTAATAAGAGGGGCTTACAAACTTACAATATTCTTTAATCTTATTATAAATAACACGGTATTTCATATACAACTAAGCTTGGTTCGGTAGAGCTACAGGAGTAGACTCGGCCCACAATTCACTTAGAAGAAGTGGACCAGGGACAAATACGGTAGGAATCTGATCCCTGCCCAAGGCTAACCCAAGGGAACAATTGCTCTGGTGCCCAATCTCTCGCTCAGAAGGAGCAAGCAGGGAGTTTACGGTAGGAATCTGATTCCTGCCGAAGGCTAATCCAAGGGAACAATTACTCTGGTGCCCAAATCTCTCACTCAGAAGGGGCGAGCAGGGAGTTTACGGTAGGAATCTGATTCCTGCCCAAGGCTAACCCAAGCAAACAATTACTTCGTTGCCCAATCTCTCACTCAGAAGGAGCAAGCAGGGAGTTTACGGTAGGAATCTGATTCCTGCCCAAGGCTAACCCAAGGGAAAAATCACATTGGTTTTTAACGGCGGTAGCCAAAAAGATTATCTTTAAATGGTTCGCCAATGCACCATGAAAAGTGACCTGAGCTTATCAAGCGTTGCTACAAACCGAGATTAGCTGGAACCTCTATGTCTCTTATAATTCGGATTTGATCGAAAATCGGAATTAACACGAGTCAATAAGCTTCGACTTTTTCGGAATTTTCAACCTCCTCATAACGATTTTCCAGTCACAAGACAATGTGAATTAATATGAGGTGAAAAAAAAGTCACATGGCGTTGACTGCACATAGTGCGGTGTGCTGTTGTTGTTGCTTGCAATCGTATATGCAATACAATATGGTGTACTATGGTTGTTGGTTATTCGGTGACGGTGGTGGCAGGTGTGTGTCGATATGTTATTTAGTGGTTCGGCTTTGCAGGGTGATGGTGTGGGTTAATGCCTGGTCTATGATGATTCAATGGAGATGTAGGATGCTGGTAGCTGATGTGGATGGTGTATTTTATTATAATAATACGTGATGGGTCGGTATTTAATTGCAGGTCGGTCGGTGCGGAGGAATGGAAAGTGTAACACTTCGTTACAGTGTGACGGCAACAAGACCAACTGTCAGCCAATTAACCTAACAAAACTTATGGTTTATTAGTCGAAAAATCAGTAAGTACCAAAATTTGTACACAGTTGATTTTGGTAAGAACAAGGTGATGACAACTGCTCAGTCAAATTTAAATTCAAACTAAGACCCCTAACCACTGGTTGGGGGAAGAAATTGATAGACAATCTCTCCTACCCAAATAGGTATATCTTTCAAAGGGAACCCCTTACCACTGGTGGGGTGTCATAATTTATCCTCATCAAAGGTGAAAATAAATTAATTTGGAATTATTAAAGAATCAAATATAACGGTACCTGCCATACTTTTTTTTAGTAATTTCACAAAATCTTATTTTTGTCAAAAAGGGGTCCAAAACTTAAAAAAAAAAATTCAATCAAGTTTTTTTTAAGTAAAGGCTACCTTTGTTTAGGAATCCATTTTTCAAAAACCCTATCGCTCAGAACCATTTTTTTAGTTTCAATTTTCTTCAAACCGGTATTTTTGATTTCAGTATTTTTTTCATACAGAAGCTTATAAATAAAATAAATATTTTTATTTAACCAAATGTTCAAAAAATTGTTTTTTGGATTTAAAAAAAGTGTTAATTTTCTTTAATCAAATATTATGGAAATTACATGGACAATTTTTTGAAACTCGATTTTTAAGAGTTTTTTACTTTACATATATTTTTATAAAACCCTCAGCAAGTACATGCGACCAGCCGTGTATTTAATTTCTTAATAAACACCTGAAAAGTTTTCATAGTAACTCAAGTTCAAGTTCCTGTGACATTATCTAAAACGCATTTTAGAAAGGACATAGTTGATGAAGGTCAACACCCGCCAACAAAAAAAAAAACTGTAAATTATCTTCAAGGTCACCCAACTAACAATTCCCATGAGAACTCCCCTTATACACACACATATGTTCTCTATACCAACTCTGGGCTATGGACTTATATGTCTTTCTATTGATCAATCAAAGTAGCCAAGCCTATAATCAGGCTTCTTTGGGGATGCTTTCGTATTATATTAATTTTCCTTCAAATATAGACTTTTGCCCATATAGACCTCCTTATGGAAAAAAGTCAGAACGAATAAGTTCACTTTAATGACAATTATGTACACATAGTTGTATGTATATGATTATATATATATTGAATATTGATTTGCTGAATCTCTTTTTTTATTACTATAGAAAAGCCTATAATTACTAGTTATTTGTATAATTTCTCAGTCTTGACCAGTGTCTATAAATTTATTTAAAGATTGGCATCAATTTAATTACAAGATATTTGTTGGCTGAACTTAGTTTTTTTTTTAACTAACAAGGACACTCGCCCCTAATCAAGGAGCTTTTCTAATCCTTACAATTATGATACTAAAACGCATTGCTTTAATTACTGAACGGAATAATTTATAAATGAAACAAGGTACTTTTAACCATAATGGTTTGTGGTTAATGTATTCGGGGACAAAGGATGGAATTTTCCTTCTATCGGTTTTGACCAATCTTCCCCACAATAAAAAATAACCAACAATGCACTCCCTTGTCGTGGTATACCTTAACCTACACATGAATTTTTCAAGGCAAACCTTTTACCGAAAAAAAAAAATTAAAACAAATAATTTTACTCACGTTTTCGAGTACAATATGTGTGGGAAAAGTTTATTTTTATCACTTTATTATATGTTTTGTGAAACAAAAACTATATATGTAGGTACTTACATACCTGTTTGTGCTTATATTGGTTTGAGGAGGAAAGCAATTTGAGGTTACACGGAAGATATATATAAAAGTAGAAAGACATAAAGGAAAATTAAGTTTACCTATACTGTTACTGATTGTTAATACGTGGCCATAATGAGGGTGCTTTAGATAGTATTACTTTTATGACTCACAAGTTAAGAAGTTATTGAAAGAAATTTGTGGACTTTAACGTTTCCAATGGTTGAACTGAAGGACCACATCTATATCTGATTGAACGGAATATCTTTTTTTTTTTTTTGTTCTTCTATATTAAGTTAGATTGGCAGAACCTTTTTCCAATAAATAACGTCTATCACAGTTGATAAATGGACTGTAAAAGAAAGTGTTATCAAACATCAATTTTGAACTTTTTTGTGTTTATTTGGGCAATGTTGGAACAACCTTGGTATAAAGGGATAGTTTCTGTAAACAATATTTGATTAGATCGAAAGGCGTGTTTCAAATAAATGTAACCTAAGAATGTCTAGATACTTAGAGGTAATTAAATGAGAAAGGGTTTTAAGCATTGTTTTTATGGGAATTCGAAATTGTGTCTGAATTTCCAGAGGTTTGAACGATTATAAAATGTTCGAAGTTCACTAAACTGAAATAAAATGAAAATTTTCTACTTTATTTTCACCGCATTATTTAAGATAGTGAATTTTCATTATTTCGACACGTTATTGTGCGAGTGTTTATTGATCAATAGCTAATAACCACTGTTTAATATTGACAATTTAAAAATGGCTCGAAAATTGACAGATTGACAGAAAATATAATAATTTAACTACATCCTCTACAATCCCGAGCAGCTTTTTGGCATTCGCGATGGCTTGGTCTTTAAACCGGATGTTCAGTCTTCTTCGTTCTCTCAAATCTGGGGCTGGGATTCAAAGACTCTCATGGCTTGAACATTATTGCCCATTCTCGCTCAATGTGGCCGAGTTAATGTAGTCGAGGTATTTTGATTTTCTGGACCACATCTTGATACAGCTTATAGAGTTCGCGATTGCATCTTTTCCTTCATTCGCCTGCCTCGCACACAGGACCAAATATCCACCGAAGAATTTTTCTTTCGAATGAGCCCAGTATACGCTCTCCCTTATTGCTTATCGCCCAACACTCGACTCCATAGAGCGGGACTAGCAGTATAAAGATTTTATAGAGCATGCGCCAAGCCAAAGTAGCACAGGTTTGCTAGGGTAATTCTTCGTCGGATCTCATCTACTTCGTGGTAGAAAAGGTTAAGTTAGGTTGATGGGCTGACGGTGGATCTTGTTCCCGTCACACTAAGATCAATGTTGACCCATTGTGGTACCCTGAAGGATTGGACCATCCCTTTAAAAATATAACCTATGAAATCCTATGGAGCATCAAGCCATTTGGAGGAGTTGATGAAGTTCATTATATTCGACCTATTGACTTCGAGATTTCTGCTAGATCGTTGAAGAAGTAGCTTGTAGAGTGCCGGACAGTGAATTAGGTATAGTGAAGGGTGTCCTCCTCTACTTCTTTGTCTCCAAAGCCTCTGCAAAGATCTTTCGTACTTAGTCTCATCTTTTTATAATACCCTAAGAGATTATGTCCTGTGATAATCCCTACTAAAAGATCTATGGATCTCTTTTTCAGGTTTATATGATAGTGTCCGTTTTTTCTTATTGTAGCTATGCCACAGATTCTTTGTAGTGGTACAAGTTACGAGTGATTTCCATCTGACATTGGTAAGTTTCACTATCTTCTTATCAATTGTCTGTTTAATGGCACAGGGTGGAGTTTTAACACTGGATTCTGTTAAGCTTAGATCTAACGATGAACCAGTCCTTATCAGTTCATCTGCTTTTTCATTTCCTTAGAATTCCATAGTGTCCAGGGATCCAGCAAAGGCTGATATTGTGCTGCGTTGCGTGGCAAGAACCTTCAGCTTTTCGCGTCAGCATGAAACCAGCTAGGATTGTATTTCTGTTGCAGAGATATCTTTGATCGCTGCCTGGCTGTCAATGTGAAAGGTGGTATCAGGCCTTTGTATCGCCATCATGAGATCTGTTCGGCAGCCTTAATCCCTGCAGAGCCTCCGCTTGAAAGACACTGCTGTAATCAGGGAGTCTATAAGAGTTGGCTAAATTGAGGGACTCTGAAAAGAAGCCCACACCTACTCCCGGATCCATCTTCGATTCGTTGGTGTAAATTCCTACCATCGATCGGCTTATCTGATTGTTGTAAACCAGCACCCCATTCTTCTTATGGGGGATGGAGATAGAAACCGGGTTTTTAAAACTTGTACGGGGGTTCTGAAGTCTGTGCATACATACCACTCCGTAAATTTGTTGAAAATTTGCGCTAGACCAACGAAGTTCCATACCATATATTAGGATCAGTCTTTTAATGGCGGTGTACGTCCCCATTATGATTTTAGGGTTTGGACCCCAGGTCTTATCAAAGATCCTGTTGCAGGAGTAAAAAGCCCATCATGGCCTTTTTTACGCCTAGATGATTGGCATGATCAAGTCAGGTTCCTTCTATTGACGGAGCATAGTTAATCTGTTCGATTCCCCGCCGAGCCACCTTAAAAACAGAAATGTTTTATCCGAGGTACTGCCTCTTGCGAGGAACTGACAAATCCTCCAAGAGTATAGTTGTCATGAATAAGTGCTTCTCATTTAGCCGTTCGGAATCGGCAAAAAACTGTAGGTCCCCTCCATTCCTGCCAACAACACGCACACAGGAATGGTTAAGAGTTCTAAGTCACTAGGCCCTGGTTCTCCACGAGTTGTTGCGCTACCCAATTTATTTATTTATTTACAGTTTATCTGGCTATGGAAACACATTTTCCGGTAGCTAGCAGCGCCAGGTCATTTGCGTAGGCAACTACTTTGACACCACTATTGTTCAGTTCAATCAGGATTTCGTCCATAGCTTGTATCCACAATAGTGGTGAGAGAACTCCTCCTCGCGGAGTCTTCCTAGATGTGGATACTTTCATCCGTGCGTCTTCTAGTTCTGAGTTAGTCCGTCTTTGTTTTTACATGCAGATAGTCCAGTTTACGAGGGAATTATCCACTTCAAGGTCTACAAGTGCTCTTTTTACCGCATAATTTAGTACATTGTTGAAGACACCTTACCTTCAATGTCCACTAGAAAAGCTGATAGAGTGAACTCTTTGTTCTTGAGTGTTTACTAAGCTGTTTCGGCACTTTTTCCTCTCGTGTAAACATGTTGAGCAGGTTTTAGACTGTATACATATATCTATTAGCCGTTGGAAGGTTTTTAAAACAAACGATGTAAGACTAATGGGTCTATAGTCTTTAGCTTCCGTGTGGCTTGGTTTCCCAGCTTTCAGCATGAAGACTACTTGAACTTTACGCCATACCACAGAAATACAGGCCCATTTAAGGGTGACATGTTTAGTGTTCTTCTGTGGCATCATGGGGAAGATGCGGTGTGTTCCTGGAGATTTGAAGGGTGAAACGAGTTTATCGCCATTCAATGTCACGCAACACAACTGGATCAGTTTTCCCGGTATCCCAAGTTCAGCTATCGCCATATTGAACTTCTGAGGATGAATGCTTCATAGGCACCTTTTAAGTCGATAGATAAAATAGATGGTGAGTCCTTGGCTTGCTTGAAGTTCGTGGGTCTGAATATTCTTCCGATCTGCCTGGCCGGAAGCCACCGTTCGATAGGATCTTGTATGCGACTTTTATCAGGGATATGCCTCGATAGTTCTTGCAGGACATAGTATCGCCTTTTTTGTAGATAGGGAATATGGAGCTGATAGACCAGTCATCGAAGCTTGGTTGATTAGTTGATGCATGCACCTTTTCAACACATCCCCTCCGTGCTTGAAGAGCTCCGCTGGTAAACCATCTGATCCGGCGGCCTCTTCCTCTTCTATAGTGGGTGGTGGTACTGGGTCTTCATTGACCGTAGTTGGGCTTGCTTCTCGTCCTATTTCTCGCTCTACCTGATGACTACTCAGCAGCTGTTGCAAATGATGCTTGAATGCATCTACTAATACCTGTCCTTCGGTGACTAGGTTACCATTGCTATTTCCAGTTTTAAAGCCAGCATCCAGTTAAATGACTTGTTTAGGACAATGAATGCCCTTTCGATTGGCAATTCGGAACACTGATTCAAAACGTGTGAATGCTTCTGGTTTAGATTCAAAAATCAATTCTAAAGGCTTTTTTTCTTCTTTTCAGAACTAGAACAGTCATTCGGCTCCCAATAATCGAAAAGGCCATTAATTCCCAAAAGACAGCTTAGACCGAAAAATCCAAGATGGCTGCGATTTTTCAATGTTTGGGAAATTTCAGATATAAAAAAGGGAATCTTTTTGAACAATATACAACAAAAATAAAATTAAGTTTGAAGAACATTTTGCTAGGGTCAAGGGTAATTTTTATCTAATTTCCAGGGAAATTTTTTGATTTTTTTGTTTATATTGAATTATATTAAATTATTATCAAAACTATTTTCTATGCATTAACTATTTAATTATTTTAAAGTTTCAGCTAACTATCTACGAAAATCTTATATTAAATTTTAGTTTTTTAAGTCTGTTCGGAGGCAGAAGATCTTAATCAAAATCCCTCCCTAGTCTCTATTACAATGCCGAACCTCAAATATTTTTGTTTTTATACATCCGTGCTCCACCTTAATGTACATTGTACATACCTTTAAAAGAACAATCTTTTAAAAATTTAATACTAAACAAAGCCGGAAGTATTTTCATTAATTAAATTATACTTGGAAAGATTTACCTAAAAATAAAACTTGTACAAAGGAATCCTTTAAGAATTTTGTATATTTAATATCAATTAAAAGTCTCCAAATAGATATTTAAAAACACTCTACGCAAAGCGGTATTTAATTTGTTTTGAAACTTAAAAAAAGAATCGCGGAGTTTAACTATCATTTCTTCATATTTCCGCACAACTTAAATTTTATTGTGTAAATTACATGTTTTTTTTTTGTTGTATTTAAACTTTCTGACTCAGTTAAGTGTTGTCATTATTCATGCTTACGGCACATAAAACCTCCTTCTATCTCTCGTCATCGTCAACGTTGGAGCTTCTCATAAACGACAACTATTATGACAAACAAAAAAGTGGTATCCAACTATATAGCACTCTCGTGGGAAAGTTTTTTTTGCTTTTTTTTTTAAAAAACTTCAAGCAAAACTTTAGAACTGGAAATAATTGATTTCAAGTGCCATATCCAATCCCAGACTGATGGTATAAAAGAACAAAAAGAAGACCCTTTTGCGAAGATGAGAAAAGCCAGGGGAACAGCTGAGTCTTTTTGCAAGGAGTTGTCATTTTTGTTCTCTGCTAAACCTAATGCATTATTAAGAACATTCATTGCACTGTGCATTTTTAAGCTTTCCTTTGGTTGAGTTTAAAATTCAATTAAAAATGCATAAATTAATCACAAGTCAAATGAATCAGTCATGTACGGCTATGGTACGGGTATGTACCAAACCAACCTACGTCAGAATTGAAAATCCGTTCAGTTCACAATGCGTCAAAAATTACATTGGTAAAAAAGTCATGAATCCTCACTCTCATATTGTTGGATTTTTTGTTTATTATTTTGTTGTATTTTTCTTGGAGAATATTGTTAAGCTTAAATATCCATGTCGAATGTCCTGATGAAATTCACTGAAAGGACATTCCATCTATATAATGTAGGTAAGGATGTGTATGGCAGGATATAACTGTGTGGTATTGTGATAAATAAGCTGTACTCCGAACGCGTTCATCCGAAGCCAATTAAATTGTGTCATTCCGGAAATGGATCTGTTACTTTATGTGTCCATTTTGTTTTTGTTTTTTGTTTTCTTTTATATTATTATTATTTGCTGTGGGATTGAATTAATGCCTGCATTTTATCAAGCACCAATGAGTCCGTTGTTTTAAGAGACAATAAAAACAAGTTCAATTACACTTTCGTGGGAAAAAATGTTATAATTGGAAAATCAATTGAGATTTTATCACCTACACTCTGTGTCAATCGAATTAGGTCCTGTTTTTATCAAATCTCATAACATCACTTTGTTTCTTTATGTAAATGGTATGGAGCGGGTCCATGTTGGATAAAACATGGAATAAAACAAACAGTATTTGAGGTATTGAGGAAATTCTTTTTTATTTAAAAGGCACATGCATGCTTTCATGTATAGCTGCGAAAAACTTTGGCGAGACTATGGCGAGATCAAAGCGAGATGACGGCAAAGCATTCTAAACCAACCTACGTCAGAATTGAAAATCCGTTCAGTTCACAATGCGTCAAAAATTACATTGGTAAAAAAGTCATGAATCCTCACTCTCATATTGTTGGATTTTTTGTTTATTATTTTGTTGTATTTTTCTTGGAGAATATTGTTAAGCTTAAATATCCATGTCGAATGTCCTGATGAAATTCACTGAAAGGACATTCCATCTACGTTTTTACCTTTGAACAACATTTTTAGCTTATTTTAACAGTTTTGAAAAATTTTATATTGAAAAAAAAAGAACTTTGCAGAGACTAAAGCTAACATAACAAGCATAATGCCAAAAACCACGTGTAGATATCACGGCGAGACCATAGCGAGAAAACTATGACAAAGATCCCCGCGAGACCACAGCAAGACGAACACAATGATCACGACACTGAAAACCACGTTTGGATGACCATGGCGAGACTTTAGTTAGATAACGTAGACACAGCGAGTCAACGCCATCAGCCATTGCCGCCGTAAATAGTCATTTTTTAAATCGTTACAACTCTGGTATGGCATATGACATCGTTACAAATGTCCGTCTCGGTTGTGGACGGTGGCACGGATCCAAGAGGGCAAGTTTCTAATGACTTTGCGATATCGTCGCCCTAGTATTGAAGTGCCGTACCTTTTGTTTTTTCTTAATTTCTCAAAAACTAAGAAAGGTTTTTACATTTGGTTTTCGGTAATGGACTAAAAAATAATGAGGGCATTGAATATTGTACTCAAAAAATACCCTTAATTACGTAAAATTTTGAAAAATATCGACTTAAGAAAAAAAATCATAATTTTTTTTTTTAATTTTGACTTTGAAATTTAATTTCTCAAAAGCTATTCGCTTAAACAACTTGATTTAAAAACCAAATACAAGAGTGGAGTATTAGCTTTAAAAAAAATTATAGCATATTATTAAATGTGTTTCCGTTGATTTTTAATATTTTTTTTTGCATTTGAAGTCAATGTTTCAGAAACATCCCCTCCCTGCCTCAGGGAGGGAAGATACAACTTTCCCCCCATACAATTTTTTTTTTAGAATAACCCAAAGAATCACCCCCTGAAATACTTCCACTCAGGTCCGGGACACCCTGTATATCATACTAAAAATCAAAAAATGCCAGCGGTTAGTTTTTTGGAAATAGACTTTCAAACATTTAAACACGATTTCCCAAAAATGTAAAAATGGCGTTTACGGCACTTCAATACTAGGGCGACGATATAGGTACCATATCCGACTTAGTTTGAGCGGTGGTATTTTCCGACGAAAACTATCAATATAGCAAATTGAAAATATCACATCTTAATCAAGTGACATGGAGTGTATATTCATATATGTAGCTGATTATTCCACTTGGTTATGTTATTAATTAATCAAAAAGTTTATTAATTCAAAATATGTATTATTTTACCGTATCCGAATCAGTGCGTTGATTGAATTAATTTAAAGTGAACAAATCGACAAAAAGCTTTTAAAATAAAAAAAAAATAACATTTTCACTTTGAAATCTGTTCAAGAGATTTAAAAATAAATTTTATTATCTACCCCTCATAAAATTTTCCACAAATATAGGAAAACAACAAATTTGTATCTTAATTAATACAAAATAAAAGTAGTCTGCAGCAAATAGTAGTCAGCATAACAAGCACCATAACATTGCAGTGAATTGAAAAGGTCAACGGAAGTTGTAAAAAGAACATACATACATAGCTGCTGTCGATCAATTTAATTCTCAAAATTGAAAACATTTTCAAAAGTCAACCAATCCTTAAAGACTTTCAATTCGAATAAAAACCTTGGGTATGTACAGTACATATGTAAAATTATATTATTCAATGCAGTCTCGGATGTGTATCACAAAACTGTCAGGAAAAAATACTTTGTTGTATGCTCACAGCCTAAGGGAACACGAGTATTTTCCCAGTTTTTGCAATTTAAAATGTCTAAAGGAAATTCATATCCTGTTTCTTTTGTCTTATTTCATTTTTTTTAAACCACATGAATATTTTTATCCACGCACGCCTTTTTACGGAAACTGATACCTGTTGTCGTGGGATGAAAATATAACAGGTCTTTAACAGTTTGGTTATAAATAGGGAAGTAGGTACATAATGTTACCTTTTCTATAAATACACAAACAAATCGTAGGGAGGAGTTAACCAAAATCTTCATTGAGTGATTTGTTTTAATAAGTAAGGCTTTTAACATTTTATAATGTTATTGTGTTTCATAATCTCAAAATTGTTAAAAATTAAAAAATGGGGTTTTTATGAGTAGGTAAATCTTAACTTAAAAAAAATATAATTCTCATTTTCCTTTCGGAGAAGAAAGAAAAGGAATATTATACAAAAATGGGATTGGAATATGAGCATGTTTAGGCGACAGTATCAAACTGATAGTAAACTTTACAAACGTTTGTAAAATCAAGTGATGAATAGGTGGAATGAGTTTATGTGATGGAGACTTTGGGCGTGACTAAAGAACAACGTTGTTCAAGATTTACTTTAATCAGAAGTTGGGCTAAGTAGCTTTAATAAGAAAATATAGCATTCCAAATAAAATCAAAGTTTACTGAGATAATATATAAAATTTTCCATACAAAAATAGAAGAATTTTTTTTCAAAAACTGAGTCCGCACTACTCAGTTCGTTATTTTCGTTTTCTCAAAAAAAGGGCTGGCCACGATACCAAACCAAACGATACTTTCGTAAGTATCGTCTGGGTATGGCCAAATTTGAAAAATTCCAGTATCCTCTCAGTATGGGTCTCGGTCTCGTAACTCAGCCCCGTATTACAAAGTATTGTCTGGATCTCGGTATCGTTATTTATTAGTTATCAGATCCTTACTCAACAAAAAAAAAATGTTTACCTTAAGCTGTATAAAAAGTTTGATAAATATTAGTTAAGCAATTAATGAACAATTCTAAATTATCGGTGTAATTGGTTATGAAAAGAATTAGTTTGGTTAAATTTTTACAAAAGACGTTGGAGCCTTTTTCCGAGAAACCAAGATTAAAGAAAAAATAGAATCGGCAGTGGGAGGATTTTACTAAGGTCACTTCCTTAAGCTTAAAAGACAAAGTCATCAAAATCATTGGCATCAGAGAAATGAAGTATAAGAAAAATGGGCGTGGTGGTGGGTGGTTTAAGCCAAAATTATTATGTTTAAACCAGAGGTGCCCAACCTTTTTTTTTTCTCGTAGACCACTTTCAAAATTAAACTGATTTCGGTAGACTCCCTGCTGCAACATTTTAATAATACTCCCAAAACTCGTCAAAAGATGTGAAGGTTAGGTCTAACGATAGAATTTTGCGTCGCAGCTGAGCTCCAACCCTAAACTCGGAGTGGTTCAACTTATAAAATAATACGATTACAGACTTCATAGAACTAAAATTATACATTTCGTAACTTCAACAATGCAAATCAAAAATAAAAAAGTCATCATTTTAATGGATAGTACTTGATGGATTGACAGCAAATTATCAATATTTGGCTTCAGTTTTGTGAAAAAAAACAGCGAATCTCCCCGTTCTGTGATGTTCATTTTGCTCCTTTTTTTGTTAATACGTTTGTTACGACACTAAAACTTTTTTCGATAAGGTATGAAAGCTTTCTCGAAATTTCCCACAGTCCAGGATATTTTTCGTGTATTTCTGTCTGCAGCCACTGACATCGATTCACTCACACTTCTCTTTTCAAAATTCCAGAATCAAGTGTATTTGTTTTGGTGAGGAATCGAAAAAGGTCATGCAAGATTGCAAGTACAGCATACAAGTCGTATTTCATCCCTGTGTGGGTGGGCGGTACTTTCCATGTCTCGACACTAACGAGAACGACACTTAATATCGAATATACAAGTTCTTACAAGAAACAGTCGTTGATCTTCTTTAAATAAACTACTCAAAAAAATTAAGGGAGGTTTTAAAATAGGGAATGCTAAATAATCAGGCCAGCGTAACTGAACATTTTTTTAAGCCCGTGTACCAAAAAAAATAAAAAATTAAAAATATTATTTGTATGCACAACGTTATTTTTATGAGAAGCTCCTAAAAAAATTCAGCCAATAAATCGAAAAATTAGAATTTTAATTTTTAAAGCTTTTAAATGCTTTTTTTTAAAGTAGCAATACAACAATCACCGAAATACAGCCTGTCAAAATCACCAACAAATTTGGAATATAATTTGTTCTCTTAATCTTGTTGATTAATGTAGGTATTTTTTGCCTACATTGACAGATAAAGCCAAGCCTACATTTTTGTTCTTTACTATCAAACCAGATTCATTTTCGTGAACCTCCATTTTTTGTTCATGCCAACGTAGACCCCCGACGAGTCTCTCGTGGGCCCCTGGAGGTGCACCTGGACCACTTTGGGAATCATTGATCAAAACCTTCTCTCTGCTAAAGAGAAAAAACTGTGAAACCAATTACAAGAACTGTTTGGTTGTAATAAAATAATAATAAAATTCAAAACTTCATTTTTTCTGCTGATACCAAACGATCCTACCGAGAGTTTCGTTAAATTTCGGTCCATATAGGATAGAGTACGGTATCATTTCAGATGCTCTGAAGCTGATATCGTCTCGATATCAATTTGGGTTCCGATACCGATATCAAACGATACTGAGACTTTTCTGGTGTCGTAGCCTACTCAAAAATCAAGTTGGTACATTTATATGAAATATAAAAGGACCAGTTTCACAACGGCAAGAAAAGTTCTGACAAGTTATCCGAAGTATACAATTAAACCATAGCAGGAATTCAACTATTTCTAAGGAAACACGAACAGCCCTATTATTGACACGATTCAAAACTAGTTTCAATGTAAAACTAGTTCTATAGAGGTTTCGAGTTGCAGGTTTTGAACATATTGGTAATTATTCAAACAAAAATTGACATCTAAAACTCTGATTTCGAGTTTTAGATGTCAATTTTTGTTTGAATAATACCAATATGTTCAAAACCTGCAACTCGAAACCCCTATAGAACTAGTTTTATATTGAAACTAGTTTTGAATTATGTCAATAATAGGGCTGTAAGAGTTTTTGTATTCACACTGTGGCGTAATGGACACTGTGGCGTATGAGTGTTTTTTGGAAATATTTCTTTGCTTGCTATTTTTTATATTTCTTTGTTCTCAATTATGAATTAGTTGTTTTAACTAATTGCATCTACTTAAATGGTCATAAAAGCCCAAACAACAATAATTATAAAATTTTTCAAATTATTTAAAAAAGAAAATACTACAAATTGTTTCAGAAGTGGGGCTTTCAGTTGATATAGAATTTTCTCCTGTAGTGCACGATGAAGCAGTGAATATCGGACTGTGGCTTAGAATATTAAAAAAGTACTTCGAAACGTTACTTATGCAGTTGAAAGTTGAAGCTTAGAAAGATGCACATAAGTGGGTAACTTTTCGAGTGAAAATAAAAATTAGCTTCACACCCCAACTTTAAATCTCCTTCTTTAAAATTCATTTAGAAAACTTTTTAAGGATATGCCTTAGCCATTAAAATAAAGCTCTTCATTAAAAGCTATAGTCTCGGATCTTTTTTTAATTTTACATTTTTTAATCTAATTTTCTAGCACAATTTAAAGTTTTTGTTACAAAGCAAGTCTTACAGCATTGAAGACATTGCAGAAATTTTCATTAATTCAACTATTTGCCAGTTATCTTCTCACCTGACCCTGTGAGAGGGAGATTGATGCAAACAAAAAACAGTACAAACTTTACGAAAGGTGTCGGTGATATTTTCACAATTTTTGTAGTACGCTTCATAAACTTACTGATCAAATTGTTGAATCCTCTTGTACCGTTTGCTTGAAACTTAAATAAAATGGAGAGTAATCTGAGCTCGTTTCATAACTTCCTATACAAATATTACATCTAGATGATTTTGAGCCTTTGAACGTATTTTAAAGTTTCACCTTTCAGCTTTCACGCACAAAAAACTATACGAATTTGAATGATGTTATGTATATGGATTATCCCGCATTATTAAAGATTTTTTTTTTGTTAGCTGTAATCAACTTCATGGCAATAACGTTGGTACTAAGATTAATTTTTTTGTGTTTGGCAAAATAACTTCTTTGGGATAAGGTAATCAAGCATATAAACAAATCGATTTCACCGATGGTGATGATTGTTTTTTTTTTACTATCTATGATTGAAGTATCTTATTACAAATTGGACTCAAGAGCCAAGGGCCACAACGAAAAATATTGGTATTGCTTTTATGTGTTTACATCATGTGTATGTGTAATAAAATAGCAATACAAATATTATATCATATACATAATAAGAGAGTATTCTTAGATGTAAGTAATATACAAGTATATAAATCATTTTACTTTTTTTGGATCAACTAATTCATAACAAAGAATTAGGAAAACATTTCGATTTGTTATGCTTATCAGTGTAATTCACACTATACTTGATGGAAAACAAACTTTGCAAGAAATTGCTAACGACACAATCGTCAAAGACGACAAAGAGTTGCTACGAAAGTAACATTCTGTTGGGAATAAGATACAAATGGTTAAAATTAGGTTGACGCGTTAAAAAGTAATAAATGATTTTTTTGAGTGTGGGCTTGACGAATTTGTACAAGGTTTTCCAACAAGTCAAAGTATTAAATCTGTAAAAGAATTAAGCTACAACTTTTAAAGAACAAAAAATATAGCGAAATGGAAGGCTACATGAAATTTGGCCCCAATGAAAAATGGCCCCAAACAATAAATGAAAAATGGCCCCAAAAATGGGGCCTCTCTTCATAGTGAAATATGGCCCCATTTTCAAAATAGAAAAATGGCCCCAAAATAAATGAAAAAAGCCCCAAAAAGAAAAAGAATACTTGAACAAAAAATGAAAAAACGCCCCAAAAATGTATATCAAAGACAACAACACCTTAAACTATTTTATTTTTACGGTTTGGTGTGATTTTACATTTTTTGGGGGTAGTTTTTCATTTTTAAGTTTAGTTTGATTATGAAAAATGGCCCCAGGCTTATAGAGATTTTTTTCCTAACAAGCTCTAATTAAATTAAAATTGAAAAATTTCCCTAAAAAATAATAACATCTTTTTTTAAATCTAAAATCATGTGATTTTTGTACGATTACTTAAACAGACTTTTGATGCCGACCGAGTAATTTTAGTGTACGAAAATTTAAGTAGATACATTATTTCAGTATTTCATTTTATTTTTTACGAAATCGCGCGATTTTTGGTTTTAAAATAAAATAAAATGAAATACTGCATAAGTTCTACATACATACATGCATATATGTTTGCCAATCGTGCGATTTTCCTGTACGATTATTTGATCAGACATATCAAAAGCTACAAGGATCATTTTGGGACAGTCATTAAAAATAATCGTACACGAAAATCGCGTGATTTCCATGAACGATTGCCTAATCACCATCCCAGAGTAATAATAAATTCAAAATAATAGAAACAAAATCGCTTGACTCTTGTCTACGTCAATTTTTCCAAAAATCACGGGATTTTTTTTGTCCGAATTAGAGCAAAGCCCATTTTTATGACTGTTTTAAATTTAAAATATGTAAGTTTTGGGGCCTTTTTTCATTTAATTTGGAGCTATATTTCCATTTTCAAATTGGGGAAATTTTTCATAATGAAAAATGGCTCCATTTGTTGGGGCTTTTTTTCATTTTTGTTTAAGAATGAAAGTGTGGGCAATTTTTCATAATGAAATTTCGCCCCAAATTAAAAATGAAAAAAGGCCCTATAACCATGAAAAATCACCCCAATTTACAAAATTTTATTTTATTTCGGTTGTTGTTGCTTCTCATATAAATTTTTGGGGCCATTTTTCATTTAAGTTTGGGGCCACTTTTCATTGGGGCCAAATTTCATGTAGCCGAAATGGACTAAAGCTCCAATAGACGATACTGACACTCTTTTTCGTTTTTATTTGTGATTTGTTCTCTCTTTTTGACAATATTTTGGTTTTTGACCTCTAATATGGCTATTCTCTCTGTTACAGGATGGCAACCCTTTTCATTGTGCTAGGTTATCATTTATTATTATCAATTGCAACAGCGACAAGAATTTTTATAAACACACACAACCGTGCTATTGTTCAGTCGATTTCTTTCTTTTTTTACCCGTGCACCGATTCGTAAGCCAACAATTCGTTGGTCATACAAGGAGGTGGGGTGAGTTGAAAGAGTTGACACGGGTCAAGAATTAGTACACAAATTAATGATTCGATATAAATTGATGTATAGTTCGCAGCATGCACTGCACTTGTGTGGATTACACACAAGAATATTTTTTGTTTTTTGTTTGAAGTAGTGCTACCCAGGGTTACCAGTTCTCGAAACACTTGTGAAGCCTAATTTTAGAATTTTCCTAGCCCAAAATCGCTGCCCTAAATGTAGCCCAACAACTAGATCAATTTTATTCAAAAAATCTTAAAATTCTTATAAATTCCACGATCTTCTTGTTTTTGGTATGATTTCTACGCCCAAATCCTTAAAGTTTGGACGTTTAAACAAACAGTTTGAATTTTTCTAAAAATCTTATATTTATAAATAAAATAATAAATGTATAGTAAGAAATAATATCAAATTGGGCTACTTTTTTTAAATTCTTGCAGCAAATTTATGAAAAAGATAGCCCAATTAATGATAATAAGCCCAATCTGACAACCCTGGTGTTACCACGCTTATAAGCCAAACTAGCATAAAGTAATTATAAATAAAAAATTATTATTAAATTACATAGAGTTCAATAAGCATTTAAATGTGACGATACTGACATCCACGGTACTGACATCAAGTCTGTTTATGTGACCTCACTTATCAGTGCTAATAAGAAAAATAATTTCCAAAATTATTTGCTATCCCATTAAAAGGAATTCAAAATTCTAGTAATCAATCAAAAATATATTTTAACGCTTAGAAAATACTACCACGGTAATGAAAAATAAATGTATGACACTTTTTTGGAATGAAAACAAACCACTCTTAAAGTTAAATCACGTACAACAGATAGATTGACAGTTGTGAACTATAAATACAAATAAAATAGTGTATTTCTTAGAACACTACCATACAAAAATGTTTTAAACCTAAAACAAAATGGCTGTTCAGCCAGCGAGAAACGCCTTGAATTCAAAAATTAAATTAATTCCTCGAGCAATATTCATTCATGATTATTTAATTCAGGAATAAGTATTTTGGCTTGATTTTTGCAAAATTTTAAGCAAGTATTGCACTTAAACTTCTTTAACAACAGTGTTTTTATATTCAAAGAAGTATTATATTAGAGAATAGTTGATTTAGTTTCAATCACAAGGAACGGACATGCCATGGTATTGACATTTTGACTACACTATTTCAAGCCATGTGAAATAAGTAGCAAATTTTGTCATGATCTTGAATATGTACTTAGATTGAAGTAAATAGCCACTTGTCTAAGTCAAACCATAAAATAAGATTTTACGTTAGATAATAAAATAAGCACTGGACACAAAGAAGCACAGTTGAAAAGGAATCATTTACCTTCTATATGCTTTAAAATGAAATAAACACATACACACAATAAGAGTATTCAATTCATACAACGTCGTAAGTTTACAAATTGGGTAAAATGATAAGTTTACGCAAAAGTTTGCATGAACTACTTTTTTAATTCATTTGGTTAAATGCTGTGTAATTGAATCTTTTAAACGTCAAATGTTAAAAGTCAAAAATTTATTTGACAGATTAGGTTTGTGACAGATTAGACGTTTTCAGATTTTGAAGTTATTTTAAAATGAAGAACCTCTCCCGAACCAACGCAAGCGAAATCGGAGTCTCTGAATGAGTGCACCACGCGGAAGTGGCTCAAATCTGATTTTGACTGTTCAAAAAGCCAAATTTCATTTGTTTTTGACTTCGTTGAATAAATGTAGACGTCCTATTTATTTTTGTTTGTATAAACTATGTTATAATTCACAACTTTTATCGCCAACTAATCGCGATGTGATAGTTGCAGAACGCGGTTAGAGTTTTTTTTTTTTAGTTCTCTGAGGTGTAACATATGTCATATTTCTGAACACACCTAGTTCTAAAAGTCACAATGACGTTTGGATAATTTTAATGATGTAGGGTAAACCATTTCTTATACAAAATTTGACAACTCATTAGCATTTTCAATGACAAACTTAACCAAATCCTCAATTTATCTAGTGTTTTAATACCCTTATTCGGGAAAGGTATTGGTCCTTAAGATGAGTCCATCATTATGGTTTCTGTTTCTCATAGTAAAAATATGGATTTATTTTTGTTGATTTTAATGATGAACATAAATTTTATGTCGAAAAATTTAAGTTCCTGTACTTTACATACCCATCTACTATAAACAACTTAAGTTGCCAAAACAGATAACATTCAATCCTTAACCCCATGGCAAGAATGGATTTGACAGTTCAATAAACGTCTACTGCACGGCACCGGCGATAATGATGCCACCCATTTCTCGTTAATTCTCCTCATCGTTGCAAAATTCAAGTGCATCACTTGGATGCGCATCGATTTACAATGCAAGAGAACCTTTCGCAGTATATCTGTATACTCCCTCAATATTGGGGACTGAATATGTCGAAGAGATTTGCACGTTTTTGTGTAAAAATATTAATTTTTATTTCCTTTGCCAATATTGGTAATATATTTCCCAAGTTCAATTCTATATACGATGGCAGTCTTTTCACATACGCTTTTAACTCGGACTTGAAACTGAATATATGACGTGATTAAGATTGTATGAAACGCAGGTACATATTTCATTTTAGTTGAAATTCGTGCTTTTTTTTTGTCAGACCAATACCCATGCCCTTAAGCATTTCAAGTTATAAAATGCATCTCTTGGGTAGTGAATGATGTTGCCATTAGGATACCTTAGTAACTTTTTGGTTGAGTGCAATTGGGGAAAGAGTGGGCTCTTCTTTCTCCAGAAAGTGCCCAACATTTATGAAATATTCACTATTTTCTCCTCCAAACACATTTTTTTCTTTTATTTTTTTCATTTCAAACTTAATCTGAGGATAGAATATGAAAGTTAAAAATTTATTCCGGAATTTTAATTTGCGCGTATCTTGTCAGAAATTTATCCTCATATTATGGAAAGTTGCATAAAAAAAAATAAAAAGATAAAGAGTGTAGGGCAGAATATTGCAGGTTTGGGAAATATTGTATGCTCTTCTGGTATAGTTCCGGGTGTATATATGGAGTACTTAACAGCTTCTTTTTTTATGAATTTTTAATTAAAAGTATCGCCGAGAAGTAGAAGGCGTACAAAGAAGACATAAAAAAAAACTCTTTGAGTTCCCTCCGATTTATGTAGATTATATGAAATGCTTTGGAAATTATTTTTTTTTCGTTTTGCTTATCAGCTTGTTTTGGCTCATATACATATGTACTGTTTGTATGTTAAAGTTCCATCAGAATTAATCCTGGATGATTTTAATGACCAAACCTTCTTTGATAACGTCGATATTTTAAATTCAGACATATTAAGCATGTCGAGAATTATAAGGATACTTATTCTGTAATTTCCTTCAAGATTATGTACTCGTGTGTACATAGATATACTTATACCTACAAAATAGGAAAGTAAAAGTATATTCAGCATTTTTGTATTTGCAGGCAAAAAAGGACTCTTTTCAAAGAAAATTTTTAAGAATTAGACACAAGGGTTGCATTGGATTGTATATCGTTGAAATTCACGAAAAACGTCAGGTATAATTTCTCGAGGACAGTTTAGAGATTCAGATAAAAATTGCAAACGTCTACCGTTAAGATACATAGATTTTTTTTATTAATTTTTTGTCTAAACATAAATTGAGTGGAAGCTAGATATTAATAGAAAATCGTCAGAGTGGAATTTTCAACACATATGCTTCTATTCGGAATAAAAATAGTTAAATAATTGATGAATGTTAAACTATTAAATACTACTTCAGCTCCTTCCCTTACGGATCAATGTTAAGAAATTTAAATTATGGCACGTAAAAGATTGTGACACGCATTCAATTAATTTTAAACACGAAAGTTTTGTTCATGATGTGTGTGTGTGTTTTTTTTTTTGAATAGAACAATTTTAAGCGAATGTAGAAAAGTAAATTGCCTGAAAATTTTACTGTGCGTCATCGTATGTTTAGCCACGACGCGACACATAGATGTTCAAGACGTTTTGATGGAGAGGTTATCGGTAATCAATAAAAGTTGATGGAGGAAATTTTGGGATATTATAAGTAGGTAGGCACATGAGAGATCATCAAGCTTAATGACCCCTCACTACCACATACTTTCATGATAAAATGCACGAGTGGGTCACACGTACTTGCTTTTATAGGTCAAGTTGCTTAGAACTTGAGAACTTTTAAAAATATGATAGTAATTATAGAAAATTGTAAGGAACAACACCAGTTCGAGTTAGAGAGAGTTTTGTAAACATTCGAGTTAGAGAGAAATATTAGTATGGACATTTGAGGGGAATAAAAAGTTAGAGGGTTTGACTTAAAAGGAGTCAACTGTAGATATACTAAAAAACCAAAATTTAAAAAGAACTATCAGCCCCCGTTTTTGAAATATTGATTTTTCTAAAACAAAATTGTATATTTATAAAGAAACTTTTTCACAAAAATGTTGATTGAAATCAGTTGAGCCCTTAATGAGAAAATAAAAAAATCAAAAAACCATTATAGAAAAAGGTACCGTTAATAAAAATTGTTGGAGCCGTTTTTGAGATAAATAAACTTTTTTAACGGTTATGTTCTGTTTACCACCCGAAAAGCTTCATGCTGCCAAACAGGAATTTGAATAACTCATGCGTGCCAAAATATGGCTTTCTTCAAATGAAATTGGTCTAGTGTTCTCCAAAAGCCAGATGGTTCATGGTGGCCCTGTGGAGACTATAGGGGCCTCAATCGATCGGTACTCACTAATCTAGATGACGTTCACAAGACTGCCATCATAACGCCATTTGGACTGTATGATTTTGCGCACATGACATTTGGGTTTTGCAACGCTGCAAACTTTTCAACGCTTAGTTCGTGAAGTTTTACTTGGACTTGTTTTTTTTTACTAGGATGATATATGTGTCGCTTCAATGAATACCGAAGAACACTACAAACATCTTTTAGAAGTTTTCAAAAGGCTCTCTCTCACAACTAAGCTATAAATGTCGCAAAGTGTATTTTTGGACAGTCAAAGTTGGAAGTTTTTGGCCATTTCATTACGCAACATGGAATAGCCCCACTTCCATCTTGAATTGAAGCAATACAACGGATTAAGCGCCCAGAAAATGTAAAACATCTCCGGGGTTTTATAGCAACAAAGAATTTGTAGAGAAAATTCATTCCATATGCCGTAATTGCTCAAATTCGCAATTGTTGGAAATGCAACAAGAAAATTGATAAAACTACTCTGCATTGGTCCGACTTAACAAACAAAACATTTGATGACTGCCGGCATCTATTGGCTCGTAGAGTACATTTGTCACATCCCCTGCCAAACGCGGAACTCATCCTTTGTCACTGACGTATCAAATATAGCTGCAGGCACAGCCTTACATCAACTACTTGTTTGCAACGTAGCTGAGCCACTTGGATTTTTTTCTAAAAACTTTTCTTCTGCACAGTAACTCTACTATACCTACGATTGAGACCTCACTCCAAGACCTACTTGAAGGTTGAACATTTCATATCTAAACAAATTGAGCGGTTAATTTTTGATTTTCGCCAACTCTCAGGTTGACAAATTGTTTGTAATTTATCAGCGAGTTTACCACTGATATCCGGCATATAAAAGGTGATGATATGTTATCGCGAATTGACTCTTTGGATTGAAAGGAAGACCTATACACCAAAATGGCAATGTCACACAAAAATCGGACATGAACCCCAGCAATCACTCTTAGGTAATCCATCGCATTCAATTCACTGAAATCGTTTTCATTCCCATAGATATCGAAACATCTTTATTGTGATGTATCACACAATCTAATTCGTCCTTTCATCACAAAAAATGTAAGCAAGGCGTTTTTTGATGCCTTTCACATCGAGGCCATCATGCATCCGCACGCCGTTTGACCAAACATACGTCAGCAATGCTCAAACCTTGTGAAACTATGCCTAGCTTGTCAACGAACTAAGGTGCATTGTCATACAAAATCGGAACTTCAGCACTTGCCAGATAAGCTCTTTGCTAGAATAAACATCGATGTTGTAGGACTGTTTCCACATTCAAACGGCAATAGTTACCTGTTTACGTGCCTGTCTACATTGTCTTGTTACTGAAAGTCATTTTGATGAACAGCGTGTCTACATTATGCAAAAAAATCCTTTCAGTTCAATATTCCCTTCCTTATTTCACGCAATTAAGGTCCATACATCTCAGAATAATTTTCAAAAGTGGCGCATCGGTGGATTTTGGGTGAAATCTTCTTTCTCTTTCTCTCGCACATAAAATCTACCTATCTCACTGGATCCACTTTTCAGTAAAAAGAGACAATGTAGACAGGCACTACTATCATAGACCGATTTACAATATGGTCAGAAGAGTTTCCGATGGTGGAAATGGCTGCGATGAATTGCACAAGCGCTTTAATAACTGGATGGATTTTTCGTTTCGGAACTCTATCGCAAATCACTTCATCAAATTTTTCCGAGCTGTGCAAATGCTTGGGAATGAGCTACTCTATAACAACCTCCTACCACCCACAGTCAAATGGAATTATGGATTGTTTCTATCGAACCCTGAAAGCGGCAATCAACTGTGGCGGTTCAACTAATTATGGGTAAAGCGTCTCCTTCTCATCCTTTAAGGCATTCGCTCAACCATTAAAGATGGCACAGTACTTCTTCTTCCAGCGGACTTGCCTGCACCTGCACGAGATAATCGGCCCAAAAGCGATTTTATCAAGGACTTTCGAATAATGATGCAAAAGTCCACACATCAAAAAACAGCATGGCACTCAATACAGCGTCCGTTCGTACATTAAGATCTTCTAAAGTTCATCATCACACGCATATATCCGAAACGATTCAGTAAAAGCTTCACTAGTTCCACCGTACGAGGGACCTTTCAAGATAATTGAACGTCATCAATCGATTAATCAAGAAAGCAATAATTATATTATGCTATGTTTCCACCAAAGGTTTATCTCAGTTTAGATTAAACAAATCTTTTTCGTGTTTTCACCGCACAAAAATATTTAAAAGAGATTAAGTTTGACAGCACCTTCAAAAATGCAAATGGTGTTTCAATTTTTCTTATGAAGTGCGAGTGAGATGGAGTGCTTGATTCGTGCCAAACAATGAAGAACTGAATCGAATTTCGAATAAATCGTTCAGCGCCATATAAAAATAGGTCATTTTGATTTGTTCAACTAATTGTTGTAGAGAGATTTAACAAGATCATTTTTTAATCTTGTAGATTAACGAAAACAATTCGTATAGTTAATCTATGGAGATTTAAAGAAGATTTGAGGTAAATCTTATTAAATCTCGGTTTAGTATTCGGTAAAAACGTAGTACATATTAGAGCCAGCATATTTAGAAGCCACTTAAGAGGACGACGAACATGCTTAAATTTAAATGTACATCAACAGCTATAACTTTCACTACCTCAGAATTCCCGCACACGCGCTCCGGAAGTCAAATACGACTTCCACAGCGTTTTTTCTTAAATGCACTAATTTTTTAATAAAATCATTTTTTTTATCTGAAAAAACTGAACAGAAATGATCTTTAAGATTGACACTCACGATTTATTCAGAATTCAACACATTCCATTCCACTTAAAAAATAACACTTCTCATAGTTACGATAAACCCTACATATTTCACAACTATATATAGGTACTATACCTGATGACTCCCAGTAATTTCCAAGTCATCACCAAGTTCATTTTATAGTTTTTAAGAGACCCAATTCTATTTTTCATGCCAAAATGAAAACAAATTTCATCCTGACAAATGCAATTTCTTATTCAAATATAATCCATCCTTAACCCAGGAGCAATATTCTCTGTTGTATAGGTGGGTGCTACGAACCTATATAGAAAACACTTCCCAGGAAAATGTCATAGTTTAGAACGATGCATTTTGCGTACTGTTGCAATTCTATGAATATGCATTTTCCCTTAAGTCTCTCAAACATAGAGATCCTTTTGTACATCTGAGTTTTTGGATTAAGTTGAATGCTTTATACATCTTCTGTCTATATTATCAGCTTAGGATGATTAATTATAACTGACTTCTCCAGGGGAATGGTTTATTGAGATTGAAATTAATTCTGACTATTTTTGTCTGCCTTTGCTTAAAACAAAAATATAGAAATTTCCTATTCATTCGATAAGTCTTCCGCCAACACAGTAATGTTGCCTCCATGATGACGCCTCTTCAAAAACCATTCCTCACACTTCATTCATATTACACTTCGAAACGATTGAAGAAGCTCATTTATCAATTCCCCATCATCACCATCATCGATATAGGAAACAAAAATGTGATGAATAAATAAATTAAAAAAAAATAATGTAAAAGTATACAAAACAAATAAAAGAAAGCTAATTAAGGGAGGCAATTAGGTTGAAGCATAAAATCATTTTGTTTTTAATTCAAAACAGATGAGATCATACATTTTAAGTTTTGTCTAATTTTCCTTGTTTTATTGTTTTCAACAAAAATAAAAGAAGTAAAATAACACTATGCCGACTCTGTCATGACAAGGGCTTTCCTATCAATCTTCGTTCCAAGTCCTTACATGTGGTTGATGTAGAAAAAAAAAAAAGAATTATTTTGAGCAGAGAATGAACAACTTTCTCTATCGTACGGTTAACCAACAAAGTAAAGTTTGCAACTATTTTTGTCTCTATAATAGAGACGAACTTATAAGTTTTGATTATATTTTCAGGAGGTGGTAAGGATATGTCAATTTGAAGGTGTTCCTCTTTACCTATGAATGTATACCATCAGACCAAAAACAAGAATGCAGATGACAACTTAATCATGATTTTTTTTCTTTTTTCTTTTGTTAACAGTGACAGATCCTTTTTCTTTTTGAGTTATGTCAACTGGATGGTATGGTTTTGAGGTTAAGTGGGAAAATATATGAAGACAAAAATAGGAGATAGTAATAAAAAAAAATAGAAATGAGATCATCGTTGAACTTGGTGAGGACATATTAGTTTTGCCTGGATTTAAATTTAAACACGTTTTCGAAAAGTTTTGACAGAAATTAATCGTTCTCAAAAAATAACACAAATTAAACATACAACTTTTTTTACACAATTGAATGTAACCAGATCAGACCAATAGTTGGTTGGCTTGCCTAAAATTCCTACGTCATTTGAGGCCAAGGCGGTAAATTAATTTAAATTTTTTGAAAGTCTATCCACCCACGTCTTACATAAATTGACAGTTTTTGAGAACATTTGATCTTAATTGTAAGTGGCAATTGCACTTTACCACATATGCACGTCACAGCAAAATCTGCATTATTATTTTCCATTCATCACTGATATAGTTCACATTCAGTTTTTACTAAAAGTGTAACATGACGACCTACTTGTATGAACAAAAATCACTCTTAATCAATTCAACAAGAGACTGCAATCAATCAAACCTGGACCTGACACCTTCAAGAATATCAACAAACTGATTGGGAAAACATCACCGATGTCTGAAACCATTATCACCAACAATGTAGAAGTCACAACGACACAGGACCCATCTGCAGATCCAGTCTTCCTTGATGAAGTGAAAGATTCCATCCAACTAGCCCTGGCACCTTTTTGGCGTGGTATCACCGTTTTGTCCGTTTTCCCAAAACTAATGGCAACCATCATTCTCGAGCGAATAAAGGATAGAACCGAGTCTACACTCAAGAGGCATCAAGCTGGCTTCCGCAGTGGTCGATCGTGTGTCGACCATATCAACACCCTGCGTATCGTCCTCGAGCAGTCCATGGAATTTCAATCACCGCTTTACCTCATGTTCGTGGATTTTGAGAAGGCCTTTGATTGAGTCAACCGAGAATGTATATGGAGATCGTTGCTTGGTAGAGGAATTCCACCAAAAATTGTTGCCATTATTAAAGAGTCCTACAGCAACGCAAGGTGTTTTGTTTTGCACAATGGGCAGCTATCCGACTCCTTCGTAGTGCAACAGGGTGTGAGACAAGGGGATGTTCTATCGCAAATTCTCTTCCTGCTGGCGATGGACGACGTATTGACGGCCAGTGTTGGTACAGCTGAGCGACGGGGCATTCAATGGAGACCGTTCGAAAGGCTCAGTCATTTATACTATGCTGATGACATATGATGACGTATTATTCTACAGGAGACGCCAGTTGAAGTAGTGGAACAGTTCAACTACCTTGGCAGTATTGTCTCTGCAAACGGTGGTACGGATCTGGACGTTAAAAGTAGAATAAATAAAGCTCGTGCTGCCTTCGGTACCTACTCTGTCCCCAATCTGGAATTCAAGTCAAATCTCCTTACGCACTAAGTTGAGATTCTTCGAATCCAATGTCAAATCCGTGCTGTTATATGCTTGTGAAACCTGGTAAGTCACGTCTATCATTTCGAAGAAATTGCAGGCTTTTGTGAATCGCTGTCTTCGCCACATCCTAAAGATTCGCTGGCCACAAATAATATCAAATGAGGAATTGTGGCGCAGGACAAGTAAGAGCGACTGGACGTCGACATAAGAAAGCGTAAATGGCGTTGGATTGGTCACACACTGAGGAAACCAAACGATGAAATTGCAAAGCAATCCTTTGAATGGAGTCCTCAGGGTGCACGGCGGTTTGGAAGACCAAGAACAACATGGAAAACAACTGTCTTAGCGGAAGCAGAATCCCAGAGAAAGACGTGGCCACAGCTAAAGTACCTTGCAGCAGACCGTGAAGGATGGGGACGTTTTGTTGACGCCCTATGCCCCAGCCGGGGTTACAGGACACGATGATGATGAGCCCTGGCACCTTACTCGGACAGAGCAATATTTAGCGAAAACAATCCAGCAAGTGACCTAGTTGACAGTCCAAACCTGAGCACCGCAGAAGAAATAGCTGAAATAATCAGCAGGTGCAGGCCAAAGAAGTCAACTGGACCAGTGGAAATATCCAACTTCATCATAAAGAGGATGCCAGAGACAGTTTTGATCTTTCTTACCATCATCCTGAATAACTGTGTCAACAACAACTATTTCCCTCAAAAATGGAAAACAGCGAAGATCGTGGCGATCCCGAAGAAAGGTGTTAGGAGCATGATCTCTAACTACAGGCCAATATCCCTCCTCAGCAACCTAAGCAAGTTCTTGGAAGAGCTGATACTAAGGAAACTGAAGAAGTTTTGCAGCGACAACAACATAATTCCTGACTTGACTTGCTTTAGGGAGAAGCACTCAAAACTACAACCACTCCAGAAGTTCCAGCATGAAAAATAGCATCTGGATAGCTGCCTTTATACAAAAACTACATCTGCTAAATTTACCCCCCCATTAATAGAAATTCTTTTTTTCTTCCAGAAACTCCTTTTTTCAATTGGGAAGCTGCTCTTCAACTGTGAAGAACATCAAAGCCACAGTCGCTCGACTTGGCCCCTTCCTCTACAGCCTGAAGACATCAGACCAACTCGTCCCAAGTGGCTGTGAAAGCCTACTGTTTGCTGAGGACTCTACATACGCATCCTCAATGTCACCACTAGTCGCAGTCCGTATAGTAGAGGCTCACATCAACAGACTGTTCGATTTTTACAAGAAATGGTGCATCAAAACCAACTCAGCAATATCGGAGCGTGTCTGCTTCAGAAGATTACGTGACAGCTGAAGTCGCTCAGCAACCACTTGCAGAAACTTAGTTTTGAAACTTCCAGATGGATCCACCATTGCTGCCAAAAGAAACGTCAAATACCTGGGGATCAACTTCAACGAGTTGCTTAGGTTCAACCTGCAATCAAAAAGTGTATTCAGAAAAGAGAACTGGGCATTCCACCGACTACACCCTTTTTGCAGAAATTGGGGCCATAAGTCAGCAATAACGCGTCGTTGATTGTTTTGCTGGCTGTTTGGCATGTAGTGCCTTCTTGTTGGAACCAAAGATCGTCTACATCAGCATCAGCATCATCACATCATTTACATCAGCATCAGGCACGAAAAAGTCATTAATAATGGCTCTATAGCGTTTACTATTGACTGTAACATTATGGCCGGCTTCATTTTTCATCGCACGAACTGAACCATTATTTTGGATATGAATTTGCATGATTTGCAAACGTTGTTCAGGAGTGAGTCTGTTCATTATGAAATGGTGAACCAAACTCGGCATAAACCAAGTGACAGCTGTCAAAAAACCAACTCCGAAAAAAGTATTGCCAGATTGAAAAGCACACGTCTAAAAAAAGCACCCTTTACTTGGGTACAAGCAACTCCTGCGGCCAGTCATCAGCTACTGTTTCCCAGCCTTGATACACAATTACAAAATCATCGATGAAGGAACTCCAAATCTTCGAGAGGAAGATGCTAAGAATCTACACCCGATTCCACTTCGACCGGCAGTGTAGAAAACATTATAAGAATTTGGTACCTAGCTGACCTACCAGAGCGTCTTTTCCTGCTGTTTTGAGTGCCAACAGGGGCGTTGTCCCTGCTGATGTACCAGAGTGTTTTAGCCTGCCGTTTTGACTGCCAAAAAACGAATCATCAGAAATCAGTATAAACGATACAAGGCAGCTAAAGATTTTGTAAGAAGGTTCTAAGACGTTTTCAGCTGAAGTTTCGTGTTTTCTCCAAGACGACCCTGGCGAGGCCGGAGAGAGCATAATAACAATAAATATCTGAACTATCTTCAGAAGGTGCAAAGAGATTTTAAAGAAAGATATTAAAAGAAAGTCTTGAATTTCTTGATATTGCTATTGCCAAATTTGCAATTGTCCTGTTTGCACAAAATCAGTTTGATCAACATCAGTCAATTTACCTGTGAACGCATTTGACGTTAGCAAACACGCTCTCTGACTTTTCAATATTTTATTCGTCAACCCGATTTTTTTACTGCACAACTGCACCGCAGATGATTTTTTCGAACATTTGACATAAGCAGTTATCAAACACACTGCAAATACGTTTTCGGACAGAAGCCATTTGCAGTTTGCGCTTGAGAACATTCTGCAAATGCATTTTTGAGGCGAATGACGGCCAAATCAATTTTGGAATACCACAGGGTAGCCATTTAGGCTCTATCTTATTAATTGTATCCATTTATGACTTCCACTATGTTGGAGCACTCAAACTGTCTCATTTAAGATCTGTAGTAATTTTGACTACGGCAAAAATATTTTTAAAAAAATCATGAAAAACAAAATTGTTTCGCACTCAGCTAAGTTTTACAAACAAATCATTCTTTTGCAATAATTTCCAATAATAATAATTTCTTAAATTCAATAAGGAAATCGTTAAAACGGAAATTATTCATCACAATAATCACAAGAAACCAGCCAGCCAGCGCCCCTAAGTCTTTTGGTTTTTACAAAAATCAAAAAAAATATAAATTTAATCTAGAACCTATAATATGTCCAATTTCCATATGGGCTTCCTCGAATTTTCATTAACAAGACGTCTTTACTCTCACGATTATAGTTACAAAAAAATTTCAACAACCACAACATCTATAAACAAATAATCCCGTAAAAACAAACAGAGGTATTATACTGCATAATTATTATAGAACTACGTAATACAGAGATGCTTCCTTTTCATACTGACTGACTCGTAAATGCAGCTGCGGTGCGGCAAAGCGTGTGAATTTCAAATTCACACTTGCTATATATCCACACTGCTCCCCGCTCGCACCGAACTTTTGTTTTAAGCTATAGATTATCGTGCGATAATAATAATTAACCACCGATTCGCCACCGACCGACCGACGCGAAGCGACGGTATGTGTAGCCTGATCGATCAGTGGGGGGTGGTTGGTACCTGACTCACGGGCGATTAATTTTCAATTTCAAGACTGTTTACATTTTCGATTTTGTTTATTATAAACAAAATTTGTGTTCCCGCACATCAGTTAGCAAGTATACGTAACTGCCCTCGCTGCGCTGCTGGAAGTATTCTTAATCGGGAGATGTTGAAAATATTCCAGCTGGACGAAGAAGGGGAGAATATTTGATAATTGTAATACGCGCATTTGCATGCACTATCTGACTGAGATAGTTGCATATGGATTCTATATAGTTTCCAAGGTCGGATTGAGGTAGAAGATAGAAGCCATTTGACAATGGAATTTGAATTTTATTTAGGAGAAATTGACAAGTAGTGCGACAGTCAATTGATATATACAAATTTGTAACGTGACATCTTGACAGCTGTCAAATGAGTCTGTCCCATAAAACTGTTGTACAAGACTGTCCGAAAAAGTTTAAGTATGGCAACCGAATTGACAGATGACAGGTAACTTGAACAAATTGAACGGTTTGTGAAAAAGTAATAGTTTAGTAACTAAACCAAAACATTGGTGAATAGACATTAGATTAAGTTAAATCTATCATATCCTAGCCAGGGATTCAACATTTAAGGTTCGTGTCCATTTGAGAGATCTTTCACTACAAAACTCTCGATAGTGACTCTCGGATAGCTGTCTACTTCTCTGTGAACTATTATCACGACTGTGCCAACCTGCGAGTTTAACTTTTGAGAGGTGCTTGAGAGTTTCTCGCAGTCTTTTTATTCTCAAATGGATTCATACCCTTATGAACAAACTGGGTGCAAAAAAATTGAGTTCAAACCTAAGGCAGGGATGACATAGAGTTCTCGATCCAAGGGGCCCCTCACATTCGAGAGCCTATTATGCGGTTCGGATATAATCCAGCAGTGATAAAAGCAATTCAAAAAGTTCGTCCTGCGGCGCGGAACTACACTGCCACTGCTACTTGTCTCTTATAGTTGGAGCCTTCTAAAAAGCCACGTAGCGCAAATTGAACCCGGAAAGTGTTTTATGAATGCAATTTCTGGTCAAGTAAATTGAGATGATGCTCTGCTTTTAGAGGTTTCCTCCTTGATGGTTGTGCGCTTTTTCACTTTATGATTTGTGTATGTTTTTCTAAGCTTGATATACATATACACCAGCTTTTACCTCGTTGCAATCGACATTGCTGCTTTTTCGCTGCTGGGCTTTTTGTGGTGGTGTTCTTCCAGCAACGGCTATGTAGCGATTGTTTGCAACCATGGGGCGTTTTGAGTTGAGATGTAAATGTAAATATTCTTCAATGTTTTTGTTTTAAGTGAATCTCTATTCAAAAAAAAAAAAAAAAAAGTTTGGATGGCAGTTTGCTGTATGATTGACGTAAACGGACGGACTTAATGAAACCAAAACTATTTTACAACTACTGGAAGCAATGATAATTTTGTGTGTATCTGTGTAGTGTGGGGTGTGGTGGTTGAAATTTTTAGGGATATTTAAGTCGTTATAATAGCATTTCAACAATTTCCAGTGCAATTGTTAATGAGAGTGCATTTAAAATGTTCTGTGTTTTGGTCTATTTGCTATTTTGTTTAATTGTAATCATTTTTGAAAAGTGATGGCTGTTGAAATTTTGTTTATGACAAATTAAAATAGAAATCGAATTTGATAATAAAGACAAAACGAAGAATGTTATAGAAAACAGTTATCATCTGAAAAAATTTACCAATAGATAGATGACTAAATTTCATTTCAAATTAGAAATTTGGACTCAATTTAAGGTGGAAATTAATACATCATACAAATCTTAAGCGAACTGGACTTAGTTCCCACCAAAGGTGAGCAAGTACAAAATTTCAAATATAGATGGAACTAACTTTCAACCACAAAAATTACACAAATGTAAAATTGCACGATTTTTCACTGATTATTTTATGTCTTGCAAACTGCATTTCGTGATGAAAGGATAAAAATAGCTCACTACGAGATTCAGTTTGCAAGTTTGGATAGTTCAAAATATCAATAGTTAAATTTGGTAAACTATTTCAGAAAAAAAAACGTATTTCTTACCAATCTTTAACTAATAAGATTGAACAATACGAGTTACTTGATTTTTATTTTACTTTTTCAAAGTTGGAAGTGGAAATTGATTCCACATTTAAAGCGAAATAAAACCACTCAATTTTTGGAGAATTTAATTCCCACCTTCTATGGGAACTAGGTCTATTTGGCTAAAGTGGAGAACAAAGTTCCTCAGTGGACCGAGTTCCCGACTACATAGTTCCCTGAACCTTAACCCATTTTATCATAGAAAGAACTACTCATCGTTCAGAGCTTTTAAAATATTATTGGCATTTGACTTATAAGGCGTGAAATGTTCAATTAGAATGCGTTTTGTCTAGGTACATGTTTGGTATGAAATACTTTCAAACATTCATTTTGGAGTAAAGGTCACATTAAAAAAAAAAATATTATAGGCGTTTTTTATTGATAGATAACCTAGCTAGTAAAGAAATAGAGGTCCAAAACAAACGTATGTTTGTTTTGGATGCACTCTTTATTTAAATGTCAAGGTTGGTATCCTTGGTGATATACATTATGTGTGTCAAAATCAGCAACCTGTCGAATAAGTTAAGGGAGGTCTTGGAAAAGTATTTGATTTTGTATGTACATATGTTTTTCTTACATTTTATTTCACTGTAATAAGATTGACTTTTTAGAGCCTAGTGAAAAAAAGTATTTTAATTTTCAAGATTTCCAACCCAAACACAAAGGCCCTAATGGCCTAAACTACTATTTGTTTCAGTAATCGGTAAGTGATGTATTGTGTTTTAAAAGTTTTTTCAAGGCCACTCAAGGTCATTTAAAAAGAAACAAGTACAAATGAGAGGTCCCTGAATGGTCATGAAAGGTCAGCTAGTTTCAGTAATCTGTCAGACATTTATGTGTTTTCGCTAAAAATCGTACACCTGTCATCCGAAAAGCCTACTGTGGTATGGAAATTTTTAATTTTGAAATTCCTTAAAGAAATCTATGCCCGACCAACCACTAAAACTAGCTTACTTTTCATTTTCATTTAGTGACCTTTGAAATGGCACACATATAAGGTTAAAAGAGTCTAAGGCCCCTGGCTTAAAAGGTATGTATATCAAATTGATAACTTAAACTTTGTCAACATTCGATTTAATTTTTGACTAAAAGCAATTTGTTAAAAAGGTATCTTTTTCATCTAATTTTGTGTTAAGCAATTTTGACAAAATCATCAAACCAATTTCAAAATAATTTTTACGCTAAAATTAAAGTTCACATAAAGTTGAATTCTTTCATTATTTCTTTAAACAAATTATTAATTTATTATTTTATTTAGTAAAATATACTGAACGAAAACGCAGGTTTTGCAACTATATCCTTAAAAGAAAATTGGAACTGGATTAAAAATTATTTCTGTGACGTTTTTTAGTCGGATTTATTTCCATTGTGTCTATACACACATATGTTCGTAGACGAATTTTGTTCTTTGAGTAGTGAAACTATTTTTTCATGATGGAATTAATATATTTTAGGTTTGTTTATACTTAGGAAAAGCCCAAGAGGGGTCATGACCCCCCCCCTGCATCCACCAATGCTGTCTGAATTTATGCCACAAACTGTCAAAATAGTGAACAAATAAATTCTTAATGACATTTTTAAGCTTTACAAAATACACGTTGAATTATCATTATGAAAATATCATGCTTCTTTCACGTGAGTTTTTGATACTCAGTTTGGAATTATTAATCCTCACTTTGAGTGAAAAAAAAAAACAAAATGAATTTTTATGATACAGTTATTTGACAAAATCTTGAAATTTTCTTAAAGAATATTAGGCGTATTCGGGAAAATGAGGTCTCAGAGCACTAAGCAATCTCAGTCTCGTGAACAGGATTCCTCAGAAATTTTGCTGTCAAATTACTAAGGAAACAAAATATTTTGCTCAGTTTTTGACACTGAGCCCTCTGAGATCTCATTTTCCTGAACCGCCTATTATTTTTGATTTCGTATTTTGTTGTATTTTCGTGTGTTGTGTTATTTTTTGACTGTCGGTCGCGATAAAATGCACAAAGAAAAACTATGCAGTAATCGGAAATACGGATTTACGCATATCATTTTAATATTTTTTTAATTTTTCTTTGATCAAAATAAATTAATTGAAAAATGTCAGACTTTTCCCCACCTCAATAATTTTTCTAGTGGTCGTTTGTTGAGAAATGAAAATCAAGTCGTGAAATATATAACGAACCGGTTTATATTTCGCTCTCGAATTAGGGTATACTCACCTCTCGTTGCGAGTTCCATCGCTGTGAATTTACCGGCACTTTTGTATGGAAATTTCATTTTTACTCGAACTGAATACTAGGTTTTAACACGAAAAAAGCTTTACAAAAATCGTAGGAGTAATTTTTAAGAAAAAAAATTTCCTTTTACGGTTTTTTAACATTTGTATGGAATGTACCGTTATTTTTTCATAAAAGTAAAATGTGTTCTTAAAATATTCTAGAGTTTTAGAAAAACTTTTAAATTCCGAGTTTCGAAAAAACACGAGCATTTAATTTTCAAAAAAAATGGATTTTCAAAAACAAAAATGTTAAATAAAAACATTTTTTTATCTAAAATTAGAGAACGAACTACATATCTACATAATTGGCGTTCTTATTATAATACAGTATTTATTAGAATGACGCAGTTATTTTACTGTAAAGGAGATAAAATACATTGGGATTTGTTTTCGGAATCTTTCGACTACACTAACGCGAAACGTCAATGAGTCAACCTATTTTAACTTTTGCACCTGATAGAAACAGTTCTTGAGGTGTTTTTTTTTTGCAATTTTATCGGTATAAATTTCATTTTGTTGTATGCATGTCGTGGTCAATGACTAGTTAAAACCCCTTTCGTTCAACAGTTTTCGTGCTTTTCAGTTGCAGATTTATAATTTTCAATATGGAAAAGGCAATCGGAAGAAACAGCATACCTTTAATAGTGTGGGATCATGCTAGTCTCGGGTTTAAGCCTGAGTTAACCCCAGAAACTTAGTTTTCAGTCAATAGAAATCCTAAGTTAACTTTAACTAAATTGAGAGAGTAAAGTTATTGTCAATGCAATTCTGTTGTGGCGCTATCTCTATTTCGATGCGTGAAAGGCGTAGAAGGTTGATCATATCTATAGTGTGACACATCGATGTTATTAGATTATTGACAACTGAAAAAATTTCATAAGCGGAATATTTGGAACGTTTAAATATGTAGTTCTTTACTTTTGTGTGAAACTTAAAAGTGATACATATTTCCAACTGCAAATGACTCAAAGGCAAAATTGCAAACTTCATTGCAAGTCTTAGGAAATTTGCTTAGGTGTCCAAATAAAGCAAACAATTTATTTTCTAAATAGGCAATAAAACCAATGGATAGTGCTATCGTTTCGAGTGCTACATTCGTACGCATCAATCTTTGGAAATCTTTGGTTTTTGGGAGTACATTACACCTTTAAGCTTTTATTTTATTTCAAGGCTCAAAATGTTAAAATACATAGTAAAATGCATTTATTTCAAAAAATTGAAATGCCTCGATTTTTCTTACGATAGCGTCCCGAAAATCATGTTTATATTTTCTCTAAAAGTTCTTTTTTCAAACTTGGAAAAATTAGCCTTTTGTTTATAAATTTCATTTCATAAAACGGGAGTTTTCCGATTAAATTTTCTGTACTATTAGAAGACAGTTTTTTTTTTAACTAAAAGATACATACTTAAAATCATTTTAAACTAAAAAAGTACACATTTTTCTATTTTTGAAATATTTTATACATATATGTATATTAGGGTGGTCCTTAAATTGGACATTGTCTTGGATAGCCATCATTCGATTCAAAACATTGAAAAACAATTTCCCTAATTTTTTCAGATTTTTATTTCACCCCCCTGGTCTTCCTTTTTTCACTTCAAGGTACAAATAATGGAGTTAGGGTGATTCTTATAACACACAAAAAATTAGTCAGAACTTATAGGTTAGATTCAGACGCCCCCGTTCAGGGGAAAAAAAAAATATTAAAAAACAACGGGACCACTTACTTACTTATGGCTTGCTATAGATTTTTTTAAAGCCATGAATCCAGTCTCTAATATATTTTTTAAGTCAAGTTTTTATTGTAAATAGAAAAAATAATTTTCAAAACTTAAAAATAAAAACAAAAATAATAGTTTTTTACGTTTGAAAATTATTTTTTTCAGAAACTATTTACAATAAAAACTTGAATTAAGAAACATATATAAATAAATTGGGTGGCGCAACAGCTCGTGGAGAACCAGGGCCTAGTGACTTACAACTCACCACCATTCCTGTGTGCGTGTTTGTTGGCAGGAATGGGGGACCTACAGTTTTTTGCCGAGTCCGAACGGCTAAATGAGAAGTAATTAAGAAACATATTAGAGACTGGATTCATGGCTTTAAAAAAGCTATAGCATGCCATTGTAAGTGGTCCCGTTGTTATTTTAATAATTTTTTTTCTATTTTGGGTCAAATTTTTAGAAAACTACCCCTCCTGCCTGAACGGGGGGAAACAGACCCCCCTCCAGTACGATTTTTTTTTCGTCTGAATCTGATCTATAAGTTCTGACTTTTTTTTGCGTGTTATAAGAATCACCTTAACTCCATTATTTGTACCTTGAAGTGAAAAAAGCGAGACCAGGGAGGTGAAATAAAAATCTGAAAAAAATTAGGAAAATTTTGTGTCTCCCTTTAGAGTAATTTGGTGCCTATCCAAGTTGGAATTTCAAAAAAAACCAATATAAGGACCACCCTAATATTTGTATTATATTTTTATAAATATTGCATCCTGTTCAAAATACCGAGAACAAATTATAAATATGGAGAAATATATAAATACCAAAAAATAAAAAGCTTCTAATTTTTTCTATGGCATCAAAGGGCATCTTCAAAAGCTAAAATCAATGAAAATGAGTAGAAGAAATAAACATAACAGTTTGAGTGTGTTTTAAAAACATCATCATCTTCATCATCATTATCAGTTTATAGACATCAAAAACCACTCCTCCCCGGTAGCTTGTAAACATTTTAAATCACTGAATTTAATTGCATTTTAAATATTTTTTTTTAAATCCATTTCAATTGGAACACACCATACACACACAACAAAATCAAAACAAGAACTCTAGCCAATATCCTAATTGAGAAAATTATGTTTCAACATTAAGGTCACGTATGGTTTCTGTTTTTGTTTTCGTATATTTGTTGGTGAGAATGAATGCTCTTAATGTTTAATGTCATGTAGATTTAATGAAACGGGAGGGAAGGGAATGAATCCAAATATTTTAATTGATTTTTTTTCGTATTTAAATTGTTTTCGACAATAATTACAACACGTTCGTTAACATGCAAATAAAAACATCATGTTTTTGAATAAAGTGTTTTTCAGTGAATTTTATTGTTTCACACGTTTTACAAAAAGAAAACATGATTTGCACGCGAATAAAAATGAAAGAAAGGAAACAAAAGCAAAATAAGCAAATATTTACTCTCAGTCAACAAGTCAGACGTATGTACCTACTCAGTCAAAGTTGATGTCTTTTACACGTACAATGCGTCAATTGTTTGTTTTTACCCCATCCCCACACCCAGCAGCCAACACCCACTCAGCCACTCGGCGTATATTTATGTATTTATATATATGTTGCCTCTAAGAAGGAACATACATTCAAATCAAGTGATGTGAAGCCCGATAAAAAGTCTTTCAACGCGCTATGGGCCACAAGTGTGTGTCTTGCCGAGAACTGATTTGTAAGATTGTTTCGCATCAATTGCGCGCGGGGATGGAATTCAAATTACTGCTCGAAGACCATTAATTTGTTGATTCGTTCGCACCCCCACTTGAATTAAAGGCTTGTGCTGCATTCAGTCGTCAGAATCCAAAAGTCGCAGACTGAATGAACTGCATGATGACTATTATTATGATGTTTGCGCACAAGAATTAGCGGTTGATTAGCTGGCCGATCTGAGATTGAAAATGTATAGGCTTCTCGGATACACACGATATGCTCTCATTAAAAAAAACATTGAAAAAAAAGATATAAATGGCTTCTTGTCTAGCGCTGTATATGAATACAAGTGGATTCATTCATTCAGCCACCAAATGTCTGCTAAGGAAGAGGAGTGAGAAACGGCGAGCTTGAAATATGATTAATGTTGCCTTTTGGAATCAATTAAATGTGTAGTGTATACAGTACAGAGGGTACATGATGTATGTGCCTATACATTTGGGTGGTATTTTATCAGCAAATTGATCTTGGTCGAAACATTGTTTTGATTTTCTTCAAAAATAATTTTCGCACTTGAGTATTGTTGTTATATTAAAAAAAATTGTTTATTGAAAACTAAACTCGAACTCAACAACAACAAGACTTCCCTTAAAAGGAAAAAACTGCAAAAAAGGTAGTGATTGCAAAGAAAGGTACTATAGGGACATTACCACCAACTACAGACCAAATCATTCCTTAGGAAGCTCAAGGTCAAGAAGCTCTGAAGCAAAAATAACACCATCCCTGTTTCATAAGACTTTGACAAAACCAGCAGTTTTTCTTGAAGTTTCAGTTATATGTGGAAAAAGTCTTACGGTATGTAAATGCGCTTTTAAGCAGACCTGTGTTCTTAAGGCTTAAGTACAAGTGCAAGTACAATTACCTTATACCTTAAATTTTTAAGTACAAGTACCTACAATTCCTTGGTACTTGTACTTACAAATTTTAAGTACCCAGTACGGGTACTAGTACTGGTACTTTAATTCTACAAAAGTACTTGAAATTTTTGTATTGATTACTTTTGAACTTATGCTTTGTACTTTGATACTCTTCCATTCCTTATTAATTCCAAAAGTGATTATAACTCCTTATAGTTGCTTTTCGAAAAAAAAGTAGAAATATCAAATTTTTAAGCAAAAATCGCCATGGTCGTCTTAACGTGATTTTCAGTCTCAGTTTCGTGGTCATTGTGTTCGTCTCAATCTAGTCTCGCAGTGAGCGTTTACACGGTGATCTGTTTCATGGTTTTCCCACTATGCTCTCGCTTTAGTCTCAGTACTGACATTTACACGTGGTTTTTGGAACTTAGAACGTTTTACCGTCATCTCGCTTTGGATTCGCTATAGTCTCGGTAAAATTCTTTTTGTTTCAAAGTAAAATTATTCAAAGACGTTAAAATAAGCGGTTTAAAAATTTAATCTAATCGTGGTTTGCGTCATTGTGTTCATCTTGCTTTGGTCTCGCCATGACATTTACGTGTGGTTTTTGAAATTGAGCATGTTTTGCCGTCATCTCGCTTTGGTCTCGCTTTAGTCTCGCCAAAGCTTTTTTTTTTCAAAATGCTATAGTTGAAAAAAGCAGCATAACGAAAAATAATTGTTTAAATTTCTTAGGGTGAGCCTTGCCTTACCGAGTTCTAGTGAGAAGTTCTCACTGATTTGGTGAACAAAACGCGTTTTCAATAGGATTCCTTTTAGCTAACTTTAACATTACTTTGACGAGACTATAGAAAGACCAAAGCGAGATGACGAGTAAACGCGCTTGATTCCAAAAACCACGTGTTAATGTCAATAGCGAGGCTAAAGCGAGACTAAAGCGAGACCATATCGAGAAAAACACAAAAAAATCCCCGTATAAACGTTCACTGTGAGACTAGATCGAGACGAATACAATAACCACGACACTTAATGCCACGTTTGGATGACCAGGGCGATTTTGGTTTAAAGAATTTATTATTCTTATTTTTTTTTCGAAAAGGAATTAAAAGTTATCAACAAGAATAATAAGTACTTATGGAATTAAAAAGGAACCGAAAAGTATTTAAGTACAACTGACGAGTACAAAAGTAATCAATACACAAATTTCAAGTGTCGATAAATAAGATATTTGAAAGTTGTAACTTTGTTTCATTATGCCACTGTGACCAAAGAAGCCGAAGGATGAATCAAGATGTTATTCATTAACAATTACTAAACAAAATTAATTTGGTCGAACTTTATTTTTATTTTGGTTACTAAATTTATTTAGCTCGCATTGGATCACCCTTCATGTTCAATCTTTTCTCAAAGTCTTAAAAAAAGCGTACGAATTTCTCTTTGGTATCGAATTTCTTTTTTTTTTAAGCTTTGAGATGTTTACTTTCAATTGATAGCAAGTTCAATCAACCTATTTTAGGTTTTTTCTCTAAGAAAGTCTCAAATTTGCTATAAATCCAATATTATTTTAAGGAATTTCTTCCAAAAAAAGTGTGGGTCTGTTATTTAATACCTTATATATACTTTATTCGCAATTCAATGATTTTAAAGAACACTTCTCAATAAATAAGTGCCTCTTCAGAATGAATTTTCAGACTCTTTTATAAATTAAATTGATTTATCTCCCTTATGCTTGCTTACATAAAAATCATTTCCTTTATTCGATTTGTTTAGGTGTTTAAGTACTTTTTAAATGCTTCAAGGTACAATGACCCCTTAGAAATGTTACCATTAGCAAAAGAAATATGTACTTAAGTTTTTCTTGGTATTAACTGCCCTCGAATATGACGCGATTTTAAAGTCCATTAGCATACTCAACATACAAAGTTGTAGTATTTGTATATGTAAAAATTTAAAGCTGAAAATAAACATTTTATTTCAATGACAAGATATTGAAAAAAAAACGGAAATAATTTTGTGGTTTTATAACCTCAAAAATAGTGAAAAAACGGCGGTGATGACTAGCATCTAACTAAGAATATCGCGGAGAGCAATAAGAATAATAAAGATATCTTAATCAAACTTCGAAGAAAGAGATTAGTGCTTTTCGGAAACATTAAAAATTTGATTACCAAATTTTACCTCTTGTTGTTACATAATCTCAAAAATTCCTGTTTTAACGGAAAACTGGAGAGGAATTTGCGTGCTGCCTGCTGTAGCCAAAGTGCAAAAAAGACCGCCTCAAAGCCATGTCTTACGCCGCACAAGCAGGTTTCTGCACTGGATCAACACCTAGCGGATCATAATCGAACAGTGCTTTGAATAGCGATCACCACTTCACCTGCTGTTTATCGACTTCGAAAAAGCGTTTGACAGACATCCCGGATAAATTAATTGCTTTTATCAAGGCTACATATTAAGGGATTAAATGTCATGTTTTGCATAAAGGAAGGTTGTCAGAGGAGTTTGAAATTCAAAGTGGGGTTAGACAGGGTTGTATACTGTCACTAATACTGTTCCTGTTGGTAATAAGTGATGTGCTGCATGCGGAGGAATTCAGTGGAATCTGTAATCACACCTCAAACATCTGACTCGCATTCAGTTCTTTATTGTTTCACATTCTGTCTCATTCGCACTTCATAAGAAAAATTGGAACGCCATTTGCATTTTTGAAGGTGCTGTCAAATTTAATCTTTTTTAAATCTTTTTGTGCGGTGGAAACACCAAAAAGATTTATTAAATTTTATCTGAGATAAACCTTTGGTGGAAACATAGCATAAGCTTACTCTCTCATAAGATTATTGATCTCCACTAAATAAAAACAAGGGTGGAGAGAAGCTGAAATCGTTGGGCTCAAGATCAATACGGCAAAAACAAAAAGGATCAGCCTTGCAACTTCCCTATCTACTCAAATAGAAGTTTCTGGGCAACTAGATGGTAGAGAGTTTCCAATATCTTGGGAGTATTATCTCTACTGATGGCGGGACCGAGCTAGATATAGTTAGCCGAATCGGGAAAGTAAAGGCTGCGTTCGGAATGCTGTCCAAAATATGGAAAAACAACTCCTTAAGCCTAAGGACCAAGCTGCGACTGTTTCGCACCAATTTTGAATCCGTGCTTCTTTATGGGTGCAGCTTTTGGTAGGTAGCAGCCTCTGTCACAAAAAAGCTGAATACGTTCGTGAATAGATATCTGCGAAACATCTTGAGAATTTTCTGGCCTAGCCGTATCTCCAATGATGAACTTCATGCGAGGACAGGTCAGGAAACCATTGACTCTATCATAAGAAAACGTTAGTGGCAGTGGATTGGACATACGCTTCGAAAAGGTCAAGAGTGCATTGCGAGTCAAGCGATGCAATGGAACCCTCTCACGCAGCGAGGTAGAGGAGTCGGCCGACCTAGAAGTACTTGATGAAGAAAGGTCGAAGAGGAATCAGCATAACTGGGGAAGAGTTGGAGAGAGCTGAGGTACATCTCAGCGCCTTAAAGTTTGCCTAGAAACATTCTTCATTTGTCTTGTCAAAAAGTTGAAAGATATGTATTTGTAAGCCTGTATGCATCCATACAAACAAATTTGTATGTAAATTCAACTGTGACCTTTGCAATGACTTCCAAAGAAAGTTAAATGTCACTTTTTATTTTAATGTTAGCTCCCCTCTTTGACATTAACAGTTGATATAGCGCGACATCTTTCGTTTGAAACGTAATTTTAGGTCAAAGATACATTTTGAACTTGCATGTTACTCTAAGGGCCAGTTTTTCAGTGTGAAATCTTCCTAGTCTCGGGGTAAGGCCTGAGTTAACTCCGCAAATGTATTTTTCATTCAATTGAAATCCTTACTAAGCTCCGAGTTAACTCACCTAATTTGGTGAGCTAACTCAGGGACTAAATCCGTTGTGGCGCCATCTCAATTTCGAAAGAGAAAGTTACCTATTATCAGTGCAATTCTGTTGTGGCGCCATCTCTTTTTCGATGTCTGTAGATTTTTGACAACTGAAAGATAAAGTTAATCCTCAACTGAAAAACTGTTCCTGAGTTAACTTAGGGTTTATTTATTTTCAGGATTAGCCATCTCTAATTTGACTCAGAATTAACCCTTAACTGGCCAATAAATAAAACTCGTACAAAGTGTGGGTATCTTTTTTCGAATTCTTTTGCAACGACCAAATCAAAAGCCATATTTAGTAGTGTCCTCAATCATGACGACCGACCACAAGAATGACATTAACATTTTTGTAAAATATCGTACATCAGCCATCCCGTAACTTTTGTGACACCCTGTATACGAATTTCACAAAAATATACCCAAGTACTCATAGTTTTTGCTTCTTTAGTTTCTATTTATTTTATATTAATCCACTTCTTTCACACATTTATTTCATATTTACAAATATTGCTGCTATCAGCTCCTTCCATTTAATATGAATTTAAAATACATGCACATATAATTATGTGTATGTATGTGTGTACAATTTTGCACTCAAAAAAAGATGAAAGGCCGACCGACGCTCTACGATGTGTTTTTGGACTTTTGTCAAATTTTATCCAGTTGAAAGCAAAGTGAAAGTCTTATATTTACGAGTATGATGCAGGTCACTCGAAAGTCTTATCGATTTTTCATACATTAGACATGAGGGGAAATTAGAAATCCTTCTTTAAAATTTGTATTTTACAGTAAGTCTGCAATCTGCAATGCACCTGGTAGACTGCAGTGTTAAGATACTGCAACCCAGCAGAGTAGTTAAATCAGTTTTGAACAAGCAAATAAGGATTTATAAATACCCTCTATATTCTATATGTATATGTATATGTACCACATTGGCTTAGAGACGGAACAAAGATTAATGTTTTAATTGAGGCAACATGACAAGTTTAAATTGCAGATGAGAATTGAAAAATGTATATGTTCTACAATCTTTCTCACGTTCGACCATAAGGGAAAAAAGCCAAGGCATTGAAGACTTCTATAATTTAAGCAAAAAGCCTAGAACTCAACAAGAGGAATGAAAAATGAATATGTTCCACAATCTTCCTCACGTTCGGCCACAAGGGAAAAAGGTAAAAGCACTGTAGACTTATATTTTTCAACATAAATCCTAGAAATCACCTAGTGGAACGAAAATTAAGTATGCTTCACAATTTTTCTCATTTTCGATTGCAAGGGAAAAAGGGTAGAGCACTGTGAACTTCTATGTTTCAAGCATAAAGCCAAGTACTCACTTAGTGGAATGAAAAATGAAAAATGAATATGTTCCACAATCTTTCTCAGCTCAACCAGAAGGGAAAAAGGCTTAAGTACTATGGAGTTTTATGTTTTTAGCAAAAAGTCTTGGACATACCTCGAAACCTAGTGAATTGTAAAATGAAAACAATTTTTCCTAAACCAAATTTCAATTTCCCAACAAATAGGGTAAATTGGGGTTAAAAAAAAGTCATTCCTTCAATAAATTATTTTAAGACATTCATTTTTTAATTTCTCTTTTCCTATGGCGTTTTCATTTTCACTTGAGCTTGACTTAAAAGATCCAAAAATAACCAATGAATGTCATACATAATAAATGAAATAACAGCATAATATTTTCAAACAAACTTATATTAGAAAAGAAAAATCCACAACATCACCTTCGTCGGGATGAATGAATGTCTTTTTGGCATTTCAAAACTTTGAGAACAGAGAACCAATATATCATAGTAAAACATACTTAGGTGTACGATAATGTCTCAGTTCAGCGATCCGTGCCTTGGCGCAAAAATAAAACCAACTTTCTCCTTCAATCTAAAGCATCGCCCATCAAACAAACGAACAAACAAAAAATAAAAAAATCCAGTCAGTGTATGAGTGGCAGGGAACTGGCAGTGCAACTCCCATAATAACAAGAATACCACACGTGCACAGTCATCTATAACTTGGAAAAAGCTAGCTATTCGACAGCATCATCCTTTTCCATATTTCATTACTGCACGCTGGGTTGTTCCATCGGATAACGCGCGGGCTTCGCCAGTGCTTCAACCCAGCACCATCGAAGGGAAACATGCCAATATGCCAGTACCAATCACATTCAAAACTAAGTGCCCCCAGAGAAAGAACCTGGCCCCTGCAGCGAGATTTCACGTAGGTACACCTCTACAACCCTACCTATTCCCATATCGATCTCAAACAGCAGCAGCACCAAGGGAAGCCGAAACAATTTGCATACTAGACACGTTGTGGATATGACACGGGGGTCTATTGGTCGTGTGGGTGGGTGGCTGTTTGTGTCGTGTGTAGTATGAAGGCACGTTTTGCCAAAGTGGAGATCTAGAATATGCATCTATTGCCTTGCCATGTCCCTGATTGTGTGCATTCGAAAGAATCATTTGACCTCATCTCTTATAATAATTATTATAGGAACCTATCCTATCCACTCTCTCTCTCTCCCATCAGAAGGTCATATTGTTGATAGACACTCGCCGTTAGCTTTTTGTTAGTAAATGGAATCATTTTGTGAACACTCGCCAAGTTAATAAAATTAGTTTTCATTCGAATGAATATCGTGCCAATTATTCTGGCTGTGAAATCTTTTATCTAAATCTAGCACAACCGAAAGTGCAAGCCAACTAGAAAAAGAGGAGCACAAGTAGCCGTGAAATATTCACTCTCAAGTCGGTGTAAATACGCGAATCTATTCCAATTAGTTAATTTAATGGAGCCTTACCAAAAAAAAGAAATTCTAAAAAAATTAAATGTAGAACTGAGTCGCATGTATCTGCTTTTAGGACTGATTTATTATTATTATATATTATTCTATTTCTTTCAAAATTGACAGAGTTATTGCTTAAGGCACGGCACTGCTGCACAATTTGTACTCTTCCTAGCATATCTTTGTTTGAAGTCTTTATTAAGGTTCTTCTATAGGGTTTCTTTAAAGCTTGTTTAAGAAGATTTTATATTGAGAAGCTGCACTTCTATTGAATTAATTTTTTTAATTCAGTTGTGATTTATAATTTGAAGTCTTATAAGAGTCTTGGGTGACTTCCCGAAATTTGTTTACTGAAGTTGGAACTTCGATAAGCATTTCCTTTAAAGGTTGTATCAAAATGTCCATCAAAAGCAGTGAGAACAAGTTGAAAAGTTTAAGGTTTCTATAAAGTACATACAAAAGAGCAACATACACAACTTTCAATTGACCATCTTTTGATAGTAATTTTGATACAGTTTTTGAAGAAAATGCTTATCGAAGTTGTGAGTTCTATAAACAAATTTCTGGTAGTTTAAATGAAAGCTTGCACTTCCAGTCCCCTGTTAAACTACTTGCACAGATGAAAGTTAGATATTTTGAGTCCATCGAAGAAATTTCATCATATAGCAATACATAATATTTTGAAGTTCAAAATCCAAAAAAAAAATTAAAGAAGCTCATAACGAAAGTATAGCTTCTTAAACGAAATTTGAAACAAAAATACTTGTTGCTTCCTATGGTAAGTTCTTAACGAAGTATTAAATTTCAAAATTCTGGTAAGTTATTTTTTTCGTTTGGCAATTTGGTACAATTTTCAATGAAAAATAATTTTTTAAGTTATCAAATCCTGAATATTTCATCTATGAACAATTTTTATGGAGAAATACAATCTTTTAAAATTTCATTATCTTGTGAAACATGCGACATGTTAATAGGTAGTTGATTTGAGTATAATTTTTCACAAATGCACATAAGTAACCCTAAGAGTACTTTACTGTACTGCAAGACAGAATTGAAGATTTAAAAAAACAAGTAGGTGCAACGTGGTGATGTGAAAAGCACAAAAAGAATACAATAACAAAAACGGCTCAGAACCAAAAAAAAAAACCTTTTACAAGAATTAAAGTGAAAACATTTCGATGCTCTTCTTCAGCACTTTCAGCCTTTTATGCAATGAATTTCGAAGCGGAGCAGGACCAAGGGGAAGTACTTGTGTAGTTGATGATTTTACTTGGTTTATTTATGAGTGAAGTGGTTTCGGAAGAACGAACAGGATGTTCGACGGGAAAATATACAAAACGTGCACTGCGGCGCAAGGATCAGTAAAACGAAAAAGAAAATAAGCTTGCCAAAGTGGTTATGATGCGGAAGAGAGGGGGGTAGGAAAAAGTGTCTACCACGACAAGGGCGGTGGTTTTTTTTTTTTTTTTGGTTTATTTGCAAGCTCAACACTTGCAATAAAAGCAGGAATTTTGTGAGAAATTGTGTATTAAAATGTGAGAAATCAGCTTTTACATGGGTATCCGTTCGGTAAAAAGAGTTGTTAAAGTGAGCTTAAGTTTAACTGTTATTATTATGCTGATTGTAACAAAATGTTTTTCGTTGAGAATTATCATCAAAATAGGTTTTGGGGTTAAGGATTAATAAAACTTGGGATTTTCCAATTGGTAATAAACTGAAAAAGCCAGAAAATCATATTTATATATTTCGAGGAGGGAATAAAGGAAGTTAAATAGAAAACTGGTTGAAATGGGAGATTTAAAAAAAACGAACAGAGGTAATAACAAAATCAGGGCTGTCGAAGTATTCCAATTGTAGGATTTGTGTACTACTTTTTGAAACTTCGTAGCATCGTACTGCTAATACGACTTAAGTATTGCTTACTTTGAGAAGATTCTTCTTTTGTGTTCTTTAGGAAAATTCTCTAACCCATCTGAAATAAAAACTGAATAATATGATACATAAAATGGAGCTAAGTGAAGCCGGGTTGTTGCTACATAATGGTGTGTTAAGACTCTCATGCTACATCAAGTATAACAGGTAAAATTGTGTTTAAAACCCTTCATGCCTACGCCTACGATCTAGATGTATTGACAAAAGCTCTGATATCTTGAATTTAAATACGCTGAGTACTGATTTTTTCCCTCAAAGTACTCAAAAGATGAAACGGCAGTTCTGATCATATTATGTCACTTTGACACTGACAGCTTTTTGAGCTAAAAAAATGACAGAAACTCAGTATTATATTTCCACGGTACAAAGTGGATCGACGCGACTGCTTACTTTTAAGACAACATTGGGAAATATATCAAACTTACTTTCAAGGGAAACGCTGTGTTGCCTTAACAATGCAAATTTAAAATAGAAACTTTATTCGAAATATTGCAACAGCTGCAGATGCTGTACGCAAATTTGTATAGAAAGTTTGTAAGACTAGTTTGCTACTTGATAACCGAACATGCTTCCATGTTTGCTCTGTGTAGGTACTCAGCGAAGAATACTTGCAGCTTTTACCGAAAGTGTATCAAGATTTATTAATAGTCCTAGCTTGAGGAGAATTTTCCAAAGGGACTTTGGATTATACGCTTACAAGTGAGAAACAGACTCAGCAATTGAAGCAAAATGACTACCTTCTCCGTTTTTGTTTCTTGTTTAGGCTTAAAAGAGCGGCTCAAATTCACAACAATTTTGCCCAAAAAATCATCTATTCAGATGAGGCGCATTTCAATTCAATTTCGGTGGCTTCGTTGCGACAAAATTAGCGAACTCGATGCATCCCGAAAGCATAACTATTTGAAGGGGTTTTTCTAATGGAGGCATTATTAGTCCATTTTTCTTCCAAGATGACCGACAACGCATTGAAAAACTTTACAGTCAATGGAGAGCGATACCCAAACACGAAAAGCATCATGAAACCTACCGATTACTGATTACCCAATAGCTTATTAGCACTTACACAGAAATTCCCCACACTAACCGAAGGACAACAAAAACAAGAACTAGGTGTGGTGGAATTAGATAAGGAAATGTGTACGAAGAAAGAAGAACTGCAATGGACGACGTTCGAGAACATCCATGGTGAGTTTTTCAGACAAGGAAATAACAGAGCCATCAATCTCTTGCCCACCTTCGTCTGTCTATTACTAACGATGGCCCACAAGGACCTGGATGGTGAATTAAGCAAGATAGTATCAGCCAACTAACCTCCTGTCAGTCACCTCCCGCATCAATAAAAATATGATCTATGAATAGGGCGATGTCCGACCTCCACACCCTACCTTTCCCTGGTCGTCGTAGGCCAACATAATATTCGTTAAAGCCTAGTTTACAGTTCCCGTGCGCAGAAAAAATTATGCAAATATTCTCGCATGTCAAAAATAATTGAGGTGAAATGCAAAATTAATTTTTTTGCATGATTGGTTAACAGTTTCATGCGAAAAAAAACCATTGCTGTCATGCAAAACAATGGACCGGCAATTGTTTTGCATGCGAAAGAAGTGTGGTGAATAAAATATTTTTTTTTGATGGTGAAGTTTACACTTCAAAAAACAAAAATTTATTCACCTCAAGGCATTATTTGCATGCAAATGGTTTTTGCATCCAAAAATAATTATTTTCCAATTTTATGCCTACAGTATATTAATTAAGGGTAAGTTAATGACTTAAATGCGTTTTTCGACTTGAGTATTATTGAATTTAGTGCACAGAATAGGTGGAAAATCGGTTTGAAATTTTTAATTTTTTTCACATGAGAACTGTTAACTATGCTTAAAGCTAAGAGATTGAGACGTGGTAAAACGAGAAGCTACTTCTTAGAAATGTGCACTTCGAAGTTTTAAAACTCAAGTATGGCTCAGCCAAAAAGGGCTATAAGAGACCAAAATACAAACTACAAAATCAGTATCGAATATCGCAACCACCGTCAACGATAGCACAGCTCACCCATAATAATAAATTAAAGACTTCCCCCACCATCCAGTGGGAAGAGGTCTTGTAAAAATTTTATCGAATCCGTCCGAGATTTCTACCAGTTTTACTGAGATTTTCAACAGTTTTACTGTGATTTTTAACGGGATTTCTGACAGTTGTACTGAGAAATTTACCAGTTTTACACAGATTTTTACCAGTTTTACTTGGATTTTTGCCGGATAAATCAGAGATTTTTACAAATTTTACTGTGATTTTTACCGGATTCATGCGATATTTTTACCAGTTGTACTGGGATTATAACCAGTTTAGTGTGATTTTTACCGAATTCGTCCGAAATTTTTACCAGTTTTACTGAAATCTCTTTCTGAGGTCTCAAAGAATTTTGCCAGCTTTATCCACTTATCTCACTGGATATAACACGTGCTTCCAGGATATGGGTAAGCACAACAGCCCGGAGAGCAACCAGCTATATAACCATAACGAATCCGCTGTATGCAGCACAGAAGGCTAACATTAGTTGTGTTCCCTACCGAGTTTCACACAGTACTGGTCCGCACTAAAAATTGCTAAATCTGGCGGTCTGATACTGTTTGGGACTTACTAAGGAACAAGGCTATTATTGAAAGCTTGTTGTTAACAATTATGTATTTGTCTGTATATATGTAGCTTCATAAAGAACTTCTTTAGAAGGAACTCTGGAAACCGGCGAGTATACATACCTCAGCTTTAGACGAAAGGTACATTACAGACCTTGGCTATGTTTTCAGAAAAACACAGGTCATGGACATAATGTACGTGACTCTTTCCTATGCTGGAATAAACGCAGGCCAGAATCTGCTATTTTAATTGTGTTTGTTTCTCAACTTCTAGTTTAAAGAGATAAAAGTTAAACATTTCAATCAAATTTGAAGAATTGAGTGAAAAAGTGGGAGAACTTCAATATACTAATTATTAATTCTTGATGAAAGACAAATTTAAAAAAAAAAATGGAAAAAAGGTATACCACATATAGAAGAAAAGGATATTATATTTTATAAAACAAATATCAGAGACATATGTATGTCTAAATAAATCACCATTATGTTATTTGTATCATATCAAACAATAGCTCTTGTTTGAGAGTTTATTTTCAAAAGAATTCAAGGAATCAACTCTGATATTATCAGATTACTTTTCACATATGCAAAGCACACATACAAAACAATACAATCTCAAATCAACAATATTATATTTTCCTAAATTATTTGAAAAGTGCAAATTCATGGAATATTTGATTTGGAAATGCAACTTATTCAAAGCATACTGCATGCATACCACATTCATCCCACTATATTCATACAAATAAATGTATTCTCTTTGATAGCTACATGTAAATATGTATAAATATACGTACACATGTATTGTATGCTATATATAATTTGTCTACAGGGGTGATATCCTTTTAAAGGATTTCCATTTATATTTCACTAGAAAATGAAAGCAGTATGTAGGGTTGTTGGTATAGTTCCCATAAATGTATACTCGTAATGTGAATTAATAATTGAAAAATGTAAAATTTAAATTTCAATTCAACTTTCTACCAAACCAAACCACAATATGAAAATAAAATCAAAATTATGCCACCGCCACCGAAACAACAGTGAATAAAACAATTTTAAATATTTATAGCACATTGCTGGCACAATTAATACATTGATTTCGATTTTATATCTCATTTTTAATTCTAAGGCTTTTCACCACCATCAACGTGTCATTATACGATTTTCGTTTATTTTAAACATTAAATTTAACTTTTAAATATAAAAATTAAATTTATTATTTCAAAAACAAAACTTTTGTGTGGTTTTAAAATGGAATTAATACCAAGCTGCTGCGTTGCGTCGTCGTCATGATAAAGCTTGTGTGTCGAGTTGAATTCATTAATTTGTGAAATTTGAATATTGACTTTTTTTGCAGATTTATTTTAAATGAATAGGTAACATAGTACAGACGCAAACGGATGAGTGTGAATTTTCATGCGAAGATGTATGTAATTTTATATTCAATAATCAATTCGTTTCTATGGAAACAATTTTTAAAGGGATTGATTGGGATCCCTATTAAAGGGATATCTTCTATTTGTGTGTGTAAATGTTATTTCGAATATTTGTGCCAGCAATACATGTGCAAAATGAAATGCATACAATGTTTTGGCTTAATTTCAACCACACATCATTAGAGAAGGAATAAAAGAAACTTTTAAAGCTTCATTCTGAATCTACAATAAATGACAAACTGAGGAACAGAGCAACTAAATCTTGAGTTGATATTCACATCGGATGGAAAACTTTAAAACAAATAAGAAATCAAACGAAAAGTATACAAAAGAACAAGGGATTTGAGAAATAGCATGCAACGATTGCGAACGGAAAAACTACTGACAGAGGACTACATGCAAACATATAAGGCGTTTTTATTTTCAACTTCAGAGCAGAGCCTGAGTTGTTAAATAAAACAAAAGTTTGTATTTCTTGATTAGCTCGGAGCGATTAGGACTCTTTTTACTTGCGATTATAGGTACTATAAGGCAAGTTTTGGATTCGTGCAAAAAAAAAATTTTGAGATAACAATCAAACATGATATTACGATGATAGAGAACATCAAAAAAGTGGGTGGCAAAATTCTGTCTGTCTGTCTGTCTGTTCGTCTACAGCCTAAACGGCTCGATCGATTATCTTCAAACTTGGTACTTAGTGGTTTTTGGTGATTCTGCCGACACGTTTTTTTCATTTTTTTTTTAGAACCAAAAATAACGGTACCTGTCATACATTTTTTTTTGGCAAATTTACATAATCGTATTTTTCTCAAAAACGGCTCGACAACTTTTCTTAAAAAAAATTAAATAAATTTATTGTAGTAAAGGCTTTCTTTGGATGGAAAACCATTTTTCAAAAATGGTTATTAATGGTACCTCCCAAAGAACCATTTTTTTGATTTTTGATTTTCTTCAAAACGGTACGACCGATTTCAATTATTTTTTTTACACAGAAGCTTCCAAAAAATATTGATAGTTTTGTGTACCAAAATTTTTGAAAAAATGTTAATTGGATTTTTAAAAAATGTTTCAAATTTTTTTTTTGAAAATCAAATATTTCGAAAACGACACGATCGATTTGTTTGAAACTCAATATTTAAGACCTTTTTAGTACTTTCTAAAATATTTTTAGAAAAAATTTTACATTTATGAAAAAATAACGGTACCTTTCATACAAAAGTTAAAAAACCGCAAAGGAAAATATTTTTTTGCTTAAAAACGACTCCTACGATTTTGATTAAACTTTTTGTTTATACTAAAATTAGTACGATCTACTACCAAAAATTATAAAATTTTACACTTTGCAACTATTAGTAGTACCTGTCATAGAACGTATTTTTTTATTTTGAATTTTCTCGTTATCGGCTGAACGGATTTAGATGATTTTTTTTATATACAAATTTCAGATAAAATCAAATAATATTGCATATCAAAATTTTCAAGAAAAAAGTTTTTGGATTTTTAAAAAAAGTTTCAAACTTTTTTTTTGAAAATTCGATATATCAAAAACGGGTTGACAATTTTTTTTTAAATTTTGTTTTTATATACACATAAATATATAGCTTAAATCTGCATACCAAAATTTTTTCTTAAAAATGTTTAAAGAATTTTATATATAAAAAATTAATTTAAAAAAAAACCGCTCCAACGATTTTAAATTTTTTTTCCCATACAATCATATTCCATCATGAATTAAAATGGCATACTCTTTTTTTACCTCAAACTGTCAAAAGAGTTGTTTTAGCTAATTTAAATGTCGTATTTCATGCTTCTCTACATTTTTCTCTCATAATTTCCAAGTTTGTATATACAATTTTCTTAAACTCGCAGTGTCTTGAACATAAGAGCAAGTACGTGCGACCCAGTCGTGCATTTTATTTGTTATACATTGGTCAATTTTACCAAACAACATTCGAAGATCGAAAAGCTTATTGTCGGATAATTTGCCATTAATTAGTCATTTATTAGTTGTACAAATCGAAGAGGTCACCAATAACTTCTAGTATACTTAATTAGTTGTAATAATTTTTAATTTTCCGTCGAATTTCAAAATGTACTTTTTTTTAATTTTCAGGTTTTTTCCACTTTTTTTAAGCATGGGAATTCCGTTTTAGAAATATATGTATTATATACATCAAAATCACTGTTGGTGTTTGTTAGTTTTAATTTAAAAAAGAGCAAGAAAAAAGATTTATAACGAACAAAATTATCAGCAGTTTCGCAAGACAAACTGTAGATTGACAAATCGATGCTAATAGTGGTCTGAGTTACAGTATTTTTGAGTAAGGCTTTACATAAGCGTCTTAGGCATGAAGTATTCAGTTTCAACTATATGAACGAGCACCTCACGACAGTTCGTATCAAAGCTTAATTCGCCAACATCAGCCTCAAAAGCACCCCCACAGAGGAGGAAGAGTTTTTTGAGCTTCTCGAAAAGGCATATGAGCCCCATCTATAACATTAAAATTGTCTTGGGTGATTTCAATGCCAAACTAGGAAGAGAAAACGTCTTTGGTGGTTGGAAGATATTGCCTGCACTACACCACCTGCGATAACACGTTGTGGTAGCTTATACGTAATTCCCACATCTCGATATAAACAATCCTGGTCAATCAGCCGCCAACCAGATTGATCATATTGCGATCGACGCAAGGCACTCTTCCAGTATCAAGGATGTCCGAACATTTCGAAGAGCTAGCGTTGACTTGGACCATACTGCCTCGTTGTAGCAGAGATAATGCTATGGATATCCAGACCAAAGGCAAAACAGGGAAATACTGTTAGGAGGTTCGACGCAAGATGGCTACATCATCAAGTCCTGGCTACAGTCGCAAGAAATCGCCAGGTTCTTTTGCAATCGAGTCCCTCTAGAGCCCTCTTTAATAGTCCTTTGCAGCCAAATTCAAGCATCGAGAACCAATGGAAAAACTGCCAGGAAGCCATCAGAGATGCCACTTCTGACGATAGCGAAACCCTTGGTTCGACGAAGCATGTCGGCAAGTCAATAAAAAAATATATAAATTTGGTGGCAGCTCGGGAAGAGACTTACAACTTTCAACCATTCCTGCGTGCGTGTTGTTGGCAGGAATGGAGGGGACCTACAATTTTTTGCCGAGTCCGATTGGCAAGAAGAGAAGCACTTATTCAAGACAAGTATATTCTTGGAGGATTTGTCAATACCTTGGAAAAAACATTTCTGTTTTAAGGTGGCAGCTGGGACTCGAACCCAGACCGTCGGCATGACAGTCCAACGCACTAACCATTATGCCACGAGGTACTACTGTCGGCAAGTACATGCAGCCAAACAACAGGCATACAAAGCGGCACTGCATAGAAGGACCAAAGATGCTCGCGAGTTCTACGAGCAGAAGAGGAGAGAGGAACACTGGCCTCTCAGAAGGAAAAAGAAAGAGCATGAGAATCGCGCGATCGAGGAAATAAAGGGATGCCATTGCAAGTATGAAGTTCGGAAGTTTTACCAAAAAGTAAAAAGAACCTCTTAGGCTTCGGCCACACAATGAGCGACGAGCGACTGGGCGACTGAGCGACGAATCTGAGCGATGGGTGGCCATTTACTGAACGACGTAGCTGAGCGATTAGATGGGAAAGTGCCATCGTCAAGTGCGGTTCGTCGTGGCTTATTAGTTGAAAGTCACGTTCATATTTATAGATCTATAATAAGATCGAGAAAACGTAGATTTGGTGTACACCCCATAAATCGTGAAAGGGCAATTATGGTGAGTTTCACCATTTATATCAAAATCTTCGCAGATCTCCAGATCGATTTTGGCAATATTGTCGTATGGCGGTACCATCTTTTGATTTGCTGCTGGAAAAAGTTCTACCAAAATTAACAAAACAAAAGAAAGCAGTTAGTTCAGAGCAACGGCTGGTTTTATATTTAAGGTTACTTTTTTGTATTCTTAAGTTTTGCACTGGACGGCTTTGGACAGCTGAAATTAAACTTTCTGTATTTATTTTGTCCATCTTATTACTTCGTCGCTCAGCGATCGACTGAAAAATTAAAACAGATTTGATTGCTGAGCGACGTCGCTCTGTCGCTTAAAAAATCACTCAGTCGCTCAGAGTTTATGTGGCCACCTCCATACGATTTCATGTGTTTTAATTTTTTTGCGTCGCTCAGCGACTCGTCACTCAGTCGCTCGTCGCTCATTGCGTGGCCGGAGCCTTAGGGTTACAAAGCCCGAACCGAAGCCTTCAAAGAAGATCAGGGGCATAACGTGGTAGAGTCGCAGTCGGTGCTGAGGATATAGAAAAATCATTTCTGCAAATTGTATAACGGCGATGACGAACCAAATTCTGCTGGCTGCATGCCATTGCACCATTCAACCTGGACGACGTATAGGCCAACAATTCCATCCACCCGATCTCGACGAAGTGAAAATAGCTATACCTAAACAAAGTCCAATAAAGCTGCTGGAGCTGATGGCCTTTCGACTAAGCTATTCAAAGCAGCTGGTGAGGAATTGATTAGGAGTATGCACCAGCTCATCTGCAAAATATGGTCGGAAGAAAGCAAGTCCGCATTGTTTGCCCGATCCTCAAGAGAGGCGATCCTCTAGACCAGCGGTTCCCAAAGTGTGTTCCGCGGAACCCTGGGGTTCCGTGGGAGAGTTTTCAGGGTTCCACAAATTTCTTGAAGTATAAACAGTAAAATACAAACAATAAAAGAAAAAACAAAGACAAATTTTTATAAACAAAAAATTGAACAACATTTTTTGTTTTTTGAAGTTTATATTTTTTAATCAAAGTGTGAGCTTCAAGGTCGTAACTGTTTCATGAGTAAACACATCATTAATTGGGGAAAATGTATTGATATATGCAGCGGCGGAGCCACAGCAATAATGGGAAAGGTTAAAAGGGTGGTTTCAAATATTAAAAACTTTGCTCCTAGAAGTACCAGCAGTCATTGTATTTTCCATCGTTATACACTTGTTATCAAAAGAATGCCAACTGATTTAAAAAAAGTTATCGGTGAAGCTGTAAAAATAGTTAATTTTATAAAGAGTCGTCCTCTCCAATCGAGATTGTTTAAATTAGTGTGTAAAGATATATGGGCAGTCAGTACGAATCGTTTCTTTTTCATACTGAAATCCGATGGCTTTCGAGAGGGAAAGCTTAATCCAGGTTATTTCAACTTCGTGATGAGTTGAATGTGTTCAAACTGGAAAAAAATATGTCTTCAACTGCAAACCTCTTTGATGTATTGCATGATGAGCTATGGATTACGAAATAAGCTTAACTTGCAGACATTTTCGAGAAGATCAACGAAACTACTACAGCTCTGCAGGAAAAATCAATAACAGTATTTTTTGCGAGAGACAAACTGGCAGCTTTGAAAAGAAAAATTAATTTCTGGCTCTTAGATAATTTGTGCTCAAAAAGGCTCTTTGCCAGCAAATTGTGGGGTAGTTTTGATTTTTTCCTTCCTTAATGTTTTCGGGGGTGCCGAATCCGAATGTGATACTTTCCAACAAAATTTCGTGACGCAACATGGAAAAAACACAAAAAATGATGCAAAAATGCATTTCTTGGGAGTTTTTCATGAATGGCTCGAAAACTACCAACTATTCGAAAAATTACATCAAGCTACCATTGAAAGGATACACAATATCCAATAAATCTATATTTAAGGTTTTTATCTGCGACAACCCATTTGGACTCAAGCGCTAGTCGAAAATTGATGTATTTTCACTGTTTTCGAAAATCCACTCGAAAGCGCTAAGAAATTACTTTGTGTGAAAAAATTTGAACTTTTGTCTGTAACATGAACCAAGATATACTTTTCGGATGGTATTTGATGCGCTGAGTTTGAATCTGGCTTTGGAATTCCTCTAGCAAGTTACGTTGCGATATTCGAATCTAAAGATTTTAAAAATATAAATTTTGTATGCAAATTTGAAGTTATATATTTTTTCTCGAGGTAATTTTTTTCGAAAAAAAGTTTAGGGTCATTCTCAGGTATGAACATTTTACTTTAAAATTCTATTTAAATCTTTCAAATACCTCCATTCGTCTTCGAGAAATCGTTAGTTTTCGTCTTACTACCTGATTCGAAAAATCCAGTCAATTTGTGCTCAAAAGGACCATGACATAGACATTTTTTCGAAAAAAATTACCTCGAGAAAAAAAATCCCCAAATTTGTATTAAATAATGCCTTTATTTTTAATTTTTAGATTTGAATAGCTATCTTAAAAAGGTGACGCGATAGAGCAATCTCAAGGCCAGATTCAAACTCAGCGCATCAAAGACCATCAGAAAAGTATATCTTGGTTCATGTTACAGAATAAACTTCAAACTTTGTCACACAAAGTAATTTTTTAGAGGTTTCGAGTGGATTTTCGAAAACAGAAAAAATACATCAATTTTCGACTAACGCTTAAGTCCAAATGGGTTGTCGCAGAAAATACCTTAAATAGGGATTTATTGGAAATTGTGTATGCTTTCAATGGTAGCTTGGTGTAATTTTCGAATAGGTGGTAGTTTTCGAGCCAATAGTGAAAAACTCCGAAAAATACATTTTTCCGTGTTGCGTTTCTCAGATTCAGCACCCTAAAAACATAAAGGAGCATGGTAAAAATACAATATGACTGGACTATCTCATGCGTGAACAAAAGAACAATTTTGAGTGTTTTCCAGTTTTACATGAATTCTTGCAAGAAAACATGCTTGAACTCAGAGCAGATATTAGCAATATTATTGCTCTCCATTTGGTTAGTCTCGAAAGATCCATGTTGGATTACTTTCCAGATACAAATACTGACATCGAGTGGGTACAAAATCTATTTATAATGAAAGATACAAGCGTATGACCCTGATAGATCTGCATAGCTCCTCTTCATCAAAAATTTGTATTTGATTCTGTATCATTAAACGAATTTTGGACTGGTATGAAAAATGAATTCCCTGAGCTTGCCAAGAAAGCTATATTAAATTTGCTACCTTTGTTACAAAGTACCGCTGTGAAGTAGGCTTTTCAGCGTATACTTACACAAAAACTGGAATACAGATCGAGGCTGGACGCTGCCCTAGATTTGCGAATACAACTTTTGGACATAGAAGTTAATTTAAAAACAATTATTAATCAAGCAATGAAACAGATTCATCCTTCACACTAAATTAAAAATTGATTTTGAAATGTTTTTTTTTTCATTTGTTGCTATTATCAGGATGGGGTTCCGAAATATATTTGGGCATTGTTTAGGGTTCCACAGCTTAAAAAGTTTGGGAACCGCTGCTCTAGACTTCACTAACTACAGAGGCATCAATCTCCTCAACATAGCGTACAGGATCTTCTCTTCCGTACTTTGTGAATTCCTGAAGCCATTTGTTAAAAACCTGATAGATCCATATCAGTGTGGCCTTAGACCAGGAAAGTCCACCATCGCCCAGATATTCGGACTACGGCAGATCTTGGAAAAAAAAACCAGAAGTTTGAAATCGATACCTACCACCTTTTCATCGATTTCAAGGCTGCATATGACAGTATCTATAGAGAAGAACTATATAGAGCAATGTTTGGTTTTGTCATCCCTCTCAAACTCATCCGTTTGTGCAGGATGACTATGGAGAATGCACACTTCTCCATCAAGGTCAGCAAAAACCTCACCGATACCTTTAATGTCAAAAAAGGTTCTAGACAAGGCAACGCGCTGTCATGCGACTTCTTCAACATCGTTCTTGAAAAATAATAGTGGAAAACTCTCAAATCAATTCTAGAGTCACAAATCTTTCAAAAGACCGTCTAGTTACTCGCTTACGCCGACGACATTGATGTAATTGGACAAAAAAAGCGTAATGTCAGTGGTGTCTTCGTGAGTATTCAGGCGGAAGCCAAGAAGATGGGTTTAACGGTGAATAAAGGCAAGACCATATATATGCTATCAACAAGAAAGGACACCCAACACCGCCGCAAGTCTTGGAAAGAACGTCACTATAGACAGCTGTAATTTTGAGGTTGTCAGAGAGTTTGTCTACTTAGGCTCCACTATAAGCTCAGCGAACGATACCAGTGCTAAGACCAAACGAAGAATCACTATTAAATTGAGAAGCAAAACCCTCTCGAGAGCAACTTAAGTGTCCTTGTATAAGACACCTATCACCCCAGCCCACGGACACTATTAAGGGTTGATTAGAACGCTTTAAGCTGTTTTCAGAGGAAAATTTTCCGGGTGATGATGGGAAAATGCAGGAAAAGACAACGACAACGCAGAAGAGGTGGACAGCGAAACAGGTGGCATACGCAAGTGGAAGAGTACCTCAACCAACTTGGCGTTTGAAACTGCAGACCACCAGCTAGAGACCAAACCAGCTGGAAGAAGCTTGTTGGTTTGGGGTCCTGGTCCACCCCGGACCATAGTGCAACCTTTAGATAGTAAGGAAGCAAGTAAGCCCATGTGCGTCTGATGGAAACGTGACGTCTTGAGATCAGAAAATATTAATCAAAAAATTGAACAAAATAACTGCTGAGTTTTGTCAAAAAGAAATCTTTTTTCGAAAATGTTTGAAGGAAATTAGAATATGTATTTAAAAATAATTATTTTTTTTTAAACATTACATATTTGTGAATTGCAGAATATAATTTTTTTCAATTATTTACATCCTCAATAGCTGGTAGTTCTCAGCAGCAAAAATTAGATGGACAAAATTTCCTCCAGAGCAGTGCAGAACCCGGCTTCAATTTTTAATCTATGTAAATTGTATCACACATTACAGGAAATTTCAATTTCAAATCAAATTTATATACCTACATACATTATGTACATATGTTTGTATTTATATTTATAAGTCATGACATGACACATTTTAACATAGTTTTAGCATAAAAACTTAAACCATATATACGATTTTACACATCTGTTTATGTAAATTTTTTGTTCGTAATTTGTACTTGTTGTAGAGTAAAACGCACCTTGCGTCGCGCCGCCGGCCGTGTATTCGTCCTCGACATTTTCCTAAGGGGATTTTCAAATTGCTATTCTCTTGTTTTTTAGGTCCCTTTCCCTTAACTTAAATATATAAACATGGAAATAATATATACAATGCATGTATTTTTCTAGTTATTTTTCTTGTTTTTTTTTCTGCCTTTAGCGCTTAACATCCCAAGACTATAAAAGACTCAATATACAAATACTCGGGTGGAGCTGGGTGTGTGATAATGGCCGTATCAAAAAATGCCTCACGCACGCATTTTCATCTTATACCCACACTTTGCATTGGTATAGGACATTATCCTTGATATCATTTTGGTGTCTATGACTTATAACAACTCCAGAGAAAGTGTAATTATTGCCAAACATGAAACCATATATATATTTTATTTATATTTTTTTTTTACATATACCTCACCTACATACATAAATAAAGCATTCGAATTGGTCGCACGTGTTCTTTCATACAAGACGATTTAGCTTATCCTTTACACTCAACATATATCTATGTATTCAGAACTCTAGTGTCCATAGAACAGGTAAAATACACGTAGTACACAAAATCCTTAGAAAAAAATTCGTAGCTTCATGATACTTGAGGAAAACGTTTAATTTATTATGAGAGTGAAGAATTTAGTATCTATAAAAGTATTTAGGAAGGAAGGTAATTTTGTTTTTAGGGAAGTAGGCATAAAAAAAGGAAAAGTTTTTTTTTTGCCACCAAAATGTTTGTGCAGGAGATCTTTTTAAATTGAAATAATATTGCATAGAATTGCAATTTTAGTACGCGAATGAATTAAGTTTCGAATAAGAAGAAACAAAAACAAAATCACAACCAAACCACCAAAAAGAGGATAGAGGATGTGAAGTGTAGTTAAAGAGAGTTTAGCGAATTAAAATTGCTACTCACAGTGCTGCCACTATACAGCTATGGTGGTGGGCTCATCTTGTCAATTTATTTAGTGATTGATTCCAATGATCAATAGATGATCGAATCATATTTTGGTACATTGATATGTATTGTCACAGGGGCGTAGATGCTGAAAATCTTGTGTATAAAAATGAATATTTGTGTCTTCGAACTCAATGGGTTTACACATTGTTATTCCAATGGAGTTGAAATTAACAGAATTTTGTCTTAATAGTAAGAGGAAGGTTTAGAAAGTAGTTTTGGTTAAATCAGGCCAATAACAGTAAGAAAATAAAATTTTATAAACACTAGTCAACGAAATAAAAGGAACAATTTTTTTTCAATTTTTGTTAGTGTTTTTTGAAGAGCTGTATCTTTGTGACGAGTCGTATTGAGTTGAAAAAAGAAAGCATTTTATAGCTTTATGTTTTTTGTTTCGAGATTTGTTTGCAAAACATTTTTTTTTTAAAGTACCTATACCGTTATTGCAAAAATGAGAGGAGACAAAAAATTATTTTTAAAATTTTTGTCAAGGTCCTCATTTCTATGGATAAATTTTTTTGAGTCAATCAAATGTAATGATCAGATAACTTGTTTATTCAGCTTCAATTCAGTTTTTTTTTGTTGTCATGCAATTTTTTTTGCATGGTTATTTGACTTTTAATGAAAAAAATATACTTTTAGCCTCGATTACCAATATCTCAGCAAATAATGACGTTATAAAAATTCAAAGACAGTTTTGGAAATTTAAGAAAGCGTTTTACAAGATTTTTTTTTTACCGGTCACCGTTAGTTAGAAAAGTACTAAAAACTGAAGCTTTGTGGTCTTTTCGTAAACCTTTTTTTTTACTTATGGCTTTCGTTGGTATGCAAATTTGTAGACTTTTAAAGCATCAATATTCCTGTAAATTTTCAAATTGATTCATCGAACTGTTTTTTCTCACCAAAACTTCAAGGTCTTACAAACCAGGTAAAGGAACAAATTGTGTTGTTCCGAAACAATGCGTAGTCGTCATCGAAATGGCAAGAAAACCGCAATTCCAGTAGATTTTTATCACAGTTTTGCATTAGTTATACTTTTTTTTTACTTGAAATGAAATAAAAAGTACATTTAACAAAAAGAAAACATAATTTTAATTCAAAAATGTTTCAAACAAAAAAACTTAATTTTTTTTATGAAGATGAATGACATTTGTATAAAAATTCAGTTCAGTGTTCTATCTGAAATGTAATTTGTTATATTTGGTTGTGTTTTGTCGATTGTTATTTTGTTAGTTTCTATGCTGATAATAGGGCTGTTCCTTTGCTTTGAATTTCTGTGATTTTCCATGCATTTCTGCGCATTTTAGTCCAAAGTTATGTCAAAGTTCATATTTTAATTCAATGCACGACTGGGTCACACGTACTTGCTCTTCTCTTCAAGCACTGCGGATTTAAGAAAATTGTATATAAAAACATGGAAATTATGAGAGAAAAATGTAAAGAAGCATGAAATACGACATTTAAATTGGCTAAAACCACTCTTTTGACAGTTTGAGGTGAAAAAAAAAATAATCTTAATTCTTGATTGAATATGATTGTATGGGAAAAAAGAATTTTAAATCGTTGAAGCGGTTTTTTAAAAAAATTATTTTTTGTATATAAAATTCTTAAAACATTTTTAAAAACAAATTTTGGTATGCAAATCTAAAGTATATATTTATGTGCATATAAAAACAAAATTTGAAAAAAAATGTCAACCCGTTTTTGAGATACCGAATTTTCAAAAGAAAATATTTGAAACTTTTTTTAAAAATCCAAAAACTTTTTTTTTGAAAATTTTGATATGCAATATTATTTAATTTTACCCGAAATTTGTATATAAGAAATTGTATAAATCCGTTTAGCCGATAACGAGAAAATTCAAAATAAAAAAATACGTTCTGTGACAGGTACTATTAATAGTTGCTAAGTGTAAAATTTTATAATTTTTGGTAGTAGATCGTACTAATTTTAGTATATAGAAAAAGTTTAATCAAAATCGTAGGAGTCGTTTTTGAGAAAATAAAATGTTTTCCTTTGCGGTTTTTTAACTTTTGTATGGAAGGTACCGTTATTTTTTTATAAATGTAAAATTTTTCCTTAAAATATTTTAGAGAGTACTAAAAAACTCTAGAGTATCGAGTTTCAAAAAAAATCGATAATGTCGTTTTAGAAATATTTGATTTTCCAAAAAAAAATTTTTAACATTTTTTAAAAATCCAAAAAATATTTTTTCAAAAATTTAATCACACAAAACTATTTATATTTTTTGGAAGCTTCTGCATAAAAAAATTGAAATCAGTCGTACCGTTTTGAAGAAAATCAAAAATTAATAAAATGGTTCTTTGGGAGGTACCATTAATAACCATTTTTGAAAAATGGTTTTCCACCCAAAGGAAACCTTTACTAAAATAAATTTACTGAATATTTTTTAAGAAAAGTTGTCTAGCCGTTTTTGAGAAAAAAGCGAGTGTGTAAAATTGGCAAACAAAATTCAATGGCAGGTACCGTTATTTTTGGTTCTAAAAAAAAAATTAAAAAACGTGTCGGCAGAATCACCAAAAACCATTATGTACCAAGTTTTAAGAAAATCGATCCAGCCGTTTAGGCTGTAGACGCACAGACAGACAGACAGACAGATAGACAGACAGACAGAATAGTGCCACCCACTTTTATGGTGTTCTCTATCATCGTAATATAATGTTTGATTGTTATCTCAAAATTTTTTTTTTGCACTTATCCAAAACTTGCCTTATAGTACCTTTATCGCAAGTAAAAAATTTGACATATGCTTGGACTAAAAATCACAGAAATTCAAAGTAACGGATCAGACCTAATGTCGCGAAATAATATTTCACTTAAAACTAAATTGATAATTTTGGCAGAAATTAAATCAGGAAGAATTCTAAATCTAAATAATAGTTAAAAACGAAAAACAATTCTAGATAAGACTATATGAACAAATGGTTTGAAAAAAAAAATGACCGACAAAAAAGCAAAATGGCAGCTCCAATTTTGTTAGAAAAGGCGCAGCAATTAGCAATCGGGATTTTGTCCATTTGGGATTTTTTCATTAGGGATTGTGGGCATTCTGGATTATGGCATTCAGGATTCTTTTTTTTTTTGCAATTCGAGATCTTAGCATTCGGGATTTTTAACCCTTCCTGAAGGATAGGGGTAACCCAATGGATACGTTGCGTTGTTTTAATAAATTGTTTTTTTTTTTTTTTTTTGACGGCTTTAATTTGTGTTAATTGAATACATAATTCAATAAACTTTGTTCTTTCTGTTTTCTTTTTTTTTTGTTATAAAACTTAATAATAAATGAATTGTTGAATAGCTTGATAACTTAGTTATTGTTTTTTTTAATATAAATTTGAAAATGGATTTAAATGCTATTTTGGAAAAATACTGTACTTAATTTTGAGATTAAACTATTTGCAAGTAACAAAAAACTAAGTAGCACATGAAATTGATCAGAGAGAGTTCAGGACACAAAAATTTAACCCAGTTTCTAAGTGCAATGCTACCATCGAACAACTGATGACATAACTGATTTAAACGGGTCTCCAAAGCCAACAATGAACAAACCTATTATTGACAACAAATGTCAATGGATCGGTTGGAGAGAAAAGTTACAAGTTCAGCTTCTATTTGCGTTGGGTTGCTTCTCTTTAGAACGTGTGTATTTAATCGAGCTGTCAGTTGTGTAAGGACGATTTCAATCCACTAAGTGGAAATACATTTAGATATAACAATGGACATATAATTCGAAAAGATGACATTCACAAATAACCGGCGCAATTTTAGAAAGGAACAATGTTTATAAGAAACTTGTTTGTAATATCCGCATTCTTTATATAAGAAACAGGTTTTTTTATTTATCCGTGGTTAGGATATTATAAGAACTCGGCTAAAAGAACCAAAGCTTATGGCATTTCAGTGTTTCTTATAAGCGTCATGCACTGTTCCGTAATTTTTGAGTATTCAGTGAAATTTAAGAGTCTATGAGGAACCTGAATAAATTTATGTTTAAACGTTAGCTACATAAACTCTTTTTGAAGTAAAAGGTCACGAAATCAGAAAACATTAACTAAATATTTATGACTTGAATGATCAAATATTCATAAGTTAAACAAACCAAACTTAAAATACCTAAAAAAATACATTCCTGTCAAATTTATATTAGAATAAAAATCACAAACAAATATTTTATGAAGCATTTCCTTTTTTAAATTGACCAGATTTATTTTTCGTTAAAGATCTAACCCTTTTTCAAAAAAAAAAACATCCCAGCTCACAAATTTTGGAATATTTTGTCTAAACAAAGCGATAAAGTTACCTACCTCGTTTGAGAACTCGACAGAATAATAATCAGTCTACACTCATAGGTATCCAATTGAAAATCCTTAAAAGCGCACCACAGTAGAGTATAGTATAGCACAGAACAGCACAGGACAACTCAGCACAGCAAAGCACAGGAAACAAACCGTACTCCAATTCAATTAGCTGCCAGAGATATCTCTTGTGATTTATTTCGTTCCAACAGGACCAACAAAATATGGTATGCGGTGTATGGACCGGCTACCGGCACATTAGAATCACAGTAATCTTTATTTATTTCGTCGAAAGCATTAGCTTCAAGCTACGATAGTACTTAATCCAAATATTCAATGTTTCTATACACGAGGGCTGCACTTTAAAAGATGAGCTAAAATATATCACCACACACCAAAACAGTAACACAGAGGACAGAAAACCGAATGAGCAGCACAAATCAAACCGCACTGCAGCTATTTTAAAGCATTCACAGTTCAACCGCAGCAGTTGCAGCAGCACCAGCAGCAGCTTCAGTATCAGTAGCAGTAGAAACACGCCACTAAAACAAGAGCCAGTCAGCACAGACACGACAAACTAGAGTAGCATGGCAACACAAAAGCAAACAAGAAAAAAAATTAAAAAAAAAACAATCCGAATCCGAAAAGAAAGAATCTATGCCAAGAGAATACAGACACAAAGAATAGATACTCTCAAGTGTAAAATATGAGGACTGCAGAAGACGAACAGCACGACCGCACGACCAAACGACACGAAGGGTCTTCGCTCTTCGACTTGACCGAAGACAATCACTTTTTATTGCACCAAAGTGCTCAGATACATAATCCCGTCACTCAAAGGTCGTTCTTGTTTAACCAATCAGCACCAGCTCCAGCACAAGCACCAGCACTACAAAGCTTCCTCACGCAACTCTGATACTCGTATTGCAGCAAATTTTCAATATTCAAAGAACAAACATATCAACGGACGGTTTGTTAAAACGTGACGGTAATTCACAAAAAAACCGACAGCCGACCACCCTTGGATGCCGGATGCACTGCAAGTGGGGTGGAATGGAGACGGAGAGCCTTTCAGCACGTGAATCCTCACGTATAATTCTTCCTCACTTGTCCTCTTTTGTTGTTGACCTACAACACAGAAGATACAACGAATAAAAAGCTCAAATCTGTGTGCAGCTGTTAGCCCGATTATTGCCGGCAGACCGCAAATCAGTGAGAGCTCTATTACGCCACAAATCTAATGGGTTGCCGATAGATAAACACATAAATGGAGGCCGATGATAGCCAAATCCGAGATGCGGCACGCCTGATGAGTTCGTTAAACACCGGCACGCGGTCGTGTGTCAGGGCACTTAAAATCTGTCGGATTCGGAAGAACGAAAGGGAGAGGATACACTCGCTCTCGCAAACTTAGTCAAGCTCTCGATCTCGATGCTCTAGACCGGCTGGTGAGCCGCACGAAGAAGGACTGAAGTGGAAGTGTGTTGTATATTTAATGTTGGCCAGTGCTGAAGGTACAGAGCTTTTCTATTGCAGCGCCCGCCAATTGATTTGAAATAATGTGGATGAGGGTGGAAAGAAAGCTTTTTTCATTCACAAGTCTTTGGGTACAGTGATGGCCGGAAATAGATGAAAAGGTCGGTGTTGTTGTGCATTTTGAAATATTTTTTTTTATTTCTTAAGAATTTACTTATCTGTCAAAATCAGTTGTACGTACTGATTCTGAATAGCCCAGTCATTTAAGCCTTAAAATCAGCCAAATTACGGAACAAATGGCAAAAAGCTGAATTTTGGTATATAGCCTTCTCATGGCATCTTAAGGAAACTGTAAGAAGTACCCATCGATATGAGCACCGCTAACAATTTTAAGGGGGTCAAAAGCCCCTCCAAACGGTTTTTAAGGAATATCTCCCGAACGGTAACTCTTACAGAAAAAATGCCAAATACTAGGTTGCAGCTTAAAAAGTTTCCTACAAAATATGTTAGATGTTCAAAGGGTAGACATGTGCATTCAAGAGGACACAAGCGTCCACAAGCTTTGTTTCAAAGCGAACCTCTGTCTATCAACTCCTACTCTCACCTCCCCGCGGTGAACATCGGGTGCCTAGTACCTTTAACTGAAGATGGGGTTCCAATCCCTGTGGACGGTTTTAGGGGGCAGCAAACGAGAGAGGGGGGGAGGAGTGTTCCCACTAAGGCACTTCTCCTTCATCCAGGCGGCAGCGGAAGAATTCTCAAGATGGAATCACCGGTGGCGTCTACAGTTCCAGTTAGGCTGAACTACTTAGTGAACACCTTATACGGGCTACTACGACATATTCGGAGCTCAGGCCTATAAGGAGCGGTTAATCCGGCTCCCCGCCCTTGGAGTTATATATATAGGGTCTGGTCCTCCAGGTTGGGGGTCGTGCCGTCGGGGTGACTTCCCGGCCACGTAAAGCTATTTTTAGTTGCGAAGCATCAACAAGCCTCGGATACGGACGGATTTACTGTTGACGAACCTAGCAAACGAAATAAGGACAACGAACTTCGGATCTGCACGTGGAATGTTCTGTCTCTCTATAGACCACGTGCAGCCGAACATTTAGCGCAGGCCCTAGACTGCTACAAAGCAGACATCACCGCCATCCAAGAAGTGCGATGGGATGGGCCGGGCAAAAGAAAACTGAAAGACTGCGATGTATACTACGGTGACTGTTACCGACCACAAGGGCAGCGTCTTTTTGGATGTGGATTTGTTGTTAGAGGCAGACTGAGGCAAGAGGTCTTGAGTTTCAATTATGTGAACGAGCGCCTCACGACAATTCGCATCAAGGCTAAATTCGCCAACATCAGCCTGATATGCGCGCATGCCCCCACAGAGGAGAAAGATGACGACACCAAGGACGAGTTCTACGAGCTCCTGGACAAGACATATGAGCAATGCCCTAGCTATGACATTAAAATTGTCTTGGGTGATTTTAATGCCAAACTAGGAAGAGAAGACGTCTTTGGTGGCACAATCGGAAGATACAGCCTGCACGACACCACCTCCGATAACGGACTCAGGCTAATCGACTTTGCTGCGGGGCGAAACGTTGTGGTAGCTAGTACGCAGTTCCCGCATCTCGATATTCATAAGGGGACATGGCGAATTCCTGGTCAATCAACCGCCAACCAAATTGACCACATTGCGATCGACGCAAGGCACTCCTCCAGTATCAAGGATGTCCGAACGTTCCGAGGAGCCAACGTTGACTCGGACCACTACCTCGTTGTAGCAAAGGTAATGCTACGGATATCCAGACCAAAGCCAAAACAGGGAAATACTGTCAGGAAGTTCAACGTCGGACGGCTACAGTCGCAAGAAATCGCCAGGTCCTTTTCCAATCGAGTCTCTCGCGCCCTCTTAACTAGTCCTTTGCCGCCAACTGCAAACATCGAGAACCAGTGGAAAAACTGCCAGGAAGCCATCAGAGATGCCGCATCTGACGTGCTGGGCTTCGCACGACCACCACAGCGAAACCCCTGGTTCGACGAGGAATGCCGGCAAGTACATGCAGCAAAACAACAGGCATACAAAGCGGCGCTGCATAGAAGGACCAGAGCTGCTCGCGAGCTCTACGAGCAGAAGAGGAAAGAGGAACACAAGCTTCTCAGAAAGAAAAAGAAAGAGCATGAGAAGCGCGCGATCGAGGAATTAGAGGGATGCCACTGCAGGAATGAAGTTCGGAAGTTTTACCAAAAAGTAAAAAGAACCTCCCAAGGTTACAAACCCCGAACCGAAGCCTGCAAGGACGATCAAGGGAACATCGTGGTGGAAACGCAGTCGGTGCTGAGGATATGGAAAAATCATTTCTGCAAATTGTATAACGGCGATGACGAACCGAATTCCGCTACCATGCAAATTGCACCATTCAACCTGGACGACGTAGGCCAACAATTCCGTCCACCCGATCTTGACGAAGTGAGGATAGCCATATCTAAACTTAAGTCCAATAAAGCTGCTGGAGCTGATGGCCTTGCGGCTGAGCTATTCAAAGCGGCTGGCGATGAATTGGTTAGGAGTATGCACCAGCTCATCTGTAAAATATGGTCGGAAGAAAGCATGCCCGATGAATGGAACCTCAGTATTGTTTGCCCGATCCTCAAGAAAGGCGATCCTCTGGACTGCACCAACTACAGAGGCATCAGTCTTCTTAATATCGCCTACAAGATCTTCTCTGCCGTACTTTGTGAACGCCTGAAGCCATTCTTCAACAACCTGATAGGTCCATATCAGTGTGGCTTTAGGCCAGGGAAGTCCACCATCGACCAAATATTCGCACTACGGCAGATCTTGGAGAAAACCCAGGAGTTCCAAATCGATACCCACCACCTTTTTATCGATTTCAAGGCCGCGTATGACAGCATCTATAGAGACGAGCTATATAGAGCAATGTCTAGTTTTGGCATCCCTGCCAAACTCGTCCGTTTGTGCAGGATGACGATGGAGAATGCACGCTGCTCCATCAAGGTCGGCAAAGACCTCACCGACACCTTTGATGTCAAAAAAGGTTTTAGGCAAGGCAACGCGCTGTCATGCGACTTCTTCAACATCGTTCTTGAAAGAATAGTGCAAAACTCTCACGTCAACACCAGAGGCACAATCTTTCAAAAGTCCGTCCAATTACTCGCTTACGCTGACGACATTGACATAATCGGACGAACAAAGCGTGATGTCAGTGGTGCTTTTGTGAGCATTGAGAAGGAAGCCAAGAAGATGGGTTTAACGGTGAATGAAAGCAAAACAAAATATATGCTGTCCACAAGAAAGGACACCCAACACCGACGTCTCGGACAGAACGTCACTATAGACAGCTATAATTTTTAGGTAGTCAGAGACTTTGTCTACCTAGGATCCGCTATAAACTCAGCGAACGACACCAGCGCTGAGATCAAACGAAGAATTACTCTTGCCAATCGCTGTTTCTTTGGGCTAAGAAGGCAATTGAGAAGCAAAGCCCTCTCTCGAGCAACTAAACTGTCCCTGTATAAGACGCTTATCATCCCGGTCCTGATGTATGGTGCAGAGGCATGGACACTGCTAACAGTGGATGAGAACGCGTTAGGCTGTTTTGAGAGGAAAATTCTCCGGGTGATTTTTGGTCCCGTCTGCATAGATGGGGAATGGAGAAGAAGATACAACCACGAACTGTATGGGCTGTACAGCGACACCGACCTAGCCACAAAAGTGAAAAGCCAACGACTGAGATGGCTGGGTCATCTAGAGCGAATGGACACCAATGCTCCGGCCCGGAAAGTCTTTGTATCCAACCCCGTGGGACAACGCAGTAGAGGTGGACAGCGTAAAAGGTGGCGCACGCAAGTGGAAGAGGACCTCAACCAACTTGGCGTGCGAAACTGGAGACAGCTAGCTAGAAACCGAGCCTGCTGGAAGAAGCTTGTTGGTTGAGGCCCTGGTCCACCCCGGACTGTAGCGCCACCTTAAGTAAGAAAGTAAAAGTAAAAATATGTTAGGTACCTTTTTTTCATACGAGCAACCGTTTTCCAGATACATAATTCAATCGGGAGAGTTACGGATTTTGTGTTTCTGTATAAAATGTACTCTTTTACACTACCTTTGAAGTGGAGTGCCAGGTGAGTTTTTCTTGCGAAAACGGTTACTCTTATGAAAAAAAGGTACTTCACATTTTTTGTAGGAAATGTTCCAAGCTACAACCTAGTGTTTGACATTTTTTCTGTAAGAGTTACCGTTCGGGAGATATTCCTTAAAACCCGTTTGGGGGGCCCTTTGACCACCCGTAAAATTGTTAGCGGTGCTCATATCGATGGGGACTTTTTAAAGTTTCCTCAGAATGTTATGGGGAGGCTTTATGTTTAATTTGTTGGCATAGGCAGCCACATAATAAAAAAAGGGTTAGGAACATGATGATGCTAAAATTACGCCATCTTTAATTTTTAGTACATTTGTACCAAAATTAAAATGTTTTTATAATTTATTACTGAAGTTATAAAAATTCAAAATTTGATTGAACATTTTACGTGTGTTTTGCCATACAAGACTTTTTTCGTCTTGGGGGCCGGGTTGACGGTAAAATAATGAGCTAAAATTTTACAGTAATTTTTGTTTTTATTTATTTGAAAAAATTTAGGGGGCGCACCAACTTAAATTAAACAATGATCTTTATAAGGACCACCCTAATGTACATTATATAGAAATTTTTTAGCGTACATAACCAGAATCCATTTAAATCGGTTGAGCAGTGTCGTTTTGTATGTATTTTTGTTTGTCAACAAAAGATTCAATTCTAAGCTTTTGTTTTAATTCAAATCAAATCAAACATATTAATTTTTATTTTAGGAGATAACAAAACAATAAAGTGGATAGTAAATAAGTTTTCACTATCGATTTAACTCTCATTGTGATAATAATAACCAACCACTAGTTGAAACATAGAAACATACATAACTAATTTGTAATTTTGTTTATTTGTTTTTAATTTAAAGCTCAAAAGAAGTATGTTTTACAAGTAGATTCAATTAAGATCTTTTTCTTTCATTTTCTTTTTTTAAGATAACAATGTCGACAGCAGTGGTTTTTTTTTAACTGGAGAACACCAATCGGTTTTGATTAGAAAAATATCGAAATACTACTTGATCAAATGTGTATTTTTAGTTGTTATCAAAATTTAGGAATCTAGAAAATTTTTATTGTAAAAATGAGCGCACTTATAATCGTTGTGAATGGTTATTTGAGTAGGTAAGGGCCTTTTTTAGATTTTTGTTTTCATTATTATTGACCTAAGGCTTAAGTCAAAAAAACCCTAAAATACTATTGAAGGCAAGGGACTGATTCATTGAAATATAACTACAATCTGTTTGCAGCCTAATGCGTAAATAAATAAAAACAAATCAACAATTGTTAAGTTTCTAGGTTGTGAACAATTTTGTATTACAATTTATTGTAGCTAAGGTTAAAGTTCAAAATTTATTTTTAAACTCATTTTCCATCTACTGGTTTCAGAGGTAGGAAAATATCAATGGTTGTATGTTGGTTTGTCAAGTTAAATAACGAACAAGAGAAAAGTTACGTTCTCATATAACGGGTGCACTGTGGCGTATACGTGATATTTTTGTTTATTGTGGTTCGTTTTCTTTCATCAAGAAGATTGCACTAGACTACGGTAAACTAATTTTGAAGATGATGAACTTTGGGTATGAATAAAGGTAAGGACGTGTAGATTGGTTAAAAAAAAATCATGGGAGGTCTGCGATTTTATCACTTATAGACGGATTTAAGAAAAAAATCCTTAAAATGAAAAAAAAAATACTTAAGAAAACAGCAACACAACTGAAAAGCATTATAAGATAAAATACTTTTTTTTATAATTAAAATAAAGTTCTTGACCTTTTGAAAGAAAATTAATAAATCAATTTTCTTTATTTTTTTTTTTTGTTGGTAAGCACAAGGCAAACATTTTTTTGTGAGCCTTTTTAAGTTATTTTTTATTGTTCGTGTGTACTTATCGCAATAGTTTATACGTGGCTCAGCCCTTAGTATTGAAAATAATGGCAAACTTAGAAACAACACGATTTAGGCAATATCCCGAGAACGACTCATCGTAAGCAAAATGTTTAACCATTTGTATAGAAAATAGGTTATCTATCTATTTTAAACAGAGTTGGAAAAACAAATATTTGTTATCGTCGGCTTAGAGTGGAAAGTAGCTAACTCCTATTTTCCATTTTTTACAAAAAATTATTTGAAAAAAGTGTTAGCATTATTTGAATAAAACTAAAATTACACCAAGTATTCTTCTACACTCGTTATGGCTAAATTCAGTAAAATTGAAAAGATTTATTATATTGTTGTATTTTTTACCAATTTTTAAAGTGGTTTATAATGATAAAAAGTGTTGAGTTAGCAGCTTTCATTGTAACCCGAGGTTATGATTTGTTTTTAAACTCTAGCACCGGTATTCATAAACGCAAATGAAACACAAATTAACTTTGATCAGTGAGTTAAGTGTCAAATCATATCAATAAATCAAAATTCGTGGCATTAAACTAACTCACCAAAGTAGGTACATTAAACGAGTAATTAAGTTAAAAACACTTCTGTCATTGTTGCCAAAAACTAGAGATAAAAAGAAACAGACGCTTGTGACACACATGCTATCTACAGCCTCAAATGAGAGAGTGTATTAGCAGCACAGTACACATATTAAAGGTAATATCATTAGAGTTTTGATTTTTGTTTCTTCTGCGCATATATCAAAATTTGTATCAAATGTCAGTATTTTTTGTTGTTTTTACGTGTATTTAAGTCCTCACACTCCCAGCCATTTTTATTTCTGACAATTTCAATTTTAATTTGTTGTTGTTTTTACGTGTGTTTTCTTCCTCACGCTCACAGCCATTTTTACTTGCGATATATGTAGGTACTATAGGGCAAGTTTTGGATTCGTGCAAAAAAAAAAATTTCGAGATAACAATCAAACATGACATTACGATGATAGAGAACACGAAAAAAGTGGGTGGCAAAATTCTGTCTGTCTGTCTGTCTGTCCGTACCTCAACCTACAGCCTAAACCACTGAAGCGATTTTCTTTAAATTTTGAACTTAAGGTTTTTTTGTAACTCTCCAGAGGGGAAATTGAAATTTTTTTAGCTCAAAAAATAACGGTACTTGCCGTACAACCGTTAAGGAATATCTTATTTATCTCAAAAACGGCTCCAACGATTTTGATAAAAAAAAAATCAGTGTATTATTGTAGACATGGTATACTTTTTGGTAAGAAAAAAAATTACCAAAAACATTTATTAACGGTACCTGCCATATAACGGTTTTTTTGATTTTCGGTTTTCTCATTAACCGCTCATCCGATTTCAATAAATTTTTTTGTGCAAAAGCTTTGTTAAAATATAAATAATACTGTATACCAAAATTTTGGAAAAAATTAATTTTGGATTTTTAAAAAAAGATTCAAAATTTTTTTTTGAAAATTCAATATTTCAAAAACGGGTTGATGAATTGTTTTGAAATTTCAGTTTTAAATGTATATTAATATATACTCAAAATTGGCATACCAAAATTTTGTTTGAAAAATGTTACAAAAATTTTATATATAAAAAATTAATTTTTAAGAAAATGGCTCCAACGATTTAAAATTTTTTTTTTTTGCATATTTTTTCAAGTAATCAGATGGCATACTTTTTTTTGAGCTCTAAGTTAATTATCAGACTGTTTATACAATTAAAAGAACGATTTAGATGCTTTTTATACTTTTTCTATAATAACTTGAATATTTTTTAAAGTTCTTAAGGCCCACACAACTTGAACATAAGAGCAAGTACGTGCGATCCAGTCGTGCATTTTATTTATTTTCGACTGAGAACCTGCGCAGTATAATACCTTAGATTTGTGTACTGTGTATTAGCAGTTTATATTTTTATTGATATGAAATTTTAATTCGTGAACTAACTTCTTATTGACGTTTTAGTTAATTTGTGAATAAGAAGACATCTGAGCAATTTTTATTGATAGGGCTGTAGGTACTTTATTGGGTGACTCTTCAAAAAATGGAAAAAAATCATGAAAATATTGACACACAACCAGGGTTACCGCTGAGAATTTTTGAAAAAAAAAGGTCGCAAAACATAACAATTGAAAAAAAGTCACACTTTTATCCAAAAGGTCGCATTTCGAAAATAAAAAGTCGCACAACCATATTTTTATATTTAAACAACAAAAACAATTGAGATTGTTTTTGTAACTTTTTTTTCATTAAAAAAAAAATAAATACTTAAAAAACTAAAAAGTGGCAGTCTTCATTTTAAAAACTTATGGTTATGCATTTTTGCTGCTGCAAGGAGATTTCGAATTAACACGATAACATTGAAATAATTATCAAACAGAATAACAGTTAAGAAAAATCAGTCTATTTTTAAGTTTTTTGATTCCTCAATGAGTGTTATGGTAAGGAACTATCATTTTTATCACCGAAAACATGGATATAATAATTAAGTTACTAGCTTTTATTCGCTTTAAAATTATCACTGATTTTGCTTTACAATATTTCCAATTATATATGAGGAGTTTAGGAACAAAATATGAAATTTTCATTTTTGGTACTTTTTTCTTTTGTTTTTTAATCAGGTCCAAAACCCTGAATTTTATCGATTGCCAAGAAGATTAAGTCAAGCATAATAACATGTATCAACGAAAATTCAACTTGAAAAGGAAATTTCGGAACAAAAGATTTCATTAAAAAAAATATAAACTATTTACTTGACTTTGGATCAAATTGAGTTTCAAAAAGTGATATTTTTCCTTGAGTTATTTTGGTTTTAGATTAAAAGGTGACATTTTCAAAATATTTGTTTAAATAAAAGCTCTATCCCAAAACCTACTGCAAAACTAATAAATACCACAGTCTGTCTGCTTAACCGATGCGCATAAAGAAAACAAAAATCAAAAAAACTGGGCAGGTATACCTTAATTTTGTTTTTCTCAATTTCTGAAAAAAAAAAATGAAAAAGAAAATGTCACTTTTTTCTCCCCATATATGTATAAGTGTCAATTAGTGCTAAGTTAATTCCTATATTTTAACGACGACGGTCTTTTACGCAACTTTTATTTCAGTAACAGGTAGCTATAGCTGTTATTGAAGAAAAGTAATAATATTAGTAACAGATATTGCAAACTTTTAGTTTAGTATTTAGACCATCACTCCACTGGCGTTCTAATCTTCCAATTTCAGTTTCCCTGACTAAATTTCAATTTCAATATCAATCAAGCGCAAGCGAAGCCCCAAGCCCCAAACCCCAGGCCCCAAAACCCAAGCCACTTTGTTTTCATTTCAAAGGAAATGGAAAAAGAATAGTTGAATGAAAGTCGATTGAAATATTGTTTCTGTTCTGTTTGTTCGAATTCAAATGGACGAGTTCGAGAAACCTGTGTTTTTGATATTTTTAATTAAAAAAAAAAAGTCGCACGGAGAAAAAGGTCGCCCTGATCAAAAGGTCGTCGTTTAGTCGCACGGACCCAAAAAGGTCGCAAAGTGCGACTAAGGTCGCCCAGCGGTAACGCTGCACACAACATTTTCGAAATCAAATAGACAAAAAACCTAGCTCTAATTGAACATTAGAAAGTCCTTTCACATGGCTGAAAACGGCCAGTCAAACAACAATAAAAAATAAAAACAACAACTTAGGGGGTTTCTTTAACAATTTGGAGGTTTTCTCAAGACGACTGATGTTGAAATAATAAATCATTTCTTTTCTTTAAAACAAGATTTTTCATACAGTGTATTGAATTTGATTGTTTTTAAACATCTTATAGCCTTTTCACACCGAACCCAAAACGCGGTTTTCGCGAAAATATACGTTTTGGAGAAAAACATAATACCTAGAAAAAACACAAGTTTTCTCATACATTTTTTGTAGCTTCAGGCGCCTATTGAAGTGTCAAAAAACAAACTGATGGGATGCTTTCAAAAGAAATTGAAAAGCTATTTTATTTAAAATTGATAAATAATTTCTTGTGGCAAGTCAAATTGTTCATATGGATTCTCTTTATAAAATAAATCACCGATTTTATTTCAAAAAAATGGAGAAAAATTAAAAAAAATTGTGCGTGGTTTGTGTAAAAAAAACTGGAATGTCAAACGAAAACGTGCAATGTTCAGTGTGAATGGTTTTCGCGTTTTTGAAAAGCTTTCGCCGAAAACCGGTTTTGGGGTTTGGTGTGAAAAGCCTATTAAACACAAAATACCCTCCTGTATTTTTAACTTCTTTTTTAATCAAATTTATTTCGATTCATATTAGTGATAGCGATAAGACGTCACGACATGACGAAAGAATAATTGTTGGTGACTTCAAGACCTTCTATATTTGTGGACACTGATTGCAAAGAGTTTTACCTACATACATATATTACAAAAATGTAAATTCAGAATATTTTGTTCAGTGATGAAGCACTTTTTTGGTTAACTGGCTACGTCAATAAACAGAACCTCCGCATTTGGAGCGATGATAATCCACAACCCTTTGTCAATACACTATTACATCCAGAAGAATTCACCGTTTGGTGCGCTTTAAGCCAGTATAGAATCATTGGTCCATATGAGGAGCTTAGGAACAATTTTTTTTTGTATTGTTCCCGTGGGTAGTTATCAAACCTTCAAAACCAAAAGGCTATATATGAGGTCAGAAAAACACGTGCTAATAGGAGTATGAGATTCGTACTGCACTAAAAGCAGTACTTCGTGGCATAATAGTTAGTGCGTTGCACTGTCATGCCGAAGGTGTGGGTTCGATTCCCAGCCATACCACCTAACAAGAGATTTGTTTTATCCGTGGTACTCCCACTTGCGAGGAACTGGCAAATCCTCCAAGAGTATACTTGTCATGAGTAAGTGCTTCTTATCTAGCCGTTCGGACTCGGTAAAAAACTGTAAGTCCCCTCCATTCCTGGCAACAACACGCATACAGGAATGGTTGAGAGTTGTAAGTCACTTGGCCCTGGTTCTCCACGAGCTGTTGCGCCACCCAATTTATTTATTTATTTATATTTATTAAAAGCAACTCCATATTAAGTTGGGAGGTTAAGCTCTTTGCAGGCAACGTACTCAATTGTATTCATCAAGAATATCAATACACTTTAATTTAGCGTGTTTTAATAGCCGAAGCTCATAACTTCGTTCCGAACTGTAGGAATATCGAGATTTCTGTGATGATCTACGATTCTTACATACCATGGTGCATTTACTTAAGACCTTAACAATTTATCTTTAAACTTTTGTAAGTTATTTTAATTTGTTTTTCATTTGTTTCATAAAGGTAGAACTATAATAGTCGGAAGGGTATTGAAGGTAATATCAAAAACCAAAGCAAAATGGGCGGGTTCGGCTGCGTTTCTTTAGCGATTCGGATTTGTTTGTATTGTTTTAATCCCTTGTATAAAAACAGCTGATGCAAAAACAACTCAAGGTATTAGAAATTTTTTGGATTATGGATAGCCTCTCGGTTAGATGGCCGAACGCGAGGGGTAGCTTTCCGTAGCGTGAAAAGGGGAACACACCCATAATGTAACAATAATCTATCTCTTTTTGGCATTTCTATTTCACCAAATGTCAGTTTTACTTAAGTGAGGTGCGCTCGGAAGCGTTGAACAAAACTTGACGAAATCTTCCACTCCGCAATTATAGCCGCGACATATGCTTTCGGTGTATTCGATTTTTTTCTTCCGACCACTTAAGTGCCCCTCCGAGCATTATAGTTCCAGCTTAAGTCCGTACAGGTTTAAGTGCTTGCCTTTATAAAATCAACTTACTATTTATACTCAGCTTGGAATATTTCCCGAGTGGCATGTTCATATCTTTAGTTCTTCACATTTGTTTTTTACGTGCGGAACAAAAGAAATTTTTTTTTTCAGAAATTGAGAAAAAATAAATTAAGGTATGGCTGCTTTTTCTTGCCTTGTATTTATTAGTTTTCCAGTAGGTTTTGAGATAGAGTAAATATTTAATAAAAAAAATTAATTTGTCACCTTTTAATCCAAAACCAAAATATCGTAAGTCACCTTTTGAAACTCAATATTTTAAAAATATCACCTTTGATCCAACAACAAGTAAATATAATTTATATCTAATAGAATTAAAAATGTCACCTTTTGTCCCGAAAGTGCTTTTTGAAGCCAACACTTTTTTTGTTTGAGTTTGAACTATTTTCGAAGTAGGCTACTGTCATATCGTAGCTTTGCTTTCTGTTCATGTTCAAATTTTAACTGACCTAAGATAGCTTTCTGTTAAAATCCTATTCTTCCTGACAAAAAAAACACTCTTTATAATAAATTCTCATTAAATTTAATACGTACTACAAAGTCGTGTATTTTGCTTGCCTTCTTCTTATATAATAAAGACTGTAATCAAAAACAGACTTATATTCATACCTATAGAAAGATACGTTACCTCCAATCACGTATAATATAAACTTATTAAATCCTTTCTTTTGTGACACCCCCGGTTCATGTGTAATTATATGGCAAATATTTTAATTATAAGCAAACAACTATCTACATAATAACATCAAGTGCACTATTTTTCTTTTTTGTTTGTTTGATGTTTGTCATACCTACATAATACTCAAGTTCTCGAGTGCTTCCTGTCCTGTACACACCAAGCATCACAAGGCCAGTCTCAGTCTTATTTACATTCAAAAAAGCATTCTAGATACATTAACCTTTCATATAGATGAACATCACACTCACTTTTATGACTTATTTATCTCATTATTTGATGCGCTTCTCAATTCGCCCACTTAAATGACAAAAAAAAACTCTTAACAGCGTATAAATGAACGGATATTGTAACGTTCGTCAGAGGAAGGGATATCTATTATAAAAAAAATATCGTCCGAGACATTTAATGTCACAAGCACTTTGTATTAAGTTGACTTTGATTTACAGCTTGACACTTGCAAAAGTTGAAGGTACTGCATGACCTCAGGATAATAAATTAAACCCCATCAAAACCAGTCATCCATCCCCTTTCAAGTTTTTTTTTTATTTTCTAGAGCACAACCCTATTCCGAGAAACTTCAAGTACATACATACGAAACAGTGACTTGTGTTTATAATAGTTAACTCAATGCGACATAAGCATTAAATGAGTTCATTAAGTACTGTCCGATAAGAAAACTATTCCAAACTACTTCATATTTAATCGATGTTTAATGAAATCCCCAGAGTTGTTGAAAACTTGCAGCACACTTCAGCCCGTCACACCTCACACCCTGTCAAGTACAATCGTACTTTGTAAATTTAATGGCACATTAAAATTAGATCTAATAAAACAAATTCCTTGTTTAAGGGAACATCGCCGATGGCAAATACGATGTTGAATTTTATTTCTCATTTGGCAAGGTTTCGAATTCTATGTCAGGAAGGTGCACGAGTATCAGCGTGTTTTTATGACGTGCGATAGCACCTGGGGAACAAAGCATCTCATCTTGAGCCAAACTTATTAAAATAGATATGTCAGGTGTAATAATTATAAACTTTTTTTTTTGTCTTTTGATATCAAAGGTGTTGCGAGAAGACAAATATTTATTATTATATAAAATAAGAAAAAAAATATTTAATTTTGTAGACACGCCATTTGGTTGCATAGGATTTAGTGCGGTTTTACTTTTCGAGCGTAACATTCATCTGGCAGAGATTGCCATACGGTTGCACTTGCAGTCTTCGTCGGTAATGCCCAACCCCTTTAAAGTGATATTGCATTTAAGATGGGAGTGAAAGTGGTAGGTGGTGGGTGGTGGCTTGGCTTGTTTGTTTTTATGCCAGGCATTTATGTTAGCATGTTATGATGAGTACATTAATTACGAAAATATATTGAAGCAAGGGATGTGTGTGTCATAAAATGAAAAGGAAACGACCGGCAGCGTTTTATTTGGCCATATAATAGTTCTGATCTAAGTTGAGCATGGCGCTATTATTAAAATCACTGAAGTATTGAGTTTCTTGTATTTGTTTGTGGCCTGTAAATGAATAATATGAGTATTTTTTATTGGATTTAAAATTAATTACCAATGACTTGGTGTAAGAAATAAATAAGATCACACAATGTAAATAGGAGAATATGATTATTATTGTCTTTTCCTGTTTACATGGATAGCGCAATTTTTTTCTATTTCACATTCAATTTAAATTTTTAAATTGAAATCAGCTAGGCATTAAAAATGACGCTTATTTTTATGGACCAAAACTTTGTAAGCAGATTCAACTCTTTCTTGCAAAATTTGATTGAATTTATACGTATTAAACAAGGAATGCAAGGTTTTCAACAGCCTTGGAGAGGCTGTCAGTTTTATTTTAACGACAGCTATTGAAAGGGGGCTTTGTATGTGAACATTCATGCAAAGCAATCTGTCTATTGAGTTAAGCCTATGGAGTAAAGATGGAAGGATTTACATGGCATTCGTATGTAATTTTAAAGGAGAAATTCAAGTTTAAGCTGATTTATAAAAAGTTCGATGGTAAGGTTTACCTTTTTTCAGATTTTGATTTAACGTCGTATCTGTAATACTCAAGGTGGTAAAACAACTTTTAAGTATTTTGTTTACTTGTAATTCTATTGAGAGTTTATGGACACAATTAAATCGTATTTTATAAGCAGATACAGAAAGTTCCAAGCAATTCACATTAATGTCCATACCGCAAACATTTTGAGAAGTGTACATATGTATGCGAAACACTCGGAAATTTATTTTCCTTAACAAATTGAGTAAATTATGGCATCGAATGGGGTTTTGCTATATAGAAGCAAGAAACGATATTTAAAACAGCACTTAAATTATTGCAAAATAGTTGGGAGCCAAGCTGACGGAACTAACGGTTAAGATGTGTACCCATTAGAAAGTACAAAAATTAACTGCAATACGAATTTACTGTAAAGTCAAACCTCCGGATCTCGTTGTAGATTTTGACGCATCAAAAAGAGGCCATGATAAAAGTTTGCCAGACCAAAGAGTTTAAGCTTAACACTTCAAATGCATTTCCATCTAAATGAAATGTATTTTTTAAATTGATTAAAACCAAATACAAGTACACAAAAGTGAGTTATGCCACTTTTTCTACTCACACTACGATTGAAAGATCGCAACAGAAAAAAATGGAATAAGTGCAAATCTTTCAAATCAAAAAGATCAAATCTTTTCAACAATGAAAAACGCAATTAATGTCTCCTATTTTAGCTGATTAAGGGTGTTCTTCTTTTTCCATACTAGTCCAGTTATATTGTGTTTTACCATGCAAATTTTGGGGTAGTTTTGATTTGAAGATTGATTTAGAACATTCGAAAAGAATTTCGAAGTAAAATGTTTATACTTCAGAATGGCCATTTACAATAATTCGAAAAAATTACCTCGAGAAATAATATAACCCCAAATTTGCATCAAAAACGCATTTTTTTTTTATTTTTAAATTCGAATATTTCAAAAACGTGACGTGCTAGAGTAATTTCATTGCCATATTCGAACTCAGTGCATTAAAGACCATCAGAAAAGTATACAGTAGACGCTCAATATAGTGAAGTAATAAAAACCAGGCCTGTTTACTGTTTCGAGATTGTTCACTTTTTCGAGCGGGAGTTTTCTAAGTCTTTATAAAGGCGAATTTGATCCAAAATGCCCATTTCGTTCGATATGAATGTTTTTAATTTTAACTAAGCATTAAACAAGACTTTCTCTCAGGTCTAAACAAAAAACAGAAACAATTCCTCAGAGCTCTCAAACTATGTAAAATGCTTGCGCGAAATTTTTATACAAAATAGGTTTTTTTTATAAAATTTTGTGTGTTCACTATAGTGGATAGTTCACTATTTCGAGATCCACTAAATCGAGCGTCTACTGTATCTTGGTTCATGTTAAACACAAAAATTCAAATTTTGTCACGCTAAGTAGTAAATTAGTGCTTTCGAATGGATTTTTGGAAACAGTAAAAATACGTCAATTTTCAACTAGCGCTCGAGTCCAAATGGGTTGTCGCATAAATAAAAGCTTAAACAGAGATTTGTTGGATATTGTTTATACTTTCAATTATACTTTAATGTAATTCACGAATAATTGATAGTTTTCGAGTCATAAGTAAAAAACTCTCAAAAATGCATTTCTGCATATTTTCCATGTTGAGTCACGAAATTTTAGTCGCAAACCTCAGATTCGGATTCGGCAACACCGAAAACATAAAGCAGGGAACAAATCAAAGCTAAACCACAATATGTCCACTAAGAGCCCTTTTGACACAAATTGACTGGATAGCTAGCTGAGCTCCCAATTCTACCGGCTTCTCACAGAACTCTAAAAAAAAAACTCAAAATACCTAAATTGAAATTAAAAACGAAATTTTATCAAAATATTATCTAGAATCGGTTGTGATGTTCAAGAGATGGCACCAATAGAAATTCCATGACTGTTTTAAGAATTCCTTGAATTTACCTGAGTTCCCTGTGACCTAGATTTTGTATTTTAAACTTGTAGTATGCCCGTGATTTGCAACTGGTTTTAGCAAAGCCTATTATTATTTCTATTTCAATTATTATTTCTAGAATTTGTTTTATCATCAATGAAATTTTGTACCCAGTTTTCACAAGTCATTATATTGATTTTTACTTGTCTAACCTCCAGTTTCACAGTGGGAATTTAAACAAAACTTTTGGTTTAAACTTAAGTTCAGCAGATCAATTGAACTCAGTTCAAAATTTAAACGAGACTGTGAAACTGCGGGTAAGAAATTCAACTTTTGATATCACGAAGAGCTAACTCTGCACTCAGCTTTGTGGAATGGTATTTTAAGGAGTTCTGCCATCCGATTTGTTATTTATTTATTTATAGGTTACATTGATATCGACCCTGTTCGAATATGCTAGGCGAGTATGGTCAACCTATTATCTTACTAATTCTTGGAGAATGCAAAGTATTCAATGCAGCTGCCTTCTTTTTAGGCTATGTACCTTTTCATCTACAGACAATAGACTCAAAACATTATTTTATGTCAAGATGATTGCTTTCCGGCGCCCAGTTTTGGACGATAACCAGAAAGGAAGAGCTAAACAGCTAACAGGATTTTTTCAAAAGTAAAATTTTTCAATTGTGTTTGGAGGAGGGCAAATGGAGGAATAAGATACAACCACGAAATCTAACAGCTGTATCACGGATATAGTCCACAAATTCAAAATCTGTCGACTACATTGGCTTGGCCATATCGAGCGAATTGACAAAAATAGTAAAGTCTTTGAAGCCCCGAGATTCGAAGCAACAATGAAAAATTTCTTTTTAAATATCAAGCTATCGTATCGGTTATCTTAGAGCGTCTGGTCTGGACGACTGCAAACAACGTGTTTAGGATCTTAGAAGATGTTTTATTCACCCACTTAAGGCGTAATGCAAAATTTTCTTCATATTATGCACAATATTCTCAGATCATTTCTGCTCATTTTGTGTTCGAATATGCTAGGCGAGTATGGTCAACCTTGTTTTTAGGCTATGTACCTTGTCATCTACATACAATAGACTCAAAACATTACTTTATGTGATGATGATGATGATTGCTTTCCGGCGCCTAGTGTTGGACGATAAACAGAAAGGAAGAGCTCTTTCAAAAGAAAAATGTTTCCATTGTTTGGAAAAGGGAAAATGGAGAAACAAAATACAACCACGAAGTCTAACAGCTGTATCAAGGATATAGTCTACAAATTCAAAATCCGTCGACTAAATTGGCTTGGCCATATCGAGCGAATTGACAAAAATACTCAAGTCTTTGAAGACTCGAGTTTCGAAGCGACAATAAAAACCTTTTTTTAAATACCAAGCTATCGTATCGGCAATGTCAGAGCGTCTGGTCTGGATGACTGCAAAAAACGTGCTCGGCATCTTAGAAATGTTTTTATTCATCGCCTTAAGCCCGGCAATACAAAATTTTTTTCATATCATGCACAATATTCTTAGATCATTTCCACTCATTTTAATCGAATATCAACGCACTGATTGTGGAGGCAGCATGTTTATAGTTTTTGTTTTATAGATGAACGAAATATATGTTGATAAAATAATAAAATACAAAACAAAAAGCCATCAAAATATAAAATTCTTGTTTGTTGGGACGCGACGTATAAAATCGTTTTGGTTCTTGGCAATTATTTCCAGGGTTTGTTCTTATTTCCAGTTCTCTTATTAGCATATAAATAAAATCTAACTACTTACATGATTGAAGTAAATGGCTTTCAATTCAAATAAAATAACAAAACACTTGATAAACACTTGCACTAAATATATTTATTTTGTTAAAATTAAACAAAATTTATAAAAGTTGATACAAAAATATTTTGTAAACAAGATGTAAACAACCGCGATTACTTTCAATTGTCAAATTGACAGCTGTCATAGACTATCGGCAATGCAGTTCAATAAATTCGAATATGACTTCGAAATCGCTTGAATTGTACTAGAAGAACATGGTTTGTGCTTAAGATATTTTAACAGGAAACAGCTTTAGCAGCCATTATAAATTTATTCAAATGATTTTCGTTTTTTGTGTACTATTGCGATTGTAATAAATTGTTCTGTTCACATAAATTCAATTCGATTAAGTTATAGACTAAGAGCTGGCTGCAAATTTTTGGTTTGAACGCATAACCAAAAAATGAGTACCTATGAGGGCTGTAGGCGCAAGAATCCTAAAAAGTAAGGACGAGGGGTTGAAAATAGAGGTTTTCAGACTATTGTCATTTCCTTGAGTGCACAGAATTTAATTTTAACGATCCGATTAAAAGAACTCAAGATGTTTGGATTTGCTTTTTCAATCGTTTTTGTCGTAGTAAATTAAATAAAAAGAAAAGAAATTGAGATTAATTTTGGGTTCTACATTCTATGATAGAGATCTTGTTAATATAAAGCAAGTTTAAATTCCAAAGACCTCAAGGCTACGTATTTTCAAAAATGAAACATCGGCTTTCTGTCAAAGCCTCGAAAGCCCAAATTGATAAACTAAAAACGAATTCCTAGACATTCCCTCAGCTATTTTTGTTTCATCTGAAATATGTATGTATGTATATATCTACATTAAAAAAACGATGGTTTACACGATTCCTCACAAAAATTCCATACTTTTGTTGACAAAAGCTGAAATTGAATATACATATTTGTCGCAGTAAATTAAAGAAGACGAAAAGAAATAGAGAATTATTTTGACTTCTATCTATGAAAGATCCTGTTTATATATCTTACTCTCCTGCTCTGTCAAATGTGTCGGAGGAAAAATAATGAATGCTTTTAAATACAAGGCAGCGCTATAAATAAAAAACGCTTATTCTACCTTTATTCCACGATTTTACTAAACCATGAAATAAGAGTTAAGCCACAGGTTAAAATTTCTCATTAAAAAAAAGTTTGTGTTCGTGGAATAGTAAAGTGGCATTTACCCTACGAGGCCTGTTAAGTATCTTGAAATTTTTACCAAGTTTCGGAAGCTTGGGTTTTTTCCGTATGGGTTTTGACATCTTAAAATTTCAAGTTACCAAACATACCTAAGAATTTTCTTGTTTATGTCTATCTAAATTATTATAAGGTATTAGGGAAAATTTAATTAAAAAGAGGAAAAGAAGCGAGAGTTGGAGCACCAACGACAAAGTAAGTTCATCAAAACCATTTATAAATAACCTTTTGCTTTATATTCTTCAGAACCTAATGAAATCATTGTGCATAGAAACAAAATGTTATTGAAAATGTAAATCTTTTGATACCAACGCCAATAAAAAAAAGATTCTGCTGCCTATTCCTTCGCTAAACCATCTGCTTCGGTGGCTTAGAATAGTAAACGTCACATAGCAGACATTTTGTTTTATTAGTAACATTTTGCACTTAATCCATGGAATAAGGCTAACCTTTCGCTATTCCGCGTTTTTTAATTTGGCTGAAGGGCTGTTCGTTTACTTTGAATTTCTGTGATTTTCTGCATTTCTGCGCATTTTGGTCCAAAGTTCTGTCAAAGTTCATATACAAAAAAAAATGTTTGATAGAAGTTTGAACCAAAAATCACAAAACTCAAAGTAAAGGATCAGACCTACAAATTTTTCCTGTACACATTCTGTTCACCACTAATATAAATTTGTCATGTTGTGTGCCTATATGTGTTATTTATATAGAAAAATAAAGTTCGTAACTCTGCCGATTGAATTATATCGAAAACGGTTACTCTTGAAAAAAGTTACTTAACATTTTCTGTAAGAAATTTTCTACGCTATACCGAGTCCTTGAAATTTTTTTGTAAGAGTTATCGTTCGGGAAATATTCCTTAAAAACTGATTGAGGGGGATTGAGGATTGTTTTATTTCAAATAATTTTTTTATATTTTTGTATACTGTACATAATGTTTGTATGCACTTAGCTAAAATTTGGAAAATTTGTTGTATTTATTTTGATTTGTTCGATTTAAATTATATTGTTATTAAGGTTTTTGTTTTCATTAAATACATTTTTAATTAATGTTACCTTTTGTTTTGCTTCTTTGAAGTTCAATAAAACGCATTCTTCTATATTTTTATTTTTGCCTATATATTTCGAGGTCTATTGCCTCATCTTCAGGGTCTATAAATAGTTAATGCGTTTTTTAATATTACCTATTACAATATACATTTGATTTAAAATAAAATTACCAAAACAGAAATGTCTATAGAATATATAAACAGATATATATAAATTGATAACAACAATTTGATAACTATTTGATATTAAGACATTTGTTTTTTTTTTAAATTGAAAAAAATTTTTTGAAATTGAAATAAAGTTAACGAATTATTAAGCATAAAGTACTATAGAATTTAACTAAGTTATTATTTGAGATGAATTTTGAATTTTGGTATTTTGCAAATAAAATAAAATAAACGAAATAAATTATTTGGATGTAACAGTCAGGAGAAATTGTGATGGTGAAATTATGACAAATTGGTTTCATAAACCAATTGCATCAAATCGTTTGTTAAATTTTTATTCAGCTCATCCTATTCGAATGAAATTTAATATGGTCAAACATTTTATTCGCAAGATATTTTCTTTCAGTCATAAAACTTTTTGGAATAACAATATAATAAATATTAAAAATATATTATCTAAAAATAATTATCCAATTAAAATAATCAATAAACTTATTTCATCGGTAAAAAGCGAACATTTACAAGCTAAATTTAATTCACCACAAAGATTTGACCAAAATAATTACAGTTTTCTATCAAATAACAATGATCGTACACAAAATTTAACAATAAATTCAAACAACAAAATTTATTCAGCTATGACATATATACCAAATTTAAGTGAATCTTTGGCTAAAATGTGCAAATATTTTGTACCAGAAGTTAAAACAGCTATGAAACCAACAAAACAAAATTCAAAATTCTTCGCTAATACAAAAGAAAAGATCAACAAAGAAGATAATAGCGGACTAGTTTACTCTGTTAAATGTAATGATTGCACTAAAATATATATCGGAGAAACAATCAAAAGCTAGGTTCACGAATTGGACAACATAAATCTGAATGTCAAAAGGTGATTACAGGTTTAAATAATAAAAATAATGCTGCGTTGGCTGATCATGTTAAAGAAACTGGACATTCATTTAATTTTAATGAAACAAAAATTTTAAAGTTTGAAAAGAATAAATTTAAATTACAAATTGAAGTGAACCAAATTATTAAAAATGAAGAAATTGTATGTAACTACAAAATTGATAAAAAGACTACATTTTAATCTAATTAATAGCTAACACAAATTTGCAAAATACCAAAACTCAAAATTCATCTCAAATAATAACTAAGTTAATTCTATAGTACTTTATGCTTAATAATTCGTTAACTTTATTTCAATTTCAAAAAAAAAAAAATGTCTTTATATTTAATAGTTATCAAATTGTTGTTATCAATTTATACATAGGTATCTGTTTATATATTCTATAGACATTTCTGTTTTTTTTTAGTTTTATTTTAAATCAAATGTATATTGTAATAGGTAATATTAAAAAACGCATTAACTATTTATAGACCCTGAAGATGAGGCAATAGACCTCGAAATATATAGGCAAAAATAAAATATAGAAGAATGCGATTTATTGAACTTCAAAGAAGCAAAACAAAAGGTAACATTAAATAAATAAATAAGTTCAACATAAAAAGAATTAAATACATTTTTAATAATAATATAAAACAATAAAAAAACTTTTCTGTAAATGGGAATTTTTCCTATAGGCAGATTTTAAGTTTTCTGCAGAAAAAAAACAGAATTTTGACCAGACTGAATTAAAAAAAACAGAATTTTGAAAACCACTTACCAATGATCGTTAAAATATTTATGTAGGTAAACACAAATAACATTCCAGCACTGCACTGTGCTTACCCGAATTTTCACCGATTTTGTTCAACATGTAGATCAAAAGATCATAGAATCAAAGCTCCTATAGATATTGTGAATCTTTTCTTCTCTTTAATATTAACTAGACAGCTCTCCATACATAGAAAATCAGTTTTAAATTAAATTTCTTACTGACCATTGATAAATATTATAAAAATTGTATAGCTCTTTGAAGGTACCTATATGTGATTTTAATTTAAATCTCAGCATTACTTAACCCTTACCTACTTTTAATTTACAATACAAATTCTTCCATACCCCCAAATAACAAAGAGGTTTAATCCAAGAAACCTCATAAACTACACTAAAACACACTCGGGAAGAATTATTCATCAACTTTTGGATTAGGTGCACCTAATCGGTAAACTTACCATTAGAAATGGGATAGATTCGATTTAGTCCAGACTAAAGCCGGAGCAGGAGTAGAAAAGCAGCAGCATTATACGAAGTGCAAACACCTTTAAGGTGTGTCCGGAAATACAATATCATTTTAATTCACCTTGCTTCTTTGCTAAACCTACATATACATACCTCAATATGCCTTCCATTGTCTTCTTAAAGCTTTGTCCTGGACAACCAATCAGACTGGGCAAAAGTAAAGAGTCTCTCTCTATGCTATGGCAACAAAGGTATCCTGTAATTAAGACAAACGTTCAGTGCCAGGATTAATTACCTGGAAGGAAAAGGAACCCGTCGTCCTTTAACAAATGCAAAAGAGAAATATGAGAACCATACATACATACATCCGTGTGTCCAGTTAAATATACCTACATATAGCTCCTGCATTTTATATTTATAAAGGAATCAAAAAGGACCATTTCAATGGATATTTGCATACAAAAAGTGAATATAAGGTGCAAATAAGCTCTCCATTTTTCATTCTCTGATGATGCCGTAGGGTGAAAGGAACACTTCGAATTCAAATTAATTTTGTTTCCGTTAATTAAATTTAAATAAAAGAATAAATTCAGCCCATTGTCATATTTAAATGAGCATGGTCATTGCCTGGTATATAAATATGGAGGTACATATAGCGTGCTATGTACGTACGCCAATCTCACACTTCCATTAAAAAATGAAATATCAATTCAAATGAATACCAAATGAGAGATAAAATTGGTGGAAAATATGGATATTATTAAACAGTTTGTGCTTGGTCGCCTTCACTTTGTTCTGTTGGAAGTGTAGATATAGCAACGTGATGTTTTTCCATTAATGGTCTCGGGAGGCCTCACAGACAGGCAGGAAATGGCTCCTCTTCATGAGTGAATCATGAATAAAAATAAAGGACTTTATGTGTCTGTCGTCAGGTCTCGATATGCATAATTATGCATTATCATGAAATTCAATTAATTTTAAACATAATTTGATTAAATTGAATATTTAAACAAACAACTGTTTGGCTGCAAAATAGATCCAATGGAAATCTTAATTTGATTCGGGCAACCTCAAAGTATCTCTTCAGTCAGTTTCATAAAGTGTGTTTCTTTTCTGCAAGTCGATCGGAGCTGACCATAGCGAAAAACCACTAGGTATACATTTTTCTTGCGGGTTTTCTGGTATTGAATTTTGGATTATCAAAACTTATAAAGTCTTAAGACTCAAATAAAGAAACCTAATAAACCATGAGAAAATCAAATAAATCTTTTATTGATTCTTCAAACATTTATTCATAAAACTAATCCAAAACACAAATAGAAACTATTTTATTTTCATTCTACACCAAGACCCAACACAAAACTTCTAACCAAGTCTAAACTATGACAATATAGCTTACTGTATACCAATACATATGCCTAGTATGAAAAGTAAGCTTTTCATCAATGAAACCTTCCACCATATCAGACGTTATTTTCATTTTATACCGTTAATTGTATAATAAGGACGATTTCAAAATTCTCTTTTGTCTTGGTAATGCCATGATCGTGTTAAGACTTCACCGTTTATTTACACATTTGTTCATGCGTAGATTAGGGGTTTTATCCCGTCCAAAACACAGGAAACCCCAGATTCATTTGTGCTCTTTATATCCTCAATTCAATGTTAAATTCAGCGCACCGAGAGGAAAATCAAAACTTACCCGCAAATAGTACCAAAATTCAAACGAGGATATCACCAAAAATTATCTGAGTAAGTTTGTGTGTGTATTGTTTGTGGATGTATGTATGTATGCCTCTGTAAATCCATTTGCAAATATTATATAATTGCTAATGCGTGAAATTTATACAGACCATAGAAATATATATTCTTAATGTGGGAATAGCATTCACAAAAGCCGCCTATGTGCAATGTTACCTCAACATTTCTATTCTGTTTTTGTGTATTATTTGGAATACCTTACCTACATTTATGCCGCAGACCCTAGTACGTGTCTACCCTTGGATTTACACGAAAATTATTAATAGACAGAACAGAGAGAGGGGATGTGTCTTCGAATCATTTACAGTCGAATGCATAGTTTGAGCTCGGATGAACTCGTCCAACCCCCTATAAATAATAACAAGGGATGATGGATTTTTTTGTAATAGGTGCAATAACATGGCGATTATGGTAATCTGCATGAATCCAATAGACCAAAATAAGTTTTGGAACAACGCAATAAGATTCGTTTTGTGCAGCGCTTTTTTGTATTTATTCAACTACATAGTTATTGCTTTAACTTTTGACAACCAAAAACTCGCACATATCGCTGATTGGAAGTTAAAAATTAATTCTGAATGATAAGGCGTAATAGTGAGATTCTAGTTTTTGCAGTGAGATAACGTGTCAATACCTACTCTCTAGGTGCCAGTTATAGCTATCATTGAAACTCATCATTGAAAATTTTAATGATTGATTTTGAGACGCTTTAGGAAGTAAAATCGTTTATTATTTTGATGGACAAATAAAGTTTAAGACTTAATTAATATTTCTAGCCAAAAAAATAAGTCAAATAGGCCCAACTTTCCTCATAAAGACTTTTCTTATTTCAATGATTGAACTACCTTACCAATGATCATTGAAAAATTAAAAGTCAATTGTTGTGGAAAGTTGGGGCTTTTTGATTTTTTTTTTTACTAGAAATATAAATTAAGTCATGATCTTTAATCTTCCATCAAAATAATAAACGATTTTGCTTTCTAAACATCTCAAAATCTATCATTAAAGTTTCCAATGATGAGTTTCAATGATAGCTATAACTGGCGCCTTACATCACCTATTTGGTTGAGTACAAGGAAAGTTTGTCTTGGGTGGTATCCCCCAGGAAAAACAGACAAAATTAATTAAAAATATATGGGAAAGTTTTACGATTCGATTCGGGCTGCACCACATTAATCATCCAGGGTCTAAGCTCACGAAATTTGGTATTTCGTTTCTGCAGGGTGATTCGTATAAAATGTGACAAAAACCTACAGCTTGTATGGTGGGTTGAAAAAAAAAAATAAATCGTATAGGTGGTGGATTTTATTATTCCTCGTTTGACTTAAAACAGAAAACAAAATTATTAAAAAAACAACGGTAAAGGTGGGTCCACACTATGCCGATCAACATTGTTGGCTAACATTGTCGATCAACATGCTAGTGTCTACGTGAAAAACTTTCGTAGCAAACATTTGTGTGGTTTGGAATTTTCTGATCGATGCTTCAGGATCCAACCGAGGGGTTCAGGGTACGAATCCTGGTGGTGCCCAACTTTTTTTTATTTTTTCTTGTGAACAATAAAGTTAAAACGATATTTTTAACATTAAATACTTATTCACAACAAATATTGCATTTTTCATTTAGCAAAAATGTGATTAATAACGCAAAAAACCAATAAATTGTGTTCATGAAATTAAAACCCTACAAATGTTTTTAATAAAATGAAATTTTTGTTGAACAACTTTGTCGATTGCTATCCATTTGAATCGGGTTACGTTCGGGTCAACAAATGTTGATTGGCTTTGTCGATCAACACGTCTACACTTACTCAACACTGTTGATCAACGATGTTGATCTACACAATTCGACATAATGTGGACGCGGCTTAACACTTACAATGCCATGTTATACCTTTTGTAAAGCCAAATATCTCTTCTTTTATTTTTATTGTAAATTAAGTTGTTAGAATGAATAGTTTTTGAAAAATTACTTTTCGAATACAAAATTTTGAAAATAAAATTTAAAAAAGCTTAAAACTAATTACTTGTCAAAATTATATGTAATTAAATACTCCTTATTATCAAAATTCAATGGTTTACTGTTTTACTTAACATTGAATTTTTAATGTTTTTTTTTTGAACTTTTTTTTTCTTCCAAAATTTTGAGTTGAAAAATGAATGTTTCAAAAACTGTTAACTTGACATTTTTTCGGTAAGAGTTACCATTAGGGAGATATTCCTTAAATACCATTTCAGGTGGCCTTTAACCTTCCGTAAAATTGTAAGCGGCTCTCATATCGATGGGGACTTTTTACAGTTTTCTTAGAAGGCCATGAGAATGCCATGTACCAAAATCCAGCTTTCCGACATTTTTTCCGTAATTTTGCTGATAAATGACTGTACTTACTGTCTATAGATATAATATTTAGCAAAAAAAATCCGTTCAACTATGTATGTTCCTACCACCTTTAATTTATTAAATCTGTTTTTCAAAATTCTGTTAAACGAGAAATCGTATTGATAATGCAAAAAAGTGCAGAGTTTTTTAGTACCTACATTAAAATGAAAAACTATGAAAAAGAGAATTTGGAATAACAGAATATTGAAATAAAGAATTTCGAACAAACAAAATTTTGAAAAACAGAATTTTGGTCATGCAGAATTTGGAAAACAGAATTTTGACATGCGCCTTACTCATAGTCTGATCTTCACGAAAATAGGATAGAGGAAGGTGATACCGAAATTGATATCACAATGAGATAAAAAAATAGAACTGAGTTAAACGAAAATCTTTTTTTGTTAACAGGACGTCCAAAATTGCTCTCAAAGGAGACCAAAACTTTTTGCAGCATTATTAGCTAAGTTACTTCAAATACCTATGTTTGTGCTTATCCCACAGAAGGTGGTTTAAAATCCACATAGCTAGAATTCAGAGGAGCTTAGTTTCTTCGATGTGAATGCCATTGTCATGACGATGCCATTGCGGGTAGGTTGGCTGCTCTAATGACAGAAGACAACATAGAGCATTAAATTCTACACTATTTTAAATTCCACGAACGGACACTTCCAACAATATCAGAATTACTGGCTGAACAGAATGCAAAACGGAGCTGGAATAGATGTCAAAAATGCTGCAGCCGGAGCTGCAAGAGTTCAACAAATTTTAACTTTTACTGCAGCATTTTTGACATCTACTGCAGCTTTTTTGACATCTATTCCAGTTGCGTCTTGCATTCTGTTCAGCCAGTTAAATGAGCTAATCATACGCTGCCGTTGTAGTTTCATATTGAAAGCAAAGAAGTGCGAATCCATGTACGAACATGAAAAGCTACGGGTACTGTCACCTGTGAAAAATTTTTAAAAGATTAGATCTATCAGGCAGAAGATCAGTCATGAATATGAGGAAGAAAGTTGCGGCGATAAAACGGAGCCTTGAGGTGCACCAGCATTTATTTTGTGGGTTTCAAACTTGAAACCGTTTGATATAACTTGTATTGATAGCTTCAAAAATATTATTCCTAATCCAGCGAAGAAGATATTAATCGATAGCAAGTGCCTGCATTTTCGATCAAAGAACGTCATCCCAAACTTTACCAATCACTTTTGAAAAATGAAGCGCAACAATTTTACTTTCCCCAAATCGATGTAAGACTGTTTCCACCAAGCTATAAGGTGAGAAATACCATCAAAAATCTCCATTGGAAATACATATTGTTACAAAAGCTGTCATTAATAAACTTCTATCCTGCAAGCAAGATATTTCAAGAACTGATGATATATCAGCTTTGGAAGAAGAGACGTAGAATTGATAATAGTCTTAAGTGTAAGAGATTCGTCTTTTTTAGGGACATGCGGGAAAAATGCTGTTTTCCATCCTCTGAGAAAGAGACCAGTAAAATACAAAATAATGGGAAAGATTCTAACCGAGCCAGCGGATCTATGGATTTGGAAATCAATATTTCGCATTCAAAATCTCGCATAAAGAAATCTCGCAATTACAAAATCCCGCTTTTCATAATCAAGCAATTACAAAATCCCCTTTTTTATAATCTCGCAATAACGAAATCCCGCAAACTTGAATTGCATTGCAACAAATACATTTTTTAATCAAAATCCAGCACGAGATTTTAGAGAGAGAGAGAGTGAGAGAGAAAAGGGAGATTGTATATCCAGTTGTTAAGTGTCATGTGGAAATTGCATTAATCGTATTTGGCCTAGAACTAGAAAATATTTTTAATTCCATTATAAACGCGTAAAAGAAACGAGAACGTAAAATGATTATAAAGGTTGTAAAGAGTAAAAATGATGGTCAAAAACTTCTCATTGACGGGTATACATATAGTGTCACTTGAAAAGAAAGCTAAATACTCTTGGGTGTATCCTCTAAAAAAACTTTGTTTGTGAAAGCCGTGTGCGATTCGTTGCTGTGAGATTTGAACTTGGTTGAAATTTGGGAGATTTTTTTTATGTACGAGTGCGAAAGAAAACTTGTTCTATGAAATCGTTAAAGCTCTCAAGCAAAGGAGAAGTCACAACTCACAACATCAACTGGCAGCGTCAAAATATTTGTAAACTATGATGCAAGCTTATCTAATGAGGACCCTGAAGACCCTGAAGACACTATTAAAACCATCCTAGTTGGCTTTCTTGTATTGCCAGGTGGTTCTCTTGAGGTTCTATTTTGGAACTATAAATTTGCAGGAGGCCAGGGTGATAAAAGTAATAAATTCACTTATAATTTATTCATCAAGGTCAGAAGAAATTGTCTTTTATACTTTTCAGCATTTTATATATACACACCTATCAAAAAGTATGGTTTGAATGCATCAATGTACATATGTACCTAATTAATACCAAAATCACATCGAATTTTCCCTATACGAATACCTAACTAAACTTGAATATTTATTATTTCTCCGTAACTGCCATATCCTAGATAATCGTTACTTTACTATTTAGAGATCAATTTGTAGTTAATTTAAATCCGTTCAAGTAATAAGATCTTCTGTACATCTAATACCCACATTGTTTCAATGGGTTTCTTCGCTCTTACACAGATGCCCAAAAAAGCATCAATTTTCTAATCCCACACACAAAATGACTACAATTTTGAAAATTATATTAATCCTTCACTCCGTTTTCTCAACTTCAAGCAAGAAAAAATAAATGTATAAGAATATGACTCGTGATGTTTTAACCGTTCCAATTATGATCTCGTTTTGTCCCAAAAGGCGGTTCGTTTTGTCTGTGGTTAGAAAGCAAATTGGCCTATGCTAAGATTTAAATGATCCCACAACAAAAGGGTGTAAGAAAGTAATGAATCCTTTTTTTATTTTATAGATCGGCAGGAGGCACTTATCATGCGGCATCAGTAGCAGCCAACCTTGTTAAACAATTAGAATCTTACAAGGGATTTCAAACACAGAATAAACAAATTTTCAGAAGTACCTTCTAAGAGTAAGCATGTATTTATGTGTGTATACATGTAAATAGTGTACATAGGTATGCATATGTATGTACATTTTATTTGAGTAACCCATTGAAATATCTTATAATGTATTTCTATACCTAATTACTATCTATACGAGTTTAGTGATGTCCTTTTTTGTATCCTTTCTTGTGGCCACCTTTCTTTTCACCTTTCTTGCCGAAATCTTCATGATGATCATAATGCTCATCGTGCCCGTGTTCATTTTTGTATCCCTTATGATCTTCGTCATGATGTCCTTTGCTATAGTGTCCTTTATGTCCTTTGCTGCCTTTCTTCTCGGCCGCTTCGTGGTGTTCGCCTTTCTTGTGCCCGCCTTCTTCTTTCTCGTGATGCTCGTGTCCCTTGCCGAACTTTTTGTGATGTCCTCCTTTGTCTTCGTCATCGTAGAATTTCTTTTCCTTATAATACTCGTCCTTGTTCGCTTTTTTGTGGTATTCTGAAGCCTTATGTCCCTTTTTGTGTCCTTTTTTATGATGATGCTTACCACCTTTTGTATGCTCACCATGTTCATGGTGATCTCCATGTTCGTCTTTCTCATCCCAGTCTTTCTTCTTCTTACCACCCTCTTCTTCATACTTATGCCCATGATCATCCTCCTCGTGGTGCTTTTTTTCATCTTCTTCCCAGTGTTTCTTTTCCTTATGGCCTTTCTCCCCTTTTTCCCCTTTTTCTTCGTGATGATGTTCACCGTATTTTTTCTCGTCTTCTTCTTCGCTAGATTCATCTTTTTTGGCCATCGCAAGGGATGCCACAAAAAGTAAAAGCACAAATGTCTTAAGGTACTGCATGGTGAAAGTACAATTTACTATGTCAACGCATATCCCACGAAGCCCAGATATTTATAGGTACTTTAGGTGCCAATAGTTTATTGGAACTCTTTTATGCTTGACTGGTTCAAGTAGTGCAAAAGATAAATTGGTTTTTTTGATGAATGCGGAATGAATGAATATTTTTTTCTTTTTTTTTTTTTGGGGTTTGATACTTGAGTAATTGAGTTGGTAAGCCTCAAATTGATCGAAAATAAGTTTATATAATGCCAAGTTAAGCAAAATTGTTGATATTGTTGAAGTTCGTATTTCTTTTATAATAAAATAGAGGTGGTTTCGCATGAGTAGACAAATTTAAGTGGTTTAAAGTGGTGAACAAAATAACAAAGGAAATTATCAATAAATACTTACAGAAAATTTCTTCATAGAGTTTTAACGTTAATATAGGTACTATTCCGAAAGTAGATACTCTAATCAGAACCTTTCATTTATTCTTTCCTCTGTGTATGAAGAAATGAGAGATCCTGATTTGAGTACTAAGTTTAAGACTAATAAGCAGGGAAAGGATTTTGTTGACTTAAAAAACTTAAAGAAGGCAAAATAAAATCCTAGAAAAGGCAAAAAAAGGCATTTATTAAATAAACGCAATATTAACCTATTTTAACGTTCATATAGAAGCATTAAACTACCAACAGCTTTTCCTAAGTTTACATCTTTCTACGATAAATCGTCTATTGAAAGCATTTTGAAGTACCTAATGGGCCTCTCTCCTTGAGCAGAAACGAGTGGAACCCATTTTAAACTCAATACATCCATTCACTTCAAAGTTTTTGGGATGTTTGGAATTGACGTCGCCATTCATTACAGCATTTTCGAACTGTAGGCAAAATGAACTATATTTTTTTGGAATGAGGACATGAAACGCGTTTGTATAAAGTCAATACTTTCTTCATACGATAACGCACAAAAAAGTCAAAGACAGCAAAACTATTTCCCTGCTAATAAGTATACCTACTTACTTTACAATTCCTATAGTTCTATTCAATTTACTTCCTGTTTAAGTCGAAGTTTAACTTTATAAGAACTTTAACAAAAATATGGATTAAAATTGGTAGGAATAGGCAGTTTTAAGAACTTAATGAGCCGAAGTTATGTATTGTCTGACTAAAATGGTAATTACTGGCACAAATTAACACGAAAATAAAAAAAAATTAAAAATCTACCATCTTTAAGAAATTAACTTTTCAAAAAATCTAACAAGTTCTTATAATTTTTATCTAGCTCTCTCTGATTTTAAGGCTTTCATGTTTTTTTAGTGCTATGGACGGCACTCAACTCTCTACTATCTATGTTCTAATTTTGAACAGGACACACAATTATTGTTTTGAACAGAGAAGCTCTTTCTTTAACAAAAGTATACATATGTATGTATATTTACCTATATCTGTAACAGCTAGAAATCTGAACCAGGATGACTGCATTGTTTAGAGATCAATTTGGTTAGTTAATTGAAATCCATTCAAGTAATTAGATCTTCTCCAGTTCAGCCTACCTACCAATTTCTTTTGTTTTAAAACTAAGAATTTTTCATTCAAAAGCAACCTTATAATTCAATTCCTCTAATCCGTAACCAAATAATTACAATTTTTCAAAATTATAGTAATCCTAAACTTCGTTTTCTTTTCTCTTCTAAAAACAAAACAATTAGATCATGCGGATGCTTTTGTACCGTTCATATTTATGATCCTGTATTTCTTCGAAAGGCGGTTCGTTTTGTGTATGGGTAGAATGCAAATTAGCCTATGCTATGATTAAAATGATCCTTCGACAAAAGGGTGTAAGAAAGTAATGAATCCTTTTATTTCCTAAAAGCAAGAAGCACATTTATGTCTTTCCTCAGTAGATTGTTAACATTTTAAAACAAAAAAGTCTTACAAGTGATTTCATATACATACATACATAAATAAGTAGATAAGTACTTTTTGCAATTCAGCAACTATACATAGTCTGTACACACTATACAACGGTGGCGAAATTCCATTTCTAGGATATTATATTGGTTATGCAATACCTGAAAAAGGTGATTTAAATTCATTATGTGTCTCATCGAACGATCAGAGGTGCCACCAACCAACACGATTAAGTATGTATTAAATAAAACTAATAAAACATGTCTATGCCCAATAGCATTAAAAACAATACAATCAAAACCAATGTTTAATTTTAGTTTATTTTAGAGATATGACAAATCAATAATGATATTCCTGGATACAACACCACATTAAACTACTTTGATAAAGGTGCCGTCACAACGACACCGTGCAAGTAAAGTACTTCCAGCAAGCAAAATGATGTGACGAACCGAAAAGTACTTGCAAACAAGTAATTGCTGCAAGTGATTTACTTGCGATCAAGTACTTGCTGCAAGGTAAACTTGGCTGGTGTGACGACCCAAAAAAAGTCCTTGCAAGCAATTACAGTCGAACTTGGAACTTTAGGCATTTTAAAAATATAAAAGCAATTACACGAGCAAGTATTTTCAAAAAGTAATTTCAGCACTTACGAGTGCTTGCAGCAAGTACTTTCAGCAATTAATTTCAGCAAGTACTTGCTTGCATATTGTGACGACCTTAAAGTACTTGCAGCAAGTTTGCTTTGCAAGCAAGTAAAAAGTCGTTTTAGCAAGCAATTTACTTGCCTGGTGTGACTGCTCTCTGCAAGAACCTGCACGAATATTTCAAAATCGAAATTTTTAACACAAAAGCTGCAAGTATAAAGCACGGTGTGACACAGCACCTTAACACTTACAAGTAAGCTTCACTTCAATCACTATAATTTTTTTTCTTTCAAAGCTGTTTGAGGAAAAAAGTGTTTTCAAAAAATAAAATATCGACTTACAAATATGTTCCGGTTAACTTTTTGATCCGGACAGGCTAAAGGGTTTTTAGCAGATTTTTGTGCGCCATGCTTAAATCCGTTATCTTGTTTTCGCCATCAGTAATTACATTATTAGTGTGTGTAATGCCTTATCGTTACTTAAAAACATCTCGTGACACTGTAGTAGTGTGTTTTGTAGGTTTGTTGGATTTTAGAACCTTTCAAAGTCACCTTACGGTTTTAACAGACCCAGACCCAGTACGGATTTCAACATTTTTTAATTTTTTTAAAACAGGATTAAGACCCCATGTTTGAAGACGTTAAAGTAGCAGGTTGGTTAATTGGTGCTTTCCAAATGTCAATACATAATGCGTAAATACATCTACATTAGATACTAATGACCACTTACATTATCGTAGGAAGGAATTTTTTCTAAGGTCGGCAACCAGTCCAAACCAAACCTAGTCATTAAACAATTTTTCGATGCAAATGAATCCTCAATAACTATAGGCGTTTTTTATTGGTAAGTGTATAGGCAGCGCAGCAAACGGTTAACACAGTAAACAACAACAATTGAATAGTGTGGATAAGTTAGTCAGTAGGCGTTTTTTATTGGTAAGTGTATAGGCAGTGCAGCAATCGATTAACACAGTAAACAACAACAATCGAATAGTGTGGATAAGTTAGTCAGTAAAAAATAGTGCATATAATAGTGCAGATAAGATTTGTGGAATGTTTGGAATAGATCAACACTTGGGGTTGCAGAAAAATATTTCCTACGTGAAGGTTGGCAGACCTTGATCATTTAAGGATGTGTTCGTTTTATTTATGCTTTATTTTTACTAGTCACCACTAGGTGGCTTGGAATATTAAGATACGATTAGACGATCATCGTAAATATTCCATGCCATGACTCTTACATTTACTTTCTTTACAGACAAATAACTATCACTCAATTTCTAATAGAAATCATTAGTGGGTACTTTCTGGTAAACACTCTCACTAAACGTACTGTAAATTATACAAATGTAGGTACGTGGACTATGTTTGTTACTTGTCAAGTAAGAGTCTGAAATTCTATTTCTATCAAGAGAATGAAATTCAATTAAAGGAGAGTTAAGAAAAGATGTTAAGGGATTAATAGGCATTTGAAAAAAAGAAAGCAATTTTAGTAAAACTTAAAAACAAAGCTATAAGCCCCAGTTGTATTACACATAGTGGCTAGATTTATTTCTGCATAGTTATGGATTGCCATGATGACATATGTTTAAATATTCACACACAAAAAATTAATGGCAATCTGATGTTAAGTCGTAAAACTGGCCAGGCCAGGATTAGCAAGTTCATTCTTCATTGTATATGTATTGTAATTATTTGAGGAGTGGTGTCATTGCGACGACTTTAATGGCAATGTTTAATGCCATTTTACCCTGTCATTTATATGGCAAAATTTAAACCATGTACACGACTATAGCATTAATGGGCAGAAAATGGAAGACATAATGGAACTTTGTCACTTCCCTCAGAAATGTCAATTCCAACGGAAACACTAATGGCAGATTTAAACGACTGGCAACTTGTCATAATTTTGTCTATTTTCTTAAAGCCTGGTCAAACAGAGCGCGGTCTGGTGGTCTTTATAAAAACTTAAAAACAAAATTTGACTGCTAACTTTCCCAGTAAAGTTTTGACAATCCCACTGGACCGCGCTCTATTTGACCTGACCTTTAATATTTAAGACTTAATCAGAATCGGGTAAAAGGCAGTTTTGTGACATAAGTTTGGACAGTTTTTAAAATACCCAGCATAAACGAATAATCATCTGTTTGGTTTTTGAGATTGTAATTTGCGAGGAACAATTTGTTAACTGAAAACTTCTTTTATTTTGGCAATTAAAATGCAAATTTTAGTACCTCAACATTAACGTTAATAAAATGTCTACAATTTTGAAGAATTTAGGTTTAAAAATGTTTTAAATCCCATTTTGCTCGTTTGTTCGACATTCGTTCGTCATTCCCATGTGCATAGCCCTTTATTCAACTTGACATACAAAAAGCAATACTTTTCCAACACATCCCTTAGCTTTTTTAATTGTGAATTGGATATAGGAATGATTTCATTTGTTTGTTTTCGACTATAATCAACTAATTAGGATACATCATAGTGTAAAAGGGCAAACAATTGAAAGAAAATTATATAAGCAAGACATTTATCATAGGTGCAATAATGCAAATTCGAACAAACGCCATTTGGAACCATTTAAAATCCATTTTTGTTTCCAAATATTATTTTTTTTTCAATAGCAGCTGATTTTGACAATTTTAATGCCACAGATACCAACTTTGAGATTTCAATTAAGAGTGGATATAAAAGTGAATATACGTTTTATTCGGACTCGCATTGCTGCGCTATTCATAAGTTACCAATAAAAAACGCCTTATATATATTTATTTGGGCTTGAGCATTTAATTAATTCCCGAATTTGTTCAAAAGAGATCTAATGAACGAAGCCGACAACGACGTCAACAGTAAAGCAAATTAACAATCATTAGAAGTGCTACCAAACTCAACTCTGAAACAATGGGCCATATGCATAAACGGTAGTAAGTGCTTTTACTGGTAAATTTAGATAGTATTTACTATTTGTCATATGCATAAACCCGAAGTAAATACTGAACAACAAGTATTTACTGGAGGTAAAAGTATTTACTGGTTTCCGATGAATTTTGCCAGTAAATACTTTTAATGGTATGCATAAAAACTAGTAAGTACTTTTTATTTCCAGTAGTTACTGCAAATTGTTCAAGTTTGTAAAAACCAACTTGATGATTTGATAGTAAATACTTTTGTTTGCTGATTGCAAAAATTCACAGTCGTGAGTCAGAAAAAGTGGCGCAGAAAAGTAGAAAAAGAAGACATACTAAACGAATGGCTGACAGGTGTGTGTTCTATTAAAAGTTATAATTCTGCAAGCTGCTCTCGGGATCGAAAATCACATGTGAACACAGTTATGAGATTAGCTAAAAAAGTGGTAGACAGCTATACGCGAGAGAACCTCTCAAGAGTTTTCTATTGAAATTATTCTCAAACAAACACACACCTTTAGCCCATAAGTACAAAACAAAAGTGTTTACAAAAGAGGAAATAGAACGGTAAATTATAAAAGAAATTCAATACAACAGCTTCCAATTTCACGTAAACACATTCATTCAGTATATACTACCAATTTTGGGTGAATCAGTAGTATTTACTTGGATGAATTCTGTTGGAACAGAAAAGGGCCACTGCAACATTTTCTTACAAGTTTCAAATTTGGCGCCTCAATTCGACCAATCGCCAAAATTTATTTAACTTCCCAGTATTATGTTTACATATCATTTTAACCAACTTGAATTTATACATATATATATAAAAGCTTTCAATGAAATAAAAGCATAAATCATTTTTGTTAAGCCATCAGTGGTAAAAATAACGTCTTTTAATTAAGTTCTCCTTAAGTCGATCCGTAAAAATATACGATCGCTCATTTTATGGCGCCCAACGTGGGGCACGAACCCACGACCCTGAGATTAAGAGTCTCATGCTCTACCGACTGAGCTAGCCGGGCATAGTTTCGAGAGGCTGTACGGTTGAGGAATTGTCAACATCAATATGGTTTAATGGTCCACAGTTTTTGCTTGGTTCTATAGAAAGTTGGCCTGTAAACTTTGAAGTTTCGCTTTCGCAGGAAGAACTTTTGCTCGAAAAACGAAAAAGCGTTCTGATCTGTAAGAAGTCAACACCCAATTTCTTACTTGGTGTAGTTGATCGTTTTAGTTCATATACTAAAATTCTTCATATATTCACATTCGTTATCAAATATTGTCGTATAAAGGGAAGGTTGAAAAACCCCTTGAGTATTTCGGAGTCAGAAGAAGCACTTAGGAGAATTGTTCACCTCATTCAAGCTGATTCGTTTTCTGAGGAAATTGCTGCCATCAAAGCTCAACGACCCATCAAAGGATCAATGAAATGGCTTAGTCCGTTTTTGGAAGAGTCGAACGGAATAGAACTACTACGTGTTGGAGGAAGACTGAAACATGCAGATATTCCTGAAGAGAATAAACATCAGTTACTACTTTCTAAGAATAATAATTTTACAGTTACACTTTTTCGATATTTGCACTTGACAAACTACCACGCTGGGGCAAAGGCTCTTGTTTCACTTGTAAGACATAAGTTTTGGATTGTCAATGCTAGAGAAATCGCTCGGAAGACTGTTCAAAAATGCCCTCACTGTGCCAGATATCGTCCAAAATTGTTGGAGCAGGTAATGGGCGACTTGCCACGGGATAGATTAACTCCCTCGCGTCCGTTTTTGTGCTGTGGGGTAGACTTTTGCGGCCCCATACTAACATTCTACAAAATAAGAGGAAAAGTTCCCTACAAAACTTATATTGCTGTCTTTGTATGTTTCTCGTCAAAGGCAGTACATTTGGAGGCGGTATCTGACCTTTCCACGGATGCCTTTCTTGCGGCTTTAAAAAGAATGATAGGTCGGAGAGGTCTTCCTAGTAATATATATTGTGACAACGCAACTAATTTCGTTGGAGCCAAATCCAAACTAATTGAATTATACCATTTTTTGTTTGAAAAATCATCCCAAATAACTATTTACAATTTTTGTTCTACATAATGCAAACATAAATTTTAATTTTATACCCCCCAGGGCACCCCACTTTGGAGGACTTTGGGAGGCGGCCGTTAAGGTCGCAAAGGGTCATCTCTACCGTAGTCTTGGAGGCGCCAGGCTTAACTTTGAGGAATTATCAACAGCGCTCGTGGAAATAGAAGCCGTTATGAATTCAAGACCAATCACTCCAATGTCATCCGACCCTAACGATCTCGAAGCACTGACCCCAGCCCATCTGCTTATAGGTTCATCCCTAAAGGCTATTCCCGAACCTGCCACTGAGGTGGCTGAAATTAGCTACCTTCAACGGTGGCGAAGAATAAATGCAGTCAAAACCCATTTTTGGCAAAGCTGAATACATTCAGGAGCTACAAAGTAAGGGAAAGTGGACATCGCCAAGTCCAAACATCAACAACGGTGACCTAGTCATTGTACATGAAGATCATGTGCCACCCCAAAAATGGTTGTTGGGACGAGTCGAAAATACCATCTCAGGATCTGACGGACGAGTCAGAGTAGTTGACGTTAGAACATCTAAGGGCACAATACGACGTCCGATTCAAAAACTGGCAACTGTACCTTCTTGAAAGCGGGTGCTTTCAAAGGCTGGAGAATGTTGGAACAGAAAAGAGCCACTGCAACATTTTCTTACAAGTTTCAAATTTGGCGCCTCAATTCGACCAATCGCCATAATTTATTTAACTTCCCAGTATTATGTTTACATATCATTTTAACCAACTTGAATTTATACATATATAAAGGGTGATTTTTTAGCTGGTTTGGTTTTGGCAACACTGGTTTTGACAGCTGACGTGTGTTTAGTACCTTGTGTCACTGTCAAACAGCTTCAGTTTGGTTTGCAATTTAACCATGGATCGTCTTACAAATGAACAACGCTTGCAAATTATTGAATTTTACTATCAAAATTCGTGCTCGGTTCGAAATGTTCATCGCGCGCTGCTTCCATTTTATGGTCGGCATTCTCGACCTTCTGAGCAGTCTATTCGGAAGATTGTGACCAAATTTCGCACCAATTGGAGTGAAGATCAGCCAGAAGCATTGCAACAGCTACCAATGCATCCCGAAAAAGCCACTGTTTGGTGCGGTATGGGCCGGCGGCATTATTGGGCCATATTTCTTCAAAGATGATGCGAATCGCAGCGTTACTGTCAATGGTGAACGCTACCGAGCGATGATAACAAACTTTTTTTTGCCCGAAATGGAAGTTCTTGACTTGCATGATATGTGGTTTCAACAAGACGGTGCCACATGCCACACAGCACGCAAAACAATGGCGCAATTGCGAGGCGAGTTTGGTGAACAGTTAATTTCACGTTTCGGGCCGGTCAATTGGCCGCCTAGATCGTGCGATTTGACACCATTAGATTATTTTTTGTGGGGGTATGTCAAGGCTAATGTCTATAGGGACAAGCCCGCTTCGATTGACGCACTGGAAGCCAACATCCATGCATTCATTCGTGAGATACCGGCCGATATGTGTGAAAGAGTATGCCAAAATTGGACTCAGCGGATGGGCTACCTGAGACGCAGCCGCGGTCAACATTTGCATGAAATTATCTTTAAACATTAAATTGCAAGGTTCAAACTATCGATTCAAATAAATATTTCATTCTTTTTTGTGTTTTTTTTTTTTTTAAGTTCTAAACCTCTTAAAAAATCACCCGTTATATAAAAGCTTTCAATGAAATAAAAGCATAAATCATTTTTGTTAAGCCATCAGTGGTAAAAATAACGTCTTTTAATTAAGTTCTCCTTAAGTCGGTCCGTAAAAATATACGATCGCTCAAATTCAGTATTTACTACTAGTATGTGGTTACTAGTATAAACTTTATTTTATGCATACCAAACACAGTAAATACTATAAGTTTCAGCTTCTACTAGTAGTACCAGTATTTATTTTAACCTTCTACTGGTAGTAAGTACTTCATTTTTATGCATATGCCCCAGTGTCTTACGATGCATCTATATTAAAAATGAATGGTTTTGGGTAAAATTAGTTCTCAACCAAGTTTTTATCTGCCGCACTGCTGATAAACTTCTTTCACAACTGACGCAACTAACCGGAAGCGGTAATGCGGCCTGTTGCAGTTTTGTATATACATTTGAAAATATCCAATATGTTTTTGTTTTTAAGTTGTCAAGGTTTATTTCATAGTTCTTTAATTCAAACACATTTTTTCATAATCTATACTTCGGCACTCAGTGCTCTTGAATTCATTTTAAAACATCTTTAAAGTTATTGATAAGATTTGTCTGCAGTACTCATATATAATTTGACGAAGGCGGCTAATGAATGGGCCAATAGAATATTTTAGAATATTTTCAAACCGCCTTTTGAAGTTGACATATTGTTATCCATCACCTTAATCGAAAAAAGAGTCATACGATTGTCTTTATAAACTTTGATAGCTGTTCTACTCCAAAAAGCTCTTAAGAACTTTGTTCACCCTTGTCCTAAAGTTATCTTACTTGGAAAACGGCATCGGTTTTCAAATATTTGTCGAACTTTGCATTTTATTTAATTAAACAAAGCATATTTCCAACTATTTATTAAGAACCTTTGGAAACTGTCTAACTACTCAACCGTCTAACAAATTTAAATTCAGAGTGTAAACATTATTCAATTTAATTTTTTTTAAAAAGAGCTTGTATTTTGAGCAATTTATTCAAAAGAAAAATACATTTTTCCACATTTTTCCATTTTGAAAAGAAACTTAAAGATATGAATTTAAATACTAGACCATTAAAAACTTATCAAACCGAACTGTAAGATTTAATTTTAAACAAACCAAATTGAATTACGTTTTGGTTCATGTTCCAAATTTGTCGGATGTAGCGATTTATCGACAAACAAACGATTTGAAATTTCATTTGGTGGCATTAAAATCGATTTTATTTTTAGCTTTTGGTGATTTAAATTTTTTGAATTCAAATCTGTATATCTTCTTTCCAAGCTTTTACTTAAATTTAAAATTCGTTTTATAATTTAATATTTTACTAGATGGAGCCATCGTAGTAATAAATCTGAACGCACCCCAAAACTGAAAACCGATTTCTTTCTTTTTTCCTAAATTAATTTTAATAGATTTTTGAATTCGGTTATTTATAGAGTCGAAAATTTAAAATTTTACAATTTTTTGGTGATTAACATATATGTATATCTTACGTTTATTGATTCCGCTTTTTTAAACCTGACAACCTACTCATCTTCAAAGTTCAAGCTAACTCTGTTTGAGGACAGATCGAAGCCGGTTCAACTAGGTTTGTGCTTCACTCGGTTTAATAAACCGAGTTGAGGCTTCCCGTACAGTGATGCAATGTGTAAATACAAACAAAATTAAGGTGGGCAAAAATTGTTTTTATGTGACAACCAACTGTAACTGTAGGCAGTTGGTTGTCTGAAATTTCATTCACAGTTGTTCAATCTTACTTCTTGGGTGGGTTGTAGAACAGAACCAGAAAAGTTTGTCGATTTTTCTAAATAGGGCAGTTCATTTTTTATGATGACCTCTGCCCCCCCCCCCCCTTACTACGCCTATGACCACTTAAGACGACGACATATCAGTTGGCGGGCTATGATTTTCGCAATAATGAATAGACAAAATGCAACGTTCGAAAGCACCATTGGTAATCGGCCTATTTTTCACGACCAAGTGGAGGATATTCCATTCACGCAACGGAATCAAGTCCGTTTAAGAGTTTGACTATATGCACTTTTATTATATACAATACCAACCAAACATTTCTTTAATATTATGAAATAATAATATACGGTAGTATGGTAAATGTACCTACTTATTAATGATGTTATATGAGCATTTTTATATACAAAATATTCTTGAGACTGTTTCTTAGTCCACTTTTCTTTTCTATTTTTGCGTTGGTAAGAAGCCAGAATGTTTGGTAATACTTTATGAAATTGTTAAATCAAAAATGATTTTTTTTTTTGTTTTTGAAATGCACCACAATGTAAAAACTTCTACACGGTGATTAAAGTATTAAACCACATCCAAAAATAACAAAATCATGCTTGGCCCATTCTCCTTTCAAAGGGAAATCATTATATTTTGCTGTTGCTAACTGGTAAATCGTTTCTTATGTCATTTTCAAACGGGAATAACTCAAAACCCCGAGCTGATGGGAAAAAAAGACTGACGAATTTCTGTTTTTCATCAAAAAAAAGGCTAAGCAATATTTTCGTCTATTTGTAAAAAAAAGTTTATATGTAGGTATTGTTATTGTAAAGCCTGTTTAATTTTGTGAAAATACTGTCGTCCTCATACATTTTTGAAATATAGTTTTCAATATCAGAACGTTAATGTTGAATTTAACTCTTGTATATTTTTTTTTGAAGATCATTATTATACCTTAAAACCTAAAACCGGATAAAGGGTTTTTTTCTTTCAATAAAATTAAGTAAAAAAGCCAAAACATGCAATGTTTTGTCAACATAATATTGCCCACCACTGTATTGTATACCAAATTAAAACGCGTTGGGTCACCACGAAAAATATTTTGCACGTTTTATCTGCACATATAAATGTACAATTTGGTTGCTATAACATTTGGAAAAAACAGATTAAAAAAACCGCCATACAATTGCGCTCCACCATTATGATACCTTATTGATTAAAAAAGCCATCTTTCTGTCATCACTGCTATAGCAATGTATTTAAAAAATTAAAAAAAAATTTGTTTCTTTATTATTTTTTGATTATCCCAACAAATAATGTTTTTCGACTAGCAAAAGGTAGTTATAAAAAGGTAGTTGAATATACCCGTTAACAGATTTGCCAATACAGAGACCTACAAATGACCATTCGTACTGATTCAATCCTTTATTGATACAAATTAAATGAAATTTGCATTTTAGGGTCTCTTATTAGATAGATGCACATATATATACATATTTACGTTTCAGATACCTTCAGTGTAAATAAAAATTCAATATTAATTCAATTTTTGAAGCCCTTTACAAAAGTACATGTCCCATCTGCCAAACATCCTCCCTCTTTAGTCCGCATCTTGTTTGAAACTTCTTTGCATTGCTGTCACTGAAGTTTTGTATCCTTTTAGAATCCTATCCGATGACTAAAAATCAAACACAGTATTTGCTATAACGAGTGGCAATGGCTATGTAAGAAGAACCCAACGAACCCGCTTGCGTTTATGTGTTTACTGAAATTTCATGCTATGCTGCAAGAGTTCGTTTATCTTCATCTTTTCTAGGACTTTTCCTTCGTTTCTCCTATACTCCTTCTCTGATGACTATTGGTGCTTCATCATCAATACATTCTCCTATGTTGATTGCCTTTTAACACAAAAAATCTCTGTTATTTCTCTTATGTAGGTATACATATATTAAGGGCACACCTTTTGTCATCATCATCATCACCCCCATGGCCATCATCATATAGGACGACAACAAGAATGACAACCAAAGGATATCAACTATATCAGTTGAATATCAGTTTTGTTTATTGTTTTGTAAATATGTAAAGACCCAAACGATTGAAATGGACAAATTTTGAAGTAAGAACAGACACACACACACACTCACAAGCAAATACATACTAACCTTAGAATTTTTGGAAAGAACCATATCACCAAAATGGACTTTATGCACCAAAAGAAAAATCGGGGTCCTTCCTTTTCCTTTTCGAATTTTTGCTCGATGGGTTCGGGTTCAGCTTCAGATGGGTAAACAATATGCTGAACTGAAAGACCATAAGACAACAGAGACAAAACGGAAAAAGAAGACAAACAAATTTTTTGGAAGAAAAATTGACATGTTATGGTTTCAAGTTACCCTATATGCGATGATGTCCTGAGTCCTGAGTCTGATGTATAACAAATGAGTTTGAGTTCCTTAAAATGTCAGCCTGCATATTAATACACACGTTATTTGTCGATCCTAATAGGTCTTGTAAAAATGTTAAAATATTGATTTTTGATTTTATGCTTTGGTTGATGTTGATGGTTGGTTTCCCTTTATGTCCCTTAATTTTTTGTTATAGATCAATTAAAATGCAATATCTTTGAAGAGTGCAAACAACATGTTCATTGAGGCGAATAAATGTTTGAACATTTTTAGATTTTTATATTAGCGCTGAAATTAGATGATGCTCTGTAAAAACTACCGATTTTGATTTATTTAAGAATATTAATGGCATTTTTACAAATTTAAGGTGGTAATTTATCTAAAAAACAATGCCAAATGATTGCCAAAGGAAAACTGATTGTCGTTTTGATACCAGATTTAAAGTTATTCTCAAAAATAAAAGTACATGTTCCAAATAAAATGAAAATCCAGAATTTGAAATTAAAAATAAAGATGCAGCTGCAGTTGGAAGAAATTGAATTCATTCTGAGAAAAGGTAATTTAATTCATTTTTCAAAAAGAATAGCTGGGTGCACGTGTCAAGCTGTAATGTTGATGCAGTTGGAAATGCAGTTGCCATTATAGCTAAAGAAGCACTTGACAAAACAACTTGCATCGTTTTTACGCGATGCACACAACGTAAAGAAATTATATTTAACGTATTGAACATTCAAGTATTGAAAATTCAAGTTTCCCCGTTTTCACAAAGAGCTTAATGAAATGTTTTTAAACAATGTACATAAGAAGAAAGCACTTTGGTTTTGAATTAAATTATAGAAGGACTTTGGCACGTTAACTGTTCATGTAATTTATTTAAATTCTTTTATTATTTTAGTATTCAAAAATTTGTTAATAAAATACCAACAATACCTTTTTGAATGTATCTATGAACAAAAGATTTAGAAATGCTCTCTTCGAATATTTTGGAATGAATTTATTTTAAAAAAATTTCCCCTTAGAACAAAATAGTATTAAATTTATCTGCAAATCCAAAAGAATAAGATCAAAATGATTATATCAAATTCAGATAGAACATACCCAAATTAGTAGGACTGCATAATGTAACCCTGTTTTATAAATAGCCCTAAAAAAATGTTTGTGAAACAATTTTATTTAAAAGTATATTCAACCGATTTTGATAAATTTTGTTACGGTTAGAAAGCCATAGTCGTGTAGGTGTACAGAATCACACATTTACCCACAGTGGGTCAGTTTTAGTTGAGCGTCATTTTACACTGCATAATTTTTACTTGCGATTATATGTAGGTACTATAAGGCAAGTTTTGGATTCGTGCAAAAAAAAAATTTTGAGATAACAATCAAACATGATATTACGATGATAGAGAACACTAAAAAAGTGGGTGGCAAAATTCTGTCTGTCTGTCTGTCTGTCTGTTCGTCTACAGCCTAAACGGCTCGATCGATTTTCTTCAAACTTGGTACATAGTGGTTTTTGGTGATTCTGCCGACACGTTTTTTTCATTTTTTTTTATAACCAAAAATAACGGTACCTGTCATACATTTTTTTTTTGGCAAATTTACATAATCGTATTTTTCTCAAAAACGGCTCGACAACTTTTCTTAAAAAAAATTCAATAAATTTATTTTAGTAAAGGCTTTCTTTGGGTGGAACATTATTCAAAAATGGTTATTAATGGTACCTCCGAAGGAACCATTTTCTTTATTTTTGATTTTCTTCAAAATGGTATGACCGATTTCAATTATTTTTTTTATACAGAAGCTTCCGAAAAATGTCAATAGCTTTGTGTACCAACATTTTTGAAAAAATATTTTTTGGATTTTTAAAAAATATTTCAAAATTTTTTTTGGAAAATCAAATATTTCGAAAACGGCATCATAAATTTTCTTGAAACTCGATATTTAAGACTTTTTTAGTACTCTCTAAAATATTTTTAGAAAAAATTTTACATTTATGAAAAAATAACGGTACCTTCCATACAAAAGTGAAAAAACCGCAAAGGAAAATATTTTTTTGCTTGAAAACGACTCCTACGATTTTGATTAAACTTTTTTCATATACTAAAATTAGTACGATCTACCATCAAAAATTATAAAATTTTACACATAGCAACTATTAGTAGTACCTGTCATAGAACGTATTTTTTTATTTTGAGTTTTCTCGTTATCAGCTTAACGGATTTAAATGAATTTTGTTATATACAAATTTCAGATAAGATTAAATAATATTGCATATCAAAATTTTCAAAAAAAAGTTTTTGGATTTTTAAAAAAAGTTTCAAACTTTTTTTTTGAAAATTCGATATCTCAAAAACGAGTTGACAATTTTTTTTTAAATTTTGTTTTTATATACACATAAATATATAGTTTAAATCTGCATACCAAAATTTGTTCTTAAAAATGTTTCAAGAATTTTATATATAAAAAAATTAATTTAAAAGAAAACCGCTCCAACGATTTTAAAATTTTTTCCCATACAATCATATTCCATCATGAATTAAGATGGCATACTTTTTTTCACCTCAAACTGTCAAAAGAGTTGTTTTAGCTAATTTAATGGTCGTATTTCATTTTTCTCTCATAATTTCCATGTTTGTATATACAATTTTCTTAAACTCGCAGTGTCTTGAACATAAGAGCAAGTACGTGCGACCCAGTCGTGCATTTTATTTTTTTTTTATTGACCTTTCATTTTCTATGTATTTAGAATTTCAACACAGCACGGGCAAATATAATTGCACACGGTATCTCCTAAATAAGTATATGCAATTGAATTCAATTTATTACTCAAATAAAATGGACGTACATACATACCTACATAGACGATACAAAAAGAGACAAAATTCATAGAATCCAAATAGTGATAGTACACTCGGGCGTATACGCACTTTTTTTTGCAATCTTTAGCGATTTTTTTTCGTACTCGTTAAGGTGGCATATGTGGATTTAAAAATTGTTGTTGATAGAAACTTAACTAAAAAGAACGCAAGGTGCTCTTAAAGAAGCTAAGAGGAATTTTCATAAGCTAGTTAAAATCAAATTAATGTATTTTACATAAATATAATTGAACGGTGTCTCTTAAACGAAAATATGCATTTTAATTAAATTTATAACTTAAATAAAACGAACATAGACAGTACAAAAATATTCATTAAACTAAAATAGTAGTACACTCGGGCGTATACATACTTTTTTTAATCTTCAACAATTTTTTTTGTGCACGCTAAGTTGTCTTATGTGGATTGAAATAATATTAATATTATATATATCATGCAGTTGCAGTATTGACTCATACGATCATTAAAAAAATATTAAAGAGAAATGCTATATTTTGGTGAATTTTTCAATTAACAAAGTATGAATTGTAGTGTTCACTCGTGGTCTTTTTTCGTTTTAAATCTTTCTTTAGAAAAGCTGGAAAATCTTGTTTCAGCACATTTGTCTCCTCTTCTTATTTTACTGAAATCTACGAGTATAGTATAAAAGCGATTAATTTCTTTATTTGGGCAAGGGAAAAATATATTACAATAGATTATAAGGGATTTACTGTCACAACGTTTCATTTCCTTCTGTATGCTAACGCTCTTCTTAAAATAGTGCTCCAGCGAAGCTCCCGATTGTGTTTGTTTGAGAAATAACATTGTAAAAATCATTTTTCTGATTAATTTACCTTAGAGAATGGAGCCTTATTTTTCGAGTTCAAACACTTTTTTTTTTGTAGAACTACGCCCGAACGTAGAACACCTTGCTTTATTGTTTCCTACAACAAAAATATCAGGGGAAATTCCTTATCTTTATATATGTTTGTCTATTTCAAGTGACCTTTACTCCAAAAACAAGTTTTTCCCAGGTATTACAGCAGGCCCATTAGCTGGATGCTTTCTTACCCTTCTAAGAAACAAAGTTTGGTCGATTTTCATCGACTCTTATAAAAATATCATCTTGGGCACGATAAGATTGGATAAGCAACGACCAAATTTCGCGTCTTATAGGGATACAAAAGCATCGACAGCCCAAATGCATTGTTGAACCTGTGTGAAATGCATTTTTGGAATTGAGGCCTAAAAACTGCATTTTGAATTTAAAGCCAGAGCTATGAAGCTAACTAGTAACAGACTTCCCAGTATCCTTTTGGATATTGTTATTAGAAAGAACATTTACTGGGCTATCGAATGGATGGTGCTTTTTTCGAAGGCTTCAATAGCATTTTCTTCTTCGTGAACCATGCCGGAACAACGCAGCACACAAAATGCTCACTAAGCAAACCTCAGAGAGAAATAATGGATCATCTTTATCAGCAATCGCAGTTCCACGACGAGTACTGCAACTTATTTTACTGGTGATATCCCAAATACGTTCCCTCACGATTATTGGATTACAGAATTTAAACGCTAGAGCTTTCCAAAATAACACTAAAGTCTTGTGCACAATTTGCAATATTGACGAAGTGGAGAACACCTATCAGTTTCTTGATGTATTAAATGGAAAATACCACCGTAACCTCAATAAATTTTTAAAATCAGCACTGAAATATTGCTACCAAATACTTAGTAAATTTATTTGAAATCAAAAAGCTCATAATTAGTTAACTTTTCTTTTATCTGACAGGCAACTTATAAAAGTTATTGTCATATTTAATTTGAACTACCACTAAAACTATTAGTTTTTAATAATTATTTCGAAAATAAAATTATTTATCTATCTATCTACCTCTCTATCTATTATTGGTGAAAAAAATTTGAGCAGCCTCATTTTAAAATATAAAAGGCTCTCCCAAACCAACGCGAAATCAAAGCGAATCATTCGCAACGATACATAATATAAAAATGCTAAACAACACCAACAAACCGACGTCAGCGAATGTTTCACGTTGGTATGGCAGAGCCTTAAGGATGATATACTCAATAATTTCTTATTCTACTAACTTTTGTTTAGCTTATACGTTAGCCTATTTCTTCAATAAAAAGCAGATAAACACGCCTAAAATATTGACAGTTCATGTTAAAAACGGGTATGGTTCATTTCGCCTTTTTCATTTCGTTTTTTTTTTTGTTGTTTCGGCTAAGTCGTTTCGCATTTTATTGTTTCGATTTTCATTGTTTCACCTCTCATTTAGGGTAGAGCGGGGCTAGTTGGACCACTTTTTACTTGAAGTCTCATAACTTGTTACCTATTCCTTACATAGAAATGAAAATGGAATTAATGGAAAAAACGTAACTTCGGCTTCTTAAATAAATTTGATAAGATTTAAAATATTTTATAGCAGAAGAATAAGATTACTTTAAGTGCACAAAGTCCAAGTGGTCCAACTTGCCCCACTAGCGGGGCCAGTTGGACCAGTTGGTGGGGTAAGTTGGACCAAAGCCTAAAAAATGGAAAAAGGACCTTAATTAAGGACAAAAGCACTGTTAGTTTGAACTTAATTTGATCCCAAACTATAACTTAATTCAAAGCACAACATAAGATAACGTAAATGACCCCATGGCACCATGAACAGTAATAGAGAATCTCGTATGGGCCTGATTTCAGCAAGAATGGCATTGCACCCACTCCTCGTCGGGTTAAGTCTCAGAATATGCTTCCATACACATCGATAATAACAAACAGCCATAACATTCTTCTTCCTCTTTGGAACTTTATCTGTTCAAAAATTTTCATACTATTTTCCAATATAAAACATTTATTTTTAACTCAGCGGGGCAAGTTGGTCTGCCTGGTCCAACTTACCCCACACCTAGCTTGATGAATATATTCCGTCACTTTGCAAACAACACTTAGAATTCTTCAATTTCAAAAATGGAATGCAAATATTCAAGAACAGAACTCACAAAATTAGTATACTTTGTTAAAAAATCCAATGTTTTCATCACGATAACACAAAGAGAAACAAATTCGTTTTTTTTACTTTTGTACCCAAAAAACACATATTAGCGTGTGGTTCTAGTTTGGCAGAAGAAATCCACCTTAAACCAGTTTAGCACGTATGATTTAGTAACAATGCTTCATTCGTGTATGATCGTCTTCATTTAGCTCTTGTGGTTTCTGAGTTATTCGCGTGGTCCAACTTGCCCCGTGGTCCAACTAGCCCCGCTCTACCCTACAGTAGATATAGTGAAGTAATTAAAACCAGGCCTGTTTACTGTTTCGAGATTGTTCACTTTTTTCGAGCGGGAGTTTTCTAAGGCTTTATAAAGGCGAATTTGATCCAAAATGCACATTTCGTTCGATGTGAATGTTTTTGGTTTTAACTAAGCATTAAACAAGGCTTTCTCTCAGGTTTAAACAAAAAACAGAAACAATTCCAAAATACGTTTTTTTATAAAATTTTGTGTGTTCACAATAGTGGATAGTTCACTATAGCATTCGCACATTAAATTAACCAATTCGCAAATAGGTTTAACCTAAACGCAAATAAGTTTCACCCAAGCGCAAATAGATTTAACCCAAACGCAAATAGAATTAACCCAATCGCAATTCGAATTAAACAACGCAAATAGAGTTAAACTATTAACAAATCATTTTAACCAAAACGCAAATTGAATTAACCCGGGCTCAACTTGTTGTTCCAGCTGTGTGGTGAAGAAATGAAAGGCTTATAACAGTAGGAATAGTTCACCATAAGATTTTGACAAAACCCCAATTGTAAATTCAACTAGTTTTGCGCATTTTTCCAAGAACTTACCAAAAATAAAGGCCAATCCCTTAATAATGGCTTTTTATGGATAGTACCAAAATCCATTAGACCCAAAAAGTACACCTGGAACAATAAATCAAGCTAAGGTTTACTCAATTTGCGTTTTGGTTAAAATAATTTGTTAATAGTTTAACTCTATTTGCGTTTTGTTTAATTCGAATTGCGATTGGGTTAATTCTATTTGCGTTTGGGTTAAATCTATTTGCGCTTGGGTGAAACTTATTTGCGTTTAGGTTAAACCTATTTGCGATTTGGTTAATTTAATGTGCGAATGCTATATTTCGAGATCCTTTTATTTTGTTCAGAAAATTTGTATTTCGTTTTCCAATTAGTTTGTTCGAACTTTATTTTGTCTTTGATTGTTTCTTTTTCGTCTATTTCATTTCTTAATTATTTCACTCTTAGTTTATTTCGTCTTTAGTTGTTTCGTTTTCGATTATTTCGATTTTACTTGCAAAGTTTTTTGTTCATTTCGACTTTCAATTATTTCGCCATCGTTTGTTTGGATTTTTGATTTTTGTGCATGTTAAGAACATAAAGGCGTTAAAATTCGCGCGAAGTAATTGAAAGTCGAACTGAGCTAAATTTTCACAACCTGCCATACGCTTTACATTCACTAACAATAATTTGTTGGAAATAATAATTTTAAACGGTCATGCCTTTTTTTCTGTCACGCATTGATGTACCTCGTGATAAAAACTCTGAACTACATGTAGGTGCTATGTATTTTAAGGCTTATTTTTACTTCAAAATGTTACTTAAAAAAATTTAAATGAAATATGTAAATGTTTTAAAAAATTAATATTTGATAAATAATTGAAACCAAGCAAAATCGAAGTAATCGTGAGACGAAATGATGCCAAAACTAAGCAATCAAAAAACAAACAAAGCTTTTGCGAAATGAACGGAAGTTATTTCGACCAAAACGAAAAAACAGTGAGCGAAATGAAAAAGACGAAACAATAGGCACCCGTTAAAAACTAAACCTTTTAGGCATTATAAATGCAAAAAACAAATGATATGGAGGTAGGTCGGTATATTAAGGATAAAATATTTAATCGTTGTGTGTTTTAAACTTTGATTTTAGCTCTGTACAATGTTAAGGGCTATTCACATGAAAGAAACCAACGACCGATGCATTAACGTAGGTTCTTTCACATAGCGAAGAGATTGTAATTCTCGAAGACCTATTTATTTACTCAAATTTCTCTTATTTTATCTATTAAAATGCAAAACGAAAACCAATACATGAATGTCATACCGAGTTAAAGTCAGGAACTCCAAAGGAACTTAAAAAGATTATATTTGACCAAATTTCGACGCAAATCATAGCATTAAGGCCCTAGAAAAATGATCACACTCTACATTATGATCATCCTCTCAGTTATAGTAAAGTTAAAGTTTACTTTTGGTTAGATTTTTTTTTAAAGGCCTGGAGTTCCTTTAATATCATTGGAGACATTTTCAAGGAAGTTTGAAAATACAAACGAAAACCAATACATGAAAGTTATACCTAGTTAAAATCAGGAAATCCTTGTAAGGGAACTGAAAAAGATTATATTTGACCAAATTTTGACGCACATCATAGCATTAAGGCCCTAGAAGAATGATCACACTCCACATTTTGATCATATCCTCTCAATTATAGTAAAGTAAAAGTTCGGATAGATAATGGATTTAAACCTTTCAATCGGGGTTAACCCTCTTATTTTATCAAATACTTACGATGTACACTATCCTATTGAGCGTTCAAAAATAATACAGTTATTTTAGATTTTCATTTAGGATTTATTTCGTGTCTTAGATTTTATCTATATTTTACTTATTTAATACATAGTATTTTATATAAAATAATTTAAGCAGCTAAATTAAAAATTATAAAACAAAATACTCTTGACATTTTGTATAAATTATAGAATTCCATTTAATTTTACAATTTTCTAATTTATTTATTTACAGAAGAAAAAATAAACTGAATTAGAGTTACGTACCTACATAATTATGTTTTAACTTAAAAAGAACTATAAATTTAAATCACATTAAAAATTATAATTATACATTACCTACTGTTCTATACATTTATTAATTAGTTTACGTATTTTTTTACACCTGAATTATACAAGTTCTTTTTTATTGTTTCTTTTTTTTAATTTTTCTGAAGACAAATTGCATTAAAATTGATTTTAAATATAATTTATTTTACTTTATACATTTTGGTGTTTAAATATTTAAATTAAAACTAAACTAAAACTATTTACAGATAGAAAAGTCTATATTTCTTATGCAACTTCCAAGTCAGATGATTCATCAGCATCACTAAAATTAGGATCCGATTTGATTTGTATTTGTGATGTATATTCTTCTGAGGAACACTTCAACGATCCACATTGCTCCTCTTGGAGCTTACGCAGACGTTCTTGCTCCTCACGTTTTTGTTTTCGCCATTTTGCCCGACGATTTTTAAACCAAACCTGAAAAGAAACAAAATTTAATTTAATTTTATTAAAAGAAAATACTCAACTTTAATATATGTAAAGTGACTTAAATAAAAACAAAAATTATGGAAAAATCAAAGAATCTCTTGTTTGGCTTCAAAAACACTTTCATCGGTTTTTGAAATTAAATTTCCCTAAGAAGAGCTGGTATGGTTTCGTGTTTCACTCAACTCCCATCCCCCAGAGTCGCTACAGAATTTGAAATGGTGTTTTTCTTTTCACTTTTTCATCGCGAGTTTACTTTTTGATATTTTGATTCGACGTCTATGATAGGTTTCCCTTATCCAGTTAAACATCTATATATAAATATAATATGAGTGTATAACAACCATCAGCAAGGATGCTGTTGTAAAAGAGGGTTGGCAGAAAGTGATATTCTTAGAAGAGAAGAAGGAAAAAATCTTGAACTTTTTGAAGGACTAATTAGGCGGTTTATTATAATTGTAATTAATTTTCAATTCAGTGTGAAGATGAAGACTCTATGAGGGGTTGCGTTGCGAGTTTTTTCATTTTATTTTTTCTTCTTATTTGTTTTCTTGCCTTCTTCTCATTTAACAACCCTAAAATAAAGGGTAGAAAATTAATTATTTACTGTTTCTGCTTTATTTTTGCTCTTTTACTATCATCCAGTCATCAGCATCACCAATCAGAGAGTTTTCTTCTCTACCCTAACCCAATTAAAAACATATTAATTAATCAAATTATTGCTTTAGCTCCATTTACCATTTAAGACAAACGTCAAGGGTTATTGTTTTATAACCCAACTTTTAAGGATCTAAACATTTGAGGAAGTAGCATAATATTTCTGTATGATATCCATAAGAGATGAAGAGTGAAGTGAAGAGTGAAAACAGGAGCAAAAAAAAGTTAAAACAAGTAAATAACTCCATCGTTCATTATAAAACTCAACCCTTATATTTTTGTGCTTTTGTTTTAGGGGGTTTGTATAAACAACTTAAAACAATATCCAAAAACTTTGTTATTCAATAATTTGAAAACAACAACAAAAGTTCACAGTTTAGATTCTGCTGAGTGAAATTGCTATATGGTGGAATGGATTCGGTTGGTTTTATTTTGCAAGTATTATTCCAATTCCTATCTTATTGTTGTTGTTGTTAGAAAGGGTAAATAACATTGATATAGAAAAATGAAGATAAAAATAAATATATAACAAAACGGAATAGGCAACAAATTATAGACTGATGCACTCGGTATTGTGCACCAGTGAATTCTGTAAATTGTATTTTTATTGAATAAATTGTATACTTCCACAAATGCACAAACAGTTTGAGCTATGTATAAATAAAAAAAAAATATAGGAAAATTCTGTTGATTGTTGGTTATTTTTGTAAGGCATTTTGTTAGAAGTTATCTTTTTTACACGAGTCTTTTTTTGCTTTTAAAACTGAAAACAAACGAGTTAACATAGGTGTATGTGTATATTCTACATTTATGTAAAGCAATTACGAAAACAAATTTCTAACGCAATTAAAAATTGGAATTCAGTTTTGCTTAAATTTTTAGTTTTTTGATAAAAAACAAAATTTAAAAAAAGAAAAATATTCGTAATAATTGATTTTTTTAACAAATGAAGTGTTAATTATAAAATTGAATTTCTTTCTAAACAAAAACAAATATAAACAGGAGTGGCAGGCTTTCATAATTTGTACAGAACCTACATGGTCCAATTCGAAATAATGGCCATGAGTGATGATGTTGTTTTTAGTGTGGTTAAAAAAGATCACTGTAGTATGCTGATGTTGCGAAACGAAAAATACTTCACAAATAAGGACCCAACGCAGCGTTGCCACAAAGTGCCCGATCGGGCCTTTTCTTTTGGCCCCCGTTTTTATATTTTGGCCCTTGGCCCGGGCCTATTAGAAATGGCCATCAAATGTTAACCTTAGAAGATTTAACATAATTATCTGAAAAATATAAAAACGGATAATCGAATAGGTCATCATATGAAATTTTTCGCTCGATAATGAGCCTTAAGCTGGCCATACACGACAGAGCCAATGAGCCAAATGGGCCCGTGCCGATCCAAAATATGTCGTGTGTGGGGTGGATCGGCCACCGATCCATTTGGATTTCCAGCCAATCTGAAATCCAACCGAGCCAAATGGATTGGATGGCTCGGTCGTGTATGGCCAGCTTTAAAGATTTTTTGAAGGGTAATTTGAGTAATTGTACCTTTTATTCCTAAAACCAGATTTTGTAAAACGAATAAAGATAACCCTACATAAAGTGTTTTTATTTTTTATTTCAGAATAGAGCTTTGTTGAACAGAGTCGAGCATGGTGAGCATGCTCTGTACATCATATGAACCAAGCGTGTTCTGAGCGCTCTGAATTGCTATTGAAACACACGTGATTATTGGTCTTGGAGTTTGTTGGTGTGTCCAATTCTCCTTTGCATGGAAAAGAGAATGGCCTAAGAGGCACCGATTTATCAACTTAGACAAACATTTTTTGGTGAAAAATTTTATTTTAGGGCATAGAATTTAGACAAACATTTTTTGGTCAAAAATTTTATTTTACGGCATAGAATTTTGATTTTAAGGGTTTCTGATTTAAAAAAATGATTTTGGGAAATAACAGACACCCAAATGTACATTTATATGACTTTTATTGAAACAAATTAATTTGCCTTCTTTCACTAATTATTTAATAACTTCTACATTTATCGTCCGATTTTGAAAAACTTTGGCTCAAATCTTTGTTAAAAAAATTGTTTTTCACTTGAGTCCATAAAATCATTTTAAATATTTTTTTTTTGATCCATATGGAGCAACCAAAAACTAGAAATTTTTAAAAAATACTCGTTTTTGAAACTTTGAATGCCTGTTACTTAAAAAATTTAAGTCCGACTAATACAAGCAGTACATCGTCGGAAGGAGAAAGATCACATCATTCAGAAAATACACCTTTTATGTAAATTGGCTAAGCCGTTTGCGAGATTTATGAGAATGACCCAAATTTTGTAAACTAGTGTAAATTATAACATAATACATAAAAATACGACATTATGAATTGAAGTTTAATTTTTTTTGGGAAGACTTTTATGTAAAATATGTGGCCCTAGCTTTCGTCAAATGGCCCCCAAAAAATTTGCAAAAGGCCCTCACTGCTTTTTTCTTCGCGGCAACGCTGCCAACGATATCATAAACGAAAAATGCAGTTCGTCTTATCGTTCTTCAGTACGCTGTTACTAATGAGATGAGCGAAATAATTAATAATACAGCACACAGGCTTACAAAATAATATCAGCTATCTTTTTGACACGACAAGTGATAAATTTTTCTAGACATACTTTTGGGCACTGAGCTTAATTCCATCATCCATTTTTCGCTTTCAGCTCAGGCTTTCGAGATATTACCGTTATAAAATTGAACAATAATCGTTTTTCGTCATTTTTGAGGTTAGGATTTCTCGAAGACTTAATTAGATATTGGAAAGATTTAAACTGAATTTTGAAGAAGAATATTAGTATTTTCAGTAATTTTTGGCAAGTTTTGTTAAAAAAATGTGCACACTGTTTGATATGCGACCTCAAAAATAACGAAAAACCGCGTTTTTAAATTTTATATCGAAAATTTCTCAAGAAACCAGAGTAGCTGATGGCGGAAAACCGATGACGGATTCGAATTCAGAACTTAAAATTACTTTTAGAATGTAAGGATCAAATTCAGAGGGAAAGATCATAAGTGAGGTGAAATAACGCACTTCTAGTGACATAGGTTAGTCCGTTATTGGACTGCCATTAGGAGCCAACTTCATGGCTGTTCAATCGATTACTACAGGCCACTAGCACCTTCGTCGAATAGGCTGAAGATACGGTATAGCTTTGACTTGAGTTTTGTGTTTGTTTTCCTATTTATTTTATTTTAGAAAACAATCAAGAACAAAAAATGTATTAAGTTACATTAATCGACTTTAGTACTGCCAAAGATATCCCTTTTTTCTTCTGGAATGGTGAAAGATCGCAGATGCGGTGACCTGACACTTGATTAATTTCTTCAGAATATCCCATTTTCTGTGGCGACCGAAAAAAATTGAAGAGGAGCTACCTTTGTCCTTGGACATTTTGTTCCCTTTTTATCGGTTATGTCAGCCGATCGGCACCACTCTGAATTCCGAAGATGAACAGTTTTAAGGGCTTTTTATTTAAATATCATCCGATTATCTGAGTTGGTGTTCAGCATACCATTTTGAAATTCCTTGTACCATGTTTTGATGATTACATGATGGAATTGGGGTTTTCAATAAGAGCGCTACAAAAGTTTCTTGTGAAAGTACGTTCGATGCCATTATGTATGGAACTTGATTTCTTTTGCATGGCCACCACGGGCACGCTTCCAGAAGTCTAGACGCTGAACCCAATTTTCGACGGTTTTCAAGCATAAATCGGCCGATACTGCTTCAATTTCACGTTCGATATTCGTAGTTCGAAGTTCATCAATCGTCTCTGGCTTGTTTGCATAGACCATAGACTTGACGTAGCCCCACAGGAAATAGTCTAACGGCGGCGTCAAATCGCACGACCGTGGCGGCCAAGCGACTGGACCATTTCGTGAGATAACACGTTCTCCAAACTTGGTTTCCAATAAATTGATTTTAAAATTCGCTGTGTGGCGTGTGGCGCCGTCTTGTTGGAACCACATGTCCTCCAAGTCCATACCATCCAATTGGGGCCGAAAATAATCGGTTATCATTGAACGGTAGCGATCCCCATTCACAGTAACGTGCCGGTCTTGATCATCACGGAAGAAGTACGGACCAATGACGCCGCCGGCCCATAAACCACACCAAACCGTAATTTTTTCGGGATGTAATGATGACTCATGGAGTACGTGTGGATTGCTGCCTGACCAATACCGCATATTTTGTTTATTGATGAAGCCATTCAGCCAGAAATCAGCCTCATCGCTGAAGATGATTTTTCGATGAAAATCCGAATCATTTTCAAGTTGTTGCTTAGCCCAATTCACGCAACATACGACGCTTCTGGTGGTCAAGTGGCTTCAGTTCTTGCGTCAATTTAATCTTGTAAGGATGTTGGCCAAGATCTTTTCGCGAAATTTGCCACAACGACGTCACAGAGATGCCCAACGCTTGAGAACGACGTGTGAGAGACACATTTGGGCTTTCTGCAACTGAAGCCTCAGCGGCAGCTATATTCTCGACACTACGGGAACTTCTTTGTCTCACTGGCACGGGGACATTTTGTACTGTGCCTGTGGATTCAAATTTTTCCACTAGACGCTCAACTGTTAATCTGCTAGGACGATTATGACGACCATAAATTGGACGTAGCGCTCTTAGCGTTGAGGCCACTGACTCCGAATTTCGGTAGTAAATTTTAATAATTTCGACTCGTTGTTGGCTCGTATATCTTCCCATCATGAAATGGCAAACCTTACTGAAGAGAAAAAGAAAAAAGAGAAACGGCAAGAAATATGGCGTCGTTTGCTGTCTCTGTCGCTCTACTTTTGTAGCGTCCCTGTTGAAAAACCCTTTATTTTCGGGGATGGACATTAAGAGGAATGTTAAATACCTATATCCTGGAACTCACAATTTTTATTTGTAAGATCAAACTACTCCATTATTTTTTTGTAGGAATTTTTGTTTTAATTAAATAAAATGTTATACGGCTTGTTCAATAAAAATAATAAATAATAAGCATGTTCAGGAAAACGAGATCTCCAAAGACTCAGTTTGTTTTATCCGTCAAAAAGTGAGCAAGCGAGTCCAATATTGTTTTCCTCAGTAATTTGACAGCAAAACTTCTGAGGAATCCTTTTCACGAGACTGAGATTGTCTTTTATAGCATGTTTTATTTTTTCCAAAAACCACGTTGCAGGCTGCACTATTCATGGTGAAATTGTTAGAAATACTGAGCTTAATTATGTCCAATAACAAATTTAATGTCACAAGAAATGGTACCAGTTTAACCAATCCCCTTTAAACTTTTCGCGATAATTAAACAAATAAAAAAAAAAATTATTTTCTAAAATATTTAACTTTGCATGTTAACGTCACAAGAATTTTTAATCTGACAATCCAAAGTTATAAAAAACGACATCTAATGTTATCACTGCTCACTTTACATGGGAAACAGAGATACGTAGATAAATGTTATGAAGGTATATAACCTGTGTCTATGTAACAACTCAAATGACAAATCAAATGTGACAACTTCACCGGATTGGACATACCGAATTTCAGTCACTTGCATACATACACAAAACATCCTTGCAAATAAAATTAATCTGCCAAAGAGATAAAAAAAATATATTTCGCATTCACAACACATAAAATGAAGGTAGACATCAGACAACTTTGTTATGTTTCATGGTTCGTCTATATTTTAGATCAAAGGTAGTCCTGACATCATCACATAAAATAGGGTAGAATTTTCCTTCGATTTTGGTTGGTTGCATTTTGCCTACAATGTCCTTGGCAACCCCAATATTTAATGAACTTGGACAAAATTGTTTCAAAAAAGTACCTATTGATTAAGTTATGATACATACATCAAACAACTCTCCACTACACCATGCTCCATGCACCATCGGTGTCAAAAACAAATTATTCAATATTTTAATGAGCTGAACAACTTTGTTTGTAATTGTTTTTTTTTTTCTATACAGCTATTCGACTTGCAAAATAAAAGAAAATATTTATTAAAATCGATTATGAATCCGATATTCATATCAGGCTTCCTTTTATCCTGATTTCCAGTGAACCAAAATGTTGTTTTACTTTTTCTTGTGACTCACATTATTAGACTAACCGTTATTAAAGGACGAACACAAAAAAACACTCCTTAGCTTCTACGATTTCAATGAGTCGATTTTATTATTCAAAAAAAAGGAAAGCTTTTTTAGCGAGATATATTTTTCCTGGAAGGGTATAGGAAAAGAAAAATCGGAATAAAGGATTTTCATTGTGTGCTTAATATTAATATTATCATTTTTTTTATCTCCAAAGTTTCTTTTTTCATTGCTTTTGTTATTGTTAAAATGTTTATAGAAGTATGAAAAAGTTGAAGACACTTTGGTTTTGAAATACTTCACAAGGAGCGTATCCCTTAGCATCTGGTTAAATTCTATATAATGGCGGAGAAAGAGAGAGTGAGAGGCTGAATATTTGTGGGGAATATAAATACGAGTGTGCGGTATGCATTTCATTGGTTTCGATTTGTTTGTTTACTTTACAGAAATAATAATCCCAAAAGTGATTCACAAGATTGAATTATTATATCATTATTTGAATTTAGGATAACCTCGCGGTTATGGTTGAGTAAGTGGTGGTTAAAGCGAAAAGTGTGGGAGAGTGCCATATGGAGAGACTTTTTTTTGGAAGGTTGATTTACTTTTTATTACAAGGAAAGTTCTATCCAGCTACTAACAAAAAAAAGTAAAAAGCTAAGCACAAACGTATAAAACGTTTTTCTTTTCGAATGACTTTCTCATTAGTAGGTATAGGAATAGGAACTTGAGACTTAATCAGATTCGAGACCCCCATGTTATCGAAAAGGTGAAAAGGTTGTTCCTGCAATTTGTTTCTGCTGTCTGGCTGCAATATATAATCTATGACCTTTGAGTATGATAATAGTGGCTAAGCTCTAGTAGGTGGTTAGACAAGGTTGGTGTTTGGGGGTTTTTCCCCAAGCTTATGAGTATTTTTAATCGTTGTGTGGGAACCTAGGGAGGCAACAGCGTTTGGCGAAAACCTGGGGTTATTACTTTTACAGAAAAAAAACTTCTAATTTGTATGCTTTCTGTCTGATTAGTTTTCTTCATTCTGTGAGTTAGATATTCCTCAGTCCTCACATTCTGTATTTCACACCGCCGCACTGCCGTGAGAAGAAATGCTCAAAACTTTTTAACTCTGAAATCCTTAAGCGTGTTTTCTTAAAACTACATAGATATATCACGAAGATAAAAACAAATTACTCTTTCACTGCAAAATAAACAATAATTTTACAATTCTTTATTTCTTTAAATATTTGCTAAAATTTGCTTTAAGCATAGTTTACAGTTCCCATGGAAATAAAAATCTATTCTGTGCACCAAATTGAATAATATTCAAGGCGAAAAACGTTTTTCTTGGCCTAAGAAACCCATTGAGTCATTGATTTACCCTTAGTTAATAAACTATACGTCTAAAAATGGAAAATAATTATTTTTGGATGCAAAAAGTATTTGCATGCAAATAATGCCATGAGGTGAATATATTTGTTTTTTGTTGGAAGTGTTAACCGACCATCAAAAAAAAATTGTAGGTATTCACCACACTTTTTTTCGACATTCCATGACAGCAATAGTTTTGTTCTTGCTTGAAACTTTATACCAATCATGCAAACAAAATTTTGCATTTCTGACATGCGAGAATATTTGCATAGATTTTCTTTGCGCATGGAAACTGTGAGGGTTAGTATACAGTTCTTTTGAGCGAAAAAAATTGTGGTGAGAAAAAAAACTTTCCGAGAGAAAAACATCTGTGATTGAAAACGAAAATTTTGTATTCGATTTACAGATTCCTTGCGAAAAAAAAACGCGGGAATGTGACAGTTCTGACCAAAAAATACCTTTAGGAGAAAATTTTAATTTATTTGATTTTCGCAACAAATGAAAAGTAACACTACAGCATAGCACACAAATCAACCATTCCAACGGTATTTTTGATCTTTGTTCCACACGAAAAAATATTCGTGGTGAGTATAATTTCTTTCTGCGGGTTAGTTCACAGTTCTATAAGAAAATTAAACTTCAAAAAAATTTGATCCCAAAAATTGCTTCCATAAGAAATACATGTAGTTTTTTTTTGTAAAGGAACTGTATACCTAGCTTAAACTAGTAGTCCGGGAGCCGACCGTAAGATTAGGGGCCGGTTATAGCGATCAGTAAAACACATCAGTAAAAAGTTGAAACGAAAGGAATTCGGAATTTTTTCCTGATGGGTTTTTATAGCGAACAGTAAAATTGTGTCAGTAAAACTAATGTCTTCTTCTTCTTTCTATTTTTACTGGATGTCAATGCATCAGTAATTTTTTTTTCGTATGTACTGAAACAGTACAAAATTGGAACACAAACGGGGGAACGAATTGTTTCATTTTGAGGGACATGACAATCAGCTGATACGTAAAATTAGTTTTCGTCAGTAAAATCAAATAAATGGTTTTTCTCAAAAAATACAATTCCGAATCAAGTTTTTCTTTAAAAAAAAAAATATTTACCTATATTCGTCATCGATTTGCATATATTTTTTGTTTCAAAAAGCATTTAAACATATCAAATATTGCAAAAGAAAATTTTTACTGATGCATTTTACTGATCGCTATAACAAGCCCCTTACCTATCTCATCGCGGCCACGCAAAAATTGGAAAATGAAAAATGAAATGTAGGACTATTACTCTACACGATACAAATGGTTAGACAGACTTTTTTGGCTGTTGCCACGAGTCCGACCACTTTTCTTAAATTAGGGATTTTGTGCATCCTTGGATGAAAATGAAAAAAAAGTGATTAAGGCCACTTTCCTAGCTATTTGATTTTACTAAACTTTCCCTGATGTAAAACGCAGTGTTAAGAAAATACTAGGGGTATTCATGCAACTGCGTAAAACACTAGATAAGTTTACGATTTGGTTAATTTTATCTTTTGGTTAATGAACTGTCAAATTTTGTATGGGAAATGGTTTACACAATTTGGTTAATTTTATCCAAGGATTTAGCTGCGGAAAATTAATTAAATATTTGTTTAAACTTATCCAAACGTCATTGTGACTTTTAGAGATTGAATTAGGCGTGTTTGTGACTTTTAGAATTAGGCATGTGTAGAAACATGATATACATAAATGATATCTCGGAGAACTAAAAAAGCTCTGAATGTGTTCTGTAATTATTGCATTGCAATTAGTTGGTGATAAAAGTTGTGAATTAAAACGAAGTTAACACAAAAAAAAAGAAATTAGAAGGTCTACATTTACTCAACGATTAAAGGCTCTGCCCAACGCGAAATTATAGCGCAGCATTCACAAAGACAGTTTTTTGTTGTTTTTTAGTATTGAGATCATTCATTTTAATTTCGTGTGGGTTTGGGAGAGCCTTTAGGAAAGCTTCTTTTCGTAAATTAATAAGGTAGAACTATAAATTCTCACCCAAACCAATGCGAATCTTTCGTTGACGATGACGAACGTGTAGTTTTCATTTACAACAACGTGTTGTTATTAATGTTTTTGTTGTGGTCAACGAATTATTCGCACTGGTTTGGAAGATTTTAAACAGTCGGAAGATGTTAGAAACAGATGTCATTAGCCAATGCAAAGTATCTTTCTGAACTGTCAAAATCAGAACTAAGCCATAGATCACTTTTTCTCTTTTTTTTTCGTTCCTACCTCAACAAATTTCAGTTTCACTTCCGTGAAGTGTACACTTCCGAAAGCAAAAGTTAACGAAAATGAAGAAAAGTACATTATGGACGTGACATATGATTTGTTTTTATTCGCTGATTTTCATCCGACCACTGCCGTGAGCTTGCGACTTATATATTTCTTCCTTACAACGTGACTATTGTCATGTATATTAAGGTAGAACTATAATAATTGTGGATAGTTTTCTGAAGTGGTCGGTTGAAAATGAGCGAATACATGAAAACCATACTCATCTCACGAGAGTTAAACTGACATTTGGTGAAGTTGGAACGAAAAAAAGAGAGGGATAATTCATTTTACATAAGTGGAATATTCCTCACTTCTTCTTTTGACTGTTTGGAAAGCAACTTTTCGTGGGTTTTTAACCCATTGATTTTGACAGGCAAAAGTTTCATTGTCGTTCCAAATATTTAGCATTGGTTTGAGAAAGCCTTAATAGTTCTAGCTTTACATTTTGTTTTACCCTTCCGAGTTTCCGACTTCACGTTGGTTCGGGAGAGGTTCTCTTTTTAAAAATTACTACGTTTACAAGCAGGATCGGGATCTCCAGGTTTTTCGTCACTTGAGTTGAGTTGAAATGGTATTGAGATTCCAGCAAAATGAATGGCATTGATGTTTTTATTTCAATACAAAACAAATAAATTTGAATTAACAGGAGTACTTACTACACGTATCTATTAAAACAAATATATATTTGTACACACACATGCAAATAAACAGACCATAATACATTATCTGCAAAACCAACTCCTCGACCTAAGCCGAACACGCCCAAATATTTGATGTTTAACGAAAAGCTGATTCAATTACACAGTATTTAACCAAATTAATAAAAAGGTAAACTTATCATTTTACACAATTTGTAAACTTACGACGTTGCATGCATAATTGCATACCCTTACTATTTTTTTAAAAAATGGTCTGACTCATCGCAACAGCCAAAAAAAGAAGAGATAGGCAATCTTACGGTCGGCTCCCAGACTAGAGGCTTTAATTGCTGTGACATGCGAGAAAACAGCAATACTTTTTATCGAAAGGTATTTGTCTGGGGAAATGGAACGTGAATTTTGCAATGCTACCAAACTTTTAAAATTGATTGATTATTGAACTAAGATTTGAATATTTATGTGCCAGCTAGTGAACTTTAGAAGTCGAGTTTTCTGTTTTGAAACACGGAAAACAGCATAATTTCACGTGTTTACAATTTTTGACGTCAATTCTTAAGCAACACTAGAACTAACTAGAATTATGTTTAAGTTTTCATGTCTCTGAAAAGAATTGTGGATGGCAAGCACTTTTAGACATCAGATAACTTATTAAATCAAATATGGCGTAAAGTTAGATGTCCAACTTTTATTACTGTGATGACTTTGCTAAGTGTAGATAACATATTTTTCTTCCAATTCCATAGTATGTTATATAGTTCACGTTTGTGATTTTATGCGAATTCAAATAGGTATTACCACTAACCACAATTCAAAATCCCCAAATTCAAACTCCCCTCAAATTTTTTACAAAATTTCGAATTTTCAAATTCTACAATTTGACAATCTCGGGGATTGGATGAAGAAATCATCATCGATCCTTAGTGACCTCATAACAAAAAAAAAAAAATACCATCACTACCACCTATGAATGTATATGGTAAGCATGCATAGAAAAACACACGAAACATAAAAATTTACAGAAAATTATTCTGGGTAACAATTGTAAAAAAAAATCTGGAATGAAAAATACCTAAAATTAGATTCCAAGACACTGGTTGGTCACTTAAAAAAAGACATAATTTGTACGATTCGATACCTGAAAAATGATTTGATTTTTTCAAAGTGATATGCCGCCGGTAAAAGAGTTTTTATAGTTAAACCCAGAAAATTATCTGCCTCTAACCGCCATATTATTCACTCTGGCTTTAAATTGAATTTAAGGAAGTTTTTAATCCACAACTAAATCCGGATTTATTAAATCCAAAAATTTAAATCCATGTCCATATTATTCACTCTGAACATGCCTTCAATCCGATGGATTTAAAATGCCCTTAATCCAGATGTAAAGTGTATTTAAATCCAGATTAAGATCGTTTAATACAAATATCAAATATGTGAAATGTCAAATTTCTCCCGTGAAACTTTTTGTTTACTTTAATTAATTTATTTCACTGTTGGTAAAATTCTGCGAGCGCACAAACAATCAGAAACTTGAAATGTCAAGAAAAAGTGAATTATATGAAATTGTGTTTTAATATGGATTTAAATACTTAAACTGACCTCAGGAGGGTAGTTTAAATCCAATTGGATTAATCGATATTGGATTTAAAAAATTGGATTTAAGTTTGGATTAAACGAGTGAATAATATGGGATTGGATTTAATGTTTGGATTTAAAATACTTTTAATCTGGATTTAAGTTTTAATCTAGATTGAACGAGTGAATAATATGGGCGTAACTAAGTCCGTTCGAGATAAATTGTTGTTTTATGTGCAATTCCCCTTATCAGGGCTAGAAACAGAAAACAACACCTATTATAAAAATAAATAAAATATTTTAACTCACCGATTTCGAAGGAGTAGGCATCGGTGGAATAGGTAACTGAGGTTGAACGATCGTTCAAGCTTCATGTTTGTGATAATAGCCAATTGTACACACTTAAACCATCGTTGAATATCAGATAATCCGACGAGTAAACCACATTTTTTGTTCAACTGGCCTTAAAGGTTGTATTATTTTTATGAATTAAAAAAAAAACTGAACAGAACAGCAATATGCATAATGTTCCTATAAAATTCTATTCCTCTTGTTGTATATGTATCCTTAAATCTTTCCTAAGCAGGTGTCTATGCGAAGTCTGATAGGCCCCGAAGGCATGACATCTCATCTCTTAATATTCACCCTCAATAGATAAATCTGTTTTCATTTTTGAATATATTATAAGCATCACACAAACACAAATACACTCACACACACATCGACTAAGCCCAAAAATTATGAGTATTAACTATTAAACAAAAAAGATTAAGCAACAGATTTTCATATTCAATCGATAAATTTAACTAACATCAACAGATTTTCCGCTGAAACGTTCGTTGTCCATAAATTTAAGCGGTCGAGTAGTCATCGTAATTAAAATTAACCACCATTTTAAATAAAATCTTTCATCAAATTAATTCGTTAGGTATTTTTTTTTTTGTTGTTTTTGTGTATATTTACTAAATATCCATAAAAAAAAAATCATAATCGCACAAAGCTCAGAGTATCTATATGTAAATTTTTGATGAGTTTTCGTAAAATGTTCCCTCTAATCCAATAATTTCATCCCGCGCCATATTACTAACAGCCAGCGAATTTCGCTAAAATAAACACTGAAAATTAAAACCACAAATCGGGCAAGTAAGAGTTCAGAAGAGGTCTGTATAGTATGTATGTGAGTGTTGCAGGGCGCCCGCCATGAGGCCATAGCCTTGAAGGGGGTATATTAATCCAATCGACTGCTTAACGGACTGATTTTTTCGTTGTTTTGTTTTTGATTCCTGAGTTCAGTCAGGAACGTAGTGTTCCAACGATACGATATACGATTACGATACAATATAACAATACGTAGGGGTGGCGTGCAGAAAAAACTCTTCATAGAAAAAAACCGCTTGATTCGCGGATTTGCCCTCTCGCTATAATCAATTTCGGAAATGGATTTGTAACACCGCCGCTGCCGCCATAGGTATCTATAGCATATATTCTGATAGATGAGATGGAAGTGTGTGTAGACGTTTAACCAACCGATGAAATCCATTTAACAAATAACCCAACAGCGGTTGATTTTTAATTAACCCATGCGAGTCTCAGAGGATGAGGTGGCCGTAGTGGGATTTTACGATGTGCCCCCGAGGCGGTTTCAAACCGAAGAAGAATAGCAAAAAAGTGGAGACTGGAAAATCCTCTCCACACAACACAACATTGATGTTGCCGTTTGCACATGAATTATGGAAAAGCCAAAGAGTTTTCCAACCCCATCACATGTGTTTACACACAGACTCAGAAAATCCGACATAGACCCCTCTGTGATCGTCACTGATGTAATACGTCATCAAAATTGCATAACCTTAAAATGGATTAAACTTTTCAAGCCTATATCTGGATGGTAGCAGCAAGTATAGGTCGGGGCTAAGTCCACACTTTTGTATACCTACCTATTTCGTAGAGGACCTTCTATGGTGGTAAATTTTCACGACGAAGTATGGTAAAGGTGCGGGTTTTTGTGTTTTGACTGATGCTGGAAAATTTTAAGCAAACATTGACCGTATTCTCGGATGGAAATTTCTGTTTTTGATGAAAGTAGAGTGTATGTATGAAGGTTTGGCTTGGGATTTTTGGGGCACAGGTCGCTGTTTCATCATACACACCTACCGTCATAATCTTCAATATCTTTCGCAACGCGGAGAACGGTGTGTTGCAGTTGATGGAATTGGCGGCAAAAATATGCAACTAGCTATATATTCTCTTATACATATAAAACTGCCCGATGCCAATGTGATGGTATGATGCGTTTATATGGGCAATACCTTGTGGTCATCACAGTGTGATTTGTGGACATTCAGCGAAGTGAATATTAACTGGATCCTGCTGAGAGAAGGAGAGGATAGCCACCAAGTATGCAAGTCTCTAATTAGATTTTTGTTCCAAGGGCAAAATTTCGTGTCGGGACGGAGGTTTTTTGAAGTGAAAACTGTCATTATGGTTCAATGAATTTTATTTGAGAATAAGACCGCGCGGATACTATAGTTGACGATGGCGAAAAAAAGTTGAACGTTATAGGAAATATGGAACTAAAATGCAATCAAAGATTATTATGGAACAGCAGGTCAGTTGACAAGACTACGGACTTTTGAACTGCAATCATCTATAAAGGATCGATTTTTCTGGTTTCAGGGGATGGGAAATTTTGCGCGTTGTTCATGGGTGCACATTTGAATTATGGCCTTCATTGCGGGTATTGGAATTTCTAAAAGAAATAAAGTTTAATTTTTTGGAATCTGCACATCAAAATTACTCAATTCGTTGTGACTCAATAAACTCAGTTTTGAAATATAAAAATAGGAAAAATGCGAATTAATATGTTGTTATAGGAGAACGGTGAAAAGGAACTTCAAGCCTTAATTTTTTTTAGGACTATACATTTGCAAAATATTGAAATGACCTTCACTTTTAAATCCTGAATACATTATTGTTTATGCTGCATCAAACATACACCGAACCCTTATGATATATGTACCTATTCACTTTACCGCCACCAATATCCTATTGTTATTTACTTGAGTGAAAATTATCCTTACCTTAACCTCTGCGAGGCGGTCGTTACAAACATTTTTGAGTATAAATTGTTTTCTTTACAAATAAAGTGGGCACTGGAGATAAATTTACCCTCTTTAATTTTTCCAGCTGCATTAGCAGAAATAAAGAAATCAAAATATTATCCGCTCTCCAGTCTCCACCCACCATACATCGTTCATAAATCTTAAACACAGAAAAAAGACCACAATACATCCGCACTCAGCGTTAAAATTGTAAAATAAATAACCACTTTAGCCTAGGGGATACTTTTATCCTGGGGTTTAACAAAAAATCCCTCAAGGTTACAGTACAGAGTACCAAAGCGTTAGTTTATTCGCATCAACAACTCAAAAACGGTGACGATGTATTAGAATAAGTTTTGAAAAAAAAAAATTATCAGAAATAATAAAAGTCGCTCAAACGAGGGTTCTCCATAACAACCTATAAGACAGAATCATAACTCTGTCAAATTATGATTCCAATATAAACAACAGAGGGATTGAAATATGTTTTTGGAGGGGGTGGATATCCCTTGAATGGCCTGAGGCAATACGATGTTTTTTTTTTTTTGTTGATTATTTTTTGTTATTCGTTCGTGTTCGCTTTCTAAATAATTACTCAAGCTTTCGAAGAAAATCAGCTGATTCCACATCATTGCCATTGAATTTTGTTAATTCACTAAAAATAAACACCTCGAAGCTGTATAGAAAAGAACTCACCGCAAAGAAACAAAATTACTGTTGTTGGGGGTGTCAAGGCATTGTGTTTCAATTTCAACCCTTAAAATAGGTATTTTGAGTTGTTTAATTAAACAGAGAAGGCATGTATACGTAGTAAATATTTGACTAATTGTAATTGAATGAGTTAATTTTGACTTAGCTTGTGGATATTTTTTGAAAAAAAAAAAACGATATACGATTCTCAAAAAGACCATCTTTTTATTCAACATGACCGTGTTTAACAACAGTGATATCTTGTAACACAAAAAAAGGTTTAGTATACAATTGTTATTTTTAATCCTTTTTTTGTTAAAATTCAAGTTGGGCATACCTATACTGGCGGCTTTTTTGCAAGTGTCCCTTGTTGCTCAATTTATGTAAGCCATGCCTAAAAATTAAACCAAGAAAATCTCAAAAACACATGTGTCGCCTTTGTAGCAAGGGACTTGATTTTTTTTCGCAATGTCACACACTCCTTTTGATACTAAGTGCATACAACAAAAAAAATTGATTGTGTAGGATCATTTTGTAAGACACCTTTAATCCGTTCTTTATGTTGTTGTGTTGTTATTTTGCAGATGGGTGTTCCATATTTTGAAAACAGCTAAATAATTGTTCTTTTATTCAAAAGTAATTGCTCTTTTTATAGACAAGTAAATATGTTTGTATGTATGTATATGTTGGGTTTCTTATGTATGTATATAAATAAAATATAGTGTAAGGGTGTTCCAAAAGTTGTTGATAATCCCCAAACCCTTGAAAATTCAGGTCATCTTAGCCTCTGAGAATTTCACCTGGCCATAGATTCCAATGGCTTCGCTGCTTTTTTAATTTGTTTTTGATACATACATACATATGTATGCAGTACATACATACATGCATATAAGGTTTATTTTAAGATTTAAAATCATTTATCAGTATCAGTTTAATCAAAACCTCCCCTACTCAAGCGTGTAGCATGATTTCAGATGATGTGTAATCAATACAGAACTATGGATCAGCGACAGCGAAATGAATAATGAGAACATAAACATTTAAAACCTGCTATGTATTCATCATCTAAGTTTATGTCTTATTTGCTGAGTACAAGCAATATGTAAGTACTATAATACAATATGTAACTTATTAACTCAGTGTATAGAATTTTTCACGTTTAGGATATACGTAGATGATACGTAAACACTGCACAACTATGGCCCAGCTATCGTAACAAGTTAAGTGAAACGAATACATTTCTTGCATGTGCTGAATACAAGCTAAACAAGCTGTGATGGCCAAAGCCAGTGCCGGATTTAAGGCAGGGAAGCCGGGGCTACAGCCCTGGGCCTCCACAAAACAGGGGCCTCCACAATGGATGGAATTTCAAACTCCGACGAGTACATACCGCACAAAAAAAAACAGATGATAACCAAATGCAAGTCTTAAGAACTAAAACATAAAAAGGGGTTACGGCGAGGTTGTGATTAATAATTATTTCCTTCAATTTACTCCTGCTTTTATCTTTTATTTTTTGAGTGCATGTACCTACGTAACTGGACAATTTTTAATACTTAGCTTGAAGCTTCTCTACTTTTCTCATTTTCCATGTGCTCTATTCTTAAACCCCATAGCCCTTTTTTGTGTTTCTGCTAATGTTTCCTATTGCTCGACTTTCAACTCAACGACTGGTTATTTTCTTATTTGTTATGGGCTTTTTCAGGTGCAGCTTTTCTTAAGTCTTTTTCTAAAACTGATTATCAGAATCAAGAACAAGCAGAATTTTGTGGTTTCAAAAATGACATTGATCTTTTGCCTGACAGTGTAAAAATTGAAATGATGAAAAAGGTTCCACAGAACTTCTCAATTGCGATGCAGTATCTCGAAAAAGTTTCAACTTTCTTCGGAAATGTTCAAAGAATTTGTTTACACGCCACAATAAAAATCAAGAGAACTATATAATTCTGGCTTTGCTCTTCTCCAACTACGCGGAAAATATATTAAACATCAAACTCAATGAGAAGGCATGCAGCTGATCGTCTACGAATATGAATTTCAAAGACTCATTCGAAATCAGTGATGAGTTTAGTGTAACAGGAAAAAGTCACAGAACGCATCGATCAATATCGAGACAAAAGGCACACAAAATTCTCAGAATTATAGTTAGTACCTACTTACTATCAAATTCACTGCTGAATGCTGATTAGCCTTTTGACGTGACAGTGAAATAAGGTGCCAGTTATAGCTTTCATTGAAACTCATCATTGAAATTTTTAATGATTGATTCTGAGACGATTAAAAGGCGAAATCAGTGATTAAATTGATGCCAAAACAGAGCGTCTGTCTTAAATATTTTTTCTAGTCAAACAAAAAGAACTCCTGCCTTAAATATTTTTTCTAGTCAAACAAAAATTTTCATTTTGACTCTGCCTTCAATATAAAACTAGTTTTCGTATTTCAAGGATTGAACTCCCTTATACCAATGATCATTGAAAAATTCAGACTTTTTGGTTCACCAAGAAATGGAAATTTTCTGGAAATAAACTATTGAAACACTCGACTGAAAAAAAAATTTCATTTTATTTGAAAAATAATAAGGGGCCAGGGGGCCTCCACATTGTTGTTGCCCTAGGGCCTCCAGACCCCTAAATGTGGCCCTGGCCAAAGCACTTTGTTTCAACCCATTGATTTCTTGCACACAGTATTGTTCTTTATTGTGAATTTCCCATGAGTGTTAAGTAAGCGAAGCAATATTCTCTGATCGATAGATGATATAATATGGATAGTTTTCCTTTAATTTGTTGTTAATTAATTGTGATAGTTTCGAATTTGTCAAGAAAAGTTTTCTACATTATTTTACTGATTTGATAACTTGATATTAATTTAGAAAAATCACAGGCAAAATTAAACAACAAAATTGGAATTATGACAACTTGCTATACTGGCTCATTGATGGTAAAGTATTGAGCAGTATGCATTTCAATACAAAAAGTCTTAACCCCTTTTCGAATAGGTGCTTTGATAACTTCCTATGAACTAAGAGACACAAATCAAATATATAAAACATTGCCCGAAAAAATTTAAATTATTACAACTAATTTATGACTAATTAACCGCAATTCAATTCAAGTCTTAACCCATTTTCGAGGAAGTTCTTCGCATAATAATATATAACATTGCACCATATAATTGAAGTGGTCAAAACTAATTAATAGCAAATTAACAACAAGTTATTAATCAACAAACCATTCAATACAATCGCTTATATTTGATTCAAGTAAGCGAAGCACCAAAAAAACATTGCACTACAAATTTTAACATGAAATACATAACTCACCCCTATTATACGTTTGTTAATTATCAGATACTTGTTGATTAACTTTGAAATATGGATTTTAAAATTCAAGTTATAAAAAAATTGATCAAATACAATCTTATAAATTTTAATTTTCTAAAATCTATCAGTTGGGGTTTTAAACATCGAATTAAGAATTTATCAATTTTCAATTTGATAATTAATTATTAACGACTAATTTTCATAACTTATTAACAGCTTATTAATGGGGCAAATTATCTACCTACATAACCTCTTTTTGTTTGGTGAATGTTGCTTGACTAGCTTGGCACTATTGAATATGCTTATAGTAGTTGCATGCTCTCTAATTGCCTGAGAGGAGCCGAGAAGAAGCTGTATCCATTTGCTAAAAACAACACAATTGAAGAGTCCAGGGGAAATACGGCTTTAGTACTACTTTTCATATTTAGATTTTTATGATTACTTTCTGATATAGAATAGCTCTTCCACAAAGTACTTTAAAAACTCGCTAAATCACACACTTTTAAGAAAAACTATTTTTCAAAGGTTTTGTTTTGGCTCTAAAAATTAAACAAAACGATATTAAAAAAAGAAAAAGTGACGTTCGAACTAAACAATTAGAAAAAAAAGTATCCGGTATTGTAAATACTTCTGGTCGAAGTCCTTTAAAAACAAATTGAGTTTCAAAAACGGTCTAATGTCATAATTATATTGTCTGGATGTAAGGCAAAAGCCCTTTCTATTTATCATGTCTGGTTTTTTTCAAAACAAGCTTTCAAAAAAAAAAGTTCGAAATTTTGGTTTTAACATGGAATGTTCTTTCCCCACATATCAGTGTATAAGAGAAAAATTCATGAACTTAAAATATATGTTTGCATATTTAGATACTTTTTGCCATCAGTCAAAATAATATTTCTTTCATTAATTTTCTTTTGAACTAAACGGTTTCTTGGTAATTAAATTACAATTTAATTTTTCTCGAAATCAACCCAAGTGGACTTGAGGCGTTTTCCACCTAGGCCCTTCATTTGTGATAAGTACAGTGTCTCTGCAAGGAAGAGCTGACCAGAACATAACAGAAACTTGACAATGCGGGACACCGATTAGATACGTGTGAATGTTTCTGATTTCGATTTTGAAATCAAATCCTGAAGCATTTTCCCCTTCTTTTCGGAATAGGAATGATCCGTCTGGTACCAATCCAAAAGGCAATTCAAATAATTAGCTCAGAGAAAAAAATATGTTGAAAGTTAAGCCCAAAGCAACAATAAGTTTAACCATACCTACATAGGCTTTTTTCATCGCATAATTCCTGGCGTAGCAAATAAAAGAATCACATCAAAAATAATTGTGAAAGTCTCCACTTAATTGCTGTCGCATATTTTAACTTCTTTTAAATGCAAATACATAATTAGTTTGGCCTCAGGGACACATACCGCAATCATCAAACAATTATGGCTTAAATAATTTTGTCAACAAACACTTAACCCATTTCATATCATTAATAATCCAAAAGCTTTTAATAACAACAGCAAATCTTCAGTTGCCATATACCAACCTTACAAGTTAAAATACGAATTTAAAGTTTAAGCCATAACAAATTCAATAAATACACTTGAAACCATAAAATTTTACAAACTGTCAAATTTCATCTACTTTCTGATGAGTTATATAAGTTTGTCACATAAAATATTTAAGCCATAGAACTTATTTTCGTAGCCTTCAAGTACATATTTAATCTAGCCAAAGCGTCTTTAGTTGTCATTTGTATTTAATTTTTTTTTTAATATCTATACGACTCTATGATGCATGCATCATAAACTGTTCAGTGTGTAAAACACTTCTATGAGCAACACTTGAAATCGCAGCTACTGTTTAGCATAAATGAAAATATGCCTGTGGCTATAAGGCAATGGCAATCATGGCAACCTTAAACGCAACTCCAACAATGCTGAGAAAATGAAATAAGTGGCAATAATTATCGAAATCTCATCTTGTTGAAATGAAAATGCAAATATACGTGAGAAGAGTGAACCCAGACTATATGGATTGTGTGGACTGGACAGTTATGAGGCTGATGAGTGCCAAGAAGATGTGTCTCAGATTGTTCAGACCCGAACCCAAAATCCACTTGAGATTTCTCTCTCTGTCTTGGAAGAATAACAAAATCATCCTCATATACATACCTCATGTGCCGATACCTCATCGTATTCATCAAGTGAACGAAGAATTTAAATTCAATCAAAAAATCCAAACCTAAAACCAGTAGCTATATTTACATCTGCAGGAAAATTATTGCCAACGACGCAAAATGTTTAAAACGATTTAAAGACAAAAAAATATATTATACATTATGTATAGTAGTTATTAATTAGGTAGATACAAATCTTATGCGAGTTTAGGACAGTTTCACCTATCCCATCCACACCCGATCCCTGTCCCACGTCGGCACGGCGAATAGCTGTCCACGTAATCCCCCTCGGTGGCACGGCGAAAAGCTGTTCAACGAGATCTCCCCCATGTCGGTACGGCGTATCGCTGTTCGACGTGTTTTCCCAAACACATTACTCCTTTTCCTTGACAGTACGGCGAATAGCTGTCTGTCACTCTTATCTTATCATATCCTCTTCCCTTGAGTCCTGAAATAACTAATCCATAAACCTTCCCTATCCAAACCCATCCCTGTCCATCGTTGGTACGGCGAATAGCTGTCCACGTAATCCCCCTCGGTGGTACGGCGAAAAGCTGTTCAACGAGTTCTCCCCCATGTTGGTACGGCGTATCGCTGTTCAACGTGTTTTCCTATACACATAATTCCTTTCCTTGACAGTACGGCGAATAGCTGTCTGCCACTCTTATCAAATCATATCCCCTTCCTCACCCACTCCAATTTTCCTATTGGGCTGGATCTAAGGTGTTACACGACCCGTGCCGATGATCAGCCTGGCTGGGGGCCCAATTAAAAATACTAGCTCAGTCGTTAACGGAGTATCCGACTTTTGGCACTTTTCGGATCAGCTTGCCTTCTCTACATATGCGAATCTCTGTGTAGAGTGACCAACCTTTATTCGCTACTCGTGGGTCCAAAATAATTGTATGTCAAAACAAAAGACAAAAACAAGGATAGATGGTGAGACCGGTTCTCCTTCGAAACCGGGCGGCAGCACGGCGTCAAAGCTGTTTGCCGTTACTCCTGGGGTCGGTTTCAGTGGGGTGGTTGTGGCAAGTCATGGTCCCGCATCTGATACAGATTCCAGCGAGAGAAGTAAGGTGGTAGCAATACCTTATTTCAGTAGTGGTGGGGTTGTGAATAACGGTCCGACCACTTCTAGAGAGAGTGAACCTCTTCCGAGTACGTCTCGGGAGGGAGCCCAACTCGGTGGTGTAAGGGTTGTGAATAATGGTCCTCCCACCACTGGAGAGGGTTCTCCCCCGAAGACGTTACCATCAACTACGCTGAATAGGCAAACAAAGGACAGCTATACGGTCAGGCTGACAGCTCCTAGGATTCTCAATACCTTTGGTAATGAAAAGCTGGAGGTCGAAGGGAATACGGAGCTGGACGCCAGGATAAAATGGGCTCAGTGCATTTTAGCCAATGCGCAGACCAGCGGCGACTCCACGTCAAAGCAACAAAGGTCTCTAGATGATACCATCCCGGTGCCCAAACGACCCAAGGTGCAAAACACCAGAACTCTCCATTGCGGCGTATCCAAGACCTATAGTGATGTCCTCAAAGTATACAAAAGAGATGAGGTTGACGCGGATCGCGTCCCTCCACAAAAAACTGATGCTGAGCCTGTGGGATGGGACCCTGGTGCATCCACCACCTTTCCATCCATTGTTGATGAGGAATCCAGGTCATCCCTGATCAAGGTTCAGTCTTCTACTAATGTCGACAGTCTGACCGAAATGGAGACCGAAGACTACCTTAACCTCGTTCCATTGAGTGAGAATGAGCTATTGAGTTCATCTTCTGATTTGGAAGAACGCAACGACACCGTACAGGAGGCTATTCCGCCTGATTGTAGCCAAATGTTGCAATTAGTCCAAATTAACCTTCAACACTCTATTAAGGCTTCGGCCTCCCTTCTTCTCCGTCTATCCAGAAACGGTGAGGATATTGTTCTGATCCAGGAACCCTGGATTGTTAAATCCATGGTTAAAGGACTCAGAACTCCTGGATACTACTTACTGTATGCATCTGGTAAGGGTGAACCTAGATCTTGCATACTAGTTAAAAGTACCACTAACGTATATTTACTCCCTGATCTCAGCGATAGAGATATCACCACTGCTAGACTGGAAACGGCCAATGGTGCGTACTGGCTAGTGTCGGCGTATCTGGGCCATGACAATCTCGGCCCTCTCCCCGGTAATACACTGGAGAGAATCATCGCACAGGCAGAACGACAGAAGATATGTCTCATTATTGGGAGTGATGCTAACTCCCATCATACAGTATGGGGAAGTACTGATATCAATGATAGAGGTGAATCTCTTTTTGATTATATTTTAAGTACTAACCTTATAGTAAGTAATGTGGGAAACGAACCTACCTTCATTACTAAAAACCGACAAGAAGTATTGGATATTACTCTTGTCTCAGATACAATTCATCACAAGATCTTGAATTGGAAAGTATCTGATGAACACTCGTTTTCTGATCACAGGTACATCCAATTCAGTCTAAATGATGAACCTCCTAGCCGCTTGGTATTTCGAAACCCTCGAAAAACCGATTGGCTTAAATATAGGATAACACTCAAAGGTCTATTAAAACCTGATCTTTTAAATCCTCCTTCAAATATAATTGAACTTGACTGCAAGGTCAGTGATCTCACGTTAGCCCTTAACAAATCAATGGCTATTTCCTGTCCACTTACTCAAGTAAGGGGAAAAAAGAAGCCGTATTGGTGGGATTCAGGGCTTGAACCGCTCAGGAAAGATTGTCGTAAATGTTTTAATCGAGCTAAAAGAACCCGAGTAGCGTCGGATTGGGAATCCTATAAGGAAACCCTTAAATTATATAAGAAAGCTTTGAGGAAGTCTAAGAGATCCTCCTGGAGAATTTTCTGTGGAAATATAGAAAAAACTTCAGAGGCATCCAGGCTTAGAAAAATCCTCTCTTCAAATCCAGTGATGCCTAGCTGTTTGAAAAATGCTGATGGCTCATGGACCAACTCTTGCGAAGAATCGCTAAACCTGCTACTAGATACTCATTTCCCTGGAAGCTCCAAAAATATTAATAGCTTCGACCATAATAGGTCAGATAATGAGCCAAGATATCCACAAGGTCTTGTTACTAGGGAAAAGCTGCAATGGGCGCTCAACAGCTTCAAACCATACAAGTCTGCAGGACCCGACGGCGTAGTACCAGCTGAACTCCAAATGAATTCTGATTTAATTCTGCCAATTCTGGAGATCATTCTTACTAGTTGTTTAAACCTGGTCCACATTCCCCTGTTATGGAGAGAAGTTAAGGTTGTGTTTATACCCAAAGCTGGCAAATGCTCCCAAGTAAACCCGAAAGATCTCAGACCTATTAGTCTATCATCATTCCTTCTTAAAATCTTTGAAAGATTGATCGATATCCACCTGCGAACAAGCATAGACACGCGACTTTTGTCTACTGCTCAACACGCTTATTGCAAAGGGAAATCGGTTGAAACTGCGTTACATACTCTAGTTCGAACTATAGAATATTCCCTCCATCATAAAGAGTACACCATGGTCGCTTTCTTGGATATAGAGGGCGCTTTTAACAATGTCGACACATATGCGATCGCATCTGCTCTGACATCCCTGAAGGTAGATGGTACGCTTGGTGAATTGATTAATCAAATGCTGACTAGCAGGGTTATCAATTCAAAACTGGGCAGCTTTTCCGCTAGAAGGTCTGTCAGTAGAGGTACGCCGCAAGGTGGTGTCCTATCTCCCCTTCTCTGGAACTTGGTAGTAAATGAGCTGCTGACATGCCTGGAAGCAGAGGGTTACAGAGTGATTGCATATGCGGACGATGTTGCTATTGCCGTATCAGGAAAGCATCCTACTGTCTTAAAAGAACTCTTACAAAATGCTTTAAATAAGCTTACCAACTGGGCTGACCGGTGTGGTCTGGGTGTCAACCCTCATAAAACAGAACTTGTTCTATTCTCAAGGAAATATAAAATCCCTCATATTGATCCTCCTTCTATCAAAGGTACTCCACTAACATTCACTGATCAAGCAAAATATTTGGGTCTTATTTTGGACAAAAAGTTAAGCTGGAAACCTAATATACAAGAAAGAGTCAAAAAAGCCACAGTGGCACTTTTCTCTTGCAAAAAAGCCGTTGGGAACAAATGGGGCCTTCAACCTCGAATCACTCACTGGCTATATACTTCGGTGATTAGACCGATCCTCACTTACGGAGTGACAGTATGGTGGACTGCTCTGGATAAAGCGGTAAATTGCGACAAATTGAGCAAAGTCCAACGCTCTGCTTGTTTGTGCATAAGTGGAGCACTTCGTACGACACCTTCCGCTGCTCTAGACGTTCTGCTCCATCTGACACCCCTCAATATTTTCAGCAAACAAGTGGCTGCAAATACAGCCATTCGCCTTAAAGCTTCCTCACAATGGACCAACAACAACTTTGGCCATTCCATCATTCTGAATTCATTCGGATCAATCACAAGTCGCACTGATTACACCATCCCAAAACTTCAGTTTGGCAAAAACTTTCAAGTCAGCATTCCTTCTAGAGTTCTCTGGGAGGATACGGCTCTCTTGGAAGATGAATCAATCCATATTTACACCGACGGATCGAAAACTGATGATGGGGTGGGTGGTGGTGTGTACTCAGAAAGACTAAAATTAAGTCTCTCCTTCCGTCTTCCTAATCATTGTAGCGTGTTCCAGGCGGAACTTATGGCGATCAAAGAAGCCTTATCTTGGCTGAAAGAAAACGTGTTATCAACTACAGATATCCGCATCTTCTCGGATAGTCAAGCAGCTATCAAATCTCTGGAATCGGTCTCTACCAACTCTTTAACAGCCCTTAATTGTCGTTCATCTCTGCTGGAGATGGCGCAGCAGTTTAACATTCACCTGTGTTGGGTGCCGGGGCATAGAGACATTCCAGGTAATTGTAAGGCCGACGAACTCGCTAAATATGGAACAACTCTACCTCTTCTACCTAGTAAGGCAGATATTGGTATTCCCATCGCTACATGTAAACTTAAGCTGAAGCAAGATGCTTTAGAGAAAACAAACGTTAGGTGGAACAATATCACCACTTGCTGGGCAACAAAACAAATCTGGCCAGTAATGGATTTTAAGCGGTCTAAATGTTTGATATCTCTAAGCAGATTGCACATTAGCTCCATGATAGGTGTCATAACCGGACACTGTCTTATAGGCAAGCACGCAACGCGTCTTGGCGTATTCTCTAACGATTTTTGCAGAAGCTGTATGGACGAGGAAGAGGTGGAATCGATTCCTCATCTTCTATGCACTTGTCCTGCTCTATCTCATAGGCGAAGACTCCATCTTGGAGATTTCTACTTCAATGATCCTAGTGATTTAGTAAATGTTGACATAGGTAGTCTGTTACGCTTCATAAGAAGCTCCAAATGGTTCATCGAGTAGGGAAAAAGGCTTCCCAGATTCTTGTGGTATCACAATGGGCCAACTTATGGTCTAAGTGTGTCAGTTTTCATGACTGACAGCCACTTCAACCTAACCTAACCTTAGGACAGTTTAGAAAAAAGCTCAAGTAAATGGCATTTGAAAAGCTTCGTTCTTGTTGATTCTCATATTTTTTGAATTGTCACGGAAGAGTATACAACTGCTCGTGTTGTACCTTAAGGACGTTCTTATAAATTCTAGTCCTCTTTTTATGAAGGCCAATATGAACACAAAGTACGAAGCTACGAAGACTTTTAGCAAATTTAGAAGTGGCATAAATTCTTTGATTAAGTTGAACTGACTGAACAACTGACAAACTTCGAATTTCTAAAAGAAATTTTCCCGCAGAAGAAAATGGTTTACGCCTATTTTTGTTTCACATAATAATAAGTTCATTATGTTTCCATTTTATAGTAAAAACTTGACTCAGTTGGCAACAATATAATATTCTTTGACGCATCAATGATGGGGCGGCCACACACTATGCGTTATCGGTCAAGCGGAAAAAGTCAAACATATCTAATCCTTGGTCTCAAGTGATTGGGGTCTTATTTAAGTTTGAGTATTTATTGATTTTGGATTGTAGGTACCTACTTCTTGTTGATGTTGTTTAAGGTGGCTGCACCTTTCTACCAGATGAGCCATTGCCTATTAGTGACGGTTACTTTTGGTGTGGTCAAATCGTGGCATTTTGAAAATTTCTACATTTCAATGATATAGAAAAACCTTTTATATTAACAAAGTTTTGGCAATATTTGTAAAACATTCATTTAACAAATTGCCCAGATATCACTTATCTAAAAAGATTTATTAAAAATTTGTTTCGCTTTACTATACATAAGAAGAGTGGCCACAAATGAGCAAATAGAAATAGCTTCTGAAATTTGCATAGAAATATAAATATTCGAAGATGAGTCCATCTTCCTTGAGTGGTCCTTGAAAATGCATCTCAATTAATTTGTGGTATTTAAGAAGTGACCATAGTTTTGTATATAATTAAGAAAGTTACACACATTTACAAACATAAATGGCTATAAGGCGATGAGGAAGTTTACTATGTGAGGAATCAGAGGAATTTCAAAACAAACACACAACAAAACACACAGAGTGTATTATGGGCGATGATGACTGGAGAACCCATATAAAAGAGGCTTAAGAGGGACACAGCAGTTGTATACGAGTATTGTGATGTCTACATATATCCAGCTTCTTATTCTAATTGAAGCGTGTGGTCCTTTTTTGTTATGATGGGTTGAGAATCTGCCTGTATAGCTGTCCGGATGTTTACGACCACACCACATCAGTGTTATTGGTTATGATAATGATTAAATTGATGATGACGGTGCACTTGATGGTTGAAATTATTCCCCTTATATAAGTTTGTTTTGATTAGGGAGATATCCTCCATAGACAATATCTATAAAGGGATATTATGTATAAATAGATTTTAATAGGAGTCTTGTGACTGAACGTTCTTTGACAAATGAATTAAATCAGATAGCTGTTATAGCTTTAAGTCAGAAATCAAAACAAAGCTGTTTAGTAATTTATCAAAATTGGTGTTCAAAGTTTGAACGTTTATTTTTGTTTCGTCATTCTATCATATTTCTTAGATTTACTCAATCTAGCTTCAAGTCTCCTTTTAGACCAAAGAGGTTTAATTTGAGCCACCCTCTATGCTCTATGATTGTGCTTGTTAAAACTCTTATTAAAAACAAATTTAGTAATATCCTACATAAAAAGCATTTTTTGGTTTTAAAAACTAATATATCACAGACAAAATAGTTCCTCATATGGGCCAGCCTGAGCCTCACAAGCCTGTTAAAAAGCATGAATACGATAAAAAACAAAAAAAAAGCTATGCATTTACGGAACTGATAATTTTAATTAGATTGCAAGACGAACAATAACTTATGCAGGTGTAGATATGCGTCCATAATTAGCTCAACCGCCTCTAAAGTGATGTAATAGTAAATAATAATAGATGTAACTTTTCTGACAATTTTTTTTTTATAAAATAATTTAAGCAAGAACCAACATACAAAAATCGCAATTTATTAAAAAAAATTTGAAATCTTAAAAATCTTTTTAAGCCATACATTTCGATAGAAAGTTAAATTTTGAACAAAAAGTTTTTGGTGTGAAATTGTAAAATTCGGCTTAGTTTCCGAGTTATAGGTACCAAACATATGAACATATATGAACCCGATTTAGTCTATCAGATCATTTCAAATATCTAGGCGTAATTCGTGAAAAAAGCTAAACTAAGGGTATGAACATTAAAGAAAGAGCCAAAAAGGCCATGATCGCTTGGTTTAGTGGTGCGCCACATGGATAAAGAATCTAATTATAAAAAAAGACAAGCGTGCATGGGAATCACAGGGGTAATGAGGTCCACACCCACTGCGGGAATGGAAGCCATACTCAATCTAAGACCCCTAGATCTATTCGTACAAGAAACTGCAGCCTACAGTGCTCTAATACTTAGCCAGACCGATATAGCTGGAAAAGGAACTCCGTAGGTCATGCGCAAATCATTAAGAAATGTAGGTACAGAAGGGTATGTATGCACAGACTAGGTACTCAACACCCCGTACAAGTTTTGAAAAACCGTTTTCTGTCTCTATGCCCACAAAAGAAGAATCGAATACTGGTTTACAATAATCTGATAAAGCGCTGGTAGAAATTTACCCCGATGCATGGATCGAAGATGGATACGGGAGTAGGTGCGGGCTTCTTCTCAGAATCCCTGAATTTGTCCAACTCTTACAGATCCCTGATTACAGCAGTGTCTTCCAAGCGAAGGTTCTGGTAGTGATTAAGGCTGCTGAACAGATCTCAGTGATGGCTATAGCACGGGCTGAAATTACCACAGCCAGGCAGCGATCAAAGCCATCTCTGCAACAGAAATAAAATCCAAGCTGATTTCATGCTGTCCAAAGGAGCTAAAGTTTCTTGCCACGCAGCATAACATCAGACTCTGCTGGGTCCCTGGACACTGTGGAATTCTAGTTCTAGGAAATGAAAAGGCAGATGAACTGACAAGGACTGATTCATTATAAGATCTAAGGCTAACGACATACTCCAGTGTTTAAATTCCACCCTGTCCCATTAAAAAGACAATTGGTAAGAAGAAGGTAGTGGAACTTACCAATGACAGATGGTGGCCTAGCTACAATAAGAAAAACACTGAAAATATCATAAATCTGAAAAAGAGATCCCTGAATATTTTAGTAGGGATAAAAAGGAGATGAGACCTAGTAGTGAAGACTTATGCAGAGGCTGCGGTGACAAAGAAGTAGAGGAGGACGCACTTCACTACCTAGGTCACTGACCGGCACACAGGAAAAAATGTTTGGGTAGCTATTTCTTCAACGATTCAGCAGAAATATTGAAGTCAACTGGTGGTAACATCTCAAATATAATTAACTCCATCAACGCCTCTAAATGTCTCGATGCTACATAGGATTTCATACGTTATATTTTCAAAGGGTTGGCCCAATCTATCAGGTTACCACAATGGATCAACAAGTGTGACGGGAACAAGATCCACCGTCAGCCCATCAACCTAACCTGACCTAAATTAAACATATTGAAAAGAAGCCAATGCGACAATTCTCTCAGAAACGCATGGGTCGGTCTACTCAATAGCATATGTGCAATATTATCAGTTGTTTTTAAGCATATTAAAACATACAAAATAAAATAGGTAGGTACAAGTTAAAAATAAAGCTGAAAATTATCAGAAAAGTGAAATACTACTTTTTATACGGGACGGCCAATTTCTTCACAAAGTCTTAACGTTGGTACCGGTACTAGTCATAAGGTTACTACTCAAATTGGTTTCAACTCATTTCTTAACACAAGTACAAAGTACTGGAGCTATAGTCTTGTCAATTTGGTACCCATAACCTTTAAGCTAGGACTCGGTACCAGCTAGCTCTTAAAAATCAGCTAATACCTGGTTATTATACCAATTGTAAGTATAGGTACTCAAATTGGTACGAAGTGATTTCTTCAGAGAAGTACTAATCCGAAGTCCTGCCAAATTGGTACCGAATACTATAGTTATCAGCTAGAACCATGAAATCGACAGAATTCAATTTTATTTAGTAATATTTAGGCGCAATTAAAGTAAATCAAGCTAAAAAAAATGCTTAGCAAACACTTCCAAAACGCGAACATAAGTCACTGCTTAGCAGACCATCCCAAAAAACAGAGGATTCTCATTGGTTGTGCGAATGGAAACTCATTTGAAAAAAGGTTAATCATGTATGTATGCTGTCGTATTTTAAGGTAAACATCTGCGTCTCGCTTGCGTTTACGAATTTGGGCTTTGTTTTACGATTTTAACAACTGTGCGAATGATTTATGAAAGGAAGTTCGCAATTTTGGCTCCATTTAACATTATACATTAACAAATAAAATGCACGACTGGATCGCACGTACTTGCTCTTATGTTCAAGTTGTGTGGGACTTAAGAACTTTAAAAAATATTCAAGTTATTATAGAAAAAGTATAAAAAGCATTTAAATCGTTCTTTTAATTGTATAAACAGTCTGATAAATAACTTTGAACTCAAAAAAAGGTATGCCATCTGATTACTTGAAAAAATATGAATATATGCACAAAAAAAATTTTAAATCGTTGGAGCCGTTTTCTTAAAAATTAATTTTTTATATATAAAATTTTTGTAACATTTTCAAAAAAAATTTTGGTATGCCAATTTTGAGTATATATTAATATACATTTAAAACTGAAATTTCAAAACAATTCATCAACCCGTTTTTGAAATATTGAGTTTTCAAAAAAAAATTTTGAATCTTTTTTTAAAAATCCAAAACTAATTTTTTCCAAAATTTTGGTATACAGTATTATTAATATTTTAACAAAGCTTTTGTACAAAAAAATTAATTGAAATCGGATGAGCGGTTAATGACAAAACCGAAAATCAAAAAAACCGTTATATGGCAGCTACCGTTAATAAATGTTTTTGGTAATTTTTTTTCTTACCAAAAAGTACACCATGTCTACAATAATACACTGGTTTTTTTTTATCAAAATCGTTGGAGCCGTTTTTGAGATAAATAAGCTTTTCCTTAACGGTTGTAGGGCAAGTACCGTTATTTTTTGAGCTAAAAAAAAAAATTCAATTTCCCCTCTGGAGAGTTACAAAAAAACCTTAAGTTCAAAATTTGAAGAAAATCGCTTCAGTGGTTTAGGCTGTAGGCTGAGGTACGGACAGACAGACAGACAGACAGACAGACAGACAGACAGACAGAATTGTGCCACCCACTTTTTTCGTGTTCTCTATCATCGTAATGTCATGTTTGATTGTTATCTCAAAATTTTTTTTTTGCACGAATCCAAAACTTGCCCTACAGTACCTATCGCAAGTCGCTCTTCAATTGGTTTTGCACGAATTACGGCATCAACAGACCCAGGCAAAATTATTTCGATATTGCATTACCTAACAATTTACACGTTTGAAGAAAGTTATATCAAAAAGTATTAAATATGGTGTTTTGTAATACACAGTTATAATGATAACGACCATTCAATATCCACTTCAATAGACATGTTTAGCTCAGTCTCGCGAACAGGATTCCTCAGCAAAATTTCTCTGTTTTGCTGTCAAATAACTGAGGAAACTAAATTTTGGATTCGCTTGCTCCACTCTTTGACAGAGTAGAATTAGCTGAGGGCTCTGAGATCTCATTTTCCTGAACATGACTAATGTCATGAATTTGAAAAATATACGTAATCCTATTTCATTTTCTTCAACATTTCATTTTATAAAAATTTAATTCCAGCAAATTTTGGAATCACGTAAGTACGTATTGATCAGAGATCTTGGATAATACACAAACTCTCGTTATTCAACAGAATCGCCAGCATAAATCCAAACTAAATAAGTAATACGAGTATTTCTGTGAATAAATAAATAGTATTTGAAATGCCAAAATATCGTCAAAATCTGAATTATACCAGTTTTATACGTATTACGGTCCAAGTACCGCTGTGTGATCCAATACTAGTGATGTGAAGAAATGCTTAAAATGTCAATTCACCCCTTTATAAATAACCCCATTATTGGACGGCCTTTTCAATTTAGCACATCTACGTGCTCCTATTCACTTCTATGCTTATTTATGTATATCTATACCTAAGAATAGATGTATTCCAAAAGTTAAATCTATCAAATCCAATGCTTTAAGATAGGTAATACTCATGATCACCAACACCCATAATTTTCCTATGTGCATTTAATCAAAACAATATTTTATTTTCAAAGTCGGATTAACGACAAATATATTTGCCCGAAGGACAATTGCCACCTTATAAATTTAACCATGTTACTTATCTTAATTATTTATCACCACTGGCCTAAGGACACAAGTAAACACCATGACAACCATCATCATTAACCCCATATCAAGTCCTTACTTTCCCACATCAAAAAACAAGATAATACAAGTGTGTTTTCTAACTTAATAACAAGCAAATTGGTCTTTAATTTGACAACCCTGAAACTGATTGCAATGTCAACGGAAAATGTCACCCTCGCACTTCCGCTCTGTCAAAGTGAAATAAATAAAAATTAAAACTACACTAATGGTTTTTTTACACTCGTTCAAAGAAGAAAACGCTTTAAAAGCAAGTTTATAACCCTCTATGCATTTTAAGTTGTTTTATTCGTTTCATCCCTAAGCAAAATAATATAGAAAATAGCCTAAGGATAAAAACCCATCACTGATGTTTACACAATCATCTCTCTGTTTGTTTGTTTGTTTTGAGAGTAGAATGAACGTGGTATCCCTGGGAATCCTTTTTACAGAGAAAGGATCTTTAACACGAAACCTTTCAAAATACTGTACAAACAAGAACATCAGAAGCACATGTCTCCATACAGTGCTCAAAATCCAACTGCTTTGTTGTAAGTGTACATAAGTGGTATGGCTTCTTGGCCACATAATTCAAATACGATATGCCAAACTTACCTCGACACGCTCCTCTTTCAGGTCGACCTTTAGCGCCAATTGTTCGCGTAGCACAACGTCCGGATAGTGGGTTTTATCGAAAGTCGCTTCCAGCTGTTCCAGCTGCTCCTCAGTAAAGATGGTGCGATGGCGTCGTTTCCGTTTTGGTGGCGGACCGTGCCCCAGATGACCCACATGATGGTGGTGATGGCCCAAACCACTGTGCCCACTAACATGAGCTTGCATTTGAGCGGCTGCCACGTGAGCCACCGCCGCTGCATGCATGTAGTTGGGGTAGAAGTTAGGGTAGGCGACTGAAAATGAAAAAGTTTAAATTAAAATTTCATACAGATACAGAGGAGATCCATCATCATCATCATATCACATAAAGACGACTGTAAATCCTCACAAATGCGAAAAAAGAACTTGGGTGTATCTGACAGCGAAATGAATATTATTCACATTTACATTAATCAGAGGAAAACTTAAAAGTTAAAAGGATTTCGCTGAAGGATTTTTCCACTTATTTTTCGATGCCATGTTCCTATCCTAAGATTCATGTGTGCATGCATACGTTTTCGTTTTCGTAGCATGGTACAAAACCTTCCCCAGCGTTTTTTTTTCGCTTGGATAAAGATAAATCCTTGATGAGATACGACACGGCGAAATTGATGAATAAAAGTAGAAACATGCAAATATTCATGTAACCTGATAATTTTACTTTTATATTTTTAAAAATTATTTTCAAAAGGATTTTTTCCTTTTTTCTTAAAAAAAATAAAATATGAATCTTAGTGTGGGTGAAATAAATTTATCAACGCTTGATTTAGCGGTAATTCTCTGCAAATAACCTCAGGGTTTTTTCTTTTCGTTTTTTTTCTTCACTGTTGGTTTTGTTGTTATTGCTATTTCTGGAGAAAAAGGTGCTTCATCCTACTTAAACCAGGATATTGAAATGTGTTTTCTAATGCTAAGAGATTTTCTTGGTTTTATATTTTTTTTTATTTTTTTTTCATGGAATTTGCGTTCAATTGAAATCCCCTAAGGAGCTTTAGAACAGACAAGGACGAATGGCAGAAATATAAGCAAATTATTTTTGTGGTGATGGCTATGTGGCGCGAGTTCTTAAAAAGATTCTCGAATCTCAATATTGTGTAGGTAAGAAAATAAATCTCTTTTAGGTTTAACAACAAAAAAATGAAAATGTGAAATGGAATTTGACCTAAAACGACATTGAAAGGTTTCACATAAACGATGAAAATCTGAATGTTTTATAAAGCGATTTAGAGTTACTTTTACAGACCTAAAAGTATTTTATGAATATAGGGGTGTTAGCTTGGAGAAAAATGTCAATCATGAAATCCCTTTTGCATATCTACCAACTTGACAAAAATCACCCAATACTGATTTAGTATACTCTGCATCAAGAAAGTCAAATATTTGGCAATGCTAGATTAAAACTGATTTCAAATCAAATCATTTTCAAATTGTTTCTGGAATTGGCTGATTTTGATTTTGATTTTGATTTTCATTCGCTCCGCTAAATCAGAAGAATATTATTTTTAATTTTCTTCAAAATAATTATGAAAAAATAAGAAGGTACTTTCCTGAGTAGCATTTTATTCCTTATTTCTAATGTCGTTTTCAGATCAGTTCAGAAAAAATTGATTAATATGTAGTTTTGAAAAAAAAATCCATTCAAAACTAATTATTTGGAGTTTTTTTTGCTCCAAGCATAACACTGAGGACTGAGCTGTCAAAAAAAGATCTACGTTTTTTTAGCTCAGAGCACTTAGAGCGCTTGACTTGTGTATTTTTTTTAACCAGAGCTAGCTTGGAGTACGCTCCATGAGCTCAGATTAGAAAGACCGAGCGAATGGAGCAAAGAGCTGAGCACAACCAACTTCACTTTTTTTCACTCAGAGTTCACATTTTTTTAATTTTTCGAGTTCTTGATTGGCCAGCTGTCAGATGAAAATTCAAAGTCAATGCTAAATTTTGGTGCAGTCGTATCGATATTTCAAAATTATATCGGAGTGCTCTGATCAGACTCCTTAGAGATAACTCCAATACCTCGAGCCAACGTTGCCAGACTTTTGGCATGTCGATTCCCTTTTTTTCATCCACAATTATTTTATTTCCCTTCTTTGATTTCAGTTTTTCCCCTTTTTATTTTTTGTTCACAAGAAGAATTTTCCACCACTTCTGGGCATAATATTGTAAAATATTCAAGGCGAAAAATGTTTATCTGACCTAAGCCACCCATTCATTCATTAATTTACCCTTAGTTAGTAAACTATAGGCCTCAAATTAGAAAAAAATATTTTTGGATTCAAAAACCATTTGCCATGCAAATAACGCTATGAGGAGAATATATACTTTATTTTTGGAAGTGTAAGTTGACGATCCAAAAAAATATTTGTATTCACCACACAATTTTCTCGCATGCGAAATAATTGCCGTCAATTGTTTTGCAAGACATTCCATGACAGCAATTGGTTTTTTTTTTGCATGAAACTGTTAACCAATCAATTCAGTAGTCTTATTTTAATAATTTTATTTTAAATGACGCGTTTCGGGTTAGCTGCCATCCAGATAAAAATCGACTCATAAAGTTATAAATGTATTCCATCTCAATAATTTTTGACATGCGAAAATATTTGCATAGATTTTCTTTTCGCATGTTAACTTAAACTAGGCTTAATTCAACAAAACAAAACAAAAATATCTAAGAACACTAAATCACATCTATATATATGATATTCCATACAATTGTGGTATTTCATCAACATTAATTTGTTAAGAAGAATTGCGCGGAAAGCGTTCGATTTTCGAGTTTATTAAGTTAAGGTTTTATTAAGTCTATTGCTGAAATAGCCCACTCAGCTTTTACTCCACTGTGTAGAAGACAAAAATATATGAGACCAATTTGTTCGTATTTTGGAACCTAAACCTATCATCCATATCAAATTCCGTTTTCTTGAATGTTTTTGGATGGTGTAGCTGATATGTCAATGTTTCTTAGTGACATATTCCATATGTCTTGATCACTTAGCTCATTCAGTAAATTATGAGCCTGTAAATTGGAATTAGCGAAGAATTATTCAAATTTTTCACAGTGATTGGAATAGTAGATTCGAAGAGCTTAAATAATTGGTCGTCATCATAAAAATTTAATCGATTCAAAATTTCTCACAAGCTGTTATCTAAAAATTCCAGAATTTTTTTTAACAAATACAAAAAATCTTAGCTTTTGAGCTGACTATTTTTCCCATTTTCTGGGTTGGTTTTCCCTTTTTTTGTTTAGGGTAAAAAAATCCCGAAAAAATGGAAAAATACCTCAATCTGGCATCCCTGCCTCGAGCTCTACTCCATGCCCTGCTCAGAGCTAAAAAAGAAAAACGCATTTTTATTAACATCTACCCTGAACATTTGACATTTCTCTGAAGTTGAAAGTTTTTAGCTGCAGTGTTTAACAAATATGTATTTAAGAGTGTTCGTCGTTCGTTTCAATAACAAGACATATGTACATATATGTATAGCATATATGTGTATACATAATTAGTTAGAACTGATCAACATTATGTATGTATATCTATGAAAAGTAGATTATTATATTAATTATGTGAGGAAAGAGTGGAGACTCTTTTCCTCACATTTAATTGAGGTCGTGAGAGCCATAATGGCCTAATTGCAATTTTATTGAAAATGAGTTTATTACAAAAATTGAATCTGTATGTAGGTACTAAACAATATTTCTGCCTTTTTGCATTTAGAAGTAAACCACAAACAAATTAAAAGCTTGAGTGCAAAAGTGGCCTATTTGATCAGTTAAAACGGTATTTTGAAGGATCATTAAATCGTAATCTATAAGAGCTTCGTTAAACTCAGCTTGATGAATAAACTAAACTAAACTAAAAATTTATACAAAATCAAAAATCTTTCTTTTTTTATCATACTCCAAGTAAAAGCCTAAATTATGTTAATTTATTTATTAACTACAAGTTTTTAAAACTTTTTAAAACAACAACCGCCTTAATTATTATATTTCGCGATTATTCGATTCAACCTCGGAATAGTTAGACTAAAAGTCAAAGCACTTACTCTGTTTTTTACGCCACGCCAAACAAATCTTTATTTATAACATATTTTCGGAGCCGTATTAGCTATACGCCCTCCTTATATCAAAGAAATGACTAATCTAAAACTATGGTTATTGAAAACGTAAACAAAACCCCGGCTGATTTCCACAATTACTCATTTCAATTATAATTATTATATTTGTTTGAAAAAATAACGGTAAAATTAATGAACTATGACAACAAATCATGGTTTTCCTGAAGCCCAATTGGTTATAAAAGATGCAGTTCTCTCATTTTTAGTCGTAATATTAAAAAAACATAAACCAATAAAATGAAGTAAATACTTTTATTAAATTCGCTCTTTTTGCATATTACCACTAATAGATACTGTCTGAAATTATACCGTTGTAAAGTCTACATAAGTACATTTGTTGCGCCAATTTTTAAAAAATTTGTCACTAGGGTTTCTATTCTATACGAATTTTTGTATACCAGGGGTGCTTAAACTGTTTATTTTTTTTTTTTTTTTTAAAGTAGGTAAACAAAAATTTTTTTTATAAAAAAAGTCCAGGAGCTTTTAAAATCTTCTACCGATTATATTTTGGATGCAGAATTTATCCATTTGTAGTCGTGATATTCAAAAACGCTATGTAAAATAAAAAAATACACTGAACGAAAAAATGCATGGAAATAATTTTTTGGAGCTATCTTGTTTCTGCTAAGCATCACAGATATAATTCTGTACCTTGGTTCTAAAAGGGCCAATGTCTATTTTTTCAAATATTGACTTTAGTTAACTTTTTGATTCAGCTGAAGATGTTCTACGACTGTTATAAGGGCAAATGTGCTCCAATTAATCCTTAACAAGATACCGATGGTTATAGAAATTTTAATTTTCAAAAGTAATAAGCATTTTTAGAAAAAAAAATGCAAGATTTTCGATTTCTCAAAAATTATCAAATTGGACATTGGCCCTTTTAGAACCAAGGTACAGAATTTTACCCTTTGTATTGTAGAGTAATTCATTTTTAAAGATTCACATTGTAAGGAAAACAAAACGCGTTGGTTTTCAATTAAATGTATCATATATGTAAATACATGTAAACTGTATCACAAAATTGCACGTAGAGCAACTGACATCATGTAAATTGTAGATAGGTATTTGTATTAATCTTTTGCGGCTATAGGATTTAATTGATTTGCAATTATTTATCACGTTTTTCTGTATTGCTTTTTAGTAATTTAGTAATTTTTTCTTTGTTGACAAATATAATTTCAACATTTTTGGATCTAACGGTCAAAAATTTGTGGTGTGAAAACCCAAGGCATCCGTACAGGTATCTAAACAATTGGTTTGGGGCGTTATGGGTGCAAATGGTGTCTGCAATCTTGTTTCTATTGAAGCAACAATGAAAAAAAAGGTGGAGGACAATGACCGGAAACATTCGTCAAAGCCAGTAAGAGAGTGGCTTCTATCTTAGTTCCATCAGCCACCATATAGTCCTGTGACCTCAACCCCTTGGTCATAACAGGGTGCTTTTCAAAAGGGTGTAACAAAAAGCTAGGTCGCGGTTCCAGACAAGAAAAAATCGTTAAGAGCGGGGTTCTATTTGGACGGGCAGGGCAATTTTCATAAAAAAAAAACAACGGTACACTGATAATGTTATGCTGTATCTGTTGTTAAAGCCAATAATCCAATATCTAATTTTCTTTTTCAATAGTCTTGTTTCTGTAAATACTTTTTGAAAAGGTATTCTCAAACTTAAAATTAAAAAAAAAATAGAAAGTGATTTTTTCTTAAAATAATTTTGTTTAATTTGCCCTATTTGGTACAATTTTTTGTCTTAGTATTCAATACGCCTTATTAATATTTAATCAAACACTGAACGCGCACCGCACCATATGCTAAAATGTCTTGTAGTTTTTAGAAAATGAAAAACCTACTTTACTACTCTCATAAACAAAGTCCAGGGTCTCAAATTAGATAAAGGAAACTTATAGTTTTTGTTACACTCCTCGTAAACTGAATACGCACAAACATTTTTTAATATACTTTATCCATTTTTTCCAAACAGTGATGGTTATTATGCCATCTGTTGATGCTAACTATTCCCTTAAGATGTTAAGCAGATAATTCCGAAAGAATTATCCAAAAACAACCGTGAGTTTTTCTTCAACCACTTGCAAAGTGTTTTATATGCAAAGTAGGAGTTTTTTTTTAGTCAACTGAATAGGTACAACGCCATTTTCTTCGTTGTTTATAAGTTTTTTGGAGTGCTTGACAGTTTAAATTAACGATTTTAGTGTTTTCAGTAAAATTTAATTCTTGATTTCAAATTTTAAGAAAAATGGGTAGATCTACGTGTCTTAACAGTGTTGAAAAAGCTAAAATCGATTTACTTAGAGACCAAGGCCTAACTGGACGTGCAATAGCTGATAAAGTTGGCCGAAGTTTTAATGTAGTTTATTCTTACTTGAAAAATAAAGATACATACGGCAAAAACATGAAGGGAGGTAAGAAAACAGCAACAACAGCAGCTGAGAGACGAAGAATTTTAAGATATGCATCAAATTCTTCTGATTCTGTGGCAAAAATAAAACAAAAAGTCGGCGTAAACGCAAGTTGCTCAACAGTATTAAGAGTAATCAACAACTCAAGCCATCTTAAACGAATGAAACTTAAGAAAAAACCACCACTTGACGAGAGACGGAAAATGTTGCGATTAGATTTTTCAAGACTTCACATGAGTTGGAAAAAAGAATGGTATCACGTGGTTTTTTCAGATGAAAAAAAGTTTAATTTCGATGGCCCTGATGGGTTCAACTTCTATTTTCACGACTTAAGAAAAGAAAAAAGATTTTTAAAGCGCCATCATAGTCGTGAAGGAGGTGTCATGATATGGGGAGCAGTCAGTTATTGTGGAACAGTTGAGCTCGAGGTTGTAACATCAAGAATGACAGCAGCTGGGTATAAAGTAATTTTGGAAAGAAATTTTCCTAAATTTTCTAACATCTTTGGACCCATAAACTGGACCTACCAACATGATAATGCGCCTATTCACTCAGCGCGCATAATAAAAACATGGATAGAGGAGCAACAAGTGCAGTTGCTTCAATGGCCGCCGTACTCACCTGATCTAAACATCATAGAAAATGTCTGGGGATGGTTAGTACGCAAAGTTTATGAGGGTGGTCGTCAGTTCGAAGACAAAGAAACCTTAATTTCTGCAATCAAATTAGCGTGGAGCGAAATTTCGTTAAATTACATTAAAAAGCTATACGATTCCATGCCGGATAGAATTTACGAAGTAATTAAAAATAAAGGTGGAAGTACCCACTACTAAACTTAAACAAAAACTTGTTTCATTCCATTCCAATACCAATTTTAATTTTTGTACCTATTCAGTTGACTCAAAAAAAAACTTCTACTTTGCATAAGTTACACTTTGGAAGTGGTTGAAGGAAAAACTCACGGTTGTTTTTGGATAAAACTTTGAAATTCTGTTATTTATATGTTACGAAAATTTTTACCATCAACAGATGGCATAATAACCATCACTGTTTGGAAAAAATGGATAAAATATATTCAAAAATGTTTGTGCGTATTCAGTTGACGAGGAGTGTATATTTCACTAAACTCTAACTACTCTAATAAAATTAAATTAAAAAAATGAAAACTGCTCAGAAATCGTCTTATTAAAAACTAGCAAAGACTATGATAAGCAGTTAGTTCACGAAATAAAACATAATGGGGCGTATTCATAGAGAATTACTAAAGTCGTGATTTCTTGATCTATAGTTTAAGGCTTGTTGGTTAAATAAACACAGCTCTTATTCATAGTCAATTTCCCAGCTGTTTTTAGTAGAACCCCAGGTTAAGGTTGTGCTCTACTTCAATTATACTTCAAATGATGACAGTTCAAAGAAAACAAAAAAATAAACTTATATTCCCAGTGTAAATTTGTTGTGGACCTTCCTCAAGAAAAGTAAAAAATAAACAAAACTATTAAATGAGAAATCCAAAAAGGAAACTCGAATAAATATTCTTTTATATTTTTAGATGAACAACAAAGAAAATATAAAACGCGAACGCCAAGAAAACTGGTCGTAACCAGAGAAGGAAGTTTTTTCTTATTCTGTTCTCCCTTTTCTATGTTTTTTTCCTTTTGGCACATTTTGCAATTCACTTCATTACTCAGACTCATATAAAATATCCATATCTTCTCCAATTGCGGTATCAATCGACATTTTTCAGGACGATAAGCTTACGTAGTACCTATTTTATTTGATATAAATTATTTTTTCAGCTTTTTAATTCACAAAAAAAAATCAAATTTGACATTTGGCTGTGATAATAACTATTTAAACACAGCATTTCCTATGTTTAAAGTTAGACCACAGGTTTAGACCTAAGCTTAGGTTTAAATTCATTTATGAATAGCCTAAACTCCGGACTTGCCTAGTAACAACTTAGCAAGAGTTTAGCAAACATCTATGAATATGCCCCAATGATAAGAATAAGCTGCTAATCCAAGTTCCAAATCTTAACGAAAATTTACTACAATCTACAAAAGCTATGCTGTTACCAAAGAGTATTTATTGAACTGCACATATATACTTTCTCATAAAATGTAAAATTTTGCACATACACTCTCTTATTTGCATGTGTGTGTGTGTTAGTGACTGTTTTTCTTTTATCTTTTGTTAGTGGCAAAAATTAGTCTAGTGAACAAATTTTACAAGAAGTATGTGCGTGTATGTTTTACCAACAGGTAATGTCATTGACCTTCAACTGCCGAGACTAATACAGTATGTGGCCCAAATCCAGTATCTATTTGATTGTTCAGATTATACATCCTCTTGGAATCATAGTTTTAAGGTTACAAAAGTTTTGTTATTCCAGGTGGATATTTAATAGCTGAAATAGTCACATTTCCTGCTTGTAATGAGCAATAATAGATACTAGTATCGCCCAGTGGTCAAAATTCGATTTTTTTGTATTAATGTCTTAACGGCAACAGTAAATATAAAAATTAGTTTCTGCCAGAGCGATTGGCTTGACCTTACAAATAAAAAAAATTATGAAAATACGTTGCCATTAAGTGAGTCAAAAAGGGAGGCATAGAAAAGTGTTTATGTATTAATATACCTATAAATAATATACCTTAAGTTAAGCTCAATGAAGCTGCTGGCGCTAACCAATTTGTTGCGAAGTTGCTCAAAATAGCAGGAGCCAACTTGACTATAGGAATACACTGTTCCCCGCTAAATTGCACCGACCATTTTGTCTGATTTTGTTTTATTAATTATTTTAATTTGTTACCTGCCATTTTTAAAGATCAGTTAGCCGGAAAATCAAATAAGCTGGTCCGTTCAAATACTTGCACTCGCCAACGATACTGACATAATCGGAAGAACACAGTATGGTGTCAGTGTGGCGCTTTTGTGAGCATAAATAAAGGAGTGAAGAATTTGAGTTTAACCAACTAAGCGGGTAAGAACGACAAAACAACAAAAGGATACCCAGCATCAAAGCTTTCGACAGAAAGTTACTGAAGACAGCCTTCATTTCAAATTAGTAGACTTTGTCGACATTGAGTCGTCAATCAACTCAGACAACTCTTGCCAATCACTGCTACTTTGAAGTCCAAGGCCTGGGGTGGTTGGGTAATGAATAGCGAAAATGTCCGTAATATTTTGAGAGACGGTGCATCGAGGTAGGAGAAAACCGTGTTTAAGGTTTTGCACGCAAATGGAAGGGAACCTCAACTCACTTGGTGTGGGAGACTGGACGCAACTATCTAGGGAAAGAATATGGTGGCTCGATAAGCCTGCTGGATAAGGTGTACAGTCCAGCTTCATAAATACAATTTATAATTACTACGAAACATCGCATAGCTCCATGTTACCACCACCTTACGAAATACTTACGATCTACGAAATTTCGAACAACGAAATACCCACTGAACTGCGCAGGTCTTTGCTTAATTCGCAACCTAACTTCCCATATCCGACTTTCTACCATTTCTTTTCTCTGCCAACCTTCGTCGAGACCAAAACAAAATTATAAATCTTGTCCAGTGACTATATAAGATCATTATATAACGTGTACCTTTGAATCGAATATACATTATTAGATTTATATATCAAAACGAGAATTTTGATATTAAAAAGAAAAAAAAAATCTATCGTGAATTCGTTCACTTAACCTAAGTGTTCTGCCAGCGCTGCATCAGGTAAATCTTACTTAGATAGTTTCATGTAGTAAAAAAATGCCTAAGAATTTCGTTTTTTTTTATTAATCCAGTTCAGTGAAGTAAGAAAAAGAAAAACAAAACTCAGCTAAGGGTTTTTGGATAACTTCAACCTCCACGTGATCTTCACATTCACCAAATCTAGGCGGATTGCTCCGATTATAAAGGTAATCAATCAGAGCCAATAATTCAATAATATCATTTGCCCATGTGCTTACACAGTGCAAAATTTCAGTTGAGTGCCGAGTGATATTACAGTGCAGAACGATCAGTCAGTCATCCGTGCACTCTTCGAATTGATCCTAACCTCTGTTAGCGAGATCACTACAAATCGCCACGAATAAGTAGGTTCAATATCGTCATTCGTATTTTTTTTTTTCCTTAACCGACCATTATTTCTAGAATTGTGCCGAGTTTCTATCACCAGTGCCAAAAGATCGTGCTCCCGCCTTAGCTAGAGCCAGGGCTCTCGCATGGTCAGGTGGTGAACAACGTGCACGAGATATACCTACCAACAGATAAGAGCAAATCACATCAACTCTGCCTCTCCGAGGTTCTAAGAAGCTTGATCGTGATTGTTGCCCTTGCCCCTAACAGTGGTTCCACTCTGATTTCTACCCACGAAATACAGAAGTCAGATTGGAAACAAGTCAACTTACCATCTGTATGAAAACTCAGTGCCTCCTCCATCGTGAGCTCACTGGTAGTCAGGCTACGCACAAAGTAAGCCTCCGTCACTAGCCAAGTGTGAAGAAAGCCAACTTAACCTCAGCTGTTATCAGAGGAGATTGCTCTCAAACAAAACCAGACCCATCACCAAACAAAAACCCGATCAGCATCCCACCGAAAAATCCACCCAGAGTTCAATCAACAATCCTAGACTCTGAACCCCAACCACTTCCACCAATCGCACCATCCATCATCTTTATCAGTTTATCATCAATCATCAAACCTACAATCATCAAATATATGCATATATATTAGTCTAATCATTATAATCATCATCATCAACATATTATCAATTTTTATTATTTAAAAGAACGAGTCTCTAAAGAATCGTCACACGTTCAACTTTGCCAGAATTTTCTTATTTCTACACATCATTTATATAGCTGCGCTTCATCAAAACAATAAAAATAGCGCGCAGGCGTCAACAAAGCTGATGTGCACACCAACTTTGGACAGCCGGTAAGTTTTTTTTTTCTATTCTTTTTTTTTTATATAAATCCTAACATAGTGAACGTAAAACGATCTTTAAAATTTTAGATACTTAATCTAATGACATAGTTAGTTTTATACATACATGCAAATGCCATTTTAAATTTTCTCTTAAATTTTTATTATTATTTATTGAGTGCCTATAGTTGAGTGAGAGTGAAAACAAAACATAACAAAACCAACAAAAAGTATGCAAACCAATGATTGAGTCAATGTAAGAGCGAATCAATTCTCTCATTTGAGCGTACACTTTAATTAAGTTTGCTTGTTGTTTTTTTTTTGTTTTCACTCAAACCCATGACAGAGCTTTAATTTTTTTCATTTATATAATTTAATTTTTTTTGAATATTTCCACATTTTTTTTCTGATGATGATTTGACATTATATTTTGTTTGAATTTTAAATCCCAATAAACCATGTTAAATCAAGTTCTTGCCTCAAGTCCTTCGTTTTGTTTGGGGAATTGATTTTCGAATTATGTTTGAGTGATTCTTTTCTAAGTGCAAAGGGAAGTGTTATGAAGTGATAATGTTAAACGACGACGACAAATTGAGTAGTTCTTAGGAAACTACTATCTTTTAATTAGGGGCTGTTGAGTAAATAATTAGAGTGGCTCAATGGCCGAGGAGTTTTTAAGTTTTTAGAAACAGTGGGAGGGCGACACTCTGGGACCCTAATAACATCTCGGGTTTCCCATAAATAAGAAAATTAAAATGAAATATAGTTTTTGCAGTTGAATAGGTCTTGTTAAAGGCATTTGTTTGTTTTTTTTCTCATCGGCATGAAAACATTGTGCGGTAGTCCAGCGGCAGGTACAAGTACCCACCCCACCGACGAGCTGGTCAACGGTGAAAGCGAGCATGCCGAGCCGTACCTTGCTACATGGACAACTTATTTAACCTTCCATGGCTTAGCTCAGGGAATCCTGTGGTCTTGAGGAAATCATGTGAAAAGCAGGTCATCGCAGCGAGTTAAATAAGAACACCAATCCGTTACACAGGTGGCGCCCATAGTGGGGCTTCGAATATTCTTTTATATACCTAGTTTCATTTCAGCTTGAAACAGTTACATAATTTTTTTTTGTTTTACACAGTGAATGTTTTTGTTTGCCTTAACAATTTTACAAATCATAATATAATCGTTTTAGTTAACGTCCCAAGATTTCGGTCTTTTGATCATTCTTCGAGAAGCGTTGACTTTAGTGTTATAAATCATACTATATTTTTTATTTGGATCAATGACCGGGAGATTTTTTTGTACGTGTTACAACTGCTCCGACTGCTGCGTTGATCTTATAGAATTGTAGTAGATGTTTTGGCTTTCGGCTACTGAATTTCATGGACGACCGGGAGATATCAGTTCATTGAAACCCTTCTCCGCCTGCTGCGCCCATGATTATTTTCAGCTAACATTAACAATCACTTGTAAGGAAAATAAATTGAGTCCCACAAATTTTTCTTTTGACAAGTATCTTCTTTCAGCAAACTATAATCTGTTTATTAAGAGAACGGGTTTAGAATTGGAACGACCTAAATATAAAGAGGTACTTTAAGATCCTTTATTCAGTCGCGTTTAAATTTTAACAATATTTCTCTGTTTAATTTTGTTTTAATTTATCTTTATTCCGTCGTTGTTAAGCACATCACAAATTTCATTTCCCAAGCACATATGATTTACAATATACCTTTTATATTTTGATTTTTTTTTTGAAATTCTGAATTTTCTTTTTTTTTTTTAATATTTTCTTTTCTGAAAATACCGCCCTTATTTTTATATTTTTTTTCCGATACATAATCCCTCATAGGTTTTTGTTACTCATTTCACTTAAATTCCTTATCGTTCATCAAGTTGTATTTTTTTTTATCAAGATATTATACCTGATTCAATGGATAGATATCTTCGGAGTTTACATGCTTGATTGAACTTTCGTACTTAACTATAACTTTTTTTTGTATTCGATACTCATTTCGTATTATAACGTATAACACTTAGGGAATTTTTAGCTTCACTTGCCAAATGGCACCAAAAACAGACAAGTCGAGAGACAAGTCCAAAGATAAAACCTCTAAGACTCTCTCTCGTAACACACGTACACAAACCACTGACCCAAGTGGTCCAGCTATGGCTTCTTCAGCTGATAATGTCACCGAGGATGAGGTTCAAAGGCAAGATCAAGATCCTCCTTTAGATAATCAAAATATTGGCAGTCAAGCAGAAATAACCCCGACTGTATCTTTAAATGACAGTTTACAACGTTATATAACTAATATCGTGAATGCAACTATCGGGTTAAGTAGAGCAGAAGATCTGCGCTCTAGGAAGGCCGAGTATGAAGAGGAAAGAGTGAAAATTAGAGAAGAAGTGGTAAAAACTATTCGCGATACGCTAAGAGTACCATCTCCACCAGTTGGAATTGGAACAGGCTCTTTACATGGCATAGGTATTATTCGTCCTGAAGAGCAGAGCGCTACTCATACACCTATAAGACCAGATGAAAATCTCGAACCTGGTCATCTTAGCGAAAATGCTCGAAACTTTTTGAGTCAAATGAATGGACTCAATTTAAATGAGCCCAGTCACAACTCTAGTCGAAATGTTTCTCACAACAGTTCCAATCGAGCTCGAGAATTTCATAAATGGGGCTTGAAATTCGACAACATAAGAATGACTGTTGATGACTTTCTTTTCCGTCTAAAAAGGCTCAAAACTAGTTACGACGTTTCGTGGGAAGACTTGTTTCTTCACTTTCATCTTTTTGTTACCGGAACTGTCGAAAGTTGGTTTTGGACTTTTCTTAAAACCAATCCAAATGCAAATTGGCAAAGTTTGGAATTTTCGTTGATTGAGCAATATAGAAGCATCGAAACAGACTCGGAACTTTCTCGAAAAATGTTTGACCGCCGTCAGGGTCAAAATGAAAGTTTCGACGATTTCTATAATGCCATTTTAGTAATGAACGCTCGCCTTCGTATCCCCAAGTCACGACGAGAACTCATCGATCTAATTAAACAGAATGTTAAAAGAAGAACCGGTGAGCTTCTCATTACATTTAACACTAATAGCTTAGCTGAAATGGTTTATGTGTGTCGATCAATCGAGAAACATTCCCAAAACGAATTTTTGCGACAAAAGCCTCTTCAACAAAATAACTTTAAAAAACAAGTCAGTGAGCTTGAAAACACATTACAAGAAGAAGAATTGTTTGATGTTAATGCCTTCAACGTGTCCCATAGCCAACAAAACCAATCGAATTTTACTTGTTTCAACTGCAAGACCAAAGGACATTCATTTGTTCAATGTCCTAGCCCGCAGCGAAATTTATTTTGTTACAAGTGCGGCTTGGATAACACTACAACACCGAACTGTGTTAAATGTTCGGGAAACCGAAAACGGGGCAATTCTACCACCGGGGAGTTTTGTCAACCGAAAGAGAACCCGGAACAAAAGTAAATATAAAATCTTTCAATAATTTTCAATCTGACTGTATCTACCCTCATGATCAGTCGCAAATACCTGTTTTGTCTAATAAACTTGAGTTCACAAAAACACCTGATATAACCAAAATGTCTGATTTTTCATGCCCTGCAAGCCAAATGGGTGGAACAGACCATTTTAAAATCCTAAAGCGCGAACATTTAAGATGCATAGAACAACCTCTGTCGTTTAAGAAACCTGTTTCTCTTCATGATAGATTGAAAAATTATTATGAAGTTCGCGAAAGAATTTTTGGTCAAGTTCCTAAACATATCCAAAAGCTTAGAAACCGATTTAAAAACAAGAAAAACATTCATCGAGAAATTTGTGCCACTACACTCTGCAATACAGAAGATCCTAGGCCTTATGCAAGTATCTTCATTTTTGGAAAATCGATGCTTGGTCTTTTAGACAGCGGAGCAAGCATTAGCTGCCTAGGTAATGGATGCTTAAAAATGTTGCAAGACCTTGGTTTATCTTACAAAAACTTTTATTCAAATGTAAGGACTGCCAGTGGCCAACCACAACAAATAGTAGGTGAAATAACTACCCAATTAACCTACAAAAACATGACCAAAGAAATAAAATTGTATTTAGTTCCATCTCTCGAACAATCTTTGTATCTAGGAGTAAATTTCTGGAAACTTTTCGAGATAGCCCCTCAAATAATCTCCGAGATTTGTCCACTTCCTCTTCGTAAATGTGATTCAAACGCGCATGAACTGTCGGTTGATCAGTCCAAAGAAATCGAAGATGTTATACGTTTGTTTCCGTCCTATGCCAAAGAAGGGCTTGGGCGGACAACGATAGAAGAACATACAATAAACACAGGTGATACTGAGCCCATTAAGCAGCGAAGCTATCCCGTGTCACCCGCCATCCAGAAATTGATGTATGAGGAATTGGATAGAATGTTAGCAATGGATGTCATTGAAGAAAGTGAAAGCGCCTGGAGTTCTCCTGTGGTCTTGGTGCGTAAGCCAGGGAAAAACCGCTTATGTCTTGACTCCAGGAAGCTTAATAAAGTAACAAAGAATGACGCCTATCCATTTCCTCATGTAGAGAATCTGCTAAGTCGTCAATCAGAAACGCACTTCATCAGCAGTGTTGACCTGAAAGACGCATTTTGGCAGATTCCTCTAGCGGAGTCAGCACGGGAAAAGACAGCGTTTAGTGTGCCTGGTAGACCCTTATATCACTTCAAGGTTATGCCCTTTGGCCTCTGCAATGCGGCTCAACGTTTATGCAGGCTAATGGACAAAGTGGTACCTAATGAATTGAAACAAAATGTATTTGTTTATTTGGACGATCTACTGATTGTATCACGTACTTTTGAGGAACATTTAAAAATATTACGTACCCTAGCTTCACTTTTGAGAAAAGCAGGGTTAACTATCAATCTCGAAAAATCGAGATTTTGCTTCAAAGAGCTCCGATATCTAGGCTATATTGTTGGAGGCGGATGTATAAAGACAGATCCTGACAAAGTATCAGCCATACAAGACTTCCCGACACCGAAAACGCCTCGTCAAGTTCGAAGGTTTTTGGGCCTATCCGGTTGGTACAGGCGTTTTGTCCCAAATTACTCATCTCTTGCTTCTCCAATGACAGATACTTTAAAGAAAAGCAAAACATTCGTCTTTACCTCTGAAGCTCTTAAAGCTTTCGAAGAACTTAAGCTGGCATTGACAACAGCTCCAGTTTTAGTCAATCCCAATTTTCAAAAACCCTTCATCATTTTGTGTGACGCTTCGTCTACAGGTGTTGGTTGCGTCTTAAGCCAACTTGACGATGAAGGAGCAGAAAAACCTATCTACTTTTACTCTTACAAATTGAACCGAGCGCAACGTAATTACAGCGTCACGGAACTAGAGTGTTTAGCTGCTGTTTTAGGCGTTGAAAAGTTCAGGCCTTACGTTGAAGGGCACGAATTTACGATAGTGACCGACCATTCGAGTCTCAGGTGGCTCATGAGCCAAAAGGATTTAAGTGGAAGATTAGCGCGGTGGAGCTTGCGACTCCAAAAATACTCTTTTGTTATAGAGCATCGAAAGGGCTCACAAAATGTAGCACCAGATGCACTGTCTCGAGTGTATGCAGCAGATGAACTTGCATCTATCGACACAGGTACCATGAGCTCTTCCGATGTTCTACAGGTTAACCTTACTGATCCGGCGTTCAAGTCGGATGAGTATATGGGGTTAATCGAAACTGTAGAGAAAAACAAATCCCAGCTACCTGACCTTCAAGTTTCAGAAGGTTTTGTGTACAAGAAGGTCAGACACTGCACAGGGGATCCCAGGGAAGACGATTGCGTCTGGAAACTGTGGATTCCTGCCGCCATGACCCGAAACTTAATCCGACTCGCTCATGATCCCCCTCGAGCCTCGCATGGTGGGATCACCAAAACGTTGTATCGTCTTCGAGAACGATTTTACTGGCCTAATATGGCGGCTGAAGTAAAATCGTTCATCGGAGAATGCATCGTTTGTAAATCGTCCAAAGCCCCGAACGCTATCCTGAGACCACCAATGGGACAATCCTTTATCGTTGAAAGACCATTTCAACATATTTTTGTTGATTTTCTCGGACCTTATCCGAGGTCTAAGAGTGGAAATTGCTACGTTATAGTTTGTCTTGACCAGCTAACCAAATTTATACTTGCGAAAGCAATTAGGAAAGCGACTGCTGAGGTAGCAATTCAATTTTTAGAAGAGCATGTCTTTGCGTTATTTGGAGTACCAGAATCACTCCTATCTGACAATGGGAAACAATTTATAGGAAAAGAGTTTTCTAAGTTTCTTGTTTCTTATGAAACAAAACACATAAAGACAGCATCCTATGCACCACAGGCCAACGCCAGTGAGCGTGCCAACCGGTCCATCTTGGCAGCCATTAGGTCTTATATTGGTTCCGACCAATCGAATTGGGATAAGCATTTAGTTTCCATCTTAAGTGCGTTAAGATCAAGCGTCCACTCTGCCATTGGAATGTCGCCACACGAGGCCTTATTTGGCCAATGCAAGCTAGAACACGGCTCAGACTATAAGCTTCTTAAAAATCTAAATGGATTAAACAACTCGGAGTTTGACATTTTGCCTAAAGCTGTTAAGATGAATATGATTCATAACCGTATCAAAGATTCCTTAGCTCAGGCTCACAAGGTATATGAAAAGACATATAACACTCGCAGTAAAGTCTGCAAATTCAATGTAGGGCAACTTGTCTTAAAGCGAAACTTCATTTTAAGTGATAAATCAAAGAAACGAAGCGCTAAGTTATGCCCAAAGTTTGTCCAAGCAAGAATTACAAAAATCATAAGCAATAATTTATATGAATTAGAGAACCTTAATGGAAAGCCTTTAGGTATTATTCACGCCAAGGATATGCGCTTATGATAACATTCTTCAGTTTAATACTACATTCATTCAATCGTATCCTTTTCCATTCCAACTACATGTCCTGGCTGACAGGAAGTTGAAATGTTGTGTACAGTCCAGCTTCATAAATACAATTTATAATTACTACGAAACATCGCATAGCTCCATGTTACCACCACCTTACGAAATACTTACGATCTACGAAATTTCGAACAACGAAATACCCACTGAACTGCGCAGGTCTTTGCTTAATTCGCAACCTAACTTCCCATATCCGACTTTCTACCATTTCTTTTCTCTGCCAACCTTCGTCGAGACCAAAACAAAATTATAAATCTTGTCCAGTGACTATATAAGATCATTATATAACGTGTACCTTTGAATCGAATATACATTATTAGATTTATATATCAAAACGAGAATTTTGATATTAAAAAGAAAAAAAAAATCTATCGTGAATTCGTTCACTTAACCTAAGTGTTCTGCCAGCGCTGCATCAGGTAAATCTTACTTAGATAGTTTCATGTAGTAAAAAAATGCCTAAGAATTTCGTTTTTTTTTATTAATCCAGTTCAGTGAAGTAAGAAAAAGAAAAACAAAACTCAGCTAAGGGTTTTTGGATAACTTCAACCTCCACGTGATCTTCACATTCACCAAATCTAGGCGGATTGCTCCGATTATAAAGGTAATCAATCAGAGCCAATAATTCAATAATATCATTTGCCCATGTGCTTACACAGTGCAAAATTTCAGTTGAGTGCCGAGTGATATTACAGTGCAGAACGATCAGTCAGTCATCCGTGCACTCTTCGAATTGATCCTAACCTCTGTTAGCGAGATCACTACAAATCGCCACGAATAAGTAGGTTCAATATCGTCATTCGTATTTTTTTTTTTTCCTTAACCGACCATTATTTCTAGAATTGTGCCGAGTTTCTATCACCAGTGCCAAAAGATCGTGCTCCCGCCTTAGCTAGAGCCAGGGCTCTCGCATGGTCAGGTGGTGAACAACGTGCACGAGATATACCTACCAACAGATAAGAGCAAATCACATCAACTCTGCCTCTCCGAGGTTCTAAGAAGCTTGATCGTGATTGTTGCCCTTGCCCCTAACAGTGGTTCCACTCTGATTTCTACCCACGAAATACAGAAGTCAGATTGGAAACAAGTCAACTTACCATCTGTATGAAAACTCAGTGCCTCCTCCATCGTGAGCTCACTGGTAGTCAGGCTACGCACAAAGTAAGCCTCCGTCACTAGCCAAGTGTGAAGAAAGCCAACTTAACCTCAGCTGTTATCAGAGGAGATTGCTCTCAAACAAAACCAGACCCATCACCAAACAAAAACCCGATCAGCATCCCACCGAAAAATCCACCCAGAGTTCAATCAACAATCCTAGACTCTGAACCCCAACCACTTCCACCAATCGCACCATCCATCATCTTTATCAGTTTATCATCAATCATCAAACCTACAATCATCAAATATATGCATATATATTAGTCTAATCATTATAATCATCATCATCAACATATTATCAATTTTTATTATTTAAAAGAACGAGTCTCTAAAGAATCGTCACACGTTCAACTTTGCCAGAATTTTCTTATTTCTACACATCATTTATATAGCTGCGCTTCATCAAAACAATAAAAATAGCGCGCAGGCGTCAACAAAGCTGATGTGCACACCAACTTTGGACAGCCGGTAAGTTTTTTTTTTCTATTCTTTTTTTTTTATATAAATCCTAACATAGTGAACGTAAAACGATCTTTAAAATTTTAGATACTTAATCTAATGACATAGTTAGTTTTATACATACATGCAAATGCCATTTTAAATTTTCTCTTAAATTTTTATTATTATTTATTGAGTGCCTATAGTTGAGTGAGAGTGAAAACAAAACATAACAAAACCAACAAAAAGTATGCAAACCAATGATTGAGTCAATGTAAGAGCGAATCAATTCTCTCATTTGAGCGTACACTTTAATTAAGTTTGCTTGTTGTTTTTTTTTTGTTTTCACTCAAACCCATGACAGAGCTTTAATTTTTTTCATTTATATAATTTAATTTTTTTTGAATATTTCCACATTTTTTTTCTGATGATGATTTGACATTATATTTTGTTTGAATTTTAAATCCCAATAAACCATGTTAAATCAAGTTCTTGCCTCAAGTCCTTCGTTTTGTTTGGGGAATTGATTTTCGAATTATGTTTGAGTGATTCTTTTCTAAGTGCAAAGGGAAGTGTTATGAAGTGATAATGTTAAACGACGACGACAAATTGAGTAGTTCTTAGGAAACTACTATCTTTTAATTAGGGGCTGTTGAGTAAATAATTAGAGTGGCTCAATGGCCGAGGAGTTTTTAAGTTTTTAGAAACAGTGGGAGGGCGACACTCTGGGACCCTAATAACATCTCGGGTTTCCCATAAATAAGAAAATTAAAATGAAATATAGTTTTTGCAGTTGAATAGGTCTTGTTAAAGGCATTTGTTTGTTTTTTTTCTCATCGGCATGAAAACATTGTGCGGTAGTCCAGCGGCAGGTACAAGTACCCACCCCACCGACGAGCTGGTCAACGGTGAAAGCGAGCATGCCGAGCCGTACCTTGCTACATGGACAACTTATTTAACCTTCCATGGCTTAGCTCAGGGAATCCTGTGGTCTTGAGGAAATCATGTGAAAAGCAGGTCATCGCAGCGAGTTAAATAAGAACACCAATCCGTTACAAAGGCTCAGTTCTACACCGAACTGTAGCGTCAACTTGAGTATGTATTGGTAAGTAAATTAGTTAATATTATTTGTATTAGGTGTGTTTTTTTGCATGCACGTGGAAAACATAACAAGAACAATGTCATATACCCTCTTAAGAATCTGCGATAAACACACCGGGTTATATGAGTTCTTCCAAAATCTCATTTTTAATGTCATAAACTCATTTAAAATGAATCTGATTAACAAACGATTAGACATAAAATTACAAAAAGTCTAAAGCGAGAAACAGATTGACACAATAACTTCACCAGCAACTTTAACAACATCGAAAACTTTGACATCAAAAGTCATGTGAAATAGATTACAACGTGAACAGCGTTTTTGACAGCATAAAGAGATAAGTTGAAAATCAGTTGATAAACATGAAAAACCTCGCCTTAAAGTTGGTAGCCTTTCCACAGCGACATCGAATTTAGGGTTTAGGTCTAACGTTGAAGTCGATGTCGGAGTAGCTGTGTTAATGTATTCATTGTCATTGGTCATGACTCCATTATTAATGTATTATTTAATTAGTTATCTGAAAAAAAACTCTTCGATACATTTAAACGCTCAACAAAGTTTTAAGTTTATTTAAAAAACGCCCTTGGATTTATTCCGACATTTTAAACAAATACCAAAGCCAATTTTGTCTTTATCCGTTATCCCTCACAGCTAATTGCATGCACGATACACCGTTGAAGAACATACATATATGTACGTATGTATGTATGTTCTAATGTATATTGTATACCTTGCTGTAAGCCTACACTTTTCTTAATCCTCGTCAAAAACCATCACCCCGACAGTGATGGTTAGTTATGAAATTATTATTATCCTTTTTAACAATAAGGCGTACAACCTGATGATCTGCAACCAACTGCCTTACCTAAATGTACTCATATACCTATAAGCAAAAGAAGGGATAAAATGTGGACTTGACAATTGGCTTTAAGTGCAGGCGGTTCTATTTGTCCTCGAGTGAGAAAGCAAATTGGCCTATGGTCGACTTTTAATGAGATCACACAAAAGGGTGTAAGACCGTGCAATCTGCAAAGGAAAGGGTCTATACTTTCTTAGGAAAGAAAAAATCAGATAAGATAAGCTGCCGTAAAGGTTTGTAGGCAAATCCTGGTTTTGTTTTAATGGGCTTACTATAATACTTAATGAGATCATTTGCTGAACAAAAATTCACTTTACCTAGAAAATCCGATGGTGATGCGGCAGCGGCAAATCCGGACGCTGCTGCTGCTGCCAAGTGTCCTAGATGTAAGCCAGGATGCTGGAGCATTGCGGGTACTCTTTGTGGTCGAATGGGGCTCGTTGCCGCCGAGCTATTACTGCTTGGAGACGCGGGACTTTCAGCACGCTTAAAACTTACTCCATTTCGGGAGCCCAGGATACTATCGATGGTGAAGAGGGAAGCGGCTGAAGAAGTTCCACTTGTAACTGAACGGTGAATGTGGTCCTCATTTGGTGGTTGACAGTCATTTTGGTGGTGCTGTTGTTGTTGCTGTTGCTGTTGCTGCTCACGCTGCTGTTGTTGTTGGTGGTTTTGGAAGACACTCTGTAGGCGCTGGCCTAGATAGCCACAATTTTGGCTATTTAACAGCATGGCTGTAGTCAGATAGTTGGGAGGTGTTCGGGGGCTGTTGCTGCTGGAATTTGTGTTCGCGTTTAAGTTTTGACCGTGAATTGTCATGTGCGGATGATGATGTTCAATTGGACTGGAACAGGGTTTGATTGTAAGTCCGGAGGGAGGTGAGGCGGTTTCGACCATGGTCGGATGTCCCGGCGGTGACGGACTGGGAGTATGAATGTTAATTATTTTATTTCCACCAAAATCTGGTTTCTTCTCCAGGCCTAACTGCGCTGGAGACTGCCACAATGAGCTCAGAATGTTGGCGGTTTTTAACACACTCACACACAATTAAAAACAAATTAGCACGAATGTGTCACTCAGTCGTTTGCAGGTGGATTTGCACTTAAATCTTATTTAACGGTAATTTTACGAATTAGCGACACTATAGAAGTTATACGGATAAAGTCGTAAATGTATCTCGGATAACAGTTTTGCGCTAGCTATAATGATGAACCCTTCCTGAACGGAAACCGAAACTGTATTACTAACTGGTTATAGACTCACCACACTGGTTACCCTCCACCAAAAATCCAGTCACAATGACGTATTGCGCGCACTCAGACCACGCCTCCGATGTGTGCTCATTTTCCATCCATTTTTAATAGAAGTTTCACTCACACAAACACATGGGCTCGTATTTTACACAGGACAAAGTCCTCATCCCTGTGCTTAAGTATTCTTACAAATGGAGGGTAAATTCCATTGGCCACGCCTCAGATTCTCCATTAAAAGATGACTGCTCTCATTTCCTCTCGCCCCTTCGTTGCTGTTGGAATTTTTGTATCTCTCAGATACATTTTTGTGTATTCAAATGAGGATGATGATGATTATCAGTGACGGGTGTAGGCGTTTCGGAAGCAATTTTTTTTTTTTTCGTATTCTTCTCTCATGTACTTCTCATCTCATCATCATCTGCTTTAGCTGTTTTTCTATCTGTAGGACAGAGAGTGGGGTTTGGTTTAGGTATGCCGTATGCCATTGCTAAGCCAGGCCAATGCACAGAGATCAAAAAGCTTATTGGAATGAGATGGGATGTATAGAAGCAAAAGGTACTACAATGTGATGTAGCTCGTATCTTAAGTAGATAATGACTAAATTAATGCTTTTATGTTGGTAATATATAAACATTATCGTGGTATATTATTGTTAGCTTTGGTATTACGTATTTTTATCAGGTATCCTGTAGATATTCATATATTCCTAGTAGATTTAGCTACATATACCTATAGGTAAAGGATATATATGTAGATATCCTCCTGTGATTAAGGCAGAAAGGTAGGTGCCTAATACCTGAAATTGTAGAGGAAAGTTATAGTTATACAATTTGCAACTTGTAAGCAAATATTGGCATCAAAAGCGCTTGCTTATAACATTTTGAATAAAATTACGTTTGTAGGTGTAGGATAGTTAATATACATTTAAGTAAGGAACAAATTTCGTCCAAGGGTTTTCATTTTTGTTTGTTGGGGGCATAAGCATTTAGTACAAAAATTAAAAATCTTTGATTTTTTTTCGATTTTTGTTTATTGTTGGTTTTCGTGATTGAGTTTGTTTATAATTATCTAAAATCACCAATTCGATAGCGAATTTAATTTTCTACAAAAAGTTTCAAGTGTTACACCTATTGTCAAATTGTACCAAAATGTGACCATTCTCTCAGAATCGTAAGGGTGAATGTAGTATTATTCTTAGCTTAAGTATTATTGCATGAGTTGAGTATGCATGCCTCAAGCAAACAAATGTTGGTATGTACCAAAACTTGAACGTGATTGTCCTTTCTTCCCCTCATTTTACGATATATACTATATAGTTTCATATTAGTAGATAACGCAAAAAGAGAGCAATAAAAATTACTACTATTTTATCGTGGGATGTAGGGCTACGTTCCACTTTGATAAAATTAAAGTTACATATACTATAGTGAAATACAGGGCCCAGATCACGTAACACGATTCGATTGAACGATCGTCGTTTCGACTATTACTCTCTCTAATTAATACAAAAAAATCACATAATAAATCCTAGATTCGTAAATTTCGATCACTCATAATTTTGGTGATATTTTCGTCTATTTTTTGATCAGTCGGTCAATTAGCAAGACGAAATTTTTTTTGTCGAGAGTAGATATTAAAATCGATCTTATGGAGCTTAAATATCGTACCTACCCAATTCATTTCAGTTGATTAATATATGTAATAGCAAAATAATATTTTTAATTAAAATTTTTAGTTTTTCTACTAAAATTCGCAGCTTGGCGGCCTTCTAGATATGGTGGCACCTTTTACGAAACGCGGGATGCCGTTTGTGGATTTCTATTCCGGATTTTGCAGTTCACCAAATAGTGGGTGTAACCGACTGTACTGCTAACTTCACTGTGAAGTTAGCAGTGCCTGTCCTTTTCTCAGCAACCGGGCTAGCTAGGAATCTGAAATACGGCTCTGAATTTGCAGTTTAATTTGCAGTTCAAGAAAAGGAAAAAAACAAATTTTTGAATCCTTATATACAAAAAAATTCATACTGTACTGCTAACTTCACTGTGAAGTTTAGCATTAAAGTCATTTTCTCAGCCACGGTGATACTTAGAGATTTGCAGTTAGGCTCAAAATTGGCAGTTTAATTTGCAGCTCAAGAAAAATTAGGGTCCAAATTTTGAAGTCCAAAATTGAGGAAAAAATCGAATAAATTCATTTTTCACTGGTTAACGTCACTGAGAAGTTTGCAGTACATACCCTTTTCTCAGGAACTGAGCCACCTAGAAAATTGCAGTTAGGGTCAAATTTGCAGTTTTTTATGCACTTCAAGAAAAAATGCAGCTCAAATTTTTAAATCCAAAATTGACAAAAAAATCGAATAAATTGAACTTAGTTTTTTCTTAAAGTGCATAAAAAACTGCAATTAAGGACCCTAACTGCAATTTTCTAGGTGGCTCAGTTCTTGAGAAAAGGGTATGTACAGCTAACTTCACAGTGACGTTAACAGTGAAAAATGAATTTATTCGATTTTGGACTTCAAAATTTGGACACTTATTTTTCTTGAACTGCAAATAAACTGCAAATTTGGAGCCAAACTGCAAATTTCTAAGTATCACCGTTGCTGAGAAAATGAATTTCACACTGAAGTTAGCAATACAGTATGAAATTTTTTGTATTATAAGGATTTAAAAATTTGTTTTTTTCCTTCTCTTGAACTGCAAATTAAACTGCAAATTCAGAGCCTTATTTCAGATTCCTAGCTAGCCCGGTTGCTGAGAAAAGGACAGGCACTGCTAACTTCACAGTGAAGTTACCAGTACAGTCGGTTACACACACTATTTGGTGAACTGCAAAATCCGGAATATAAATGCATACAAACTGCAAAAAAAACTGCAAATTCTTGCCATGGTTTCATTGGTCTAGCTCAAATATGTTATGCCAACTTCACACACGTCCCTTAGCTTTGGTTGCAAAATGTAAATTCGTTAACAAATTTGTATGGGAAAAGCGAAGCCTCATGAGGCGCCATATGGAATATCATCAAAACGGTGTGTGCCTACCTAGGTACATTAAGCGGAAAATGCAACGTGAAAAGTGCATTTTCTAACCATTGCGAACAAATAAAGATCGTCCTACAAGTAGTTTTGTTAATTTTTGAACTAAAGCTAGCAGTTGGCATCCAATTTTTGTGTGGCCGCGATGAGATAAGTAATCTTACGGCTGGCTCCCGGACCATATAGAAATTTTGAGATCAATCATATTTCTTAGCACAGCAAAATAAATATTATGTATATGTATGTGCCTAACCTATGTATGCCCCCTGATAAGCAGAGAGCTTTTGAACAGTTAAGCACATCCCTTATTTTGGCAGAATCAATAATGATTTTAAACGAATTGTTGTACCGACATACAAAGTTTCTATCTTAGTTTACCTAAATTTGCATTTTATTTATTTCAAAATGTCCATTATTTAATTTGAATTTAATTTTTAAAATTGAAATAACGATCTAATAAAACTACAAAATAAATTATTTGCGTAAAAACTTCACACCAATTTTCTGCCAAACAAAAATGCTTCATTCGTTCTGCGTTCAGCGGTTCTTCAGATATTCCCTTTATTGAATTAAAAAAACGCAATTTTTCGTTAATTTTAAGATTACATATCCAAGGAGATATAACATTTCTTTGAAACGAATTTGCAAGGTTAGAAAAAACATATCTTCTTATAAAGATTATAAACCTGATTAGTGCTTGAGAAATCCTCATGTGGTATTTTTGGTCTTCACCTGCCTCTATCCAATTTAATAAGAACAGTAAAATTCGTAAAATTTAGAATAGCTGCAGTAATTCGAGAGAAAAAAAAAATAAAAACGTGAAAAGAGGGAAAATCATATACAAATTTGTATGGGAAAAGTATGGGCTTAGAGCCACGTGTATATGGCCTCGGACAAAATTTTGTTGCCCAAATTTTTATATTTATGGCATAAACTTTTGATTTGGGGGTAGTCTGCTATTTAAAAACGATTTTGGAAAATAACGGACACCCTAACATACATAGATATATTATATGGCAAGTTATGCATTCGTAAAAAAAAGTGAAATTGTGATTTGATCAGACTTTTGCCATTACGATGATAGAGAAGACGAACAAAGTGGGTTTTACAATTCAGTTTGTTGTCTGTTCGGTTACAGCCTTAATAGCTGGATGGATTTTTTTAATACTTGATATACATACCTGGAATAGTGATTTAACCCACACGCTTTTTTTTTTAGAACCAATAACAACAGTACCTGCCATATAATTTTTTTAGCGATCTTACAAAATCTCAATTTTCAAAAAATTGTTATTAGTGGTACTTCCCAAAAAACTTAATTCATTCGCTCCACTAAAACAGAAGAATATTATTTTTTATTTTCTTCAAAATCATAACTTCCCAAAAAACTTTTTGTATGGATTATCTTCAGAACGATACTTATTATTTCAGTAATTTTTTTATACGGCAGCTTATACAGCAGCTTCTAAGAAATATAAACAGTTTTTGCTACCAATATTTTCAAAAAATGTTTCAATTTTTTATTTTTGAAAATCAAATATTTCGAAAACGATATGATATATTTTTTTGAAAATCGATACTTAAGAGTTGTTTAATACTTTCCAAAATATTTTAAGAAAAAAAAAATAATTTAATGCAAAACTACAAAAAGGGCTCCTACAATTTTGATTAAACTTTTTTCTGAGGCCATCAGAATTGGTGCAATCTTCTACAAAAAAAAAGAAAATTTGACAATTAGTAATATTCATCTTACCTATATAGAATGTTTTTTTATTTTGAATTTTCTCATCATCAGCTGAACTGATTTTGATAAAAATTTGTATATACAAATTTCAAATAAGTTCAAATAATAATAAATATCAATATTTTCAAAAAAAGAAATATTTGAATTTTAAAAAAAAAGTTTCAAATTATTTTTTTGAAAATTCGATATCTCGAAAACGGGTTAACAATTTTTTTTGAAATATTATTTTTAAATGCACATAAGTAAATACTTAAGATTTGCATTTCAACATTTTTCCTTAAAAATGTTTGAAGAATTTGATATATAAAAATTATTTTTTTTTTTTAACTGCTCGCTCCAACGATTTTTATTTTTTTTTTTCATTTCGAATTCAGTCAAAAATTAAAATAATGTTCTTTTTTCCACCTCAAACTGTCAAAAGAGTTGTTCTAGCTAGTTTAAATATCGTGTGTAATTCTTTTCAACATTTTTCTCTCATTATTTCCCTGTCTTTATATATACATTTTTCTTAAACCCTCAGCCTCTTGAACATTAGAGGGACTACGTGCAACCCAGTCGTGCATTTTATTTTTATCGAATTCAAAACTTGCCCTATAGTACCTACATTTATATCGGAAGTAAAAAGCAATTAAAACAAAAACATAAATGTTAAAAAAGGAGCCAAGTTCTTATAGTTAGGTATATGTACACGAAAATTGTGCGTAAAAAGTAAGCCAACAAAAGTAATGAGATCTAAAATATATCCATGCCGAGTCTTAAGTTCATGAATTTTAATATCAAGTATCTTAGGTAGAGTTATATCGAAACAATTCCAAATCCTGACAGGAATTTGGTATTTAATGATTACTGATTAGAATTTAGTGGGTTCACTGGTTAAGCTTGCATACATTTTAAATTTGTGATTAAGTAAGTAATTAAGAGAAAACTTGCCAAGTAAATCCATCAAATTTTAATCAGTAATCATTAAATATACCAAATTTCTGTCATAATTTGGAATTGACTTTTTATGCACAGGTTTCTTGTTCCTATAAGACCTTGGCTCTTTTTTTTTAACATATATGTTTTTGTTGTGATTTCACTCCTTTTTGCAAAGATTTATTTTGCCAGGTGAAAATTAGGCGCTACCGCTCTACAAAGTCTCATAATTCTACGACAACCGAAGGTGCTCCATATAAATAATAGCAATTCTGAGAAAGTAGGTGGATGCCAAGTCCCCTGAACTGAATGGAAAATTTCCATTTTTTTCTTTCAAAGTACTTCAAGCCCTGCAGATCTACTAATTTTCATTGTTCTAAAACAATCGGAAGTGCTCCATATAATTTATTAGAATTTTTAAGAATATTTTGGTGGATGCCACGCGCCTGAATGGAAAATTCCAATTTTCAATTTTTTCTTTCTAAGTACTTCAAGCCCTACCGCTTTACCAATTTCCATCGTTCTGCAGCGATCAGAAGTGCTCCATATAGTTTATATGAATTTTTGAGAAAATGGGTGGATGCCACGCCCCTTGAAAGAAAGTTGCAGATTTTCGATTTTGTTCTTTATTTGCACTACAAGGCCTACCGTTGTGTGCGAAATTTCAAGTTTCTACGATGTCGGGAAGTGTTCCATAATTTTGATGATCTGTCAGTGAGTAGTCAGTGAGTCAGTCAGTTACGGTTTTTCTGATTTTTGAAGTCCTATATCTCGGGAATTGCTGATGCTAAGGAGTTGAAATTTGGTGAGCCACTTGTGTATAACGTATAGTTACATTATGAAGGTTCATAATTAAAGACTCTTTATTCTGAAAAGTATGAGAAGTTTTAAGAATGTGCGACACGAATGTTGAAATATATATCTATGTATTAAAGCTATCAATAAGTTGCTTTACAAATAATTAATCCCTTATTTCATATATTTGGATTTATCAAAACTATTTTTTTTTTATTATTCTAATCCCTTGCCAAACTGAACAATGACACGGATAACCCTTTTTTCAACTAACTAAGTATCAAAACAAAACCATATCATATATGAACCTAAAATCCTACATATTTGTAATACTGCACTATATGCTTATGCTTAAATGATGTATGTATGTATGTACATAGGATACCCATATACACATTAAGATATTTTTATTTATATTTAACCCCTCCTATACCTTAAACATAAAAACAAGGCATTACAAAATGGTTTACTAGGGCAACATAAAGCAAGCTGTATGAATACGTATAGGTATAAAGGATCAAAGGATCATGTTAATCTATCAAGGATTTCAATTTTTGATTAAGACTGTTTAGCACGTTGATCTGCGTATGACATTAATCCGTGTGAGCTCATGTTAAACCAGCTGCGCTCTGCTTTCAATTCACGCAAAAGGGAATTGTTATATTTAGAGCGAGGGCTTGGACACGGGCAGGACATATCAGGCGTGCTATTTACATTTCCTGTGTGTGCATTTTAAAGAAAACCCAGCCAACCGCATTTGAGTCAATATACGAAATAAATTTGAATTTTCAAAATGAATGAAGTCTTCATAACTGAAATTTAGCAACGCTCAGAATGAAAGGTAAAGAAATAAAATCTTAGTGTTTATTAGTTTAAATATGTTTTTTTTTCTTCTCTTTTGCAGTAGGAGCATATTTGAAATTGTTTTTTTTTTGCATTTAAAATTTGGAAAAGCCTTAAGGAAATCCCTTCTTTTTCGGATTTATTCTATACAAGCAATCGAACATGAAAATTTTTTTCATTCCCTTCCCATGACGGATCCTAAGGTTCTTCTTGGTGTGTATTTCAAAAATATACTCAAACAATTGAGATAAATCTTTTCTGCTTGTATGTAACAACAATGGACGACTTGTTTCCGGGGAATTGAACGCTTTTTAATGGTCAATTGAGGATCGGTTTAGATAAAAAAAAAATAATCGTTATTTTTTGTTGTCTATACTGAAAGAAAGAAATGAGCAAAGTTTTACAAACAAACAAACACGCCTTATCCTTTTGTTGTATTCTGAACCTGGGTTCAAAAAAAGTATGTTTTTACTGAAATTGATAAGGTCGCATACTTTTCGTCTTTTCAGGTGAAGCGATGTAAGCCTCTGTACGTATTTACTCAGCCTTTATGATGTTCTGCTAACAATTTTTTTTCTCCCAGGGATTACGAAGTAGGTCTTATTCGGTGCTCAGTTATTTGTTAGCAAAAGCCGCTGGAGATTGTTTGATTTAACGAAAAATAATTTTTAAAAATCTCTACGGTAGGCTCCCACTGAAAGGAATAATCCTTTCATTTCATCAATTATTTCGAGATGAAATCAAACACTTAGGAGTGTTCGTATATCCTTTTCTTGTTCTTTGGTATTTGTTATTTCTTGATGATCGATAGTTTATAGTGTTATGATAAGATGAAGAATCTGTAAACAAGTAAATATTGGTAGTCCGTCGGTCGTCGGCGGTGTGGCGGTGGTGGCACTGGGGCGTTTTTAGGTAAACTCTTTGGTGTACTTCGGATGATGAAGGATGATTTTGGTTGAATAGAAGGCTCTTTCTACTTGTTACAATCAAACTGTGTTGCTTTCGTTATTAAATTTATTATAGCTCAATTGATTCACTGGTAAATGTGGCAAGCACTTTATTAACTTTGTTAACACTCGCACAAAGAAAACGTTTGAATTCCTTTTTTAATTATCTTTATTCTATATTTCAAAAGATATCACATTTCTAAGTCCAATCATTATATCTAAAAAATAACGTGGAGCTTATATTATGAAGAAGGTATTTCGATGGATAGATATTTCACAAAAATTCTAATCATTTATATAGGTACCTATACCTACATGCTTATACTTATTTTCATCTAAAACCTAACCTCTTAAGCCCAAGACATAATATAAATTGCCTTCTCTGGATTTCGAAGCCCACAACCACAGTTTTCATTAGATAAGGTTATATCCGTTTCACATAATCGTCCCAAATTATTTTAATCACATTGGCCGCTTATGTTTGAAAAGAGTTGTTTTAAATATATTAAACCACCTACATATATCTAGACAAAACCGATGAAAATTCTTCAAATCTTTTGCCTCAATATGTATATAATATACATGCAATAGAAAATCTCCTAGAAGCTTCTCTCGCAATAACTATATACATAGGTACCTACATACGCCATGCCATATCTCTATGTAATAAGTAAATGACTTAAAACTTGATCCTCTTTCCTGGCGCTTATTTCATCTTCTTTTCCATTTAGTTACATCAACATGGAAAGTGGAAAGAACATAAAAGAAAACTTCAAGTCGCTACTTAAGACTCGGGTAAATAGGAAAAATGTTTTCTTCATCCACTTTCCATATAGGCCAAGACGAAGACGCAGACGACGACATTGGCGATGATGAAAAAGAAGAAAATGAAAAATTGACTCCGCCCTAGCATCCTTTTAGTCCTGGCATAATGGTAAAAAGGAACGACAAGGAATGTGAATTTCCCATTGGCATTTCTTTTCGCCTTTGCCCAACTCAATCCCCAATAAGTTGCCAAGCTTTCGAACCCAAGAGTCGAGCCGGCAGGAAGCCGAAGCGAATGCTGTCTCCCATCCTACAGCGCATATCTATCTAGTCTTCTTCGAACACATAAAGTAATTTTACACCCCCATCCCCTACCACCGCATCCGGGTGGGAAAAAGAAAATCCTTTCGACTTAGGACGACGAGTGAAAATATACAGATACCCAAATACCTACCAACAACTTTGCTCCAAAGAGGAGGATTGACTCTCTCTTCTAGAAGAAAATGTTCAATGAATCGAAACGCTCTAAAATTCCAAAACTCTCATGACACCGAGTCGCCTTTTATTTGTTGTTTATAAAATCTGTAGCTATAGACGGAGCCCTTGTCAGTCGTCCTTTGGATATCCCTTATCCCAGTCAATATAGCTTCCTTGTAACGGTGCTTGCAAATAGAAAAGAGTGAAAGAGAGCATTGAATTACAATAATCATATGTGCTGGGACTGGAATCACCAGTTTTCGTCATTCAAATTGTGGAAGGGATGAAAATACCCATAGCAGCTGATTATTTGATAGCTCATTGCATTGGCACTCTGATGCAGGACAATGGAAGTGTGATATTAACTTATGGTTTTATGAATTCGATATGTTAGCAGTTAACCGGATGATTGGGGTGTGATTGTATGTATAAATTGTGATCAGAACGCACCCTCAACTTTCAACTCCTACCACACAATTTAATTAAAAGGAAAGCAAATAAATGGGGTGGAATGGGAGATACGCTGATGCTGATATACCAATCAACTTCTATAAACGATTTGCTTCCACTTAAGAATGTCTTTCTCGTTATCCTGTCAGATGCATTCTAAGGACTTTATTAGAGTAAGGCGTGTGACCAAATTTGTGATAAACATCAGCTATCACAATCACTTCGTGGAGCGTCTATTGTATGCCAATTGACTTTTAATAAAAATTTGCATAACCCATTATGATCTGCGGTTTGAATTCTGGCTATCGAAAATTTTAATTTGACTCTTGTTATCGATTTTGTAGAATAAGATCATGTTCATATATAGTAGTATAGAAATAACTTGGTTGACAATTCAACTATAAAGCAGAAAAGATAAGTAACAAAAACCTCTATACGGTGCGAGTGGCTTCGCTCTGTCTAACCGCTACCGCCAAAAGAGGCAGTTTAATTGCTTAAGATGTCATCAAGTTGCGATTTGCGAACCCTTAGGATTCAGGTGATATTGAAGGCCATCCTTCCAGTATAAACCAGATGTGCAAAATACTATCAGCCTCCATAATATCATAAATAAATAAATTAAATAAATTGGGTGGAGCAACAGCTCATGGAGAACCAGGGCCTATAGTGACTTACAACTCACAACCATTCCTGTGTGCGTGTTTGTTGGCAGGAATGGAGGGGACCTACAGTTTTATGCCGAGTCCGAACGGCTAAATGAGAAGCACTTTTTCATGACAAGTATACTCTTGGAGGATTTGTCAGTTCCTCGCAAGAGGCAGTACCTCGAATAAAACATTTCTGTTTTTTAGGTGGCACGGCTGGGAATCGAACACACACCTTCGGCATGACAGTCCTACGCACTAACCATCATGCCACGAGGTACTACTAAAAGTCCATACCTACTTACGCTTGTTTCAAATCAACATTTTTGGCAAAAAAATGTTTCAAACTCTACATTTTGAAGAAAAACTATTTTTTTTATTCAAAAATTTTAAGTTTGAAAGCAGTTTTTACTGAATTCGTTTATTCATAGAACTTTATTTGAAAATAAATTGTATAAATGGCCCTCTGACTTTCCAAAAAGCTACAAAACATTACTGTAAGTGTTCCCGTTGTTTTTTAACTATTTTTTTTCTAATTTATGCAATTAAATCTTTTTCTTAAAAAAGCAGATACGTGTATTTTTCTTAAAAAACAGCAATGTTCTTTGAACAAACGACATTTCTCTCAAGTATTTTTATCCAATCCAAATTCGAGATGTAGTGGTTTTATTTTTATAGCATTCGCACATTAAATTAAACAAATCGCAAATAGGTTTAACCTAAACGCAAATAAGTTTCACCCAAGCGCAAATAGATTTAACCCAAACACAAATAGAACTAACCCAATCGCAATTCGAATTAAACAAAACGCAAATAGAGTTAAACAAATTATTTTAACTAAAACGCAAACTGAATTAACCTTAGCTTGATTTATTGTTCCATGTGTACTTTTTGGGTCTAATGGATTTTGGTACTATCCATAATTGTTAAAAAGCCATTATTAAGGGATTGGCTTTTTATTTTTTCGGTAAGTTCTTGGAAAAATGCGCAAAACTAGTTGAATTTACAATTAGGGTTTTGTCAAAATCTTATGGTGAACTTTTCCTACTGTTTTAAGCCTTCCATTTCTTCACCACACAGCTGGAACAACAAGTTGAGTCCGGGTTAATTCAATTTGCGTTTTGGTTAAAATGATTTGTTAAAAGTTTAACTCTATTTGCGTTTTGTTCAATTCTATTTGCGTTTGGGTTAAATCTATTTGCGCTTGGGTGAAACTTATTTGCGTTAAGGTTAAACCTATTTGCGATTTGGTTAATATAATGTGCGAATGCTATATCAATAAAAGATTTTTTTGCAAAGATTTTTTTTCCAGTTGAAAATCGAGCCCTACCGCTCCAGAAAATCTCATAATTTTATAACAACCAAAATTGTTCCAATAAATTAGCAAATAGCAATTTTGACAAAGTGTGTGGTTGCCACGCTCCAGAAAAGAAAATCTCATTTTTTATTTTTCTCTTTATATGCTCTTTATAGGCTCTATCGTTCTATCAATTTTCATCGCTCTACAAAAATTGGAAATGCACCATATATAATTGATAATAATTTTAAGACTTAGGGTGGAGGTGGATCCACGTCCCCTGAGCTAAGATTTTTTGACTTTAATCCATGTATGCACTTCAAATTCTACCGATCTACTAATTTTTATTGTTGCACAACAATCGAAAGTGTTCCATATAAGTTATAATAATTTTGGCGAAATGAGGTGGATGCAACACCCCTTTAATTGAAAATTGCAGATTTTCGATTTGTTTCCTTTGTATGCACCACAAGACCAACGCTACCGTTGCGTGCGAATTTCAAGGTTTCTACTGTGTCGGGTTTTAGCGATTTTCGAAGTCCTATATCTCAGGAATTGCAGATTCTATAAGAATTAAATCTATTGAGCCAAACTGTGTGGGGCTGAAAAACGCCTGAGTTTGTTCCTGTAAAAAGGGTGTAGTGGCCACGAAATTACCTGGACAGTACTGTGCCCTTTGATGTTAGTTAATGGATGTTCAGTTGAGGTGATGAGAACCAAAACTAGCCATATCCAATTCAGAAAAACTGTCCATAGCCAAATTTGATTGTTCAATAACTTTTAAATGGGAGTACCTAGACAAAAATTTTTTATATCTAATCATAGATTTTGAAGCCTTTTTGTTATGGTTTAAAGGAAAATTATATTAAAAATTTCGTTTAAGAGATATTTAACAATTACCATTGGTTGTGACGTTTTTTTCTGGCATGGATATGGCGAGTTTTGGTTCTCATCGCTAAGATCATGTAAAGTATTACAACCAACAGCTTCGTATTAAGGTTAAATTATTAAGGATAGCAAACATTTGTAAACTAAAACCATCAACGATCAACAATAAGCTACCGTCTTTACCTGCGCACCTAGTAGAAGGATTAATACAAGAATCGCAACCTGCTGGAAAGTATTATTTCCAGTTGATAAGATATTTTCTGTAAATCCAGACAGTCCGTCGAGAATTATATTTTCTTCTAACCAAATGAACTACTTTCAAATTCATTACAAAGAGATTTTTCTTTCACTCAAAATACTTATCGAACATTTTAAGGCCACCCCTAACAAGATTAAAACAAAGGGTAGATGTGCGTGTAAGTGTGTGAAAAGAAATAATATTTCGCGTAAGCAGGCAAACGGCAAAGCCAAGGATTGTACCTACATATATCCGTAAGCTGTTCTACTTATAATTTTTAACTGATCATCAGGAATTATTTTTTGAAGATTTTGAAGATATGCGCAAATGCACATTGCAAACGTTTTAAGGAAGAACAATATTTGTAATTGTTGTCAAAAATGTTGGTCTCATTTTAATGGGCTTAAGATAATACCTAATAGGATCTATTAGGAATGGATATGAGCATCCTCTAGCTTATTGTTCCTTTTATTATATTTTTTCGAAGAAAAATAAATTTTTGATAATGGAAAATTTATTCTTTTTTCTGGCAAGAGGAATGTGGTTGGTTCATTGTTTGTATTATAAACGTAAGTAAGAATATATTTACATATCTAAAATTTTCTTTTTTAACAGTTTAGAATAATTTAGCTCGAGTAACCACCATCTTCAGGGACATCAAATAGCACAAATTTAGGCAAATGATTTATCACGATTCTTCTAACAATTCAAATTTCGGTAGGGATCAAAATGTGGAGGGAGTAATTGTACCTATTGCCTTCTCCGCAGTTTTCTATAGCATGGAAAATGTCACAGAACACGAAAAACGTACACAAATAACAAACTCCAGCAAGTAGAGTAATCTCTTTAATTATGTATCATGTGTGCGAAGGACTAAAGTCGATAATAGAACTGGATTGGAGTCCAGTCACTATATGAACTCAAACAATGAGAGAGCTTGCCACAATGAAAACAAAAGCTCAAGTGTAGGTACGTATGTATATAGAAAAGGACAAAAATCTGAGTACTTCCAGGGATAAGTTTTAATAAAACAAATTTCTGATTCCTAAAGACGATGCTGAGATGATGGGGGACGACGTCAACGACGATGCCACGCATGGTGAAAGGAATCATGAAAGCTTGCCAAAGGCTATATTCAGAAACCCAGAATCGATTGATTTTCAAATAAAATCGTAGGATTTCAAATTCGATTCGGATTTCTGAGATTTACTCCTGTGGAACCGTTTGCATAGGTAGGTATCGTTAGGTATACGGTCACTGGGCATCAGTGGTTTAAATTCTATTTGCTATTGGAGAAGGAGGTATAGTTAACCTATACCTACCTACATTTGACAAGGTGCAGCAACACATTGGATTTTTTTATATTTCATTCTATTTTTTTTTGTGTACCTATACTCACCCAAAGGTATCCTTGATAAAGGAAGCTAAGGGAATTTCGTGAGGAGTTCTTTTTTTTTTGCCTTATTGTTTCTTTTTATTTCATCCTCAAATTGAATAGGAAAGTGCTTTTTGTTTTAGTTCGGAAATTGAATTTTAAATAAAAAATTAAATTAACTTTTAGTATTTGGGGAATGGAAACAAAAGGTTTTTCACGTACAGTTTTTCTGTTTTGTATTGTTTTTTTCTTTTACTATTTCATTCTTGCTCCAAAACCAAGAGTTATAAAGTTGAGTTGGCTATTCTTTTATCCAGAAAATTAAACAACTTTGAGATTGTAAGGTTATAGTAGAGGAAAAATGTTTTTGAAACTAGGTAAATACTGATCGACGTAAATTGTAGGTTTTTCCGGTTTGAGAACTTAAAAACAAAATGTTGTGCATATCTAACTCTTTTTATTTGTTAGCTACACCAACAATATGGAATCGAGCCCAGACCTTCAGCATGACAGTCCTACGCACAAACGAGGTACTACGAGGTCGTGATATTTTGCCTGAGTTGTTTTTCTTGAGATTCATTTTTGCCTTTCTCTATGACTGTAGCTCACTTCGTTTTCCAGATAATGTCAATATCATCTGCAAAAGGAAGTAGTTGAACGGACTTTTGAAAAATTGTACCCCAATTATTGATTTGCGAGTTGCGTACAGTTGCTTCAGTGTGATGTTAAATAGGTTGTATGATACCGCATCACCTTGCGATAGACAACTTTCTCGCGTCATAAGAGGGTTCCGTGGAGCTCATTCCGGCTTTGACGGAGTAGCAAGATTTCTCCATCATAATGCTGCACTGTACAAGCAGACGAGCTTTCCAGGCATGCTTAGATTAGCCCCGGATCTATGGGGGGGGCAAACCGGGGCCTGTGCCCCGGGCGGCAGCTTACAAGGGTGCCAAATCTATGTGACTGAAAAAACTGAGAATTGCGACGCTTAATGAAATAAAATGAATTGAGATGCGGCAATGGAATATTAAATTTTATTTCTCCGTCAACCTTAAGCAGTTTTTCTATTATTATTTCTCCATTTAATATAATTTAAAGTTAAAAATTAAAAAAAGAAACGAGCTATAATACATTGTTAAAAGTTTTTCTGATGTTTTTTAACAATAATTTTGTGCATTGTATGTAAGTGTTTTTTTTTTACAAAACTTTCCCTCCTCCCTAAACTGTAGGAGATAGATCCTCCTTCTTCAATAATAAAACATTTGAACTGTGTGCCTCAACAAGCGTCGCACCAAGCCGTACAAATCCCAGTCTTGCCTAAAGAAATATTTGCTGGATACTGACAACTTTATTACACTGTATTTTAGATCTTTTTTAATTCACAAAAAAATCTAAATACCCACAAATGTAGGAAATCAGGTGCTCTAAAAAAACTGTTTAGTAAAAATTTTTTCGTTCCGATGAACAAAAAGTGAGATAAAAGCTGAAAACCATTTTTACAATTTTCGACAATAATTTTTCATGATGTCGATAATTTTTGGAAACAAAAAATTGAAAAGATATTTTAACTTACAAAATCAAATAAAACATGTTACTCTCCGAGAAAATTGGATTTACCTTTTTCAACACCCTTTTTCAAAATGGCGCGATAACACCAAATTTCCCACCAGCCAGAAACTGCTCTCACGCGTATCGAAGACCCAGCCAATCTAAAATTACTTGTGTTTTGACGTTGCTTAGCTCTCGTATTATAAAGGTTTGAAATTGTGTGTGTCAATATCATTGAAATCGTTCAAGGAACAACGAAGTTATAATATGTTCCCATTTTTTGAAAGATCCTGTTGGTCTTGCGTAACTTTGGCTTTTCGAAATGTGTCCTGTCGTAAATTTACATTTTTCTTCTGTTCATGGAATGGATCTTCAATAGTTCTCCCATGATAAATTCGGGAACGAACCATATTTAATCCTTGCAGATTTGATTCGAATGAAAACGAATTTTATTAGGAATCAAAAAATAAGATTCGTGATCGAATCAAAAACAAAATTCCTTTGAATTGTTCACGAAAGAACGAATCATATTTTATCGTTCTACGATCCTTGGTTGTGTATCGTCTTTGTTTAGGTATTTTTAATTTTCTTATCTATAGTAAAAAGTTGCTGAATAGGTATATGAGCTGCACATCCATTAAAAAGTTTTATTCTCCCAGTGACAAAAAATCCAACTAAGCAGATATGTGTTTTTTTTTTCATTTTTATTAAAAACGGCAAGGGCGCCAAAATCAAGTTTTGCCCCGGTTCGGAAAAATCGTAGATCCGGGGCTGGCTAAGATATGCAATGACTCTTTTTAATTCCCAATCTACGTTGTCGTAATATGTGGCTTTAAAATCGATAAGGAGATTATGTGTATCGATCTGAAATTCCTGTTTTTTTTTCATAAAATCTGTCGGAGTGTGAAAATTGGATTGATGGTTGGTTTGCCTGACATTTAACTTTAAACCACACTGATAAAGATCGTTAAATATCGTTCCTTATAGAACTAATGCAACGGCGTGCGTACGCAGTATTTCGATTAAGGGGGAGGGGGGCAAACTCATTCAAAAAATTGTTTTATTACAGAAATCTTACTTTAAATTGTTTTCGAAAGAAGGCAAATTGAATAATGTATAAAACATATTCTGATTATGGGGGGAAAGTGCCCCTAGCTTCCCACCCTTGCGTACGCCCTTGAACTAATGTTTGGTTTTGGTCGTATAAAGTGAAACCCAGCACATCAGAAGCGGCACTTCTGATGGCAAGCTGGCAGTGTTTCCACTGGTCCTCTTCAGGTGATACTGGTGACAGACTTGCTGAAAAGTTACGAGCCACGTGGACAGAAAAAGTCCCGGTGGTCTTTGGCGATTGAAGTTTCACCACGTTAAATCTTTCACAGCTTCCGCTTGGCGTCATGATCATGACGGATGGGGCACCAGGGCCTAGTGACTTACAACTCTCAACCATTTCATGTTGTTGACGGGAATGGAAGGGACCTATAGTTTATGCCGGGACCGAACGGCTAAATGAGAAGCACTTTTTCATGACAAGTATACTCTTGGGGGATTTGTCAGTTTCTCGCAAAAGGCAGTACCTCGGATAAAACATTTCTGTTTTTAGGTGGCCCGGGAATCGAACCCACACCTTCAGCATAACAGTCCAACAGAAAAAAGATGAGTGTTTGTCTAAAGTCCATAATAAATACTAAAAATATGCTGGTTGCGTGGTTTTATCCAGAGCCAAGTAGGGGTAAAATAATCCACTCCCTAACCCCCTAACCCCCCTCTGTTGATATCTATCATCCTTATAATACTCCCATCTCCATCGGGGTGGTTGTTAGCCATCCGTAAGTTCTCCACTAATTGTTTAACTGCATGTGTTCTATTTAAAGTCTGGACACTCCACGTAGAAACAGATATGTATGTTTTTTTCCGAAAATGTTACTAGCGAGGAGCTGACAATTTCTCCAATAGTATACTTGTCATCAATAAGTGCTTCTCATCTATCTGTTCGGACTCGGCAAAAAATTGTAGGTCCCCTCCATTGCTGCCAACTTAACGCACAGGGTAATGGCTGAGAGTTGTAAGTCACTAGGCCCTGGCTCTCCACGAGCTGTTGCGCCACCAAATTTATGTTATATATACATATATATATGTAACTCCGATATGGTGAGGAGCTACGGATAAACCACCTGCGCATACCTAACAGTAAATAGGTATGTCGTAGTAGCCCATCCCATTTAACGTGTTTGCTTAGTAGTTTGCCCTATTTGGAAGTGATGAGGTCACTCTGATTATATTTCTAGAAAATTCCTCTTCTATCGTCTTTACGAGAGTACCTTGGTGGGAATAGTTATAGGTAATGTAAAAGGTACTAATAGTCACCGTAAGGTGTAGTAAGCCCCTGATGCACTGGTTCTATGGGATCAGTTGTGACATAGGCTGGGGTTGTAAACAAAATTGTATTATTATCGATTCATTCGGTTTCATTCAATATGTTATCCTGTTATTGCCATCGAGTACCTTATTTCTTTAAAAAGCTAACTTCCGTTTAAAGTGTGTGTTTGTGTATAATTTTAGAATTTACTTACTATATTCTCTTTATATATTTGTCCATCATCAGTTGGTATACAAATATGGGTAGGTATGTTTACATATATTTAGTTCATAAAGAAAATTGTTATCAATTTAAAAAGTATGTGGATATGCATAAACACTTATTAAATTCACTTAACTTTATGAATAGAGGTATACTACACCATCCCTTACCAATAAAATAATCCATCGAACGAAATGGATGCCTTAGGTTAAGATTTCCTTCGATTAGATATTTCACTTTGAAATACCTACACGTGTGTTATTTGAGAAAACATCTTTATACCTACTTGCACTCTGATATAGATTCATCATACATAGCTTAGAGCCAGCTTCTCCACTCCACTAGTAGGAATGAAAACATTTTGAAAGTATTTTTTTTTCTTGCAAAATATCCTTAATACTTCACACTCCACACATACCCGATATGGCTTAAGAGCGTATACGATGATGCAGAGTGTCGTCGCGACACCCATTTAGGCTAATACCCCCGATGGCATAAGCTTAAGCTCCTTTTAGGACCCAGCACTACGGCATAGACATAAGACATATATACACTCGTTCAGAAGGATATGTAGCTTTTGAATTCTCTCGCAGCTAGTTTTTGAATAATACTTAATCCGAAATGGAATCGCAAATGTGTGTATGGTTGTTGATGGTATTGCTATATCCCTGATTTTTCGCACCCCCATTTGCACTCAATAAACCATAAACAGAGAGGACAGAATCAGAATCTCATCTTCATATCGCCAGCGAAACCATTGCGAAAAGGGGATGGAATCAGAACCAGGATGATGTCTCCAAAGCAACAACAAAAACAACAAAATGTAAGTAGTCCGGGGGAGATTCCTAAAGATATTCCAGAAATATTTTAATATCCATCATCATCATCATCATCATGAATAATAGTAGTAGCATCAGTATCAACAGAAACAACATTATCATCGTAGGCCTTCTTCACCATATTGCATAGCGTAGTATATATGAATGTACCTACACATCAGGATTCATCAGAATACACAACATCAACCACATAGACCGTCAACAAGGATACAAAATCGCATACAAATGAGTTTAAAGCTGTTTTGTTATGGTGTTTGGGTAAGCGACAACAGGCAGGAAGCTGGAGAGGGTAGGTATAGTTGGTGCGGTTTGTCCCTTGTGTACTCACTAAATGTATATAAATAATGCCCTCCGGGGATAATTATGTAATTTGTCGTCCTTTTTGGAATGTAGAGTTTTTTTTGAGGGGCGCACACAGATTTTCAGAGACCTTGTTTTTCTTTATTTTCTTTTTTTAACCTTTCAGCGGATCTGGATAAAATACCTGCTTGGCTTTGGTACAAAGGAAGGAGCCGGAAGAAGGGGGAATCTGCATGTTTTAATGAAAAATGGTTGTCAAAGTCTTTTTCTTTATCCATTTGAGGATTTACAAAGGCACATTAAGGCTACTTTAGGCGTAATATTCTCCATTGGTGCATGGGTGGGCATGATTAAGGTACGACGACCGAGAAGACCTAACGAACGATTTTACTACACATAAATAAAGTTAATAATTTTGTTTTTGTCTTCAAAATAATAATCCTGATTGCATGTTAAGCTGAGAATTTATTATGGATTAAAAAGTTGTGGCTGATGCGTTATGTAAGTTCATTAAAGAGAGTAGGTAGTCATCCAGACACCTACATATGTCAAGTGAAAAGTGGCAAGATAAAGTGGGCATGCACAGGAAGATCAAGCCGAGCAGGAGGTATAATATATTTTGTTAAAATGCAGAAGGTGCATTTTTTAATTAATTCAATTTCATAATTTGTTTTATGCTTTAGATAAGGTACACTATAAATCCTTCTGCAGTGGAAATGTATACAATATTTGGTAACATGTTATGATCGCATAGTAAAGCTTATATCTGTCCTAACGCCTCCTTTTATATATGTAAAGTATACATATGTAAATATAACCGTAATGAAAAAATATGACATTTATATTACGATATAAAAACATATTGCAATGTTAGTACATGGAATCAGCAAAAAAAACCAAAATTGTGACTAGGCCGATAAGTTATTCGCTTCAAGAGGTCAATTTATAAAACTTAAACCTTATAAGCACAGACGCCCTTACCGAAAAAGCTGAAGACCATATCAAAAAGGAGTCGAAAAGAAAAACGTCCCTAGACAAATTGAAAAAAAAAATAATTTTTACTATTTCAACACGTTTGAACGGATGTCAAGCAAAAGATCAAACGTGAGCTCAACTTAAAAATGTGTTATTTTTTGTTTACTTGTGTAAAATCATCGAAGGAACCGAAGTTGGATATTGATGGAAAGTTCAAAATTTTGAAATTCAAAATGGATGACCATATCGTCGGCTAAGAGTGTAAAGCGGCTAACTCCACATTTTTTTTTGTCATTATAGACCACTTCAAAAATTGCTTAAAAATACAAAAACCTATCAAATCTTTTCAATTTGAGCGAATTTAGCAAAAACGAATGCTGAAAAATAATTAATGTAATTTTGGTTTTATTCAAATAATGCGAACACTTATATTTAAAAAATGCAAAATCGGAGTTAGCTGCTTTTAACTCTAAGCCGACGATATGCATATTAAAATTTGTTAAATATTAATTTAACCGATTTAAATAATAATTGCAAATTAGAAAGACAAATTTTCAAAGCAAACCGCCACAATATGGCTGTTCTTCTATTTCCGCTCTTTCAATTAAAATTTCTAACAATCTACTACTGAATTGATTGTCAAACTAACTTACCGACATACCAAATTTGCTTGCTTCCCCTCTTTTCAAACGTCAAACTCCCTTAATTGTGTTTGCATCAGTAGGAAGATCCCCGATTTTTGCTAATTTCTACAATTAAAATTAAATTTTCAATATGACTCTCATGGTAACAATGGAAAATGGCACCAGCCAAACAATCCCCGAAATGCTCAGCTGCATTGAAAGGTAAAATACCCATACATTTTAATAAAATAAAAATTCTAACCTAAAAGTGTATCTTGTTTCTGTCGTCCCCGCCTGCATCCAGATACAACCCGGATCATTTGAAGACATTGGAAAGCTACATCGAGGAGCAAGCAAAAAATAACACCTACGACTTAGAGGCAAATCTAGCCGTTCTTAAGTTGTACCAATTCAATCAACATATGCTTAACATTGACATAACCCGAACGATTCTCTTGAAATCGCTTACAAATCTTCCACACACCGATTTTGTCATGGCCAAGTGTTTGCTTCTTCCTCAGCAAGTCAAGGACGACACTGTGCAAACCATTATTCATCTTGCTGACATTTTAGAGAGGGCTGATTTCATTCTTTTCTGGCAGCGAGTCGATAAGAATCGCGAATTGTTCAAACACATAACTGGTTTCTACGATTCTATCAGGAAGTTCGTGTGCCATGTCGTTGGAATTACTTTCCAGACTATAGCAAAGGATCTCCTCAAGAAGCTTCTTGGAGATATTGATGGTGAGCTTGATATGACTTGTGATTTTCATAAAAGATTGTTGTAATGTTGATTATTTTTAGAAAACACATTGGAACAATGGATGAAGAAGAATGGCTGGAAGCATCAAGGCAGTCTTATTTTAATTGCCGCACAAGAAGAAAAAATCAAGACGAAAAACATTACCGAAAAGATCGATTTCGAGAATCTAGGTGGCCTCATGGCTCAATGTCTTTAAGAACAAACAAATTGCCTCTTATTTTTTTAATTGTAAAAGCAAATATGAATAAAAATTAATAAATTTTCGTACAATCATGTATGTTCAATGATTAAAATAATGGTCCCTTTTCTGCTTTAAGCACGTAGGTATCTAGAAAATGAACATTTCTAACACACCGGGCGCCCACAGCAAATTTAGGGTTTAAGTGATAGCAAAAAAAGAAGTGTGGGCTTGGAAAGCTTGAGTAAAGACTATTCAAAAAATAAAGTCTTGCAGTCCACAACAGGGGCGTGTGATTGAACAGTTCATCGAAAAAAGATGAAAGCAACTCCTTAGATAAATCTCCTCAGATCACATACCACGGAATCAGAGACCATTTGAGTGTATAGTTCGCCCTGCCAGCCCGTTTAAAAAATTAAGTGAAAAACGCTTTTTTGACAACCCTGGCAGGGCGAACTATGCACGCAAATGTTCTCGAATTCTGTGATATCTAATTCGAGGAGCTTATCTAATCCTCGAAGTTACATTCATATTTTTTTCCATGCACTGTTTTATCACTAAAACCCCGGTTGTGGACTGTCAAGACTTGTGATTTTTTGAATAACCTTTACGCAAGCTTTCAACGGTTATACTTGTTTTTTGCTATCACTCACACCCTAAATCTGCGGTGGACTATCGACGCTCGATTAGCTATTCACTAAAAGAATCAAAGGACAAGACAGCAAGCAGTCCTTGGTCTGGAGTGTAGAACGAGTTTGAAAACCAACTGTACTTAACTAAGCCCAACCCCTTGAACTTCAAAGGTCGGCACAATTTATCTTCTGGAATTTTGTATGTGATGATTGCAGTGACTATCTATATCAATTTACCTACGAGTTGATTAAATTCGCAGTCGTTATCTGCCAATAAAGTCACAAATTCTTTAATATTCGCGTTGATACGTATAGTATGTATATGCATATTATGTATGATTTTCCTGAGAATATTTCCCTACTTCGAAAAATTAGAAACGGCTCTGCTTTTCCTCGGATTTAGCAGCCAAATTCCCATAGAAAATTTGTTCCCAATTCCAAGGGGAACTTTCGACCATTCCCATTTTTCGAAGGAGGGAAATATTCACAGGGAAATTTATTCGCAATAACCCCCAGTAACCCAAGTCTTACTGCTATACGATTATAATGCTCAATTCACTCCCAGGAAACCATAAAATATCATTTGGGAATTTCGTAGTAAATAATTTTGTTTTTAATTTCGTACATTCAATGAAACATTAAAATTAAGTAAAAATAATAAGAGCTAAAACTAAGCCTGCGATCCGCTACGATTGTTTTTTGAAACTCTTTAGTATCGGAAAGATTTTCTCGAAAGCTTCGTATATCTCCTGTCTTACTTTGGCGCCGGTTAGCACAACTTTACCCGACACAAAGATAAGAAGCACAATCCTCGGCTTTACCATACGGTAGATGAGTCCAGGGAACAATTCTGGTTCATAGGAGCTGAAGGTGCCATGAGTGAGGACCAAACCCTCGAGTCGAATGGGGAACTTGACATCGCAACTTCCGACCATGTTTTGTATTTTAAAATCTAAGAATTTTGCCTAAGAAAAATTGGGAAAATCGAGGATCATTTAAGGTTATATATTTTGAGGGACTTTCGTTTGCTTTACCGTAAAACCTAATTTCTGAATGATTCTCGCGTATTTGCGTGCAGCTAACCTAGAATCGTCTTCGCTTTTGGCCCCCGTGCACACCATTTTTCCCGATGAGAAGATAAGCGCAGTTGTGCGGGGCTCACGTATCCGCATGATGACGGCAGCAAAACGTTTTGGATTGTATTCGGCGTTACGTGCATGCAGGGCAATTTTTTTTAAATCCAACTTGCAGTTCAGATTGACGGTGGATACAATGTTTCTAGAAATTAGATGAGGTTTTAAATATCTACGTCTACTTAATAATATTTGGTAAACATACTGCAATTGTGGAACGATGCCTGGATCGGCTGAACCAGGAGTCATTGGGGTCATGGGAGTAGCTGGGCCCATGGTCTGGTGGATGTTGCTAATGTTTTCGACGCGTTCACTCATTGGCACCATGGGCGACATAAGGCTTTGCTAAAATAGACACGAATTTATCGTTATCATTACTGTATAAAAATGTGGTCAACTAGTTACCGGAGTTTGTGGCTGCATTAGACTTTGTGGGGTAGAATAGCTCGGCTGATAGGATTGCATTTGTTTCTGTGGTGCTGACATCAAAGAAGGCATTCCCATCGAACTGAGTTCGTTGCCATAATTGCTTAAATTATTTTGTCCATTGCCTCCCATTGGAGAGCTGCCCATTTGGGCTATAGGATGGTACACTGGGTTCGGAACGATTTGTTGGTCAGCTTCAGGCTGATGGAGGGGAGTTCCAATACTAGGTATCGAAAACCCAGGACTAAGCATTTGATCCATAATTGCTGGTCGACGAAATCAAAGAACGGAATATATGATATGTTTTTCTCGACACTTCGGAGCAGTACTTTCAGAAGGTTGGTGGGAGAGATTTGAGCAAATTTAGCATAATGTAACCAAAATTAAATGTTATTTAGAATATCTATTTTGTGTTCAAGTGCTAATATTTATTTGATTTTATTTGTTTAAATTTATTGCGCTTGAAAGATAAATTAATTCTTGTGGCGGAAATTTTTAGTGGACACCGCTTTGCTTTGGATGCGACAAATACGTTTCGTTTGGCGATGTCAAAATAAGTGCTGCCAAAATAATTATTTAATAACTAATACCTGATGGATGCATTCAGCATTTTATATTTCCATTTTTTAATTTTGTAGTGTCAGTTAGAGGGGCTTCCAATAAGGGCATGTCAATAGTCGTGTTGTGTGTAGGAAATGCATAGCTAGCACAGTGAAATTTCCCTTGCCAAACAACAAAAAAGAAGTATTTTTACTGACTTATTTATCGACATTTTCCAGGATTTGTTGTTGTTTGCTAGAGAAATTTTACTGTGCTAGCTATAATAGGCGAGTTCAAGAGAACGAGATCTCAGAGCCCTCGGCAATCTTAGTCTCGTGAACAGGATTCCTCAGAAATTTTGCTGCCAAATTACTGAGGAAACAAAATATTGGATTCGCTTGCTCAGTTTTTGACACTGAGCCGTCTGAGATCTCATTTTCCTGAATATGCCTAATATTTTCCAATAAAACATGTCTGGACCCATGTTCTGTAACTCAGGCGATAACTTTTCGAATTGTTAAAAAATGAAACAAATTGAAATGGATTAAAAAATCTTTGTTTGAAATACTGACGAAACTCTTTTTTTGTTTGAAAGGCCCATATATGCAATTATGTATGGAATATGATACCTTTCAAACATGCGTCATGGCTTCGCATGGTGCCATGCATCTGAATGGTTCAATTTTCAATGACTTCCGCATAGAACCGAATGCTGAATAGTTGAGTGAGAAGGACGACCGTATAGTCCATCAAATGGGTACGCATGATTGCCACAAGAAAATAAAGCTTCCCAAGGGCCATGCATTGTTAGTGATAAATTGTAATGACTTCTCAGTGACGGTGGCATTTTGTTAAAAATTACTAGTCACAGTAACACCACTGTAACTGAAAAAGTGGAGGGCCCGGTCCTATTTTGTAACTAAATTCAAGTTAGGCCTGGTTCACACGAGATTGTACCGCACGATTTTTTGCAGTATAAATCCGTGCGAATGAGCAGTGGCGCATATATTTTGCATAGAGCCTTTCACACGACGTTTGTACGGCAAGAAAACGTACTCAGCTAAGTACGTTTATCGAATACTCAACGGACTTATCAAACAAAACGAATGAATTGCGACGTATCGTCTTCCAGTGGCGTATAGTTTTATATAGTCTCGTTCACACGGTTAAAATCCGCGTTGGGTATTTGTTCGTTGGCATCTAATGAGCTTCAGTGGAGAGAAAAGCCAGTGTACATACAAAAATTAATCGACCGATATGGTTGAATTAAAAAAATTATAACTCCGGTGATACTCATTGGATCTTGCAGGTTAAAGCCTCGTACGCAGATCGAGCTAAAATTTCGCTCCCATACAAAATTCTCTCCAAAATTTAGCCAAGCTAAAATTTAGTCAAACATTTTAGCCGAGAAGTACGCAGCTCCAGCTAAAAAATCAAATTTTCGTTTCTTACTGAACGCACTCATCTGTCAAAATTTAGCGCGTGAAATAATTGTTCGGCACATTAATTCTCGAGCTAAATTGTGACAGGTTCATTTATTTGTGAGATTATGTGAGCTTTACATTGCGAAAATGAAAATTGAGACCGAGAAATATTCAAGGACAAACGATTTAGCAATTCTAAAAGGAAAAATCTATTTTATTTGATTATTTTAATGTGAAATATTGAAAGAAAATTCTTTGAAATTGTTGAATAAAATTTCTTTTCAGAGAACAGCTGTCTGATTTCTCCACAAAAATCTTGTGTCAAAATTTAGCTAGGATTTTAGCTGGTGTTTGGAGAGAAATGTGGGTGCGGAATTTTAGCTCGATGTGCAAACTAGGCTTAAGGTCTTAAAACAAAGAAGAGAAATGGGGCAATAAATATGCGTTTTTAGTTTTTCAAAATTATAAAAATTTTCATCAACATTTGAATTTAGAATAAAATAAATGGAATCGAATTGGACTTTATTCACCCTTTTAGTATGAAAATTTTTGCCCCTCCTCAATGATTTTTTTACACAATATAGTCCGTTATGTCAGCTTTCTTTAAAGACCTTAAGCTTGAAGATCCAATCAGTAGAACGGGAGCTTTAATTTTTTAAAGCCATCCATATCAAATTTTAATAAAAAAAATTTCATGTAGATAACGGGAACTTCTCGCTGGTGGATGGTCGTGGACAATGGTCCAAGCAGGTAATTTCAATGCAATTATTGTTTTGATTTTTCGATCAATTTAAAATCAAGATCGTGTCGCTTATATGCCACGTAGGATAATGAATGAGGTATCAAAATAACCGTAATTTTATTTAAATGTTATATTTAAAACAACAAGAAAATTCATCAATGCACTAAACAGATATGAGTACATATGTGAAAGTGCTCAAATAATGCCGTTATCTCAGTCCGACAGTACTTTAGGACTCTTATTTTTTTAAATTTATATTTAAATCAATATTTTCTATCATCCGTCCAAATTTCAGCTTTCTAGCCCTTTCCCTTACAAAGATAAAAATAAAATACTTCACAAATTCAAACTTTTCCATTCATTTTCATTATACTGCAGCTATTCGAGTTTTAAACGAATAAATATAAATATCGTGTGAATACCCGATTTTTGTTCGGTAAAAACCGAATGCGATAAAAAACGTGCGGTACAATCTCATGTGAACCAGGCCTTACTATTAAGTTACACGTAACACTTCTTGTGTAATCAATGTGAACCGTTTATAATAAGGGTATTCATGCAACAGCGTAAACTCGTCGTAATCGTTGTAAAGTTTTAAACTTCGTAAATCTGTCAAATTTTCCATACAAATTGTGACAGAATTACGAAGTTTTAAACTTTACAACGATTACGACGAGTTTACGCTTTTGCATGAATACCCATAATAATTAATCAGAGTACTCACCTAGCAGATAGCATGGTAAATACAACAACAATTTGGTATAACTCCGTATTTTTGTTGTATTTAACATTTGTAAGCGAAGATAAAAATGCACTAATAAACCAAGCTAAAGGCTTAACTACATTCAACTATTTTTTGCAAAAAGTGCAAAAGTGAAAAACTACAAACTATGCTAGCGACACCTTCTTGTGAAAATGGTATGAAATTTGTGTTGAGTTGAATGCTTTCAAACACGAAAAAGGCTAGTTCAGCAACAATTATCGATGCAAGCGACATCTATGATTCAGCTTTTTATCTGTTAGGTGTAATACACCTAACCTTCTACAAAAGTAAAACGCTCTCACTTTTACTTTTATTAAACTTGAGATAAAAGATAGGGTTGAGTAGTTTATTAAAAAAAGACAAAACATTTTTTCACTTTCGTACAAAAGTCAATAGTCGACATCAGCTGTTTTTTTTCCAAGCGAAACAAACGAATCCGGATCGCTAAAGATACGCAGCCGCCCAATGTCTGTCTGCGAAAGACTCGCTATAATTTCGCGTTGGTTTGTAGAGCCATAAATCACTGAACGGACTCAGATGTTCACCTGTCATCTTCAGAAAGTAGAAGTAAGTACAGAAAAGTCAAATATTTTCCAAAAGATATCTTATCTTTAATTTTAGCTTTAAAAATTAAATTCTGTACAAAAAACGCACACTGTTAATAAAAATATGCAATATAAAGAAAACAAATAATTTAGCACCTTAAAGCATTAAGTCCATGCTCTGATTCCTAGTTCAAGTGGGTAAAGTTATTTCATCCGCCCCATCTCAACCCACAGTGACTAATTGTTTATTTTCAGCAATAAAACAACAAAACTTACGAAAATCATTAATAATACACATTCAATATTCTGACTGCACACATTTAGGTCACGTAAGTGCAAAAGTTTGGCTGAATTTATTCTCAAAATAAAAATTAAAATATTTTTCCATTTATCGATTTATTAGGTTGAGTGTGACGTCCCCGTTCTCCCATTGTTGGCTGGGAAACGAAATTGTACACAAATAAGTTAGATACGGAACCCCGGGATGAGTGCTAAAAACAAAAAGGAAAAGGTCACCAATGAGTGTGTACAAGTGGTGGTGCGATGCCGCCCCATAAGCAATCGAGAAAGAACGGAAGGTTCCACAGAAGTCATTACCGTCTATCCTAATCGAGGGGTTGTAGAGATAGCCAATCCCCAGGACCAGAACAAAGAGGCTAGGAAGGTCTTTACATACGATGCTGCCTACGATCATTTGTCCACCCAGATTAACGTGTACAATGAAGTTGTATGGCCTTTGGTGTCGAGTGTTCTGGAGGGTTTCAATGGATGCATCTTTGCCTACGGCCAGACCGGAACAGGAAAGACATTCACCATGGAAGGGGTTCGTGGAAATGAGAAACTCATGGGCATCATTCCGCGGACATTTGACCAGATCTGGTCGCACATCAATCGCACAGAGAACATGAACTTCCTCGTGGATGTTTCTTATCTAGAAATTTACATGGAGGAACTGAGAGATCTCTTGCGTCCCAACACCAAGCACTTGGAAGTAAGGGAGAGAGGAAACCTTGGTGTCTACGTTCCCAATTTACATTCCGTTAGCTGTAAGAGCGTTGAGGATATGTTGAGTGTGATGCAATCGGGTAATAAAAACCGCACAGTCGGATTCACCAACATGAACGAGCACAGCTCCCGATCGCATGCCATTTTCATGATCAAAATTGAGATGTGTCACACCGAGACCAATGCCGTGAAGGTAGGAAAGTTGAATCTGATTGATTTAGCTGGTAGTGAGAGGCAATCGAAGACAGGTGCTAGTGCCGAACGACTTAAGGAAGCTAGCAAAATCAATCTGGCTCTGTCCTCTCTGGGTAACGTGATCTCAGCCCTGGCAGAGAACTCGCCCCATGTTCCCTATAGAGATTCGAAGCTGACACGTCTATTGCAGGACTCTTTGGGAGGCAATTCTAAAACAATCATGATTGCCAACATTGGTCCATCGGCTTATAACTGCAATGAAACTCTGACAACCCTCCGATATGCTTCTCGGGCTAAGACCATCCAAAATCAGCCAATAAAGAACGAAGATCCCCAGGATGCCAAGCTCAAGGAATACCAAGAGGAAATCGAGCGTCTGAAGAGGTCAATTGCCCCTCGGCAGCGTGAACGGCGAGCAAAGAAGAAGCAGAAAAAAGTCAAACAGCAGGAGAATCGTGAATCACAAGAAATAACAGTGGCCGAAGATGACGAGGAAGAAGAAGAAGAGGAGGATGGAGAACAACCAGTCGAGGAAGATGACCAGAAATCGATTGAGGTGTTGGAGAGGGAGCGTGTTGCCACTGCTCAACTGGCTGCCAGATTGGCTGAGCTTGAAAGTCAATTAGTTCGTGGAGGAAAGAATCTATTGGATACGTACAGCGAGCGACAGGAAGAACTTGAAAAGAAGCTTCGTGAAATTGCCGAGCGAAAGAAAAGGGAAATTGAGATGCAGCAGCAATTGGAGTTGAAGGAAGAGACGACCTTGGAAATTCGGGAAACTGTCACCTCATTGGAGCAAGAAGTTGAATTAAAGAAGAGGAAACTATCGAAGTGCTACGCCAAATATCTGGCTTTGCAACAAGAGCTAAACGACACTAAATATGAGCATAATCAGGACTTGCGAGAGCTGGAAATGGCACAAAATGAGTTGGTCAAGGAGTTAAAGCGACAGCTTTTGATCATTGACAACTTTGTTCCGGTCGAGGTTAAAAATCGACTCTACACCCAGGCTAAGTATGACGAGGACAAAGAGGAATGGAAGTTCTCGTCATTGAGCATAAATGATACTCGCAGCATGAAGCGCCCGGTGTCGCATCACCAGCGACGTCGACCCGTTTCTGAATATGGCCTACAAGAAGCTCAGAAAAACGTACCCACATCGATTCGTTTCAAAAGCGAGAACATAGTCAACTACGAATTGGATATGCCGTGCCGAACTACTCAGGAGTACCGTAGCCCAAGAGTTTCTGCATCTCTGCAGGCTGTGTTGGCTCAAGCCATGCAGACAGGCGATGATATTGACATTGGGGATAATACAAACAGCATTCGACATCGCATGGAGAAAATCATCAACCAGAACTCGCAGTCGGTTACTACAAATGGCGTGCGAAGTGTCAAATCGTCCAAAGTTGATAGCAACAAGAGGCAGCCTTTGCAACCGAAAGGTTTAAAAAAACCAGCTTCAGCTTACCCCAAAGCTAGGGGTTTAGTCAATAAATAAATTGAGCAATCTATAATTTCTCATTTTGAAGTGCAATCGCAAACATTCGGTCCTTCTCCCTTGCTTGCCGCCCCATTATCCATGCCCTGACTTATAACACAAGTAATACTCTTCATGTATTAATATACAACTATGCATTAATAATCGTTAATCTAGATTGTAAGTTCTTATAATTATTGTTGCTTTGCTTCTTATAAGTACAGAGAAAAAATGCCAGTAATGGAAACTCTCTAACCAAAGCTTCATTCCAAATGGTGTCTGTAATGCAACCGCTTTTCTATTTTTTTTTTTTTTTTTTGTATCTACATACAATTGTTTTTAATTTAATATGTTTTAGTGAAACACCACTCTAGACTGGTCATTAATATTTATTTAAATTATACTAAGTAACATTTCTTCATATTATAATATGTTTTTGGATAAATTGTTTAAATATGTAATTTGCATTTATTCTGAAAAATATACAATTTTTTTGTTATTTGTGTTTTAATTGAATTTTTTTTCTTAAAAATCTTTAAGTCAAGGACCAACCAGATCGTCAGACTCCTTATTGTGGTTCTTATTCTTAGTTTTTTTTTTAATATTTATCTCGTTTTCCATTCACGCGGGGATTCAAACAATCTAAAATTCTTTAAGACGGATAAACGATTTTTCTTTATTCTGAAAATCTATATTTAACCTAGTGAATCGGTCTACCACGAAATCCTAAACAACTTGAAATTCAAAAACCTAAAACTCAGCGGTTAAGGCATTTGAACGCATGGTGCAGGCAGACAGGATTGCGTAAGTTTTATTTTGTGTTCGGTGCCATCTTACGTTTTGTTACGCAATGGTCAATAATCGGTTCATCTAGATTTTAGTCTGTAGCTTAGGGAAAATGACAGAGCATAATTTCTTATTTTTTAGAAGTGTTGAAAAGGCGAGTACAGATTTAATTGCATAAATGAAATGAAAATAAATCCGTGGCGGTTGCGAAGAACCAGGTACGTCGAGATACGTGAAGAGAATTATTATTTTATTAAATAAATAGTTAACAATATTTATAGACCTTCCTATTCCTAATACTTCTGAAAAAAAAACCATGTGAACATTTTTTTCCATTAGAAAGGTTTTTTTAATGATGTAAAACTTAAACCCCGACTTTCTAAATTTTTCGACTTCCCTGGTTATTCACGACCGTGACGGAAATAAGCGATAAATAATCGAAACGCCCATAAAATATAATTTCTTAACGTTAAACATATTATAAAATTTCAATTTTTGGAATCATCAAAAGTAACTAAATTGCATCCAAATTTATTTACAAACTTATTTATCTAAATTATTGAGTCCTGTCTTCTCCACTGTATCCAGTAAGCTTTGTAATTTTTGATCAAAAAGTTCACATCTTATAGGCATTTCGAGTGAGTAGAAGGGATTTTTCAGAACAAAATCCGAGTAAAGCTCGTATATTTTCCGAAGTAGAGTATCCATTCCGGATAGACCTGTTTCAGATACCATAATGAACTTAACTCCTGTAAGGATAGAAAATAAATTTGGGTTGGTCAGAGAATATTTTTCAACTTGGAAACACACCTGTTAAAGTTTGAAAACAGTGCAATGTGAAGGTATCGGCTTCCAGTACCTCGATACCGGAACTTTTAAGCTCAGGACTAAGCTGACTGGCAATCGCAAACAAAGGGTAGAACATACTAGCCAAGAAAATTTTCTCGTTTGTGGTCATTTTGGGACGAGTGAATTTCAAATTTAGCGGATAATTCTCTTTTCCTTCGATTACTGTTTTAACATCGCGTCCATCTTCCAGAGTGCCACCGTGCGCTGTAATTCCGTTGACTGCTACTAGAACGTGGCCAACTAAGAGCAATGATTGCTGTTGAGATTTTCTAACGGAGCAATTAATAGTACAGAATTACTTACCATTTATTCCATCTTTCTGATTAAAAACAACTGAAACTTTTTTAGGATCATAGTCAAGGACCAAATCCAAGGGGTAGCTAAATGTTCTCTCGTTTTCAATTCGCGGCACATTGTTGTCTAAGTTAAAGATGAGACCACCAGATTTACTTACTATATACACTCCAAATATTATCATTTTGATGTGAGAAATTTGTTGAAATTGCGAGGAAAGATATAAACTAAATTAATATCAAATATGATAGCAATTTGCAAAATCTTTTTATTTGTTGACATTCCAGTTTCCAGTGTCAAGTGAGTTGACGTTTCGAAGAACAGCTGCAATGTTCAGTACTGCCAGTAACTTTGAGTTAGATAACCAGATTTTTCAACGACAATCTTTTTGTTGTGGTAATACATGACTTTCCCCACATTTTGAATTCCCTTCACCAGCGAAAAGCAAAACTTGCACTGGAAAAATTGGGTCAGGTAACTGCCGAATAATTGGTCCTTTCCACCAACTGTGTCCCCTTTCCACATGAAGAGACAATTTGCTGAAGATTTTTTGTATGACTTTCACGAGTAAACTGAGGTTCAACGATGGTCCAAATAGTAAAAAACCACGCGTTAAATATTTGTACAACTGGCCCTTAAGGCCTAACTACATTCATTTCACTTTTGTACAAAAGTGCAAAAGTGAAAAATACAATATGCTAGCGACACCTTCGTGCGAAAAATTGTATGAAATTTGTGCTGAGCTGAATGCATTCATACACCAAAAAGGCTAGTTCAGCAACTATTATCGATGTGAGTGACGTCTATGAATCAGATTCTTGACTATTTATATAGATGTAGTTATGTTTCACTTTTCTGCCAAAGTAAAAGTTAAGGCCTAACTACATTCAATTCACTTTTCTACAAAAGTGAAAAAATATTTTCTCTTTTTCCAATGAACTACTCAATCCTATCTTTCATCTCAAGTTTTACAAAAGTGAAACACAACTACATCTATATAAATAGTCTAGAAACTGATTCATAGATGTCACCCGCATCGATAATAGTTGCTGAACTAGCCTTTTTGGTGTATGAATGCATTCAGCTCAGCTCAAATTTCATACAATTTTTCGCACGAAGGTGTCGCTAGCATATATTTGTATTTTTTCACTTTTGCACTTTTTGCAATTTTGTACAAAAGTGAAATGAATGTAGTTAGGCCTTTAGGAACGCTCTAACTTTTACTTTTGTAAAACTTGAGATAAAAGATAGGATTGAGTAGTTTATTGGAAAAAGAGAAAATATTTTTTACTTTTGTACAAAAGTGAATTGAATGTAGTTAGGCCTTTACACTTCAAAAAAAATATATTCACCTCAAGGCATTATTAACATGCAAATGCTTTTTGCATCCAAAAATTATAATTTTCCTATATTTTATTAAAAAAAGTAATGACTCAACGGTGGCTTTGGGCCAAGGCAGACGTTTTTCGCCTTGAACCTTATAAAATTTGGAACTGTAAACTATGCTATACACACCGTTTATTATGCAGCATCGAGAGTTCGAGGTGGATTTGTCGGAAAAAAATTGTAAATAGAAGAATATCTTGTAAAATGCCTAGCTAGTGTAGACATTCATTCGGTAAGCAACAACAAAAACACTTATTGCTGGATTATTTATCGATACGTGCTTTGTTTTTTTGTTGTTTAGCAAGATAAATATAATTGGGCTAGCACTTTCTAATAAATCACCTATTAAATAAACACGATGCGTAATATTAATAAACCCGAGCAATTGCTTTTGCTAGCTAGAATTGTCAAATCTGAAGCAATTGCTTAGTTTCATAATTATAAAAAATTTATAGCAATTGCTTTTGCTTTCTCTATCTTCGAAAAACAATGCCACCGCTCATTTGCTTCAATTGGTAATTATAAAACACAAAAAATATAGAAATTACTTGAAAATTTGAAGTCTGCTATTTAGGTGACTTAGAACATTTGCTACGGATATTAACGTGAAACATTTTTTTCAGACTAACAAAATCATTTAATTTAATTAGTTTAAGCTAAGCATACAGTTCCTTGACGAAAAAAAACTACATGTATTTCTTATGGGAGCACTTTTTGTGAAAAAAAATTTTTTGACGTTTAAATTTTTTTTATCGAACTGTGAACTACCCAAAGAAAACAAATTTTATATTCACCAGGAAATTTTTTCGTACAAAACAATGTCACGGACATTCTTTTTCCGAAAAAAATGCGTTTTGGCATTTGTATTTGCTTTTTTGGGAACTGTAAACTGACGGACGAATAAAAAAAAATTTTTACACCACGGACATTTTTTCTTTGTCGAAAATATTTTTTTCTCACCTCGAAGAATTTTTTTACTCAAAAGAACTGTATACTTAGCTTTAAAAGAAAATACATTCAATTAAATGTTTGGTATTCTTGATCTTGTGCGTCAAGATGAATGAAATAGGTTTGCACATCATTCCACTCTTACCGGCAGTAGTTACAACAAATGTTCGTGAAAAAAAATTATAGACCAAGAACTTTTGGCGACGATAAAAATGCTTAATAAACAATTATTGATCAATTTTATAAACTATATATCATCCACAAAATAGTGCCTAAAAGTGAAATAAAACAACAAATATAGCTTGGTAGAATGTTTTTGACAAGAGTACCTCTTGTATTCTATTAAAAAATAATCTATGAAATTGTCAATCTCTTTATGATTTTCGTTACATTATATCTACATGAAGTGTTAAGAGCCACAAACATAATGGCAAATGTAAAGCAATTGCTAAGTTCGAGTTTTCGCACTAACTTAAGCAAGGTAAATTTTTATTAATACTAATATAAGGCAATTGCTAAATGCTTTTACTTTGCTACGGAGTTTACTTCAAGCAATTGCTCTGTTTTATTAATACGACCCGATAACTTGCTACGCGTATTTATAATTCAAGTTAATCAGAAGAATTTCTTTTCAAATTTTCTTCATATTCTACTATCACTATGAGTATCTAATATCAAAACTACAAGCTTTATTTTGTATGCAAACTTCTCAACCCATGTTTTCCGTCACAAATTTCGAATCGATTCCACTCACCGAGATTGATCGTGTAAAAACGGAACTTTCTTTTTATTGACAGAAAGTCCTAGCGTTCCAATGTTTATTCGCTATGTCCCCTTTCACACGAAGAAACAAGTTGCTGGAGATTTTTTTGACGTTTTCTTTTAATCTCCTTTAAAATCTCTTGTACCTTTCATACGAGGAAACAAATCTCCCGGCAATTTTTGAAATTTCCTTTGAAAGTCTACTGGTTGAACACACCTAAACCTAGATGTGAAAGGAAATGTCAAAAAATCTCTTCAAATCCTCGACCGGGGAGATTCTGTTCGCCCCTCTTTCCTCCTGCCCTTCTCACCCAGGAACTAAAAGTTGCTGGCAACTCAGTTTCCTCGTGTGAAAGGGCACTATGTTATCTAGCTATCCCAAAAATTTTGAGATAACTTAATTTGTTGTTGCGTCAGCTGTTATCAGCTGTTTTTTAACAAGGGATTACAACAACACAAAGCTATCCGGATAACTGAGAATAGCCAGCGGAACGTGCCCAGTTTCGATTTCGCAACAACTTTCTGCCTGAATGGTATCATTTTGTTAGTTCAACACTTTTTTCTCATTGAGCTGCAAAATCTAGTACATTCTTCTGTCATGCGTAAATTATTGCAGTTGACAGTTCATGGCTGCTGAAACCTTTTTTCATTCAACGTAAACAAATTAATCCAAATATTTTCAAAAAATAGGCCTAAAATCATAATTTTCAAAAGAAAAAAACTTCCCAAAAATACATTAAATATTTTGCGCGGCAACTAATCTTAAAATTGTATGTAAAATCTTTCTCAACTGTCGACCAAATCATTGTATGGGGGTGGCAAAAAGTCGTCACTTCTCTCAAGTGCTTACCAATGGATGTCTGGGTAAAAGCTGAGCCAGAAGCCCATCATATGATTGGGTTGAGCAACGGTATGCAATACACTCCATATGAAAATTTTACACATTATCCTCCAATGCCACCAAATGCACTGGAACCGCCTGTATTTCAATATCCTCCGAATGGCTTCGATCATCACCATCCCCATCACCATCACCATCTTCCTTCACATCCTCATTCGCAACAGCAATATTATCACCAACCTTCGGCCCCAGATGAAGCTGTTCATCACCAAAGTAGCAGCTTTGAACAGAATAACACTACTTACGAGGAGTTAGATCCAAACCAAAAGTATGAATATCACGAGCCTGATGAGAATTTCATTTCAATCGATGACGCCAAAGTTCGGTCGTTTCTGGTAGATTTGGTACAAAAAGAAACAAAAAAAAAGAAGGAGGAAGAGGAACTCGCAGCTCAACAGAAGTTGGAAATCAAATCAGAGCAGGAAGCGAAACCACTTCAGCAACAAAGTAGTAGCAACGGAGATGTTTTGAATGAGAGCGACGAGAGTACAATTCAGGAAGTTGACTACGACGATGATGGTGACATGGTTCTTTTGGATTCAGATGTCGATTATATCGATGAAAATGAGGAAGGTATCGAGCTGAATTGGATCGATTTGGAACAAAAGGCACAGAAACAATCGATTGAGTGTTTCCTTTGCGGAAAGAGCGTTGCTTCTAGTTATAATCTTCGAAGACACATGATGATCCACACAGGTCAGTAGGAGAAAAGTAAAATAGAGGTAGTTTAAAGTGGTGTAGGTATAATTAAGTTGGCAGTATCCATTCAGAGAATAATAGCCGGAATATTGATAGGCTGTTTCTTATACCTAATATCTTATAAACATTTTTCTCTCAATAGGTAGGTATTTGCTTCAGTATCGGCCTTTGACATAAATTGAACGCTTGTTATGAAAAGGGGATAAGTCTTACTTATGAAAAGTTGTCTGTCGTGTTTCGTACGACAGTCAATTGTTATCGTTTGCTTCTCCCTTCTAACTCTAATATTCAGAAATTTAAAATATTGTGCAGGCTAATTCTAGCACTGAGCTAACTCTAGTGCGCTTATATTATACAATATTATTAAATACCAAAAACTCTTAATTAGATGATTTCCAATTAGCCTTATTATGAGTAACGCCCGGTTTATTTGATAAGACTGATTCAGCCTGATTATGAGTTTCACGTGAACAACATTCCACGCGGAAAAATTGCCATTTCACTTTTCGCCTATTGTGAGTTCCACCCGATAAACGAAAATTTCCCTTTTTTGTGGCTACCTACTCATTTTGGACGAAATGTTTCGTAATTAAGAGCTTAAATTGTCACTTATTTTTTGACGGCACAAGAAAGAAAAACAGAGGGTACTGGTGCCCTTTGCGCAAGTTTTGTGTTTATTTTAGGTCAAGAGAAGGTCAGGCGAAACTCATAATAGCTTTTAAAATTCCAGGGGAACAACAATTTTTTGAGCGGTTTTATGTAAAACTCATAATATAGACTAAGAGCCCACAGCAGATTTTGGGTGTGATCGATAGCAAAAAAAGAAGTATAGGCGTCGAAAGCTCTATTAAAAGCTATTCAAAAAATCAAAGTCTTGCAGTCCACAACTGGGGCCTTTGCGAGAAATAGTGCATCGAAAAAAAAATATAAATGCAACTTCGAGGATAATCGTGTTGGCCAAAATTGGTTTTCACCCCTCCCTAAATAAGCTCCGCGGATCCCATATCACGGAATCTGAGATCGTTTGAGTGTTTAATTCGCCCTACCAGACTGACTGTTAAAAAAACCGTTTTTCACTTAGAATTTTGAATTTTTTAAACGGTCCGGTAGAGCGAACTATACACTCAAATGGTCTCAGATTCCGTGATATGTCATCCGAGGAGCTTATCTAGGGAGGATTGAAAACCAATTTCGACTAAAACGATTATCTTCGAAGTTGCATTCATATTTTGTTTTCGATGCACTGTTTCTCGCAAAGGCCCCAGTTGTGGACTACAAGACTTTGATTTTTTGAATAGCTTTTAATGGAGCTTTCGACGCCTATACTTCTTTTTTTGCTATCGATCACACCCAAAATCTGCTGTGGGCTCTCGGTCTTATAAGGCCGATCAAATAAACACGTTTCACAAGCTTGTATTTCAATCAGTAAAGTGCCTACGGTATGTTCACTTTGTTCCCCCATCCGATTATCTTTTTAATCTTTAGTGCGTGCATATTTTTCGAAATAAATTACAACGCCAAACTGTTTCCGTTTCAATTTGGCAGACTACTTAATATTTAGAATTTTATAGAGGTCTATTATAATGAAAATAAATGATTTCTTTTTATTACTTCAGGTGAACGTCCTTTCGGCTGTGACATGTGTTACAAACGTTTTCGCGAATTCAGTGACCTGAAAAAACACCGTCGAATACATTCAACTCAAATGAACTTCAAATGTATGGTATGTCGTGTCAACGATCCTTCAATATACGACCCAACAAAATGTGTTGCTTGCGACAAAAGTGCTTCAGGTGATGGTGCCCAAGATATGGCCGATCTTCTGTTGGATAGTGTACCAAATTTAGTAGCACCATCGACTGCTGGCGGTAAAAAGGAATTTCAATGTCCAATGTGTAGTCGTATCTTCGGTACGCGACACAATCTAAAACGTCATTTTATGATTCACACCGGGGAGAAGCCATTCAGCTGCACTATCTGCCAAAAACCTTTCCGTGAGGTGTCAACTTTGAAAAAGCACATGCACACCCACACTCGGGTAAAAGTGTACAAGTGTAGTGTGTGCCGTGAAAAGTTCACCGACTACGATACATTTTTGGAGCACAAGGATACCCATCCAAAGAAGAATTCAACAACTAAAAGGATGAGAGGCTTAAAAGGACACGAAATGCAAATCAAAAGGCGACGCAGTGACACCGAATCAGCAATAGCCGATGATGATGAGGAATTCGAATGTCCAGAATGTGGAGAAAAGTCAGCCTCCATTGAACTCTATGCCGATCATATCAAGCAACATGATTCGTCGGTTGAGTTTCAGTGTTATATTTGTAAACAAATGTTTGAGTCTAGAGACTTGTTGGTTGCTCATTTCTCCATTCATGATGTAGACGATGAATCAAGTGCAGATACATAATTCAATCAAAAGAAAAACTTCATATTTTAGGCACATTCCATTTTATAATACCTACATACACTTAAATTGAAATTTGTTTGTGCTGTAATAAATCGAGCAACTGTACTTATTCCAGAAGGAGAAATAACACACAAACATTAAAGCATTCCATAATTATTGAAGTATTTTGGAAAATAATGTGCTAAACAAAAATACAAAATTGGTAAATTATAAATCATTAAACGATTAGGATTTTATTAGAATTATTTAGATTAATGTTGTATCTTTGATCAAAATGCTTGGGTTTTGCGGGTTTTTTTAGTTAATTGTATGTGCAGCAAGCCCAGCACTACTTAAGTCTTTTATTGTAAACATTTCCAGATCTTTATTTAAACAATGGATTCAATTTTACGAGTTAAGTTATTTTAAAGCAATGTGATTTGAATTGTAAATCAAAAAAGAAAACAAATATTCATATTTTTTGTTTGTAATGTATGTACTTTTATAATGATAATTTTATGTTGCAATATTAAGGGTTAAAAACTGAACTTAATTTTTTAAAGTACGAATTTGTCAAAACTACTTTTAATCCCTGTCTTATCTTTATGGTGAATTAAAAACACAATTTAGAGGTCATACTTGTTTACAATAATCAAGCTTCAACTTCATAAACAACCCAAAGCTATCATCATTAAAGAGTCAAAAAATCAAATACATTAGTAGGGATCATATTCGTTTCATTTTTTTAATCAATGCAAACAAAAATGGAGGTAATAATTTTAATACTTGCGTAACTTTTTTACAGGGAATGTTTTATCAAAAAACTGTGCATGTAGGGTCATAATGCTTCGGCTCAATTAACCAACTTTGTAATGGAATTCGGTGCGAGTCGTTTTTGATAGGGAATTTGACTTTTGGTACCGAAATTTTGCTTAAGTCGAAAGCGTTTTCCATGTAAATTTCGTACATCCGTTTGGCTTTCAAACAAAGAAAAGAGTCATGTATTAAAAAAATAGCTTTCAATTTTATATGTAACTGCCCGTGATGCCTGTTTATAAGATCAAAAGGTATTTTCTTGACCTCCATTAAAATGCAATTTAGTTAATAATGTTCCAAGTTCCACAGTCGATCCTGGTGCTTACACAATTTAATTCTTCCAAAACCAACTAATGAACAAATTTTGAAAAACAAAACTCATATCACAATGAAAAAATCACAACTATAACCTTATTTTAAGCTTTTAAATTTACCTTAAAAATTGAATTTTAATTAAATTATAAAGTACTTCTACACACGCCCTTTGAAACAAATAATTTTATTCAAATTTATTATGCATTTTAATATAGTCCAATATTTCCAGTTTCATTATGTTTGTTTATAATTGATTTCATGTGATGGAATCACATTGTTTTAATATTTTGAATAATTATATATTTATTATTGTTAATTTTGTAAATTACTTTATATAAAAAAGAAAAAATATTTGTTTGCTTTTGCACTTGAAACATCAAATTTATCACAGTTACGGTTAATTTAAACAAACAAGAAAAACTAATAATAAATGTCTTAGGTTTAGAAAACAAAGAACTCATATTATTATTATTATTATTAATATTATTGCAGATGGTCAAATGGCTAAGAAATCATATTATTGTAAACAAAAGTTATATTTGTATTTGTAAGAAAATATTTTAGTAAAATGATTGATTGTAAACTTGGTTTACAGAAAGCGTAAATATATTTATTAATAATTCAAAAATAAATCGATTTCGTTTGAGTTGAATTAAATAAAAATTGATGGTATGTGGGAGTTCAAAATAAGCACGAACAAATCCAAATGTTTCTTCTCTTCCATTATGGCAGACCACACTCCAGAAGAAGTCCGATAAGGTTCGCTTGAAAGGCTCATATCTTGAGGTCTATTAATAGGATAGAATAGAGTCTATGGAATTTGGGATAGTAACATTTCCTATTTTAATAAACTTTACTGATGCAAAATTTGGAAAACTGATTCGTCCTTAACACGGCCGTTGAAAAAATCCTACCAGACTTTTGTATTGGATATCAAGATGCATGCACCTGCAAACCCTCATATTCATATTTTGGTTATGCGTTCACCCACATAATTTGCTGTCGGCTCTTTAAGACTTTTAAGACTTCCCAATAATTTTTCAAACACTTTTATTTAAAACAATCAAACAAACTTATTTATTACTAGCTGGCCCGCCCCGACTTCGCGCGAGAAGAAAAATCTAAGAAGGAAATTGCAAACAAATATGTTATAATTCATTTTTCATTTTAACTTTTTATAAAACTATTAACATTAAAAAACTGAAAAAAAACCCAAAAAAACAAACATTTCCATATTTTCTACTTCAAATTAATTTTTACCAAAATAGAATAGCCTATGTTACTCATCTATACTGTAGCTTTCCATTAGTGAAAGAATTTTTAGCATCGGTTCAGTAATTCCAGAGTTTACCCCCTACATAGGTACAAACAAACTAACAAATGTTTCAAAGTAAGTAAGTTTAAGTATAGATATAGATATATGTAGATAACAACACAAGATTTTCACTCGAAATGAACACTGCCTGTTATTTAATGTAAAATCGGGTTATGATAGTGCATTCCACCCGACGGATAGCAGAATGTAAAGGTAGAATGAAAGGGAATTAATTGGGTGAATCGAATGTACGATTCGCGTGAATAGCAGGGCCCGTATTACGAATTACTAAAACAAATGAAAAAAAAACGATACTTAAGGAAAAGATAGTCTGTTTGAAAATATTGCCAGATAAAACTAAAAATCTAAACCCAAACAAAATAATCTGTGCCAGTTGCATAAAATCATGTGTCAAAACTATAAAAAACAACCGCCAAAAGTAAAGCAGTCGTAAAATAAAACGAGTATAGTTTTCCTTTGGAAAAAATGTGCAATATGCAGGCATTGCTGCATCTCCCAATTAAATAAAAATGAAGGTATTCCATTTCAAAATCAACGGCTCAAATAAAAAGCTAACTTGTTTTATTTAAATATGTATGTATTACAATTTGATCGGTTGAATTAAAAAATTCTCGATGCTTACTATATATTTTTCGCCGGATCCTCATCTATTTTTGCTTAGAACAGATATAAATACTCTTGACAGAATAACCTATTAAACACATTCGGTTGTAATCGGTACTTTCTTACAAACCCCCAACAAAAAACATTTTTGTATTCCAAAATATTTATCAAAACTGTTTTTTAATGTAACAAATATCCAAGCATGTTGGGAAAAATAAGAACGTCCCTTGCTCGTATAATAGTCATCATCATCAGCATCACATTGAAAACCAACCAAATCTTGAGTGAAATTAAAAATGCAATGTTAAGATTTTGTCTCTACACTCTTTATTGTTTGTTGGCATAGATTATTACAATACCAAAGCATTAATATTTATATAATGTACTTTAATTACGAACTAAAATGTGAACAACCAGGTAAGATGAATACATATCTGTACTAACTATGTTTTGGCTTACATTTTCAAAACAAGCAAATAATTTTTTTCTTTAGCTATATTCGTACTCTTTTATCAAAGAAACTCTTATTATGTTTATATAATAATATTGGTTATATATTTTTATTCATTTCTATTTGCGTTCACTTTCAAGCATTTTAAACTTAATAACAAAAAAATTAATTTATCCTAAAATCATACCTGGTATTTTGTACACTGAAATAATAATTTGTATTTATGTATACTCGTATGTACATACAAATCTACAATTCTATTAAATAATTTACTGGATCTACAAAATAATAAATGATAAACAGAATATTGACAAAAAAGAAAACATTAATGGAAAAAACTAATGAGAATTAACTACAACTAAGCACTTCAATTAACAACTAGACAAAAAACAACTCTACAAAAATGAGTTAAAAAACGTCAAAAAACACACTTCATTTCTGTCCAACAAAGCTTTCTTTCATCATTATTTCAATTCTTCTTAATTCGTAATATAAATGATTATGTATATTTTTAATATCAATTTAAGTAAATTAAAAGTAGGTTTATATTTTTTAAAATAACTTATATACATAACTTCCTTGGGGTGTAAATATTTAAATAATACTGCCTGGGTTAGTATTATTTGGCTGAATTATTGAAGTCGTCGATGAAGAGACATCATTCAATTGACCTGCAACTTTGACAGGTTTATTTGACGAACCAAATCCAGGATTTGTTGGGATTTTGTTTAAAAAATTTGGCTTTGGGATTTCAGGACCGGAACTGGAAACACACGAATCTCCGCTTGTCGAAGACGTTTCACTTTTAATGTCGTCCATTAGAGTTGCATCATCGTTGTCAACCACCGTAGCAACGACTTTCTTTCCACAAACTCCTGAATTAGTCTCCTCGGACACACTTTCGAATGGTGTGATGCACATGGGTTCACTTTCGCTCGATGAACATGTGTTTGTGGCGGGACTCGACATTGAACCATTAGACTGCACATCGATTCCGGCATCAATGCCCGGTGAGGTGCCCATTGGAGAAGAACATGATGTTGAATTGGTTGTATTGTTGGTGCAAAGTTTGGAAATAAAAAGCTTTGGTGTTATTCGCCCGTCGTAAGTGCCAGAATCTGGGCTGGGACAAACGGAGGATGGTGATTGGCAAATCGGAGATGAGCCACGACTTTAAATTTGTAGAAAAATTTAATTTTTAAGTTGAATTAGTATTGAATTGTTGACCATTGCTTACCTCTCTGTGAAAATCTTCTTTAATGGTGGAGGGGAATATATATTCCAATTACTTGTATCGTCCAACTCGAATTTTCGTTTAACTGGTCCTAGCTGACTTGGACGCATTGCAATTGGAGACATAGAGCGTCTGGTGGAAAAGGTGCGGCGGGTAGGAGAGGGTGATAGACCATAAGGAAGTCGTAGTCCAGCTCTATTGCTATCAAAGAATACAAAAATTTAACTTTGATAATAAAGAGGATATATATATATAGGTATAACCAAAAGATCCAACAAATTATATTTTTTTCTGTGAATGTGAAGTTATTTCAGTTTTTAAGGAAAAATAAATACAGTTCGGCAAAATGTTTGAAAAAACTATCCGAAACCTAGAAAAAGAAGTTGTAGGGTTGGTCCCCTTGGACGAAACTTTTTCTCAAAAATCTATTCCTTAAATTTAAAACAAATTATTCGACGGACTTAATATTTTTAACTTTTAAACCAGATTGAAAGGTTTACCAATTACAAATCCCACACATGGTAATAAATTAATGATACTTAATTTGTTGTTTCTCTTTAACACAGCTAATTATTCCATTTGAAGAAAATTTCGTCACATGTAAAACTAAAAACACACTTTGACTCATCTCTAAAAAAATATGAATGCATGCCCTGCCTTTCTATAATAATAGCAAAAGCTTATGTCAGAATTATATGTAGGTACATTCAAGGGGAATATTTACTAAAATTAAAATTAACCTATGGATTTAATCATAAATGAAAAAGTCTAAAAATCGGATGGAAATACCAGGTTTATGGCATTTTGATTCATCATTTTGGCAAAATTAGTATTTAAAAGCTACGACCAGTTTTAATTAGTTTGATTAAGTCCCACGCTCACTTACCTGGTTGGACTAGGACTTGAACAGCTTGATATTCCCGATGGGAGATTCACTTGCAACGGATTGCTCATTTCATCCGATTTGCAAGACCAATTTTCTGTTACTAAAGTAAGATCCTCCCAGCTCTGAGACATTTGTATAGCACTATGTACTTCACGTTCGTGATTGACTTCACGACTGTTTAGATCAGCACATTCCTCTTGCCGCAGCTGAGAGACTCGAGGTGTTAACCTAGGGACTGGGGTTGTTGTTCCCGCAGCGGCTGCCGCTGCCACTCCCAGAGGACTAAAGCTCGCCGAATAACGACGCGCTCGTGGTGCGAATATATTAAAAACCGGAGCTGGTGATACTTCTCTGTTGGATCAAGTTTGATAGAGAAATATTAATTTGTACCTTTTTCGTCTGCAGCGTTTTTTATATCAGCAGAAAAACTCACCTGGAAGATGGATTCGATATCTGTGGCACAGTAGTTGCTGTCGTCGATGTCATTTTTTCGACAGATTGTGGAAATTGCTGTTTAGGTATTATTTGTTTCTTGGGTGTTTGATTATTATTGATGATTGAACTCGTGGCTGATGGCTGGTTTGGAAGTTGATTATTGATGATCGGCACGCTAAGGCATCGTTTCAAAGACTTAGAAACGTCAACATCCATTTCCAGATGCTTAAATTAATACCAAATATTAATTCAAGACCCTCTCGTGTCTTTTGTTCTTAAATAAATCAAACCGAACAAAATTCTCGACTCGTAAAATTCTGTTGTCACACCAAAAAACAACCAAATAAATGTCAATTTTATGCAAGTGCAGCAGCACTAGCAACAGCGACTGTCATTTTGTGTATCTAAATGGGCGAGTTGTTCTGCAATTTTCTATCGAAGATTTCTTTGTTATTTTTTATGCAAAATATATCTGGTTTTTACATTTTTGATATATTTTTGATTTATATTTTATATGGGTATGGATTTGAATCGATAATTTGATTGATAAATTCAATTTTGGGAGAATAAAAAATGTGTATCCTTTTCTTACCAAGTAATTGCGATGGGGAATTTAAATTGATTGTTCTCGATGCAAAAGTAAGAATTTTAAACGAAATTTCTTTTAAAACGATGAAGAAATATTTAAAGTTGATTTTTCCGAAATAAATCAAAGCACACCGATGTGATAAATATCTATTTAATGCGAAAAGTTGTGTGAAAAATTTCAGAAAATTTCTGCTGACATCTTTGATTTTTCTTCGAGGTTCGAGGTTGGTTGAATTCAGTAGCTCTCAAACTTTTTTTGAACAAGCAAGTTCTGAGGGCGAGTATTATTTCTTTTTGTAGGTATGCTCTTTCTCGCTCTTCTAATTACCTCTCCTGCCTCCTGTTTTTCGTGTTATTTTGTTGTTGTTTCTATGAAAAGATTATTTGCGTTGAACGAAGGATAATACAACAAAATAATTTTATTAGATTCCCAGTCCCAGGTACTTTTATTATAAATTGTAATATACACTGCAAGAAAGTAAAGTAAAAACATTGTTAATCAACAGGACAGATTTATCATGACCGTTAATTCGCGGCGGAATACAGATTCAAATGAAGTATCAATTGGAAACTTAAAATGTATTGCCCGTTTCAGTTATGAATAAAAAAAACAAGTTTTATCGCTCATTTCTCTTCATCATTTTTAAAAATTGAAAAATATGGCAAACATTTAAAAGTCCCACGAAAAAAGAAAAAGCTAATTTAAATCAAATTATCGTTAAAACTGGAAAAAGTGATGCCAAGTTAACTTTCTAAGAAATGAAGAATTTCTGTGTCAAAATTAATTGGACTTGAAATTATGTTTCGTTTTGCTTTTCTGTCAATTAATACTCTTCCCTTCATATACTTTAATATGTACGTACAAGCATTGTATACACTCTATTCTATAGTATTCTCATGCAACACGAATTTGTAGGTTAACATATATGTGGTCGATAGGTTCACTGTGATCACCTCACTGAGATCTCTTAACAAAAATTAGGATTACATGTGGCCACTAGATGGCCACGAAATTTTTGGCTTCATGAGAATGCTCGCGCTCCAATGTTTATTCGCTATGCTATCTAGTTATCCCAAAAATTTTGAGATAACTTTAGTTGTTGTTGCGTCAGCGGTTATCAGCTGTTTGTTAACAAGGGATTACAAGAACACAAAGCTATCCGGATAACTGAGAATAACCATCGGAACGTGGGTTATAATTTCGCTTTGTGACGTTTCATTAACTCTTGTTCCGTTTTGTTTCGGAAGTGAGGAGCTCCTGGAAGACTAGCAGTGAACTGAAACGTGCAATAGGAATATAAAAAGAGACAGATATGTATGGACTTTTGACTGCACTAAATAAAGCTATATACTTTTGGTTGGTTTATGACATTAGTTTCGGTGCGAACGATTGGTGTATAGTATAGTTGGAATACAAAAAGTATGCTAGTAATTCTTATTCTTTTCACTTAAGTGAATTTTTGTCTATGACCTTAAATAAGAGTTGACGACAGTCCTAAGCTTAACCATGGTTTAAGTATGCGATAAAAATCATAACTTAAACCATCGTTGAACACTATTTAATCCGGAAAATCGGTATGTTAAAATATGCTGAGCCACGGATTGAATATTTTACACATTTTTAAAACCGGCCCATAATGTCATTAATGAACGAAGATTTCATTTAAATTTGATTTAGTTCGATGTTGAAGAAGGAAAATGATAAAAAACTCAGGCGCATAAGAGTCATGGATTTCGACGTTTGAAAAGTGTGAGTGCATAAGAGTCATGGATTTCGACGTTTGAAAAGTGTGAAAACCATAGAGGGGTAACTATATGGGGGCATCATGCGTCTATTTTTTCAACAGTTAGTCCCAGGATCCGCGGTTCAGCAATTTAAATCAGCAATTTCGGTGAGTTAAATGAGGTTCATAAGGTTCAAGTTTGTTATAGTAGCAAATTACAAGCTTAAACCATTGTTGAACCTCATTAAACTAACTGAAATTGGTAAATTAAAATTGCTGAGCCATGGATCAAAATTTGAACCACGTTTGTACAACTGGCACTTATTCATTTCGCTTCATGCTGGGCATAGAGTACCTAAATTTAGCAATTTTGAGAGGAGATGGCAAAAGCACCCTTTTTGGTGTTTTGCGTATAACTCGTAAATGAAGCATAATGAGCAACTTTTTTGGTAGAGAATAAAATTCACGCATCATTCATGCATCATTAAAAAAACAAAACAAAAAATGTAAATAAAATTTTAAAAAAGTTTCAAAAAAATGAGAAAATCGCATATGTTTTGTTTTCTTCCTTTTGCCTGTAACTCTTTTTAGAGGCGAGATAGGTATGTGTAGTCAATGCTCTACATAAAAGAACTTATTCAATAAGTTTTGTGAGGAATCGAACGAGGTACAGTCGCTCAAAGTAAGCCAATTTTTCAGTTTTTATCACATTTCTAAGCGACATTATTTCAATTCTTATTTCTTACACCAAAATTTAACTTTTAATTTGTGTGGGAATCATTATAGTTCATTTATTAATGATAAGGGAATATTTTCACAGCTTTATACAAAAATGACAATCATGCCAAAAATCCTGAGACAAAAAAAGGGGGAAAGATCGACAAAAAAATGTCGACTGGTCAAATATAAATTTCATCGACTGTTAAAATGCCGACTGAAGTTTGATCGACAAAAAAAAAAGTTGATAGTTTAAAATCCTAACTATTTAAATATCGATTGAAACGTTGTCGGTGAAAAAAATATCAACAGAATAGGGCTGACTGTTAATGTAAACATTAACAATTATCCGAAAGTGGCTTGCTGATCGACAGTGGCAAAGCATGGTATAAAAATACAAGGTATGTTGTATATGAGATGATGTTATTCTTATACCATGGTGGCAAAGTGAATGATTTTCACATGCATGCGGCGCCGCATCATTCACTTTGCCACTGTCGACCTTTAACGAGTCGATATTTTCAAAATCGACTTTATAAGAGTCGACATTTTGATCAGTCTGTTTTTTAACCAATCAACTTTTCAAAAGTCGACATTATTTATGACAGTCGATTTTTTTAAATCGACATTTTAAGAATCGTTAAATCGTACCCAATCCAAAAAAAAAAGTACCATAATGAAACTTTTTTACCGAGGTTATTTTTATAGATTCTTCTGTAACTCTAGCATCGAAAAAATTGGTGAAGAAACAAGGAAAATTGAAACAAAATACATTAGTTTTGTTCCGTTTTTCAACGTTTCTCGACTAATTTTATCGATGTGAGAGTTATAGAACGTAGATAGAGTACAGAGATACTGGATTTTTGTATATGAAAAGTTTTCACCAAGGTTTATGATGAGACAAAATTTTTTAAGGACTTTCTACTATTTCACCTGCACATAATTTAGAGATTAAAAAGCTGCATTTAAGCATGATTGTCACATTCTTTTGGATAAAGCTGGGAAAATATTCACTTATTATATTAATAAATTAACTAATAACTCTCACGTCATTAATTAAATGTTAGTTTTGTTGTAAGAAATAAGAATTGAAATTATAAATAAAAATAAAAAAATGGGCTTAATATGAGCGACTGTACCTCGGTTGATTTTTAGCAAAACTTTTTTTGAATGAGTTGTTCTTAAAGTCAATTTAATTATCTTCTTTTATATGGAGCATTGCTTATAACTTTGTTCCAAAAAGAGTTTAACTCAACTCAACTAAAAACTACGATTTTGTTCAACATCACCAAGAATTTCAGTTCGACACCGACGGTAGAGGTGAAAGTTTGCTAAAGGTATTGAGTGATATTCAAATTTTCCAAAATTTAGGACTAGGTTTACAAACGTTGTTCAAATTTTGATCCGTGGTGCAGCAATTTTAAATTACCGATTTCAGCGAATTAAATGAGGTCCAATAGTTTAAGCTAGTAAGTGGCTATTAATAAATATAACCTCAATTAAGTTTTATTACAGAATTAACCCGATTACAAAATCCGTTGAATGAGCTGCGGAGGGAAACCAATCTCAATTTTGACATAGTAAAAATGTCAGAAATGAGTCTGATTCCCTCTGCAACTCATTCATCGGATTCCGTAATCGGGGTAAATATCTAACAGCCATGTTAAAATTTATTATCAATTTAAATCTTATTTTCTATTGGGGGCTATCGTGGATAAAATTTTCCACGGAATTTCTCCCATCCTTTAAAATTGGAACTGCCAACAATTTTCCACTGTTCAAGGTTCAAATTTGGTCGATCAAAATGGTAGCCCAGTGGCCAAGGAATATTAATTTTCGATGCCAATAAATTCCGAGAGAAACTGCGACGGCGACCATAATTCACATTCCCAGCTTCTACGATGGGAACAACTCCGTGAAATTTTGTTCACGATAGCCACCATTAAATTGGAGAAGAACTCACTATACTTCAATTAGTCTGAATTTACTTTATATTCCTGTAGTGTAGACGGTAAAAAATAAATAAACGGTAAAATGAGGGGTACAAAAGAAACAATTACGTGCAAGGGTTTTTATTATTGAATACTACTAAATTCACCCATGCGTTTCTGACAGAATGGTCACACTGGCCACTTTTCAATTTTTTAGTATAATTCGGAAACTTAAATTAAAAAAAATTTGTTCAAAATTTAATTTTCTATTGAAATGGATAGAAAAATTTAAGCAGGAAAAATTGACAAAAACCAACCCAAAAAAAAAAAAAAATCAAAAAGCTAAGATAGGATCAAGACATGCGTAGAAAAAATAAAGTAGAGACTAATGCTATGTTCCCAGCAAAATGAAATCCGAGATTTCGGTTGAAAACTTTTGATATTTTGAGCCGCTGGAACAAGGTTTCAAAGAAATTTCTACGAAATCTCAATAAAAACTCGGGAGTTCAACTAAATTTCCATGAAATTCTTATCCACCAATTTGAAATCTTGAAATTTTTTAGTGAAATCTCGGATTTCGTTTTGGTGGGAACATAGCATAAAGGCTTTAATACGGCATGTTCAAAAATTAATGTTTGTTCAAAATCAACAGTGATATATGCCCCTTTTTTTGACACACTATGGCTGGCCACACATGACAGACCCAAATGGCCCGCGCCCATCCAAAATCGGTTATGAGTGGAGTGGATCAAAATCCAACCAAGATTTTGATCAAATATGACGACTAATGCGGGGTTACACCAGGCAATATTATTATTGCTCAATATCACATATTGCGCAGTAATATTGACCGTTTAAGGGTTGTATTGCGGAATTATTATGGTTTGCACAATATATTGGGGAATATTCACCCCTATTACGATTGTCAACTATCAATTTGATAGTTGATACATTTTTAATTCAATGTTTAAAAATCCATCCGATAAAAATTTTGATAATTGAAAATGATGCACAGTTGCGAATAACAAGAAAATTAAAAAAATATAAAAGAATTGTTGGCTAGTTTATTAATAAATTGAGTTTGAGAAAACAATTTTCAGGGTTTATCAGCTATCAAATTGATCATTGACAATCGTAATAGGAGTGATTAATTTTTTTTAATTGAAACTTTTACAATATTTTTGTTTCATATAATGTATGTATAAAAAAACAAAAAATAGGCTTTCGGGCAAATGTTAAAAGAAATGCTAAAGTTTGAACGGCTATATAACTTTCAGTTTTCAATATTACTTTTTTAACATGTAATGGCCTTAAAACTCTCCGCTATTTTGTTTGAGCAGGTCTTGAGCGTATCTCTGCTCCGAAAAAAAAATGCGCAATTTAGAAAAAAAAATTTTTATTTCTAATTTTTGGATTGTAAATTTTCTTATGAATTTTTTTAGACTATCAATTTCGATAGAAAATGTAATTTTCAACAAAAAGTTTCAAGGGTATCTACTAGAGCCGACAGCAAATTTTGGGAGTGGAGGTATAACCAACATCGGAGTATGAGGGATTATAGGTACATGTATCGTGATCTGGAATATTAAAGTCTGGCAGGTTTTGTTTTCAGCCTTTGGTGGGGGTGGGGGTTTAAAAACCGCGTAGTTTCTTATTTATATGGTAGGGTCATAAGAACTTAAATTCACTTTTTAAAAATAGGATATGATGCTCTGTCATTTTCCCTAAGTTTCAAGACTTTTATTTTGGTGATCGGATTATAATAATCCCGATGATAAAAAAAACACGCCTATTACTGAATATGTTTGGTTGGCCCATAAACATTGGAAATGCTACTAAATTCACCCATGCATTTCTGAGTATAGAACATAGTATTTACCAAACAAAAAACATTTGACTGTGGTCATTTTGCTACCTCGCGAAGTGGCCGTTTTATTCGCTCAACAGCCATTTTCGAGACTTGGAAATACATACAGTCGATTTCTTCTAAGTCTAATTTCCCTCAACGCTATATTTTGGGTGATTACATATAACACATACTCAACGAAAAAATTAAATATGACTCTAAATTGAAAAAAAAAAACCGTTAGACGATTTTAAAAGCTTCGGTTTTTCATTTTAAAAGTGAAACTATCAGTTATTATATTCATCGGCACAAATTTCACAGTTGGAACCGCTTAGCAGAATAGGACGCGAGCCGTCAGTTTTTGTGGGCAGAAGCTGTTAACCATATTTTGAATAACTAACTGATTCCCTTATCATAACTCTGAGCACGGTTTTGTTTCATTTGGTTATTCAATATATCCGATTGTTCAATAATTTGCCGAGTGATTTAAAATTAATAAACAATGTGATATCATTTAAAAAAAAGTTAATATTATATGTAAAATCTAATTATTGATAATTTATCTTAAAATTTATTGTTAATTGATCTTTAAGTTTTTTTCTTTCTATTAGTTTTATATACTAATAATAAGGGTATTCATACAACATCGTAAAGTCGTCGTAATCGTTGTAAACTTTTAAACTTCGTAATTCTGTCACAATTTGTATGGAAAATTTGACAGATTTACGAAGTTTACAACTTTACGATGTTTACGACGAGTTTACGATGTTGCATGAATACCCTTAATGTAATTAATAGCTGAAGCTAAATAAAGAATTAAATCTTTAAAAAAATCTTTATATACAGGGTGTCCTGTAAATGATGGATAACCTTGCAATTGCTTATAGCAGGCCTTACGACCTTTCCAGAAAAAATATAAAAACAAATTGTTTCCAGTGGTTACTATATTATGATATTTTTTTCAAAAGTTGTTAACAAGTACTACTTTCCTCAAATATGTGAATGCTTCTTCCATGGATGAGCACCATCGAAAGTTCTAGAAATGGAGATTTGAACTTGAATGCCGAAAGTTGCAGATCATTAAACAGGGTGTCCCGGACCTGAGTGAAAGTATTTTAGGGTGTGGTACTTGGGTATATTCTAAGAAAAAAATTGTATCGTTGATTTTTAATGTTTTTCTTTTGGTCATTTATTTAAATGAAATTCTTATATCAAAATTCTTTAACAAACTTATTGACTTTCATAATGTCATTTTCGTTTCATCACAGCAAATAAAACTCAATTCAATTATTTTTAAAACAAATAAACATTTTATTTAAATGTATAATGTTATATTTGAATATATATTTACGAAAACATAAAATGTTCTATTCATACGATTATTATTTAGATAAATCATTTTTTTTTTAATTTAGTTACAATGGTTTAACAGAGATACATTAACAGCTACCTTTGAATTCTATATATGAGTTCACATTAAATATTAATTTTTTTTCCATTAAAATACAAAAATTAAATAACATTATCTCTCAAAAATCAAACGAAATGTCGTTGAATTTAAAATTGAAAGAAATTATTTGGAAATAAAAACTTATTAAATTAATTTTCAATTAATAAAATAATATAACATATTATCATAACACAGTTGATTTTTATTTAACAAGCATTTGTATACATATATATATTTTTTTTTTGTGAAAAAAATTGTTAATAAGAAAATGTTAAGATTTATTTGGCCTTTTCTTTACATTAAGTTTAAATTGGGCAGATTTGTATTTTCTTTATTTTATATTTTTTAATGAAATTGTTTGTAAATTTGTTTAAAATTCATTTAAAATGTTAAAGCTGACATATAATTTACAGCGAATATTTTTCAATTAGTATTTTCTACATGTTTTTTTTTGTCTCGAACAATTCCATTTATTCATTTATATATAATTTTTAATACTTTTGTCAAATTCTACAATGAGCTCAAAGATTTTATTTATCTAAATAAATTAAATATTTGTTTTTTTTTTTTATATTTTAATCCCAAATAAAATATTTGAATCAAAATATCAATTCTTAATTTGTTGGATGGTTTTACTTTCTTGTGTTTGAGCTCAGATGCGCAAGATCCGGCTTAGAGTTTATAAATATTTTTAATGACTACTCTTAAATTTAAAAAAAAATATTTATTCGAATTAAAATTGGTAGGTCTTGATTTTATGGCGAAAACATGTTCAACGAAGAGATCAAAATGAAAGATGATTCTTAAAAGTTATAAATATTGCGAGCTTAGTATCGAAACTTAAAGACTTGTGCTCCAGATGTATGGCATTCATTTGTGAACACAAAATTAAGGTAATACATTTCTTTAACTTTATCATATACACTAAGATTCTCAAATGAAATTACCATAAGGAAACAAAATGAAATTCATGTTAGTCTGGCTTGACCTTTGAATGAATGCTGAATCGAATGAACATATTATATTATGTATAAAAATAAAACTAGTTTCATTACAAGAATAAAGAGAGATTCAAAATTCATTTATACACGTTTTAGCCGTCAGAAAGTGCTGGAGTTACCCATCCGTACTTTTCATGCGTCTTTACTAACGATCTGAATGCTTCCTCAGCAGATCTCCTTGAATGATAAAAAGAAGGCCAAATTTAAATAAAAAAATCCATTTTTTAGTGATGAACAGTAGCACTCAAGCTAACTTACCTGCTGAATTCTTTTGTACTTTTTGGTTTCCTAGCTACTCGACCTTGTCCCTTGACTAAACTGGCCGCAAACTGCATGAGTACTGCTTCGACGGTATAGGCACTTGCCCATCCACGTGGCGTCAATAGTTCCATGCAAATTGCACCACCCTCCATGACGAATCCTTTTTCTATTCGCGGCTCAACTACTCTCATGAATGGTGGGGCAAAAGGAAAGTTCTCCGGAAATACCAAGTGTAACAGGATGAATGGAATGTTCAGCTCGACCATGTCCTCGGCGAGTGGTGAATCCGGGTCGATAATATGCAAACGGGCGAACCACTCGTATAGATTGTCATTCACCAGTTCGACCTGTTGAACGTGTTAAAAAAGAAACACAATGATTAAAAGTATAGAGCTGGATTGTTCCAGTTGGGTGATGTGTTGTGGCAATTAGGGTTTTTAGTGGTACTATACGCGTTTGATAAAAAATAAAATGGTCAGCATTCAGCTTGAATTACAGTTCTAGCACTCGTACTGTGTTAAATAATTTTTCAAAGTGTCACTAAAAATGCAATTCTTAAAAGTATGGGTGTATATATGTATGTAGGTAGTTGGAAACTTACATTTACGGTGTGAACACTATTGTAAAGCACATTTACTTTGTTCGTGAAATTGGATTTTGAGGGTGGAAAGTTTTAATTGTGGGTCTAATAAAGAGATGCAAATTCGTAAAACCTGTAACCAACTTTTATATTGCTAAAAGGATAGTAGTACTAGGAAGCTCATTTAGGATGTAACAATTCATGCCTATAAGCAGTAATTTAAGTAGAAAACAATAAATCCTAAACCTACCTGCATGTAGGAAAGTGCGTTGAATAAGATTCAATTTTATTAATTTAAGTTTTTTTAAAGATTTTATTTGGAAGTACAATACTTCCGTAAGAGTTAATAAGATTTCAACAAAGTGAAATCATATTTTTTTATTCAATTGTTTTTCCCAGAAAATCAATTGATTTAAATTTTTGTTTGAATTGTCCTCTTCTTCTAATAAGCTTATGAAAGAAAATTGTTTTTAAATTGTTTTTGTCAAAACAGTCGATTAAAAGTTAAAGCACCGGAAATTAAGGTAATATGTATATTTTTAGTTTAGTTTTGGTGAATTGTTTAAAAAAATGTATTAATATATGGTGTTAGGACTTTTTTTTCAGTTTCGCAAAGAAAAGGAGATCACTAGCTTTAACTTTAATGCTAAAATAAAAATGATGAATCGTTCTCAAATTTATTGTTTTAACACAAAAATCGTAAAAAAACACAATATTTGTAACAAATACTTACGAAGAATTAAGTTTTTACCTATACTTTAAGACCAAGTGATTTTATTTGCAAATCCGCAACTTTTTATGTGCGGATCGGAATTGTATAGAAAAATTTGATTATGTGAATAGTAGAATACTGCATATACTACCAACTTTACCGACAAGTGAATCAGATTCACTTCGAATAGCAGAATGGCGTTTAGTGAATATTCATAGAAAATTCCCCCCGATGCATAGCAGAATAGGGCTGAAAATTACAAAAAACAAGGTTCAAGGTCGCCAGAAGATCATAATTAGGGCTAGGTTTCCCCTGCAAATCCATATATTTTTTGATAAACTTTAGAAGCAAGAGACAAAATTATCTTTACAAGTCATGAATTTTCCTTCAAAATGGTAATCAATCTTTAGTGCATATTTTTGCATATTTTACTGTTCTCGTAAATGCATGTTTAGAATGTTATTGTATATTTTCACAATAAAAGCATATTTTTCGGATATATTTTCAAAAACATAAACATAAAGTAAAAAACATCGGTTTCGAAGAATTGCAATAACTCATAATATTTCCGCAGTTCAGATTGTGGGTGTCTTTGGTATTTTGGTGTCTTTGGTATTGTTTTCTATATATGTATTTCGAAGTTTCTTGGGTTTCACCTAAAAAGTTTTCGTCTTTTTCATCAAATTGATTAATTCATGGATATGTTGTTTTTAACTGGAAGATCCCGATTAGGAAACGACAACATTTTTAGAATTATTGTAGTTCCTTTAATAAAGATTATAAAAGACTTTTTTGCTATAAGGACTGTACAAAAGTTTTATTATATTTATTGAAAAGAAATAAAGATATATTTACGGTTACAAATTCGGATTTAAATGCATATTTTAAGTGCATATTTCCTATTTTTAAGAGCATATGACAAGCGAATATTTTCCGTTTTTAATGAACAAGCCTTAAACCTTCTTTAAAAATGTATTCTAAAAATACGGCGCAACACTTTTTGAAAAGAAGCCCGAAAGTGCGTTTTGATGCTGAGTTTTCTTTGAAGTCCGTTATTATTCTTGTCTCTCTTTTGGGCTTAGGACCCTATTAACAAAAAAAGTTACAAACGTGAAAATGGCACCTTACATGTATGTACATTAGGGTGGTCCTTATTTGTATGGAGGAAAAAAAAAATTCTTCGTTTTTACTGAGCACCATTTTTTTCTGTTCTTCTACATTTAAAACGTGTACCAAAAAAAATTTCATGCTAATCGGATTGTATTAACACGTGCCGCAATGAGTTTGAAAATTTGAATTTTCATAGAATAGACCAAAACCGGGTGCTATTAAAAATTTGATTTGCAGAATTAATAAAGTGCACTTTCAAATCTGTTACCTACTCTTGCTTCAAAATAAAAAAAATAAAAGGCCCGACTGGGTCGCACGTTCTTGCTCAAAAAGTTCAATTTGCTTGGAAATTAAGAATTTTTAAAAATATTCGAGTAACTATACACACATTTTTAAAATTATTATCGAAATCTTTTGAGCTGTTTTTAAGACAGATAAGGTTTTTCATAACGGTTGTGTAGCAAGTACCATTATTTTTGGAGCTAAAACAGTATTTAAAGAATCCCTAACTCTCACAAGGCCTTCAACTTAAAGCTCAATGCGGCACGTGTTAACGTGATTTAAAAAAATAAAAAAAAATAGGGTAGTGTTTTAAGATGTCAATGAACAAAAAAAACGGGTGCTCAAAAGTTTTTAAAATAAGGACCACCCTAATGTACATACATAGAGTTTTTGAGAAAATTGAAAATAACAAAAACTAGTTTTCTTTTTTTTTATGATGTCTGATTTCATTAGATAACTGAACTTAAGTTTTCAATTTTAAGAGTTAACATTACCTAGAAGTTCATTATATTATTAAATAAAACATTAAGGTCCTTTACTTTCAATTTCTGTGGTTTTCTGTGCATTTCTGCACATTTTAGTCCGAAGTTACTTTAGTTATTTTGACTTCTACACTTACACTATTTCTATGTATTATCAAAGACCGTATAATACCAAGATATTGCATCTAGTGTAAAAATTCGCAGTCAAAGCGCTAGTACTGTGACGACCCCAGTGGTGACCCCATGGATGTGTGAGTGAGAACCCCGTCTATGTATAAGTTTTACAATCGTCGGTGGCGCGGTCGCTGAGTTGTGGGTCTGCGGCGAATAAAGGCTTGCATGTCTGTATGTGTTATGTGAGTTCGAATGTGAATGAGGATGTGATACAATATGTGGGAATGTTTCCCTTCCCCCGACCGACCGCATCTAGAGCTGATTTTTGGTGGTTGGTTGAGATGCGGTATCTTGGTATTATACGGTCTTTGGTATTATGTATCTTAATTGCCGGTGGTGAAACTTTTTGTCGACCGTTTTGACAAAGAATGTTTGTAGCAGAAAATGTAATTTAACCTTTCAATTCACATATAAATAATGTATCAACACATATAAGACCTATAAGACTTTTGGAAACTTTTTTAACGGTAGCTTTAAACTCAAAGCATTATTTCGAAGTCTATTTTTTTTTTCTATTTTGAAATTTAACTTACTGTAAATATGGGACCCATTGCACTGTTTTGCATCCTTTGTATTTCCCTAAACTCCTTCATAAGCCGTCTCGATCGAATTGTGGAATCATTTAGTTTCAAAGTTGATTTACTCGTAGCTGGCGAAATGCCTCTGTAATTTGAAATAAATCAATAATTTTGATTGTCATAAATTAATGTAAATTCTATAGAAATGTACCTTCTTAGTCGTCGACCCGGTGAGCCCGACGGACCACCATTTACAGCAGGTGGTTGATTACCTTCCGCACCTTCAGATTGTTTGTCATTTCCTTTAAAAAGTTTTCGAATGGCTGCCGCAACTTTTTCCTTAGATCTTGAAGACATTGCAGGGTGGTTTTGTTTCTCCTTAAATAATATCGATTATAGATTTTGACTGCTTCTTCGAAAGTCCTTTTCGTTCCTTTTTTGGAGCTTTGTGCTAGGTTGACTGCTGAGTTTTTATAACCTAAACCTCTCAAACCCAAAGTTGATTGTCCATTGTCCAAGAAAAGGATTCAAGATGTTCCAGTTGCTTTTGGTGGTTTCTGTATATCAGTCTTTCTTCGACTATCCCTGAAACTAAAATAGAGGAAAACACATTTAATTAAGTATCTCATCTGTGGTTTATTCTTTATTATGTTCACGCTATTACAAGGCTAACGTCGTGTCTGGTCTAGAACAATATGAAACTTAATGCAACAGTTTTTTTTGTATTTTTGAAATTATTCCTTCCTATTCCCAAAAGGTTTTTTTTTTTAATTGTTTTGTGAATGTTTCTTTAAGAGTATCCTCTGTGGAGATGAGATCTATTGATTTTCATCATCACAGCATCGTTTGAAATTTTTCGTAGGATTAACACAATACAAAAAACTAAAGATTGAAGGCAAAAGTAAAAAAAAAAATGCATAATAATATAATAGATATATGTACTTACATATAATGTATGTACATAAAACAGAAGGTACACAGTACACTGTTTGTAGCTGAGGACACTGAAGATGTGTCCCAAGCCCAAGTGATAAATACAATTCGCTGTTGATTGCTTGAGGGCATATCGAGTTTTCAATGTTCAATATAGAATGGCATGCTTTTAAGGAAACAAGTTTTTTCTAGTGTTTTTGTTTTTTTTTCGTTCAATTTTTAAAAGCATAAAGAAATAATCTCGGATTTTGTTTGACGGTAGACATAACATAAGTGGTATATACTCTGAAGACCTTAGCTATTTAAGTTGGTTATGGAACTTTTGACTAGTATTTTTTAAACTATGCAGTTGAACTCAATGCTTTATATACACACTAGCATTAGCCTTGTTGGACTGAAGCTTGGATATCTTTAATTTAGTTGATGGTGTGGATGTGAATGCTGAATTCGATTGCGTTGCGATGGATTCTTTGAGTTTTTTTTTAAGGATTCGTAGTTTACGTCTGTTGGTTGCAAGTAGTAATGAAGGACGAGAGTTATGTACATACGAATTTTAACTGAAAAAAACGTGATGAATTCGCATTTTTCGATGGACAACATTTTTGTTTGGTAAGTAGGTTTTTGGGTACATCTCTTTCTCATTTTAAAACCAAGATGCCCCAGTGGTAGGGGCTTAGGAAAAGCCATCCTCTTGCGGTGGTTTGCTCTCCAATACATTAAATCATTTGCATTTTATTTTGATGAACATAAATACCTTTATAGAATGTTTTATCGAAAATGCAATTTCATTGCCTAAATTGATTTACTTAAAATATTTGCCTGTTTTTCTGAATGTATTAACTTAAATTCATATTTTATGGCCACTGAATGAGCAGACACAATTCAGCTCAAAAATATATTTGCATTTCAATGAGTTTAAAAGTACATATATATTTTTTTATTTTAGCGAAAATGCCATCAAGTCCTTAAAAAAATACCTTGCTTTCGTTTGGGTTGTTCCAAGCACATAGGTACTTAAAATAACCTTTCTAAAGGGCAAGGACGATACAAATATAATATTTTATCGTTACTATGAACAGAAGCTGCTAAAGGCTTTTTAAATATTGTGCTCATCAACTAGAAAGAGAGCCAAGAGTGACGTAGATGTAGTAAAAATGTAACTCAAATATTCCATTCCAGACAATGAATGCATCTAGAACGTATACAATATATTTCTATTTATGGTCCAACTGAAGTTTAAAATATACACAAAGATTTATATATGTACATAGATAAAAGATAATACAAATATTCGTTTGTATGTTTAACGCATAATTAATTTCCCTTGGAGCTACAAGTCATGGACCCATGGTAGAGCTACAAGCGTTTTGCAAATTCAATTTTTCAAAAATATATCCCTTGTTTCCTTTTTCTCAACTGATGCGACAAAAGCCTGCATACACCGAAGAGGAAATCGGATTTTATGTTTGTATATGCGTAGGTAAATAATCCAATATAAGAGGCTATACACTTGGAAGATAACTTATCTAAAAAAATTTACGAAAGGCAAACGTACAATCTTCCTGTCCATTTACAAGTTTGCTGTCAGAGATACAATTTTTGAGAAGGATAGTAATTTATAAGCCTTAGGCACTAGACCGAGAGCCAAATAAAAAACGACAGTGTCAGCAAAGTATTTTAGGCAATGGTAGACAGAAAAAGGGACATTGCCTTCATTTAATACAGGGTGTATCATTTATGTCCGTTTTTTCTTCACCAACGTGTGGAAGGTCGCTTAATTAAAACAAAATGAATGTCTATCTTTGCGTTGAGTTTTTAGGTGATTCCCAAAAAGGGAAATTACATTTTTTAGCTTCAAAAATAAAGGTAACTGCTATACAACCGTTTAGATAAATCTGATATGTGTGTCAACATAAATTAAATAAATATTTGTGTAGTATACATATGTATGTATATGATGAAAGGTTTTTAATGGTAGCATTTTACTTTCAAAATATTATTTCAATTCAAATTATTGTTCAACCATTATTAAAAAGTTTTTCAGTAGTAAGATATTGGTGTATAACTGTGAAAGTAAACTGTGCAATCACATAATGTAGGTAATTTATACGTGTAAGGCTACTCCAATAATGAAATATTTGTGTAACATTGTAAGTACATACATACATATGTATATCTACCTTCGCAAAAAAAACAAAGGACCATTTTTTAATTTTTTACTCTCGTTAACGGCTTCATTGGTTTTTATCAAATCAAAATTTTCAAAACAATATTAAGTGTATTTTTGGTTTACCTTTTTTTTCTGATTTTTAAGGCAGAATTTTGAAGAGTGAATTCGTCTGACCAATTTTTCCATTCATGTTGTCGAGTTTGTAAAGTATTAAAATTAATACCATGATGTGACACCCAGTTTTTATGGGAATATAAGACTTAGAATAGGTACATACATAAATACAAGTGTTAGACATTTATGAAATTTCATGCTCAAACCATGCTATTTTTGGCACTCTGTTAATGTAACTAGAATGATATCGTGCATCGATATCTCCTCCTCATTCCAAATAAACTGAAATTGAAGCAGCCGGCGCTCGGCGATGGAGAAAACACCATCGTAAACACAAGTTTCAGTCCGCAGGCAAATATGTATACGTATGGGTATGAACAAAAACCTTATAAACAACAGAAATTTGATAATTTTTGGTTTAGTTTTGTTTGTGTAAATAGACGAGGAAAACAAGAGATTCACAAAGTTAATTGAGTGGTTTTATGTTTTTATTAAACAAGTTGGGAGTATAAAATTATATTTGGAAGTATGTATTTAAATGGTGTCGTAGGAAGGCGATAACCAGGAAAAGTGTGACTTAAATTAAATGCCTTATACGGGCCTTACACCAGGGAGTATTGTTGCACAGTAAAATTGACTATTCAAAGGCCGTACAGTTCGTTTCCACGTCAATATTTTTGACCGTATATTGAGCAATAATACTAATGTAAGGCCATGTACTGAGAAGCGTTGCCACAAAATGCCCTATCAGCCCTTGAGCCCGAGCCAACCAGAAATTGCCCGCAAATCTTAATTTTCTGTTTTCATAAGCAAAAACATATTTTGTAAAGGAAAGTCTATTATTATTTTTTTTTGGGCAGATTTTACGCGATTCACCTAGTACGCAAAAAAAGGGATCAAAATAAAATTCTGAAAAAATTGGGTTTTTTCTTCTTCAATTAGAACCGATTTATGCCTAACCAAAGTGTTCCTTTTTTTAAACGAGCACCCTAAGGTATATGCAGTCCAAATTATAGGTTAAGAATCAGACGTTTTTGCACGTTGCATGGTTGGTCCACAAAAAATAAACTTGTAGGAAGAAAGATTAGTTTAATTACAACTTAATTCACAAAGACTACAAGTTAGACATGACTTTGGATACTATTAACAGATAGGTAGTTTATACAACATATACAATTTAATGGAGTCATAAGATTAGAAGCAGTCAAAAAATTTACGTTTTTTCTGAAGTGGTTAGGTAGGTAAGTCTTTTTCGGTTATAGAATGGTTAATTCATAAATTTACAATTATATATTATATGTGTGTTGGTAAAAATGGATGAGAAAAAATGTTAGAATTTGGAGGAAAGGGCAAAAAAAGATGTTTTTCTATTTGAAGGACTTTGTAATAGCGCCACAGCTCGGAAAACCAAGCGAGGTTATCATGCTTTCGGAAAATAGAAAAAAGAAATATTTTTTCCATCCCAACTCCTTTCGAAACGCAAAAACTTCTTAAAATAGCATCCAACTCAGCTGTTTTCGCAGCTAAAATCATGTATTAAACTTATGTTGCGGAAAGTTTATCCGCTGTTCTCTACGTAATTCGAAGTGCTGACTAATTGAAGCGATTGAAGATATAATCTGGAATGTACAGCAGATAGTAGGCTCAGATGATTGGCGAAATGTACCTAGTATCTTCCGACGAAAAAAATAATTCAACAGAATGGATTGGATATTTACTTCTTTTTACATAATCTGAGGAAGAGGAGCGATTTCTGAACCGTCATCACAGTAGAAAAGTTACCGTTTGGAGAGCAATATTCTATTATGGCCTATTATTAAAGTACCAAAAAGACTGGAAAAAGCTTAAAATCTTTGCTAGAAACAGTGTGTCCGATCAACTATCCATACAAATCAATTCGTAAAATCATTCATTAAAAGTCAAAACGATCACTTTTTGCCTTAGCAACCATATTCACACCACGTTTACATAATACATATACACAGGTAGTTTATCTATGGTTCAAATTTTGAAGTCCAAATTTGATAGAACAAAACTAAAAAAATTTCGATTTGTTTGTTAAAGGACTTCAAATTTGAACAAAGTTTTTTCTTGAACTGCAAATTTGGATCCTTCCTACAAATTTCTAACTAGCTCTGTTGCTGAGAAACGGACTCTTCTGCTAACTTCACAGTTAAGTAAACAGCGAAAAACAAATGTACCTATTCAATTTTTTTTTAAATAAGGACTTCAAAATTTGGACTTTAGTTTTACTTGAAATGCATGTGGAGCCTAACTGCAAATTTCTAGGTAGAGAAAAGGACCCACTATTAGGTGAACTGAAAAACCGGAATAGGAATGCAAAAAAAACTACAAATTCCTGCATTGGTCCAGCCTAAAATTGTTATGCTAACTTCACAGACGTTTTATTTTGGCACAGTCTAATCCGCTTATAGGGCGTATTTTAGATCGACCTGCTAAGGGCTCATTTTAGAGCTACCCACGATGCATATTCTTAAATCTTCTTATTTCAAATTTCCAATCATTGCTTTGTCAAGTTTGAATTTTGTTGTACCTTACCTACAGCAGGTACAATTTAAAAGAAAATTTTAACAAACTAACAAAAATCACTTTAACATCAAAGCTATTCTGACGCATTTATTTTGAATACATTTTAAGTAGTTTATTTACAATATTTTGTGTGTTCCAGGTTACTTTTCCAAATTCTTTCATATTTATTTGGCTCCATTCGAGAGCAAAATAAATATCTACTTAATCAACTATTCTTTAGTGAAGAATTCTAACAGATTGATAAGTGGAAATGGGTAATGTCTAATGTGTTATATGAACATAGAATAATGCAATACTTAAATCAAGTAAAGTGAAGTGTACATTCACGTATATGTATATGAATACCTACATAAACGAATAATGCCAAATAGCTAAAAACACATAAATTGCCTTGCATTCGAAACTCAAGCATCTCTATTTAGTCTCACGAGTAAACCAAAAACTTATAAATAAAAACAAGAGTTTATTACACCCGTGAAAATGTTTAAAAATAGAAGGTGATCAACCTCTGTGTTTTTTCGTCCTTTCAATGTTATTTTATTAAGTCAAAGTTGTGATTAGGACAAAAGAAGAGGAAACACAATAATTTGTCCGTCGAACTTTACCAATAAGAATGTAAATTGATTTGCGTGGGTGATTGCTAAATTTAGTTAGGAAAAACTTTGGTGATGATGTTAATGGGATATCAGTTTTAGTTGTTTTTAATATTCATGAAATTTAACTAACGATAAATAGTCCAGTCAATGAAGGAAAAATAAATCATGCTCTCTGGGCTATTATTTTATGTGGTAGGGGTGGGTACAAAATTCTAAAGGTCTGCGGTCCAGACCGCGAGCTGCTTTAGGCAGGAGGGGGGGGTTAAAGGTCCCCTTTTGTAGTTTTTCGTGGAAAACAAAACTAAGAAAGATTTTTACATTTGGTTTTCGGTAATTGACTAAAAATTAATAAGGGTATTTTGGAAATTGAATACAATGAAAGCACTTAATTATAGACTAAGAGCCCACAGCAGATTTTGGGTGTGAATGATAGCAAAAAAAGAAGTATAGGCATCGAAAGCTTCATTAAAGGCTATTCAAAAAATCAAAGTCTTGCAGTCCACACCTGGGGCCTTTTTGATTAAACAGTGCATCAAAAAAAATATGAATGCAACTTCGAGGATAATCGTGTTAGCCGAAATTGGTTTTCACCCCTCCCTAGATCACATATCACGGAATCTGAGACCATTTGAGTGTATAGCTCGTTCTACTTTTTTGCTATCACTCACGCCCAAAATCTGGTGTGGGCTCTCGGTCTATTACACAAATTTATGAAAAATATCAACTTAAAACAAAACACAATATTTTTCAAAAATTTTGACACTGAAAGGGGAATTGGCAAAAACGTATGGGGATTGGTCCAAATGTCCACCCCATTTGGATCAATTTGCCTTTCTCCTTTGACAGGAATTTTTTTATTTAAAAATTAGTGGGGTTAGCGTTAGTCCTTAAGAAATGAACTAACATAAGATTTAAATCTTTATTGAATTTATGAGAGGTTTTTCGGTTTCAAAAACAATGGACTTGGAGAGTAATCAAGAACGACGACCGTTGATAAAAATGTTAAGTACAAAAATGTTTACCTACCAAAACTATTGGTCGGAGGGGAAAAGTGTGCATGGATGAAATATTTAGCTTGCAATTTTGAACAATTGTTGTCATAGGCCCATCTCTCTGTAGTGAATCCCTAAGAAGAAAAAGAGCCACGAAGTTTCTTAGCATCACTTGTTTACCTGAGTGTTTTTTTGCATATTTTTCCTCTTTCTATCTTTTAAGGGACAAACAACAGAGAGTTTGGCCTTTGACAACAATTGTTCAAAACTGAAAGCTAAATATTTCATCTATGCACACTTTTTCCCTCCGACCAATATGCAATAAAAAAAATCAATGTAAAAAATGTACATCAAATTTTACACCTGTTCGTTACGTGTTTAGGTAGGCAGACAAACGGCTAATGGTTCAGCACCTTAAAAGGCAAATTACTGATAAGACTTACAAATTTATGCAAATGACTTGACTTTTTATGTCGTTGGCTCTCAGTCTATTTGGTTGAACACATATTTTCGAATAATAAATATTAATTTCATATTTTCACTATAGCCCAGTCAAATTAGTCAAAAAAGGGCATCAAACCGCATTTTTCGATGGACAACATTTTTTTTATGGAATCTGTTTGGCTACGTTTCCTGATCATAAAAACGAGTTTTTGGGATTTTTGAGGTTAGGGAAGACCCGCCATCTTGAAAAAGAGATTGGTTTTGTTTTTATGCAATAACTCGCTTGCATTTTATTTTACAACAAAACGTCCTACTACAATCTTGTAGAAGATAAAATTACCCATAAAATAAGCTATCAACGAACTCTATAGGTGGTTTCATTTTTGAGATATAACGGACACAACTATGGGTTGTGTTTTGGGGGTGGTATGACTTTTCTTGAGTTTTCTAGGTAGCCGTTGATTTTTTTGGATGATGCTCTTAGTTCTTGTATCGACCTATAAAATGAGCCGTCGATCGATATCATCGGCCATGAATTGTGCGAGTTATCCAATTCATAGGATCACTCTTTATGAGTTAGGAGAAAAACATAAATATATTTTTTTTTCGAAAATGTTTATCTGGTGAATCGTACAAAAAAAACTATTACTTAAAATTTTGTCCATAGTAATGATAACAATTTAGCATACATGGTACGTGGAGTTGCATGCGCACCACACAGAAGGTTGTAAAGCAGCCGGGAAACTTAAGACACCTACATTTCTTGTTGTTGAAAACTGAGTTATCTTTTTTCAATCCAAATGTAAAAGGTATTGCATGCGGTTTCCTAGGTACTACGAAGAAAAACTTAATTCAATTTCAAATTTATTGTTTGGTTTTTATTAACAGAATAATTTGAAAAAATGATTTAAAAAAAAGAGGAAAAGTGTATTTTACATTAAGTTTTCTCTGTGAAAAAATTTGAAGGGGAGACAAATAATATTAAGGGGAATATTTTGAGATTTTTGAAGGTCCTGGTAGCATTTCATCATCGCATAAATCAGCTTCAAAAATCGTTTCGTTTGGTGTCATTTCATCGTTATGAATCTGCAAGAGCAGGGTACTTTCATCTTCGCAATAATCTTCAGCAATTGTAATACATTTGGGGATGTTGCTGCAAGTTTCACTGCTGCAGTGTGCACAGACGGCGGAACATTTTAAACCCGCTTTGCGACATCCACAAGCCGCTCCACATTTTGATGCGCAGAAACAAGATTAACCTTCATTATTTCGGAAGGAGCTGGTTCCGTGGTGGTCATCACAGGAACATACATTTTTGTATTTTTTTCCAACCCCACTTTTCCGGATCCTGGTCGTTTCCTAGCCACGTTTGTACCTGGTGATACGTCCAAAATATATGCTGTCGTAGCGCATCTTTTGTGGGGGGAAGTGAACATAAATTGTTTTTCGTTTTTGCCACGGACTTCGTAAATTTTTTGTAACGAAGTTCGGCAATTGAAGTTGTCTTTCCTCCACCATAGAGCGCCATGAAGAATTTTTCCCCTGCCACAATAAGTTCTTCTGGGTAAGTGACTTTTCGTTTAAAAATTTCCACTTCTGCAGCAAGGTTGCCAGCATTTTTTTCCTTGTGGTAACGAATTTCATTTTCGCAGCGAAGTACGTTGCTGACGTTGTGTAACATCCCGATATAGCGTGTAAAAATAAAATGTTGTCTGATACAATTGTCGAAAACAATTTCTCTGGTGCGTGTGATTTTTTTTGGTTTCCGAAGAAAAACATTGGCATGATGTTTTCTATGTTCAGTCAACAAAACAAGAATATCAATGTCCTCGGAAACGATTGTAACAGTTTCATGCAGAGAAGACTGCTTAATGGCTGTAGTGACAATAAGCAAATCAGCATCACCTTTGTCCTGAAAAACTGTATAACCTGTGTCTTGCAGTTTATGTCTTAGGCGTTGGATGAACTTATTTTTGTTTTGTTTGTTGGCAAGGAATGGTTCTTGGGCTGTTGTTGGGACTGTGTCAGCATTAAAATTCAGCTCAACAGATCTTTTTTTTTTTTTGTTCTGCGGAATCTTTCCCATGTCTTGGTAACTGCAATTGCAGGATCATCAGAATATCCGTCCAAGATAATGGTAGCATTGAAACCATAGTGGTTTTCAATGTACTTTATATATTTTTGACAAATGTCACCGAAAGTAGGTTTTGTATATCAATAAATTTGAAATCTTGTTGAGTTTTTGTTTAGGTAACACCTGTGAAATCGCATGCAATACCTTCGGTTTACATTTGGATCGAGAAAAGATAACTCAGCTTTCAACAACAAGAAATGTAGGTGTCTTAAGTTTCCCGGCTGCTTTACAACCTTCTGTGTGGTGCGGATGCAACTCCACGTACCATGTATGTTAAATTGTTATCATTACTATGGACAACATTTTAAGTAATAGTTTTTTTGTACGATTCACCAGATAAACATTTTCGAAAAAAAATATATTTATGTTTTTCTCCTAACTTATAAAGTGTGATCATATGAATTGGATAACTCGCACAGTTCATGGCCAATGATATAGATCGACGGCTCATTTTATAGGTCGATACAAGAACTGAAAATGATTCTAAGAGTATCATCCAAAAAAATCAACGGTTACCTAGAAAACTCAAGAAAAGTCATACCACCCCCAAAACACAACCCATAGGGGAACATTGGTCCGTTATATCTCAAAAATAAAACCACCTACAGAGGTCGTTGATAGAAATTAAATTTCAAAGTCAAATTTGTTTAAAAAAATTGTGATTTTTTTCTTAAGTCGATATTTTTCAAAATTTTACGTAATTAAGTGCTATTTTTGTGTTCAATATTCATTGCCCTCATTATTTTGTAATCCATTACCGAAAACTAAATGAAAAAATCTTTCTTAGTTTTTGAGAAATTAAGAAAAAACGAGAGGTACTTTTACCAATAAAGCCCGAAAAAAGGGTTAAATTATGGATAATTCATGAATAAAATAATTTTTTCGGGCTTTTATGGGAAAAGTACCTTTTGTTTTTTCTTAATTTCTCAAAAACTAAGAAAGATTTTTACATTTAGTTTTCGGTAATGGATTACAAAATAATGAGGGCAATGAATATTGAACACAAAAATAGCACTTAATAACGTAAAATTTTGAAAAATATCGACTTAAGAAAAAAAAATTACAATTTTTTTTAAACAAATTTGACTTTGAAATTTAATTTCTCAAAAACTATTCGTTTAAACAACTTGACTGAAAAACCTGGTGCAAGAATGGAGTATTAACTTTCAAAAAAAATATAGCACATTATTAGATGTGTTTTCTTTGATTTTTAATGTTTTTTTTGGCATTTTAAGTCAATTCTACGATATTTCCACTCAGGTGCGGGACACCCTGTATATAGTACATACATTATGTATGTACGGGTTTTCGGACATAAATAAAACCACTAGATACAATATAGAGATAGAGACTTCATAAATTAAACCATCAAGATTTAAATGACCATTCAGAACACATATTATTTGTCTTTAGCCATGTCGTTAGCACTTGCCACCTCGGTAAGTTTAAAATACAATTCTTGATGTAATCAGTTGGCAGTTTTGTGGTTTATTTTGTTCATCGTTCATTATGCATCATTTCCATAAATATAAACCGTCGTCCGACCGAACGAGCGACCAACTGTTCGTAATAAAGGCCAATCAATCATATACATAGCTCTATCCCCTCGTACTCGTGGCATGCATGCAACCAACCCAACCACTGCTGCAACTGTTTAATCCACCACTTGGACACAAGTAAACGCTGGCATTAATAACAATCAATTGGGACGACAAACACACTGACGTTCAACGTAACGTGACCAACCAAATCGATTTCTTGGGAACGCTCGATGCAACATTCCGCTTCCGACCGCGATGGCCATCGCGGAATTGAGTGGAGCCCTCTGTTTTTATAAAACAACATAGTACGCATATATGCATTCCTCGTTTCAAATAAATAAATAATTTGCATGGCTACAATATTCTCTATGGTGCTGCGGCTGAAATGAGAAGCTAAAAATAACCATCTCTTGCCAGGCCATGTCCTGCCTTCGGGGACACAGCAACTACAGAAAACGCATCTTCTAAGCATCAGTACCAGTGGAGGTCGAACATCACACCTCACAATAAATAAAATCGATAATTTATTTTTTCCATCAACAATAATTTCTTGAAATTAGCAACAGGTTGTTGTTTTTTTTAAAGGAATTTTGTTTTGAAAAAAAGAGGATAGAAAGGTTTTCAACAAAGAGTTGATAAAAAACTTACCAAACTCAGACAAAATAATTAATAACAATATTATATTTACCAATCCAATTTATCTAACATACAATAATATAGATTTTATTTGTAGGAAAAACATAACTAGATTGTGCGTCGTCGGTCCTTTTCGAACGGATCTAAAGGTTTATGTTTCGTCTTATAAGTCGGAAGACGCAGAGCCTGAAGAGTATACTTAGAAATTATTTTCCACTTAATAAGTCTTACAAAACAATACTAGTATTAAGGATATACAGAGACAAGTAATTTAATTGCTTCTCAAGTGAGGTTTTACGAAGAAATCTTCTTCAATTAATTAACAACTTTGAAAGCGCTGTTACGCTGTCATAGGAACAACATTTAACATGTTTTTAATTTGACGAATTTGAATATTAAGGATGTTTACGTATAGCGAAAAGCGCAAAGCAGGAACGACAGAGGACTTCTCTTCGCAGGTTTTCGGCGGAAATGAGGGATTCTAATAATTATCTATATTTTCGTAATTAATTTAAGCTATCACTAGCGTCGCCACGCCGTTAGAATTCTCAGCTTCTACTAAATTAAATTTAGGGTAAGTATTTAAACTTCTACTAGCAATATTTTCAAATATTATGGTTGTAATCTATATATTAATACGTAAACACTTTTCTATATCTCCCTTTTTAACTGACTTAATGGGATCGTATTTTCACATTTTTTTTTTTATTTGAAAGGTATAGCCAATCGCTCTGGCAGAATCTAATTTTTATATTAATATGTTGCCATTAAAACATTAATAGAGAAAGGTCGAATTTCGACCACGGGGCGATACTAGTTTATTTTAATGGATCAATTCTTCTTGATAAAGTAGGAAAACTTTTAACCAACCTCTTAAGAAATAAAGAATGAATACGATCCTTTCTATAAATTCACCAAACATCCAACGACAAGGGAAAACGCTTACTTAATATGTGGAAAAAAGTTACCTAGTGTTTTGCCAGTTTGTTTGCTTTGTTTTGAAATACATAAATCTGAGGAATGCAAAGTGCACGCGCACAATTTTCTTTCAAAAAAGAATTTAAGGTCTATTTACAACCGCGAAAGTCCAAAAAGTTATAAACATTAGATTGTTTGGTTTAGAAAATGAAACTTCTGTTAAAAGTACTGTGAGCACTCGAACATGGTGCGAGTTATCTTGGTTCAAGTACTACATTCGAGTTGTCTACGAGCTGGTTGCAGCTTTTTGTTGGTGTCACTGGACCAAAGATTTGGTCTCACCAAAATCAAAAGTATTTTGTTTACCAAGTTCGACCTTCTGTGGACTAGCTATATTTGCTAGAATATGTCATTTTAGTAATATATTTCGTACAATGACAACAAAAAAGAATAGTAGGTATCGAATATTTCTTGAATAACGAAATTAAAAAAAAATTCTTACGTGTCTTAGAAATTTACAATCAATGATACGAGTAACATACATAGATATGTTGTGAAGAACAATGAAAAGTGGGGTTTCGTATGACCTTGGTTTCACTGTCTGTCTGTTTTTCTTGTTCTTAAGTTTTTATTTTCTTAGGTGTGAAAAATAAAATAATATTAGATGAAACTATTGTGGCAACAAGAAAGAACAAATTTGTTTCGAAACAAACACAACCCACATGAACCTACAGTGTTGGACAGAGAATTAGCACATTAGTGAATCGGATTTTAATAAGGATTAGTAAATCGGATTTTAATAAGGAAAATCTGTATTTTTGCTATGTTCTTGGAACATTATTTATTGAAAACTTTTTAATTCAACCCTGAAAAACTTAAATACCTATATACAAAAAAAAGAATTCAATAAAATAACAACAACAAAAAAATCTTAAATAAAATTTAATGGTGTAACTTGTAGCGGTCACAGAATTAGCACAAGTACGAAATTAAATAATTTATCACTAAAACAAGTAATTTTGTTAGGTACTCTTTCTGCTTTAACACAGCCTTAAACCGCCGAGGAATACTCGCCTCTAGGTGCTGGCATTGATGGATAGGAATGCTGTTCCAGCCATCCCTAATTGCCTCTCAAAATTCTGCTAGATTCATTGGGTTCCTTAGTCCAACCTGATATTCAACTTCGTTCTATAGATTTCTATGGGATTCCGGTCTGGACTTGTCGCAGGCCAAGGCAAAAATTTGATTTGCTGATCAAAAATTCACTGTTTCACCAGCCGGAAAGTGTATTTAGGATCATTATCATGCATGAATATCCATGATTATGGTATATTATCGCCTGCAAAGGGCTCCATATGGTTTTCCAAAACGCTCTTGTACTGATACTGGTCCATTTGCTGCTCTATTCTCACAATAGGCCCTACACCGCACCATGGAAACGCACTACAAAACACTGGTGCCATACAAAAATATTACAGCCAGGCTTAAGTTCACCGGAGTACGGATACAAATCCTTATCATTTTGGAAAAATGTTTTTTGGAGTGATGAGTCGCAATTTAATCGATTTGGCTCTGATGGAAAGTGTCATGTTTGGCGTGTACCAAAGCAATATCTTAATCCACGTCACACAGCTAAAATTATGAAACACAGTGGTGTATGTATTATCTATGGTGTGGGCTGCGTTTTCATGGTACTGTGTAAGGGCTATTGCGAAAATAGAGCAGCAAATGGACCAGCATCAGTACAAGAGCGTTTTGGAAAACCATATGGAGCCCTTTGCAGACGATAATTTATCATTATCATGGACATTCATGCATGATAATGATTCTAAATACACTTTCCGGCTGGTGAAACAGTGAATTTTTGATCAGCAAATCAAATTTTTGCCTTGGCCTGCGACAAGTCCAGACCGGAATCCCATAGAAATCTATAGAACGAAGTTGAATATCAGGTTGGACTAAGGAACCCAATGAATCTAGCAGAATTTTGAGAGGCAATTAGGGATGGCTGGAACAGCATTCCTATCCATCAATGCCAGCACCTAGAGGCGAGTATTCCTCGGCGGTTTAAGGCTGTGTTAAAGCAGAAAGAGTACCTAACAAAATTACTTGTTTTAGTGATAAATTATTTAATTTCGTACTTGTGCTAATTCTGTGACCGCTACAAGTTACACCATTAAATTTTATTTAAGATTTTTTTGTTGTTGTTATTTTATTGAATTCTTTTTTTTGTATATAGGTATTTAAGTTTTTCAGGGTTGAATTAAAAAGTTTTCAATAAATAATGTTCCAAGAACATAGCAAAAATACAGATTTTCCTTATTAAAATCCGATTAACTAATGTGTGCTAATTCTCTGTCCAACATGTTCTACATAGGTACATTTATATAAACCTACGAAGAACTTATTTGACTTTAATGAGTCGAATTTGCTGCAGATTTGTGTTCCAGTTTCGAATTGACACTTAACAATCAATAACAACAACAAGACTTTTTTAAAGCGTGGTTAACTGGATTACTGAAATGTGCAAATGGATTGCATACATACACAGTGCTGTGCTAAAAATAATTGTTGAGTGGAAACATTATTTCCGTTGGCTTTTTTGGTCATAATAATGCTATGTTTCCACTAAATGCTTATCTCAGTTCAGATTTAATAAATCTATTTGGTGCTTCCACCGCACAAAAAGATTTAAAAAAGATTTACTTTGACAGCACCTTTACAAATGCAAATGCTGTTTCATTTTTATTTGCGATATACAGTGGTGGCCATAGAATTAGAAACAACAATTCTAAACGAACTTTATCAACCATAATATTTTTTGTAAGCACCAGCGTGAGTGGCTTGTGTCGTTGGTCTTTGACAAGTGACATGTTTGTTCTAAATATGAGTTTCCTTGAACGCGAACAGTTTATAAAACACCGTTATTTTAGAAAATTCATTCATAGTCGACATTTTAGCTGGACACGAAATTAGAAACGACAAAAGAATTTGTAAATTTAAAAATAAAGAAAATTATTATCAATGTGAGTTGATTGTTTTCAGTTTTTTTTTTTATTATTTTTATAATATTAATATTAATTAATTAAAAATACAGCGACGAAAATGGGCAAAAATAAGTCTTGTAGTCCAGAACTCCGGAAGCTCATAGTGCAGTGCTATCAAAACGAAAACGAGTCAATTGATTCCATAGCAAAAAGATTTAGTTGCTCGAAAAAGATGGTATTTGATGCTATTCAAGTCAATAAAAGGACTGGCAGCTTTGAAAACCCAAAAAGAAAACCAAAAGATCGAAAATCCACGCCAAAAGAGGACAGATTGATATGCCGAATTAGAAAAGCTGATCCTTTTTTGACTTCTGCAAAAATAAAAGAGGTTGTTTCGCCCCAATTGGGTCAAGAGCTATCAGCTAGAACCATAAGGCGCCGACTTCTAGAACATGGGCCACGTGGATGCATTGCCAGGAAAAAACCACATGTTTCCAAAAAGAATTTGAAGAGGCGTTTGATGTTTGCTAAGCTTCACGCAAATAAAGCCATGGGATTCTGGAAAAACATACTTTGGAGTGATGAATCCAAATTTAACTTGTTCGGGTCAGATGGTAAAGTGTATGTTAGACGCCCTCAGAAGAAGGAATTGGATCCTAAATATACTTTAAAGACCGTTAAGCATGGAGGAGGAAACATAATGGTTTGGGGTGCGTTCTCGTGGCATGGAGTTGGCCCAATAGTAAGAATAAATGGTCGAATGGACCAACATATTTATAAAGGCATCTTGGAAAACGTCATGGAGCCTTATTCATTTGCACACATGCCCATTAGTTATGTTTTCCAGCACGATAACGATCCAAAAAATACAGCACGGATTGTTAAGCAGTGGTTTTTTGATACAAAAACTAATGTTTTGGATTGGCCCGCCCAAAGTCCAGACTTGGATCCTATCGAGAACTTGTGGGCAGACGTGGAGAGAAGGCTAAAGTCCAAGAACCCAACAAATTCTGAGGAACTTTTTAAAAATATAAAGGAGGTCTGGGAGAGTATACCCCCATCAAGATGCCGCGCCTTGGTAGAAAGTATGCAGGCAAGATTAGCTGCAGTGACAAAAATAAGGGATTCCCTACAACATATTAATTTTTCATCGAACATTTTTTATGAAATACCAATTTTTTCTTTGCGTTTCTAATTGTATGGCCAGGTGCGATTTGGGTTAAATAAATAATATTAATTTTCTACTGTTAGTGTCACGCTTTTATTTTTTATAAAATATTCAGAAGTGTACTATATGTCATGGTCTATTAAAAGAACCACTAACCAACCTCTACAAATTTCCTAAAAAAAAGTTATGCAATTTAAAATTGTTACAAAATTCTTGTTTCTAATTCTATGGCCACCACTGTAGGTACTATAGGGCAAGTTTTGGATTCGTGCAAAAAAAAAATTTCGAAATAACAATCAAACATGACATTATGATAGAGAACACGAAAAAAGTGGGTGGCAAAATTCTGTCTGTCTGTGTGTCCATACCTCAACCTACAGCCTAAACCTCTGAAGCGATTTTCTTCAAATTTTGAACTCACGTTTTTTTTTGTAACTCTCCAGAGGGGAAATTGAGACTTTTTTTAGCTCAAAAAATAACGGTACTTGCCATACAACCGTTAAGGAAAAGCTTATTTATCTCAAAAACGGCTCCAACGATTTTGATTTAAAAAAATCAGTATATTAATGTAGATATGATGTACCTTTTAGTAAGAAAAAATAATCACCAAAAACATTTATTAACGGTACCTGCCATATAACGGTTTTTTTAATTTTTGGTTTTCTCATTAACCGCTCATCCGATTTCAATAATTTTTTTTTGCAAAAAAGCTTTGTTAGAATATAAATAATACTGCATACCAAAATTTTTGAAAAAATAAATTTTGGATTTTTAAAAAAAGATTCAAAATTTTCTTTTGAAAATTCAATATTTCAAAAACGGGTTGATGAATTGTTTTGAAATTTCAATTTTAAATGTATATTAATATATACTCAAAATTGGCATACCAAATTTTTCTTTGAAAAATGTTACAAAAATTTTATATATAAAAAATTAATTTTTAAGAAAACGGCTCCAACGATTTTAAATTTTGTTTGTACATATATTCATATTTTTTCAAGTAATCAAATGGCATACTTTTTTTTAGCTCTAAGTTATTTATCAGACTGTTTATACAATTAAAAGAAAGATTTAAATGCTTTTTATACTTTTTCTATATTTTCTTGAATATTTTTGAAAGTTCTTAAGTCCCACACAACTTGAACATAAGAGCAAGTACGTGCGATCCAGTCGTGCATTTTATTTCTTATAACCTTCAGCGCCATACAAGAATAGGTTAGTTCGATTTGTAAAGTATTTATCCTAGGAAGATTTAACAAGATTAATTTCTAATCTCCAAGATTTACGAAATATATTTGTATTGTAAATCTTCAAGATTTAAAGAAGACATGAGGTAAATCTTATTAAATCTCAGATTAGCGTTAAGTGGAAATGTAGCACAACTTAAATAATGAAACAAAATTTGTACCATATACTTTTCCAGACGTTTCGACAAGGGTTGCTGTCTTCTTCAAGAGGAACTTAATTACATACACAAAAATAAGTACAGTTAATCACAATATAATGCAAGAAAAATCCAATGAAACTTACATAAACTAAAAGAAATAGGTGGGATACAAGGGAGCAATAATACTGTTGAAATGTTCTGTGTGTACTGTTTTCGATTCATGTTGATTTTGCTGTTTAAAATGTGAAGCATTTCTAGGGTGAACCGCTTAGAAGTATGCCTTTCAGTTTGAAGAACTTATACTCCGGTAAAATCGGGAGAGCGGCGACTTTCGATTGTAACAGGTTGCAGGATTCATTGGTTTTACCTTTGCAGTTGATCCTATATATTTCATCAGTGCATTTGTCCCTATCAGGTTTTGCCTTTAATTTGGTTGTTTTATTAGATTTTAAAGCTAAACGAACATCTTTTAATTTTTTTGTGGTGACCTCCTTAAAGTTCTCAGTTAAGCCTGGAACATAAACAACGCTTTTGAAGAACCTATCCGCGCTTTGGTCACATTGTTGACGAGGGATTTTGTGGATGTGTTTGGACATCAAACTCCGAATGACTACAGCAGGGAACCCGTTATCATTTAAAATTTTACTCTTTTTTTGGTTTACGGAGTGGAATTTTTCATCACTCAACGAAAAACTGTGTGGATCAAGTTGGAACCGTGTTCATAACTATTTATATGTTTGGCTTGGCTGGAACGAAAGATGAGAGTCTTCCTGACACTGTATTTTTTTGGTACCAATCAAACGAAAGATGTTTTTTTTCTCTTTATATTTTGCCACCCAGAAACGCTATCGAATTGTTAGTTTCTTTTTCAATAGTTAAATGTATTTTTGGGTTAAATCCATTTAGAATTAACAAAACATCATCAATTTGACGCCTGTCCATCACCGCGAATATGTCATCCATATATTTAACTAAGAAATTTGATTTTTCTTTGATACCAATAGAACATTCAACGAGCAAATAATCCATCACAAGGTCCGCAATAGTGGGTGAAAGGGGGTTGCCCATAGGCATTCCAAAGATCTGCTTAAAAATATTATCTTTAAATTGTAGAAAATTGTTTTCATTTATGCAAAAATCCAGAATATCGAGAAATTTACTCTGGTTAATATTGGTGTGTTTACTTTTTAACTCCAATTTCTTTTTAACTAGGTATGTATATTGTTGGAATAGTAGTTGTACTGGAATGTTAGTACACTCGACTCCCTCTAAGTCGAATTTCCCTCTAACTCGAATTTGTTCGCCCTATTTATTTTTAACTAAGTACCTATATTGATAGCTAGTTGTGCTGAAATGTCGACTCGACTCCCTATAAGTCGAATTGCCCTCTAACTGGAATTTTTCGCGCTATTTCTTTTATATTATATTAATAATAATAACTACTTGAACTGGAATGTTAGTACACTCGACCCCCTGTCGAATTTCCCTCTACCTTGAATTTTGTCGCCCTATTCTGGTACTTCCCTCAAATTTCTATACTGTATTTACTTCTCTCTTACTCAAATTTTCGCCAAACTCTCTCTAACTCGAACTGATTTTGATATCCCGTGAAATTAGAGGAGATTATATGTATTTTCCACTCAACACTTATTCATCAAATTGGTCATAAATTCATGTTTTAATGTGGTAAAAATATTTGTTTTGGTTTGTATAGATTTTCGAGTGGAGTTTTATGAAGTGTACGAAAAACACGTTGCTTTATTACACAAAGTACAAACTATTTCGCGGCACTCAAAGGAAGTTAGAACAGAATTAGCCTATGGTTTCCGTAACAACAAATTTTATTCGCGCAAACTAAGCGAATTTGCGCTAATGATGTGGTTTCAGGACAAATTGATTTAACCTTTAATATTTTCTTTGTCTGCGTGCCGTTATTTAAAAAGTAAAAATGTCATATTTTTACTGGCAAATAAATCCGTGGTATTTGGAAACCTGATAGCTCATAAAAAATTACTTTAAATCGAGCTAGAGTTTAAATGGGTATACTGATTCTTTTCAAACTTGGAACATTATTTTTCAAAGAACATGTTTAAGAATATTCCAAATTTAAAGAAAATGATCAACCCATTTAGGCTCTAGATTGATTTAAAGTGGACGTAAATACGCAAACTTGTTTTTACCAAACACCACAGAAATAAACTCAAACTCATAAACTTTCTTGGCAAAAATACATACACTTCAAAATACCATAGTCTTAAGGAAAGTACCTAAGTTCTATTAGAAGGAAACTTCTTTAATCTAGCCACCTTTTTTTCTTCAATCTTATGCTATGTTTCCACCAAAGGTTTATCTCAGATTAGATTTAATAAATCTTTTTGGTGTTTCTACCGCACAAAAAGATTTAAAAAAGATTAAATTTGACAGCACCTTCAAGAATGCAAATGGCGTTCCAATTTTTCTTATGAAGTGCGAATGAGACAGAATGTTTGATTCGTGTGAAACAATGAAGAACTGAATGCGAGTCTCGAATGAATCGTTCAGCACCATGTAAAAATCGGTTAGTTCGATTTGTAGAACTATTTGTCCTAGGAAGATTTAACAAGATTAATTTCTAATCTTCAAGATTTACGAAATAAATTTGTATGGTAAATCTACGAGATTTAAAGGAGATTTAAGGTTAATCTCATTAAATCTCAGATTAGCGCTAGGTGGAAATGTAGCATTAAATATCAAGGTAGAATCGTATGTATTCTTCCTCAAGTTAAAAGAATCAGATATTACATAGGGAATGTTCCCCCTGAATCTTATGAGTGTCCTCTCACGACTTTATAGCTATCATTGAATCATATCATTGAAAATTTTAATGACTGATTTTGATAGGTTTAGAAAGCAAAATCATTTATTTTTTTGATGGACAAATAAGGCCCAAGGCCTAATTAATATATCTAGTCAAAAAAAATTTCAAATAGGCCCAACTTTTCACAAAAATTGACTTTTAATTTTTCATTGATCATTGAAATAAGAAAAATCTTTTTATGTGGAAAGTTGGGCCTATTTGAAATTTTTTTTTGGCTAGAAATATTCATTAAGTCTTTAGTTTTATTTGTTCATCAAAATAATAAACGATTTTACTTCCTAAACGTCTCAAAATCAATCATTAAAGTTTTCAATGATAGCTATAACTGGCACCTTAAAGTCGACATATGATGGCTAAAAATCAGTAAAAATTAAATAATTCTAGAAAAAAAAATCATTTTGATTAAATTTTTCCGCACAACACTTTTAATACACTTATTATGTACAAAAGTACCTACTCAAATAGAAAAACTTGTTTTGTTTCTGCCATTACGGAAATTATTCAATTTTCTTTCGTTTTTCTTGAAATTGTAATCGATAATGCTTTTATTTGTTATGATTTTTCATAGATAACCTTCCAAGTGCGTTCTTCGACCCCTCTAGTATGTTTTTACTCAACAACAATCAACAAAAACCACAACACATAAAGCATATGTCAGCAACCCTATTTATTATAGTAATACCTACATATTATCATTCAATTTCTGTTTATTGTGAATAAATTAAAAAAAAAACATCTGCGTTCGAAATAAATAAACATGAAACCGGAAACCGTACCATTTAATTGTTCGAATGCACATTTTCCATAATTTGCTGGTTTGTGGGTTTCAGCGATTAAGAAACAACTCATTCACCGCTATTTTGCCATTATATGCTCAATTTACACGTTATAAGTTGTATAGGAACATATCTATTATGATTGGGGATAGGGGTGCTGAAGAGCTGATGTAATGTATAATATTGTGCATGTGCAAAATTCGTCTTTGCATGGGCTATGGACATGGAGTAAGTTCATAAGAGTCATAAATCGAAGGTCAACGAAGCGACGTTGTGACGACGAGACAATGTGGGGGAACACGAGATCTCTGCGACTTCCCGCATGCAAATAGTAATGGTTCATTTAAATAAATAAATATGTAAAGATAAAAAAAAATAATGCTACGATAAGTGGCGCAAGTGCATATTCAAGCATGATGAAACTCCAGTTCTGATTGACTGGAATATAATGATAATAACAAAGAAAGATGCAAAGAATCTCAATCACTAAGAGACATCCTTTATATTCTTTGTGTTATTGTTTCCTCTTTATGAAATCATCAGAGAAACTAAAACTTAGTGGTCATTGTGCGTTTGTTCGATTGAAAACTTCTTTGTTTGTTATAAATTGATTTTAGCTTGGTATATAAATAAGGCAATAATTAAAATGTGTATTAATTAATTTTGAGTGAAGTCTTAGGAATAAAAAATTAAAACTACATGAATCGATGGGCAACATTTTTTTATGATTTGTGTTTGGCTACATCTCCTCATTACAAAACTTAGTTTCGGGAATGTCCGGGGAAAGGATATCGCCACCATCTTAAAAAGAAGGTGGTTTTGTTTTTATTTAATAACTCGATCGAATTTGGTTTTAAAACAAAATGATGGAAAGAGTAACATTTAGGTAGTCAGTAAAATTATTTAAAAAATGAGCTATATTAATAAATTTTGAGTTTTATTAATCATGAAGTAATAGCGGGTAAAATTTGTTTTTTTTGGATTTTGTAAGAGATGAAGTTCAGATTTTTGTAATACCTCGAGACCAGTAAGATAGCTTTTTCAAAAAATTAATCATCTAATATCGATAACTTCCCTTTAGAATGTATATTAAGCGACATTTTCAAAATTAAAAAAAAAACCTCTTAATTAGTTATTTTTGTTTCTATTTTGTAGTAATAAACAGATTTTTAAAGGAATTTTGAGTGGAAAATTCCGTTTTAAATCTTTAAATACAAAGATACATAACTGAACAAGTGGTTTTTTGTGTGCCTGTAAAATTTTTGAATATCGCTTATTACATTCTGATGGGAAGGTATCGATACTATATCTTCGTCGTTCTATGAAAACTCCCTCTAAGTCCATTTTTTTCGAAACCAAAAAACCTCTCGTAAATGCGATATATTTAACAAAATATTAACATTTTAGCTCTGTAAAAGGTCTCTTAATCTTATTTTGCTCTATTTCTAAAGGAAAAACACCCCTAAATCAAATATTTTCAAATTATGTTCAGTAAAAAACCATAAAAGTATACTTGAGAGTGCTAAGACGCCATATGGCCCTAGGCTCAATGATAGGAAAATCCCTATGCACACCTCCGCGTGGTAGAGGGCGGGTAACGCTAACGTGCAGGGGGACCGAATGGATGCCGGGATAAGCACACAACCCAGCTTTGCTGGTCAGGGCACAAACTTGTCCTTGCCCCTTATGACGGATGAACTGCAGGCAGCGGTCAACGGCATGATAGTCTGGTGGCGGAGGAGCTTTTTTTGGTAAAAGGCCAACGGCAGCAGCAGGTAGCGTCTGTAACCCATATTGGGCGGCTACAAAAGACGTCTGTTTTCCCATAGTGGGCGGCCTCGAGCAGTTATGAATGTTATTAATCATATCTCGGAAAACACCATGGTGGAAGGATATATGCAAATACATGAGCTATGACAACAAATGGAAATGAGTCCCCAAGAGGTAATCTTTTTATGGAAAATCCTTCTGCAGCTTCGGTTGCAGTAAACCGCACATCGGATTTGGGGGTGCGGCATCTTTCATGTACGAGCGTCAATCAAGACGCCATAATAATAAATGAATCGTTGACAAATAGAAGAAATCTTTCAAGAAGCGCAAATGTTACTTTTGGCTACCGCATACGTACGAAAATCGGAGCATGGAACGTTCGATCCTTGTACAGCGATGGTAGATACGAGCAAGTTGAGCGTGAAATGCTTCGCCTGAAGATCAGTATCCTGGGCATAAGCGAAACTAAGTGGAGAGGTAGAGCTGAATACAGATCAGACACTGGACAGACGAGAATGCTGTATTCCGGGGAAGATGTAAGAGAGGGCGGCCAAAGACTGCATGGTGTCGGAATTATGTTGAACGAAGAAGCGAGGCGTAGTTTGATCTCCTGGGCGCCCATTTCTGCGAAATTAATGACTGCAAGGTTTCGTTCAAAAATTCGTAACGTCACAATAATTCAGTGCTACGCCCCCACAAATGAAGCGACAGAGGAAGACAAAACCGCGTTCTACACTCATCTTAACTCGGTTTACAGTAGTGTTCCGAGAGCCGACATCATAGTCGTTATGGGAGACCTCAATGCCCAAGTCGGTTCAGACAATTACGGACTGGAACGCGTGATGGGAAAAAATGGCTTGGGGTCACGGAATGAAAATGGTGACTTGCTTGTCGACTTTTGCAACGCGAATCGTCTTGTGATAGGTGGGACTGTATTTAAGCATAAGACGTGCAACAAAATTACCTTGGTGCATCCGGATGGTCAAACCGAAAACCAAATTGATCATATCATGATTCAGCAGCGATGGAGGAAGTCTATGTGTGATGTCCGGAGTATAAGAAATGCCCATGTGGGAAGCGACCACCATTTGGTTCTGATGAGTCTCAAACTACGAACCGCTGCCGTACAAAAACCAGCGCAGGATGCAGCAAGCAGCTCAAAATTCATTACTAATGCTTTAAATGACCCCAACATATGTCGAAACTATGTCACCACCCTTAACGACAGAGCCTCGTCATTAAACGGAATCCAGCATTCAACAATTGATGAGATGTGGGGTGAAATTAAAAGTGTTTTTATGGAGGCTGGATCCGAAACTGTACCCAAGCGAACGAGACGTAGAGACTCTTGGATATCCCAAGACACCTGGGATAAGATCGAACTTCGCAAATCGTTGAAAATTCAATTAAATGCCGAAGCAGATATTCAACGAAAGGCTGACTTGCGAAGAGAGTACCGCATTGCACATAAGATGGTCTATCGTTGTGTGAGACGTGACAAGAGGGAGAGGTTAGATGGACTCGCAGATAATGCGGAAATCGCTGCCGGAAGAGGAGATATCCGGGAATTGTACCAAATAGCCAAAGATGTGATCGAGAAAAAAAGCAACACCAATCATCCTGTAATGGACGTGGATGGCACACTTTTGGTATCAATTGAGGATCAGCTTCGTAGATGGAGGACCATTTTTGTGCGCTGCTAAATGAGGATTAAGTTGAGCAGAGTGCTGAAGTGCCCCAACTAAACGAGATGCGCAGGTCCTATAGGGGTATTGACATCGAACCCCCGTCAGAATCGGAAATCCTTACATCAATAAATCTCCTCAAAAACAACAAGGCAGCTGGACTGGACGGAATACCAGCTGAATTCCTGAAAGCCGATCCCGTAACAGCAGCTAGTATTTTATATCCGTTGATACAAAGCATTTGGGAAAACGAATGCTATCCCAGGGATTGGAAGGATGGTGTAATTGTTAAGTTGCCAAAGAAAGGCGACTTAAAGAATTGCAACGATTGGCGTGGTATCACCGTTTTGTCCGTTTTCCCAAAACTAATGGCAACCATCATTCTCGAGCGAATAGAGGATAGAATCGAGTCTACACTCAAGAGGCATCAAGCTGGCTTCCGCAGTGGTCGATCGTGTGTCGACCATATCAACACCCTGCGTATCGTCCTCGAGCAGTCGATGGAATTTCAATCCTCATGTTCGTGGATTTTGAGAAAGCCTTTTGATCGAGTTAACCGAGAATGTATATGGAGATCGTTGCTTGGTAGAGGAATTCCACCAAAAATAGTTGCCATTATAAAAGAGTCCTACAACAACGCTAGGTTTGTTTTGCACAATGGGTGTGAGACAAGGGGATGTTCTATCGCCAATTCTCTTTCTGCTGGCGATGGACGACGTATTGATGGCCAGTGTTGGTACAGCTGAGCGACAGAGCATTCAATGGAGACCGTTCGAAAGGCTCAGTCATTAAGACTATGCCGATGACATATGTCTACTGGCAAATAACATCAGTGGGCTGAACGGGATGTGCCAAACACTGCAAGTTAAGGGAGAGTCGAGTGGTGTAAGAATAAACAGCAAAAAGACAAAAATAATGCTCACAGACCGTTCCACACAGCAGCGTATTATTCTACAGGAGACGACAGTTGAAGTAGTGGAACAGTTCAACTACCTTGGCAGTATTGTCTCTGCAAACGGTGGTACGGATCTGGACGTTAAAAGTAGAATAAATAAAGCTCGTGCTGCCTTCGGTACTCTGTCCCCAATCTGGAAATGAAGTCAAATCTCCTTACGCACTAAGTTGAGATTCTTCGAATCCAATGTCAAATCCGTGCTTGTGAAACCTGGAAAGTCACGTTTATCATTTCGAAGAAATTGCAGGCTTTTGTGATCGCTGTCTTCGCCACATCCTTAAGATTCGCTGGCCACAAATAATATCAAATGAGGAATTGTGGCGCAGGACAAGTCAAGAGCGGTTGGACGTCGACATAAGAAAGCGTAAATGGCGTTGGATTGGTCACACACTGAGGAAACCAAACGATGAAATTGCAAAGCAGTCCTTTGAATGGAATCCTCAGGGTGCACGGCGGGTTGGAAGACCAAGAACAACATGGAAATCAACTGTCTTAGCGGAAGCAGAATCCCAGAGAAAGACGTGGCCACAGCTAAAGTACCTTGCAGCAGACCGTGAAGGATGGAGACGTTTTGTTGATGCCCTATGCCCCAGCCGGGGTTGCAGGACACGATGATGATAAAAAACCATAAAAAGTACACATGTCTTCAAACAAAACAAAATGGACTTATGCAGTTTTCATTGAACGACGACGATATGTACCTAGCTCATAAAATTTTTCACAAAAGATATTTTAACACTTTCTGTGGTAAGAGCAACAGATTTTGAGAAAAACGCACACAAACGCGCTCAATACCTCCTTAGCCCCAGCGTGCAGTTGAAAAGATTTCATTAAGACAAAAACTCATATTAGGTACATATAACGTTTATGCACGTTTATTTCAAAACCTATAGCTCTTACGAAAATAAGTATTATAATCTTTTTTGTATACAATTTTATGAGTTATAAAATCAACTAAATAATTTTAAATTTTTGGGAAAAACTAATGGTTTTCGAGATATGTATTTTCAAACAAACTGAACTTTGTCCCTTAAAAGTTATGTGTTAAATAAAGAAAATCACTCTCTTTTTCAAGATGGCACAGCCATTTTTAATTTCTGACAGTTTCAATTTGAATTTGTTGTTGGGTTTACCCATCACAAGCCCATTCATTTTTTACTTCTGACACTTTCAATTTTGACAACCTGTGCAGTATAGATTTGTGTACCGAATGTTATGTTTATTTTATTTTGTAATTGATTTTAAATTTTATAAAAATTTATTGATAACAGTATTTATGATACAAACCAAATAGACTAAGAGCCCACAGCATATTTTGGGTGTGAGTGATAGCAAAAAAAAGAAGTATAGGCGTCGAAAGCTTCATTAAAGGCTATTCAAAAAATCAAAGTCTTGCAGCCCACAACTGGGGCCTTTGTGATTAAACAATGCATCAAAAAACATATGAATGCAAATTCGAGGATAATCGTGGTAGGCGAAATTGGTTTTCACCGTGGATCCCATATGACGGAATATGAGATCATTTGAATGTTTAATTTGCCCTGTCAGACTGTTTAAAAAAAACAGTTTTTCACTTAGAATTTTGAATTTTTTAAACGGTCTGGTATAGCAAACTATATACTCAAATGGTTTCAGATTCCGTGATATGTGATCAGAAGAGCTTATCAAGGGAGGGGTGAAAACCAATTTCGGCTACACGATTACCCTCGAATTGGCATTCATATTTGTTTTTCAATGCACTGTTTAATCGCATAAAGGCCTCAGTTGTGGACTGCAAGACTTAGATTTTTTGAATAGCCTTTAATGAAGCTTTCAACGCCTATACTTCTTTTTTTGTTATCACTCACTCTCCAGGAAGTGCAGCACTGTATAAATAATGCATATACTTATTTATGCAAATGAAATTCACAACCTTGTAAATATTTTCTTCTTAAAATAAATTTGCATTTACATCAAACTAAACTGCAATTTAAATCTTAAAACAATTAAATAGCACCATATCTAGTATTGCCAACAACTTGACATGCTAATTTGCATTCATTTCACTTTCAAGGAAAATAGTCTCATAAAATTAAAAAAGTATAATAAACTTAACACACGTGCAATCATAATAAAAACCGCCGAAGCTATAAAGATAAAAATTCAACTTGGTTATTTTAATTTTCCTGTTTGTGTTTATCTAGGGTTAAAAAAATAAAACTTAGCTTTTGTTTTTCAGACACGCCTCAATTTAAAGACAAAAGATCAAAAAATTGCATATTGCATACAAAGAACTTAACATCCAGACAATCAATGTCAAACGTGTTTTGCCTCTGCTTTATTCATAGACGTGGCTCATTCCTTCTGGCATGAGAGAACATCATCACCATCGTTGTGGTGGAAGAAGAAGTCTACTCCAAATATTGCACCCTTTTAAAAACATGGAGGAACACAACAAAGTGTATTTTTAATGCAACTATTTAAGACTCCTTCTCCGCAAGTGCAAGTGAAAAGACTTCAAAACGTTCGTCCCGCATTTTATTTTATTAGTCGTTAAGGTTTGTATATCATTTTTTAAAAGTCAACAAAAAAAAAAGTGAATTACAACTTGGCTATGGATGGTGCTAGTAGCTAGTGGCCATGTGTTACCAGCGCCGGATTTAATACGTTTCAAAGCCATAGGAAAAAGAAAACGATAGTAGTTGTCACTTTTCGTAAAGTTTGCTAGGTACTGTTATACTATTAGGACATATTCTTGACTGACAGATCATATGTCTGAACTTAGCTTAATTCTTATGTATCTTTTCCAATTGAATACAAAAATTGAAATTGAACTAATAAATTGGAATTATAAACTTAATACCTAAAGGAGCCGTCCACCGTGCAAGTAAAGTACTTGCAGTAATTGTTTCAAAAATTTCGATGTAGGTATTTGAATTAAAAATCTACAGTAAAATTATAAAATTATAAGAAAAAGGCAGATACAGTAGGTCTGTTTCTTTACTTTTGGGATAAAGTTTGGGAAAAAGTTCGGGAAAAAGTTTGGGATTGAGCTTTTTGGTGTTGTTGTTGTAATGTTAAACCTGAAATGAAAAGTAAAGAAACGCATTTGGGATGTTTCTGGTTTGTTGCGGTTTAAATTACCTATTTAACTTCATTGCTTATAGGCTCACCGCATACAAAATTATGCCATAACAATTCGTATTATATGCAGTTTTCATTTTGGGCTCTATTAAAAGAACAAGGAGAAACATTTTACTTTATATTTGTCTCCATTGTATCATTTTCATTTAATTTAATTAAACTAAACCATTTTATGTACGCTACTTAAACAATTTTATTTCAAATTTTTCGATCAGCTGATTTCTTGTTTGACAAGCAAGAAAGTGCAGTAACTAAAATGTTCGGGTAGATTCTTGCTGGAGGGGAAATGAAAAAAAGTCAAAAGCTCTGGCATTTTCGTACCAGAAAATAGTAAAGAAACACGTTTTGGGTAGATTTGGGATACTTTGGGATCCCGCGGGCGAGTAAAGAAACAGACCTAGTGTAATAGCTCATTTACTTTTATTAGTTCGGTTCATGGTAAAAATTCACTTACTAACAAATTACACCTTTGAAGGAAGTTATAATAAGTTTGTTCGATGTCAGCACTGGGGGGCACTGGGTCGCCCTGAACTCGCTCTAATGTGTTTTATGTGACACTTTTTTCACCCCACTTTATTTGCACTGTGTTCGATGTGTGTTTGGGGCGAGCACTGAACTCGCTCTTACACACCCCAGGTTTTTTCTCAGGGAAAGAAATCAGAGCTGCGAAATTGAAATCAGCTGTTTGTAAAAGTTGAATGCCAAAGGAAAAGGATTAACTTTGCGAATTTTTATGACGATATAAATAATAAATGTGAAATATTTTGTATACTATTTTGTTACTTTTTATTAATTTATATTGACATTTGAATGACGTTCCCCAGTGCGCCCTGGGGCAAGGAACAGCGAACAAACCTATTGAAACATACGGTTAAAAGTCACATTCTGCTAATTTGTAAACTAAGTTCCCCGGCATAAGTTTAATGTCCTTATAAAAATCGTGCAAAATGAGAATTTTTTCGATTAAAAAAATTTATTTCATTCTTATTTTTTTGTAAATTTTATTCTGCCCTTAATGAGTTTTACGTTTGGACTACGATTTGTTACCAATATAAACAATGACATTTCCTGAGACACCGCGTGCAAATCAACGTCAATATTTTATTATATTGAGTAAAATTTCTTTACGAGTCCAGAACTTGTCTTTATAACTTTCCTTTTAGTAAGATACAGATAAATAATCCTCATTTCGCGCTCAGCGCCCTTTCCATCTTCTTTTTTCACGACTTCAAACATCCGCCACAGTACATGAAGATGAAGATATTCCGGGTTCAATAAATTATTCCTTTGCTTTTATAGGTATATGTATATTTATTGCTTTTTTTTATTTGTTTGCTTTTTGTGTGTCATGATGATGTCCGACAAGTGCAATAAGACACCCGGGCCCGTATTCATGTATATGATACCCCAACATTCTTTCTTTTTCCCAAGAACTTATGTACTTACTTGGCGTAATTTTTTTTCTTCTTAATTTAGCGCTTTGATGCGAGCCCAACTTAAGCACAATGTGAGTTTAAATGAACAAATACAGCAAATATATACACATATACATTGCATTATCAGTTTCGACAGACTATTCTTTGTCGTCGCTTGCTTCTGTCTCCATTAACTTTTATAACGCATTCAAAATGGTTAAAGGGCATCCTCTTTAACTGTTTAACGATATAATGAAGTGAATAAAATAGAAAGCAAGATCTTTTGCAAGATTGTACTATAGACATTTGTATATACTTCACAAGGATTTTCATAGAAGGATTCTTGATTCAAACATTGTTGTTTAACTAGTTGTTAACTTCTGTGGGAGTAAATAAGAAACTTTTTTAAATGCGTTCGTATAGCATCATCATGGGAAATAGCAGTTGCTTTGAACTTTTGAACAAGTTCCCAGAAGAATTTGTACTCTGTGAGAAATCTTTTTTAAAAGTTGCCCTCAGCTGATTTTCCATTATATACCTACATAAATATGTAAAGATAAACATACAAAAAATTTGGTCTTTTGTTTTTCTTTTAATAAACAATGATGTGATATAGGCTTTAGCTCTAATCCGGGATAGGGGAGAACTGATAAAGATTCAAAATGGGCGGAATATTAAATGGATGATAAATAGATCTTAAACTCACCGTGCAATAAACTCTTATATTATGCTATCATTCATTTTAGTCAGTAGACTTATGTTATATACCTATGTAGGTACCTATTTTACTGTCTCAGCTGAGTTATTTTTTAGAAACACGCTTGTTGCCATGCAAAAATATCCGTATACGGATAAAAGAATAAACCAGTTTTTACTGATTAATTAAATAGTTTCAGTTTGGTTCAAAATAAATAAACATTAACATGTTTGCATGCATCAAAACAACTTTCTTTAAATAGGTTGGTAGATAGGTGCATAAGGTTTTTTTTGTAGCTGGAAAATGGCATTTTGATTCATGCAAAACTATCCGCATTCTTAACTTTTAAAATACCAGCTCTTACCATTCACTCCAAATACATACATTTAGATATTATGTAGTATGTACATAGATAATATAAACAAAATTGACCACGACTCATAGTGATTTAAAGTTTATAATAGATTGATGGCCTTTAACACGCTACCGTAAAATAAATATCGAAAAGAGTCCACTAACCTTCATTTGAACTTAAACACGAATTGCCATCATTGCTTCTTTGGGAATTCAGTTCGATGACAGTACATATTTTAGTTAAAGATGTGAATCATGCTTGATACTTGATAAAACAAGGAATCCAAGGTAAACCCCCATAACTCACTAAAAGCATCCGAATAATTCTCAAAGAGCACAGTTTTAGTAAAATTATTTGTGTAAAAAGTGTTTTAGGGTCTCCTGAAAACGAGTCATTTCTTCGTCGTTTTCTTTGTTCCGCAACTTCATTTCGATTTTGTTCTTTATTTTTACTTTATTTACAGTTATTTTTATTTTTGTTGCGTTTTTCTTACATATGTACACATTCTTAGCTTGCCAGACATTTTTATTGCAAAACTGTTTAAGGAGGGAATTTACAAAGAGTTATTCGAATCTGTGAAATGAGAAGACCACAACCATGACGGAACACAAAACTTATGCACTTCACTCTTGACTCTTTGGCAATCGAGTTTGTGTATTTCTTTCAGGAGATTTCAACTTAAACATTGAACCCTGAATTAGCTCCAACTTTAGCTTGTTTTCTGCAACTTAACGTTAATGTCTGGTGTGTATAAATGTATGTAGTGTAGGTATGTACTTATGAATGCTTCTTGGTTTTATCGCGTGATTGCTATTAGTCAACTAAAGGGGTGTGAATGAATTCAATGGTAAAAGGTCGGCAATATGGGTGTATTTATCCGAATTAAGATATCAAAACAATTGCCACATTGATTGGATCGTTCAACCGATGATGATGAGTTTGTTGACATTTTCTAATAGTACATTCACACGGATGGAAAAATTCAATAAAAACAATTCTATTTTGTGCCAATTTGATGTAATGAACCATCAGCATCGTTGTATAGGGCACGCAGTATGCATCTCAATCGTTGTGCACATAAATCTATCTACCTATAATGATTTTGGATATTAGCCAAAAAATAATACATAAAGCGACAAGTGTTTAAGATTGAGTAATTATCAAGCACCTAAACAACATGTTAAAGAAACGTGATCTTGACATAAAGACTAGGTGATCTCGTCAAATCGATTAGGTTATTTCTATAAAAACGGGTGGGGCACGCAGGCAGTGACAACATTTGTATGCCTGCTATTCAGATTGATAATTTTTTTTTGCTGTTGAAATTTTCTGTTTATAAACAAATTCGTTTGATGAAAATTATACAAATAATTGAAAATCGTTGACGGTTTAATTTTAAAAATGTAAGAGGAAAATTTAATTAAAATAATTTTTTAAATTGGTACCACAAAATATTGATTGATGCATGTAAGGATTTTTGTTGCCTGGTAGTGACATACATACCTACCTAAATACAAGTGAAAATGCGTTATTTTTTCGAAAGTAGTTTGACCTCTAGTGGAAAGCTAGGAACAGTGTCAACTCCCCGAAGAAACATTGAGCCAAGATCAAAGCACTTTTGATTAATATGATGGGAAATGTGAATCCAACAATACTTGTTAGTATTGAAATTTGAAAATTTGTTGTTACATACATGCAAAATTCTCTGTACTTAGTTGGTGACTCAAAAAGATAAAGTAGTTACCTAAGGCGCAGCGGCTTCCAAAAAATCAGTTTGATCATGTTTAAAAAAAAGAATCTAAAGCTATATACACGCTTTTGTCTGAAAATATTGTCAGGTCTGACAATGACAAGTCTGACCTGGCAATGAGGTGATAATTGCAAATACCGTACAGTGCTTAATGGCCAGTTCAAATTTAAAAATTTGTGTCACCGAAACCTGGAGATAGCTAGCTAGAAACCGAGCCGGCTGGAAGAAGCTTGTTGGTTGAGGCCCTGGTCCACCCCGGACTGTAGCGCCACCTTAAGTAACTAAGTCACCGAAACCTTATTATTTATTTCAATATAACTAATATACACACAAGCCCCAACTCGCACTCTCGTCTGCCGACCATTGGCACATTTCAAATAGTCATTTTTGACCTAACAAGTTTATAACACACTTGTACTCAACTGTTTCAATTGGAGAACTTAATTTGTACTAATTAGAACCTCTGTTCTTGTTCATTTTATAATTTCTTGTACATTAAAAATTATAATTTATTTCAATTATCGAGTCTGAAAACTTGCAGTCGTAGGTACCATCTCTAAAGTTTGAATTTTATGGGAAGAACGACACAAGATCTAATTCATATCAGTTTATAATTGAGAATTCTTTAAGTTATTATAAAACACTACATAGATGCTATTCGTTCGTTTGTACTTTTAAGTTGATATACCTACATCTTTGTAAGTAGCTACGTTACACAATTACCTAAAGACTTTCTACCCAATTGTTTGTAAAATGTATGTCAAATGGAATTGCCACCTTATGACGTATGTTCCGCCCTTTGCATTTGATAACCTTTTCTAACTATATTCCCTAAACAATGTGATGGTAATATCTGTATATGAGAAACTGGATGTAAGGACGCTTCACAATTACGATTTGCGTCATTCGCCTTTCCTTACAGTCGTCATTACATGATTTACATTCGCACATAATACAGATTTGTTTGAAAGCACAAAAAAACGACTCCTACGACTCTTTACCTCCGAGAAGATGCGATAAAGAGCATATAAAAAAAAAATATAGAACTCACACTTTCAATAGCAAACAAAAAGATAACTCCAAGGTCGTAGACTCGAACGGATAAAACAAAAAAATAATATTAAAACGAAATGCAGAGTACAAAGAATGTAGGATGAGGCCATGTTGATGGCAATAAGGCTCACAAGCTAGAAAACACACTCACATAAAAATGATACAAACCACAATCAAAGAAAGAGACAGCGGAAAGTCAATAAGGTCCTTGTTCTTATTGGAAACGTACTCTGTTTTCGAAGCTCCTCCTTACACCCGACGACTCTACCCCAACGATATTCGTTAACAGATTTCGGTTGCCTTGATGTTATGTTTGTATAGTACATAATGTGCTTGGGCATCTTCAAATGACGGTAAAAGGAAGATGGATCCTAAATGGATGATTCGACTTAGCTTTTTAACTGAATCGATTTCCTCGGAACATGGCTTGAATTTAAAACACTTCAGGCAGAAGTAATACCCCATCATCACCATATATGACTCAAGGTGTATCCCTAATTTAGTTTTTCTATCCATGATTTGAATTTCGTTTACTTTAGAGAAATGTCTGATAATTTCACCTTAAAACTAAATGTTTTTTAATAGGGTAAACATCTTCTTCACAATAATGTAAATAAATAGGTTATTTGCTTTCGATAAGTTTCCTGATTGCAAGAGGGTCTTTGTTTAGGCATATTTTAGGGGGTTTAAAGCTGAATATCAATAGATTACTACAGTACATGCATGTAATACTACTGAGAAATGATCAGCTTTCTTAAAAATGATTGCTTTATTAGTGTCATCGAGTCATTCAATTAAAAAAAAAAACATTGTAATGATTATTATTTTTGAATTTATTATTAATATTTAATACTATGGGGAATGAAACATCGGTAACTCTTAATTTAACTTAGTAGTTATTAAAGCTACAAATTAAAATTATATAAATAATTCTGTCTCTTTCTATCTCTGAAAGCGAAACAGAGTATTATTTTATTATATAAAAGTTAATTATCATCTACGTCCTTTTGACCTTGCTAGTTTACAAAGTTAAAATAAAGTCAAACGCTGTATATTCGTTGATCTTGTTAGTTTTGCCTTAGGTAAATTTGTATAATTTATTTTTCGTTTGTTACATAAATTGTAAAAATTAATTATTTTAATTTAGATCTTTTAAGCGTTTAACATTTATTAAGTTGTTCAAAGCAACTAGGAAGTTTTATTTTTGCTTCATTCCCATACTAATTTGTAAGTAAAGAAAAAGGAATTTATAGTGAAAGATTGTTTGTTAAAATGTTCATATTACAGAAAATAAAATTGAATCTTTGTTCTGCTGTGAAGAAGTGCTTTGTGGTTTGTTTTGAGCATAATCTTCGGTGGATTTTGGCAGATACATACATCGTTGGATGTTCAATATTTATTCTTTGGTCTTGGAAAATATCTTCCAGTTTGTTGTTGGAACAACATTATTTTATTTTAAATTAATTGTGCTTTGGTTTGCAATCCCAATTTTCTGAGAAAAGGATCATCGGTGAAAATTTGTTATGGACAACGCGTTACATAGTTGTAGTTCACCGAGTTGTCGAAGAGCAGACGATGATTGCATGGTTTCTTGTGAGAAATGCAGACGTTGGTGGCATTACGACTGTCATGATTTTAATCCTAGTCAATATGATACGGTAACCCCTTGGTTCTGTGAGGAAACTGACTGTGTTCGGAGTGGTGATGAAGGTGCAGAAGGTGAGCATCCGGGTACCAGGAACTCTCTACAAGCTGCAGTGGTTCAAGATGAAGTAGAGGATCAAATGGATTTGATGATAGAAGCAGCTGCAGTCGCACAAGCCACGGTCGCTCAACGCGACAAGGAGTTGTCAGAGTTGCGTGCTGAACTTGCTGAAGCGAAGTTGAAGCTGTCGAAAGTTGCAATCATAAAGGAACCACCCGTTGCACCCAGGACGCCTAAAAATAATAGTTTAAGTGCTACAAAATCTTCGGAAAAGTTGGAGATTATAAAAAAGATCCAAGCTAATCACCAAGCATTACTGAACAGTTCAGTTCCGCCAGTTCAGTCTACCCCCTTGCTTGAAAGGCCAAGGGAACATAAAGGTGATAGTGTTACTTCCTTCAGAGAGACGGATATGGCTAATCTTCTTACAATCCTCAATCGGAGTAACGTTCAGGAGCTTCCGAGTTTTTCTGGTGAGAATAAAAGAGAGTGGCCTTATTTTGAGGAAGTCTTCAAGTCTACCACTATCGAAGGTAGATACAGCGATAAAGAGAATGTCGCACGACTGCGTAAGGCTTTAAAAGGGGAGGCGTATCAACTTGTGAGCGATCGTCTAAAATATTCTACAGATGCCGTTGCGATAATGGACTCGCTTCGCACTGTGTTTGGCCGTTATGATGTTCTTATTCACGATTTGACAACAGATTTATTAAATCTCCCTAAGCTGACTTCGAAGTGCGATCCGAAAATTCGTATGTGGGCAGTGAAGTTAAACGGGTTCGTCGCCGACGTAAAGTCAATGAATAGGGTTGAGGATCTCACGAATGGGTACGTTCTAACTAACCTCGCTTCTAGATTAGGTGCTGGGCTGTATCAGGAGTGGCAGAAAAGAAAATCAGTTTGCCCACGAGTGAATTTTCAACATTTTGCGGAGTTCTTGACGGAGAAAGTAATTGATTTGCCTCCGGAGCTGATGAAACCAGGAGGACCAGCTGATAGCAAGAAATCACCAACGGCTAGTAACTCCAGAGCTTCGAGAATTCTGTTGCATCAGCCAGCTGCATCATCTGTCTCAACTGATTCATGTTGTAAATGCAACAAACGGCAGCATGGTCTTCACCAATGTGAAGAATTTTTAGCTTTGAGTCCGGAACAAAGGCAGGCATTTGCCAAAGATAAGTCCATTTGCTTTACGTGCCTGGATCCGTCAAGACACCAATGGAAAGCATGCTCAAAAAAAAGATCGTGTGGTACAAATGGGTGCGACCGTCGCCACCATCCGTTATTGCATCCGACTTGTAGCAGAAGCACCCCCGAGTTAAACTCAGCAGCGGTTCCGTTTGTGCCACAGCCGCATGTTCATTCTTCTCATGTTGGGACTAATGTTGCGATCTTGTTCAAGATAGTTCCGATTCGGATTCATGGAAATGATGACATGTTTGTGGATACTTATGCCTTTCTAGACGATGGTTCGTCGTTGTCGTTGTTTGAGGAAGATCTTTTTAATGAGCTTGGGTTAGAAGGACACCCTGAACAACTCACATTGCAGTGGACAAAGGGAGTGTCTCGCCACGAGGATTCTATACGCACTTCTCTGACTGTGTCTGGTGTAAACGGACGCAAGCAGTACGTTTTGAAGAATGTCTACACCGTCAAGGACTTGGGACTAGCTAGTCAGTCAGTGGATGTTGCGCGGTTGAAAAGCTTGTATCCCCACCTGCGGGGTCTCCCACTCTCTGATCTGGTGGATGCTCGTCCAAAGATCTTGCTTGGTTTGGATCAAGCTAAATTCCTGTTAGGTCATGGTCAGCGCCATGGGAAGGATGAAGAACCTTATGCCATAAAAACTTTGCTAGGCTGGATTGTTTATGGCAGATCAGCTCCATCGTTGCACGTGTCCTGTTTGCATCAGGCATCGAGACCTTCTATGATGCTCATGTTCCATGATGCTATAAAGAAGGAAGAAGATTTGCACGATCTCGTCAAGCGTCATTTTTCCACTGAGGAGTTTGGTGTTATGCCTCCAAAGGGTGAGTTAGTTAGTCGTGAAATCAGTCGCTCAATTGACATCATGGAGCGTTCATTAAAGCTTGTTGGAAGACAATATGAGATTGGCCTTCTGTGGGACAAAGATGATGTCAGACTCCCTGACAGCTATGCAATGGCTCTTAAACGCCTTATTGGTTTGGAGAAATCCCTAAGAAAAAATCCTGGTCTGCTGGAATGGCAAAATAATTACATGCGTGATTTAATTTCTAAGGGTTATGCCAGGATTGCATCTCAAGAGGAGCTGGATCGGAAGTGGTCCCGAGTATGGTACGCTCCAACCTTCATAATTGTAAACCCAAACAAGGTTCCACCAAAACCCAGATGTGTTGCCGATGTGGCTGCAAAAGTCAATGGTATTTCGTTAAATACACACCTGATGAAAGGTCCGGACAACCTTGTACCCTTACATGCTGGTCTTTTTAAATTCCGGGAGCGTAAAATAGCTGTAAATGCGGATGTGAGGGAGATGTTCCATAGAATTCGCATTAAGGAGGAAGACCAACAGTGCCAACGCATTTTATGGAGAGATGGTGACAGCTCACGACAACCAACAGTGTATATCATGGAAGTTATGATGTTTGGCCCCAGATGTTCGCCTACTTGTGCCCAGTTTGTGAAAAATCATCATGCCAACCTATTTCGAGAGGAATGTCCCGAAGCAGTTGACGGATTAACCAAACGTACTTACGTTGACGATTATTTTAATAGCCATGACACAATTGAAAATGCTATCTCCGTCACAAAGGATGCTATTCGCATTTGTCACTCTATGAATTTTGATCTCGTGGGTATTCAATCAAATAGCCGTGAAGTTTTGCATCAGATGCCGGAAGGTTATGTCAACCCCAAGATGGTTAGCATTGATCCTAGCGAGTCCGAAAGCCTGGTCGCCAAGGTCTTAGGGATGTATTGGCATCCATCGTCTGATCACTTTTCCTATAAACTTTCGACGGATGAGACTATTAAGGAGATGTTAACTCTGGATGCGGTTATAACAAAGCGGCAAATGCTGAAAACTATCATGAAGATTTTCGATCCTCTTGGAATTGTTTCCTTGTTCATCATCCGAGGACGCATAATACTTCAAGAAGTGTGGAGAGAGGGATTTGACTGGGACGAGCCTGTGTCATCTGATTTGCGTGCTGCGTGGCTGGAATTTCTCAAGGAGCTGAAGCACATTGAAAGCATCAGAATTCCTCGCCGTTACGTTTCATGGAACCCTGACAACTCCAGAGTAAGCCTTATAGTTTTCGTAGACGCGTCTGAAAAAGCATTTGCTGCAATAGGTTATTTACGCTTTGATCGGAATGATTTAGTGGAGGTAGCACAGGTCATGGCAAAGGCGAAGGTGGCGCCTGTTAAGCAGTTATCCATCCCACGTTTGGAGTTGCAAGCTGCAGTGCTTGGAGTTCGTTTGGCATCCACAATCAGGGAGTCCCATACCTTACGGATTGACGATACGCTGTTTTTGTCCGATTCGAAAACTGTTCTCTCTTGGATTAACTCCACTAAATATAAATTCCCTTCATTTGTTGCAACTCGCGTGGGTGAGATCCTGGATTCCACTTCTCCCCGTCAATGGTTTCACATCAGCTCCATCGATAACGTCGCTGATGATGGCACCAAATGGTTCGAAGCTTCGATGGGAAATCAAGATACGAGGTGGTTTAGAGGCCCAGAGTTCCTCAAGCGGCCCTTTGGCGAATGGCCCATTAAGCCAGGTATAGACACAGTCGATTTGGAGAAGAACGATGAGGTGGGAACCAGAATTTTGCTGCATTTTTCAAAGCAAAGGAGTTATTATGGTGCGTTTGAAATGTTATCTGCTTTCAGGCGAGGTGGTCTTCGTCCATCAGAGCTATTGCCTTTTTGCTGCGCTTTAAAAATATTCTGAGCGGGAAGCCTTCCGAAAAAGAGGTTTTCATCACACCTCACGAGTACTGCCTGGCTGAAGACTGGATGTTTCGAAAAATTCAAGAAGAGGTTTTCTCATCTGATGTTGCTGCTCTAAGATCGAAAGGAAGAGTTAGCTCTTCAAGCTCAATCCTCAGCTTCTCTCCGTTCATTGATGAGTATGGGACGATAAGAATGAGTTCAAGGGCACAGAAAGCTAACACTTCATATGCGTCACGGAATCCTGCAATTCTACCTAACAGACATCCATTGGTCGATCTTCTCATTCTCTTTCATCATGAGAAGAACTTTCACATGGGGACTGCTACTGTCATTTCGGATATTCGAGAACGAGCTTGGGTTATCAGCATACGAGGAGCTGTGGCGAGAGTAAAATCAAAATGCAACATGTGCAATCGCCTCAAGGCTAAGCCGGTTATGCCGTTGATGGGACAGCTTCCTGAGGCGCGCTTGGCTTTCGACTCTAGACCCTTTACACACGTTGGAGTGGACTGTTTTGGCCCTTTGTTGGTTAAGTTCGGAAGAGGAACAGTGAAACGATACGGCATGATTTTCACATGTCTTTCCTTCAGAGCAGTGCAAATCGAGTTGCTCAATGATCTTAGTTTAGATCAGTGCACTATGGCCGTAAGGCGCTTCGTCATCAACCGCGTCGTCACCAGGTTTCTCTATAGTGACAATGGCCTGAACTTTGTGGGAACAAAAAACTTGTTGGAGAGAGATGCTAAGGAGATGGAGAACGCTCTCAGCGAATATTCATCAAAGTACGAGGGTATTTTGTGGCGTTTCATCCCAGCCTATTCACCCTGGATGGGAGGAGCTTGGGAGCGGCTCATCCAGTCAATTAAAAAGAGTGTCGAATTCGTTCTCAGAGGTCTGGTACCTCGAGAAGATGTCTTGCGAAACGCTCTGATGGAGGCTCAGGCTCAAATAAACAGACGCCCTCTCACTCATATCCCAGTCGATCCGGAAGACCCCAGGCCTCTAACACCGAACTCGATGCTCTTCGGCGAAGATGATCGAGACACTATGGCCCCTGGATTGTTTTCTGAGAAGGACTCCTGCAGTAAATTATATTGTCGGCGGTCCCAACATTTAATGGCTGAGTTTATAAAACGTTGGTATACCGAATATTTGCCTGTTATTTCGAGACGGTCAAAATGGTTTAAGGATACAGCAGAAGTCCAGCTGGACAGCATTGTAATTGTAATCGAGCCCAACGAGATACGTTCGGCCTGGCAGATGGGACGCGTTGTTAAGGTTTATCCAGGACCAGATGGAGTCGTGCGAATGGCGGATGTTCGTCTACCTAATGGGTCAGTTAAGGCAAAGAGATCCATCGGAAGACTCGCTGTATTAGATTTGAAGTCTTCGCCCTAGTTCTCAGACGGCCCCCGGAATGTCATCGAGTCATTCAATTAAAAAAAAAAACATTGTAATGATTATTATTTTTGAATTTATTATTAATATTTAATACTATGGGGAATGAAACATCGGTAACTCTTAATTTAACTTAGTAGTTATTAAAGCTACAAATTAAAATTATATAAATAATTCTGTCTCTTTCTATCTCTGAAAGCGAAACAGAGTATTATTTTATTATATAAAAGTTAATTATCATCTACGTCCTTTTGACCTTGCTAGTTTACAAAGTTAAAATAAAGTCAAACGCTGTATATTCGTTGATCTTGTTAGTTTTGCCTTAGGTAAATTTGTATAATTTATTTTTCGTTTGTTACATAAATTGTAAAAATTAATTATTTTAATTTAGATCTTTTAAGCGTTTAACATTTATTAAGTTGTTCAAAGCAACTACGAAGTTTTATTTTTGCTTCATTCCCATACTAATTTGTAAGTAAAGAAAAAGGAATTTATAGTGAAAGATTGTTTGTTAAAATGTTCATATTACAGAAAATAAAATTGAATCTTTGTTCTGCTGTGAAGAAGTGCTTTGTGGTTTGTTTTGAGCATAATCTTCGGTGGATTTTGGCAGATACATACATCGTTGGATGTTCAATATTTATTCTTTGGTCTTGGAAAATATCTTCCAGTTTGTTGTTGGAACAACAATTAGATTTTTAAGCTTATAAATAGTGAACACAATTTTTAGGGAAAATAAAGCAACGCACAAGTTTGTCTAGGACAAAGCAAAGAAGCGCTATGAGCCATTAATCCCTGGACAAAAATTATTTTCAATTAGTCTGGTCTACGATGATCAATTTTATGCAATACCTCGAATTCTTAAAAATATCTCAGGCCAAAAATCAAAAAGTCTTCAGTTTGTATTTCGATTAAATAATCTCATAGAGATGATTTATTTGGAATAATAAATTCAGTTCAATGGAATTCCTTATTGTATTAATTACTTTTGTTATGATTCAAAAGAAATAGTCTATATAAACAGAGTTTCTACATGCATACTACTGCCAGGTCTTATTGACTTTGAAATTTCAATTTTTCAAATATTGTGTTTACGTCTGCCTGTCTATAAATGATACGATGATACGTTCAACTTCTTAGCAATAGCATCGATTTGTGTATTTACTTTATGAATTTAATTTTTTGATTGTACTTCTCATTATGCCATTTGCCATACATATCTCCATAGATAAAAGAAACAAAATAATAATACATATTTGCTAATTTTATGACTCAAATTGCAGTTAAGACGCATTTTAAGTTCAGGACATCCAAAAAATGGTTACAGTAAAACATTTTTACTACAAATTTAGCAAGAAACATTATTTTAAAATTTTGAATATTTGTCCACCTGTTTTGTCCCCATTTAGTTTTGAATTTATTGTACGTTTATTACAAGCCAAAACTTGGAACTAAAAAATAAAATAAAATGTGATTATAAAATAAAAAGAATAGAAAGTAAAAAATCTATAATATAATACAATAAAAGCTTACGTAAAAAGCTGATACGCGAGTAACGAAAGTTATTGTGATAAGAAGAGAGAATTTACAAGGATTGATTTAGAAATGTGAAAGTAAAAACAAAAAAACAATTAAGGAGTTGTTGGCATTGCACAGCATTCGAGAGGTAGGTAGGAAAGGAGGTAGGAGGCGTTTGCGTGAAAACGTAAAGTTATAAAAAACCGTTTTTGAAATTCACAGTCGAGAACGTTAGCAACATCGTTGATACCTAAAGTAAACAACATTGTAACAACATTGCAACTTGCAAGTCATATCAATATTAGCCTTTGAGGAGTTGAACGAATGACCGTTTGTCTGCCTACCTAAACACGTGTCGATTAGGTGGTAAATTTGACTTAAATTTCTTACATCGATTTATTTCAATGCCTATTGGTCAGAGGGAAAAATAGTGCATGCAACAAATAATTAGCTTGCTATAGTGAACAATTCTTCTATGACAACAATTGTTCACTATCAAACTATATCAAACTCTCTGTAGTTACCTAGTCCTTAAGAAGATATTAAGCGCCAAATTAAAAAAAAAAAAAAAAAACACTCAGGAAAACAAAAATGTACGGAAACTTCATTGCTTTCTATCTTCTTAAAAACTTACTATAGAGAGTTTGACCTACGACAACAATTTGTTGCCATTGCATTGTAATTGAAATAAATCGATGTAAAAAATGTACGTCAAATTTTACACTTGACCACGAAAATGTATTTCCTGACCACGAAGAAAATGAAGAAGAAAATTGATTCTGTCTATGTGATGCGATTGAATATATTTCAATTTAAAGTTGAAGTGAAATAAATTGCCCTAGAATAATTGAATCGCCAGTTTAATAAAGGGAACAAGCGATAAAAATCGAAAAATCGGATATAAAATGGAGTTTGCCTTCAAATCGTGGTTCTCTCATTTTCATAGAGAGTCCTTTTAGCCTGCGCAAATTGCACCAAAGGATTGAAAAGTACAAAGTATATATTTTGTTTTTACTCGCATAATGTATTATGAAACTGTTGTTTTAACTAAAAGTAGTGACCTTCTTCTTCACAATTCAGTTTAAATCTTTCCAATATGTTTTAGTCTATAAGTATAGGTGATCGCGTTCTGAGCGTTAAGTCGCAACCCTAAACGAGTACACTAGATGCACAGCAGCCAAAAGCGCATTTCAACTCAAAGAACTGGGCTCTTGGAAGCACAGCACCTATGGTCATGGGTCTATCCTACAAAGGTATGACACAGTGGCTGCACTTGATGTGAAGACTGATTATATTCCTCCTTTAATGGATTTTAACAAACACTTCTCTATTTCAATACCCGAAAGACATGGATGGGAACCCAAATCACTAATTAGTGAACAGGGTATCCCCTTCTACACTGACGGGTCTAAAATGGAAGAAGGAACAGGTGCGGGGGTGTTCTGTGAAGCCCTTAATATAAGAGAGTCATATAAACTCCCAGATGAGTGTAGTGTCTTTCAGGCTGAGATTTACGCTATTCAAAAAGCGGCAGAATTGGAACACAAGAAAAAACTGATCTCGTCGGAGATCACATTTTTCGTGGACAGCCAAGCTGCGATCAAAGCATAAGATCCAAAACAGTGGTAAAATGTCGAGGCATACTGAACAAAATTTGCAACACCAACCAAGTCAAACTCTGTTGGGTTCCTGGACATAGCAATATAGAAGGGAATGATATAGCAGATGAACTAGCAAGGAAGGGGTCATTATCAAATAGAAACAGTAGTAGCCAATTAGACATGGGACTAGACATCCCGATCGGCGTAATTAAAACGAAAATGAACCTAATAACGAAAGAGCGAATCAATAAATCCTGGGTTACCAGGAACGATTGCATTATCTCTAGAAGTCTATGGCCTAGAATTAATGAAAAGGAAACTCAGTATATTATATCGCTGAATAAAAAGAACATTAGAATCTTGATAGGTGTACTAACGGGTCACTGCGCCATTGGCACAATGGCCACCAGATTGGGTGTACTCGCACCCGACTGTTGTAGGAGCTGTCAGGATGTTGAAGAAGTAGAAACCATTAAACACCTGCTCTGCGACTGTCCGAACCTCCAAACAAGCCGCCTCCGTTACTTGGGAAACAGGTTTGTTGGAGAACTGGACGATCTAGCGCAGGTCTCAACGGTAAATATGAGGAAATTCATAGAGAGCACAGGCTGGTTCGTTAATGAGCCAGTCTATCTGAATCATTAGTTTAGGAGCATCTCTGCTTTCTTTTTGTAAGGGGATCACAATGGACCAACAGGCCCCCGTGTACGCGACAGCCTCTGTGCTGTGCACACCCCTCCTAACCTAACCTAACCTAAGCGTTAAGTGTAAATATTCCAGTCAAAATAAACATTTGACTCAGTCAAAATTCTGATAAGGCTGAAAATTGGTATAGACACACGAGCATTAAAAGTTATTATATTTTCCACACCATATCATGCAGAAAATGATTATTTTTCATTTTTTAAAATGCAATACCTTGTGCATTATTGCTTGGGTAGGATTAGTTTTGTACGCAATTTTATGGTCTTCAAACGGAGCATATATTGATTTTAGACAACTTCGTCATTTTCGAGTAAAAGGGAATAAATCACTGTTATTAACTTTTTATAAAAACTTAAAATAATTATATCGTTTAAATTGTAAGTTTTAGATTTTTTTTTTTTTTTTCTTGTAGAGTATCACTTTATCTACAAACTTAGCTCGAATTACTTTTTGGTAACATTCACCATTTAGGAGTTGTAGATGAAAATCTTATGGGGTTTTCTTTTGGTAGCAAAAATTGATTTTTTTCCCCTTCAGATCTGTCAAAACACAGATTTTGTCAATTAAAACCTTCCAATGGGCAAAAAAATCAATTTTTTTTTTTTGATCGAAAATCAATTCTGCAGATCTGGATTTTTCGGAAGATTTACCCCTCTTTTACTAACACCATTACACACCAGAGCAATTGAAAGCCATCAGTTTGACATGTCTGGATCGCTATTGCTTCATAGACACAAATTTTCAACCAATAGGTACAATGAAAAAGAAAAATCAATCTGAAATCGTATACCATTCGCGACGAAAAAAATCAATTTTTAGATCAAAATCTGAATTTACCAAAAGAAAACCCCATTATATTTTCGACATTTGGCTCTTTTAAATCGCAAAATTTTTTGACCAATCACTCGTATGAGACAAAATTTTACTTTTTATTAGGTCGTACATTTCAATCTTTACAAACTCATCTAAAATTTGTTTGTATGACTTAGCCATTTAAAACTAAAAATTAAAAAACCGTTAGTTTTGAATTTTGACCAAATTCTTAAAATAACTAGGTATACCTATCTATTGATTGATACATTTTAGAAAACAAATTTTTTTCTTGTAGAACACCACATTATATACCTACAAACTCTGTATAAAGTACTTTATGATAGCGTTTACCGTTTAAGAGTTATACGTGAAAATTTTATATTTTCGACATTTGGCCATTTTGAAATCGCAATATCTTGTAATCGACCACTCGTAAGGAAAAAGTGGAATAGTCTTTTAAGCAGAATATTTTAACGTCAACAAATTGCATACATTAATTATGAACAACTTCGTCATTTGCGAGTAATAGTCAGAAAACCGTTATTTTTGGCTTTTGAACAAATTCTTAAAATAATTACATATGGGTGTTTCCATCGTTACGGGTGTGACAGTGAGACTCCATATTTAATTAATTATTCACATACTATTCCCAATTTATAAATAATAACTTTACTATTCTGTAGGACACCTGAAGCCCTTTTAAAAAAATAGTATATTAAAGTATGAAAAATTAGTGGTTCAGTTATAGGATGCAATTTGGTTGCGTTACGGGTGTGACCTTAGAAAACTGGTGATTTGCGATTAAGATATCTAATTTTCATGTGGCGTAAAATATTGCATGAAAAGTTTGTATCATTCTTTTGCAAATATTAGCCCAGATAGTTGATCTTCAGTTTCAGTTAAGAAATGAGAACCAAAACTACGAAAAACTATACAAAATTTCTATTTGAAAACGTTACGGGTGTGACAGGTCATCGTTACGGGTGTGACCGAGTATGATTTGTATGCCTAAAAACAATATAATATACTATATTTGAACGGGAAATTGTTGTCATCGATGTATAATCATTTCTCACATAATGTCAGAAACACTTTTTCTAGAAAAATTAAGTTTTTCTCACTGAAAAGTGAATAGATTTCTCACTTCAATGAGATTTTTTTCATTTTCTTTTAAAATAGGGAAAACTTTCACTTAAAGCCGATTTAAATTATACATAAAGTAGATTTTCTTAGAATTATATCCCTACGTCATGAATTTCATATCTAAAAGCAACAAAACTAAAATTGAGTTGAAAAACAGAAAGATTATGATTTGAAATGCCAACCTGTTACGGGTGTGACATAGACTTAAAATTTTAAATACGGGGTCAGTATTAATTTCAACGTCTTGAAATTTTGTCTGACAGTAGATCATAGTATTCTCCGTTTTTCCCCAAATTATCACATTGAACCAAATTTTTTTCTTCTAGTAATGAAACATATTTTTTTTTGTTACGGGCGTGACACTAACCACTTTATGAATCAACTGCCTAAAAACAAAAATTGTATTTACTATTAAATAATTAAACGACACGAAAACGTGCTTAGAGTTTTGATAAGGGCAAATAACCACCGGTTCTCAAATTGTGAAACAATGCAATCTCTTAAAACCGTCTTTCGGTCGTTTTTTCAATTCTAAGTCATATTTTGTGATTTTTCGTAAAGGGTCGATTTCTATGGAATCACCCATATATCTTTTTAAAGGTATATTTTTAAAAATATTTTCTTGTAAAAATTCAAATGGTTTACAATCGTTACTTAAAACCGAAATTATTTACCGTTAAGGAGTTAGGTATACCCGAAAAACCGATATTTTCGTCAATTTACCAGTTTTAAAATAGCTCTATTTCCTAAACCATCTGTCTTACGAAAAAATGTGTGTTAATATTTTTTGCAGAAAATTGCTTGATCTACAAAATTTACTCATACTAGGTAGGTACTTTTCAATAGCATTTACCGTTTGAAAGTTATAGATGAAAAGCCATTTTTTCGACACTTGACCTTCAATAACTTTTAATGCTCCTGTGGGATTGACAAGGACTTTTCGCAGCTGATTTGTTATGGCAAAAGGAAGGTCGATACCAATTTTCAGCCTTATCGGAATTTTGGCTAGTTTTGCACATTTTTATGATTATTTTGACTGGACTACAAACCAACTTTATAGAAAAAAATAACCCGCCATTTTTACATAATCTCAAAAATGGCTTAAAACGATTATTTTTTAATTTTTTAACGGGAATATCTCAAAAACCCGAGCTGATATCGAAAAATAGATGATAGATTAGAGTTCAGCGCTCAAAAGAATTTATGCGAGAAATATTCTTCACTTGCCGTGCCAAAAAATTAACTGTTATTTTTGTAAGCCTGTGTTCTGCGAAAACTTGATTTTTGGACTGTTCTCTTCCTGAAACTGTCGGTCGGTGAACATCGACTAAAATTTGTGAGGGTAAAACACATTTTTCAGCTGAGGTTATTTGAACTTTTAATTTAGGTACCTACTTATTTTATTAGTTGCCAAAATTAAGTTCAAAATAGTTAGCATTTAACGAGCTTCAAGTCCATTTAAAAATTAGGCCATTCATCCTAGTGGAAATAATAGGTAGGTAGGTATTTATTGCAAATAATTTGCAAATACACTTTAACCCATTAGCTGCCATTGTACTCATTTGAGTACAGTTTTTTCGTAACATTGAATAAAGTTTTTTTTCTAAAAGTAAGAATAATTTTTATGAACTTATTATTTTAATGGAAGCGTAGACATGTGTGCTTAGATTTGGAAATATTTCGATGAAGATAAAAGTGATTTTAAAGTTTTTTTGTGAACTTGAGTGTTATGTGTTTTCCGATTGGAGCAATTTTTCGTCCATGCACCAATAAATAGTAATTTTTAAATAAAAAATTGTACTGAACAGATATAAAAGCATGTGAATTATTTAGTTAGGATGTTAACAAACCTTTTTACTAAAAAAATTCAAACATATAAGTCACTCTTATCCATGGTAAATCATGCACAAAGTTGGTGTACTCAAATGAGTACACTGGCCGAAACTATGTGAACAAAAATTGAAAACAAATTCTTAAAAAATATACTTCAGACAATGAAATCATTCCGTTTTCATCGCAGGTTTAAAAATTGCTGCCAGTGAAAGTATTTTCATGTGATAGCGGGTTGGGGTTGGTCATTAAAAATTTCCCATACAATCATAGCCTGCAATTTATTAGTTACAAAAGCAAAGTTTACTGCGTAAGAACTTTGACTTCTATTCATAATGTGGAAAAACCTAAATCCTGCGAAATTGGAAACATACATAAGTAAAACATATGCTGCATACAAACATAGGTGGTCAGAGTTGGGAAAGAGGGGCAGATTCCCCCCTCTAGAAAATACCACGTTAGCAAATTTTTAAATTTGTACTATGGACTTTTAACAAATATGTACTTACCTTTTTTCTGTCGGAGACTTTGAGAAATCAACAGCCTCCTAGAAGATTTGCCTCCCCCCCCCCCCCTCCACTTGGAATAAACCCTGTGGGTGCCTGCGCATAAAAATATGGCATGATGATCTTGCAAATCAGTTGCGGGATTCAATACTTTAGAACTAATAAAACCCTTTTTCAAAGTTGAGTTCACTGGTGGGGATGATAGCTATTCGTACATTAGTGAACTCTCGCAAAGCAGAGCAAATATATGCTATTTATGAAGGAGAAAAGCACTTCAGACAAGGTAGTAAAATGATCCAGTATCAATAAATTGAGTCTCTAGGAGATATTATCCTTTCAAAAGTATTGAATCACCAACATTTTTTTAAATTACCGTGGGAAATTGCATCTGATTATGCTTTTTCACTATTCGTTCTCTGTTCTTTTCAATAATTACTTCAAAAATACATCGATCTGGAAATCTAAAATTCAAAATTTCTGAAAAAAGATCAAAAACCACTCTTTTCTTGCAAACCTATTTTTCTGTAAATTAATAATTTTTGTACTCATATCAAGCCAGTGTACTCATTTGAGTACACCCCTTTATCTCCTAAAGTTACAAAAATATTTTTATTTTGTTTAAACAACTATTTAAGTTTAAGTAATAATAGCCTGCATTTCAAATATTTTTAATTTATTCAAATTTTTGGAGTGCTTGGTCGTTAATGGGTTAAAAAAAAAGGAAAACAATACCTCTATAGGAGAGTATGTCACTCTCATGAACAAAATTCAAGAATGAAGAGGTGTCCAATATAATTTCCTTGCGGCAAATTAAACATAGGTACATTTAAATCTAATCTTTGTTGAAAAATCTAGAATTAGGTATATAGGTACATACCTAGGTATGTATATAAGTAAATAATTTACATAGTTAGGAGACTACAATTGTGAATCGTATGACAGAGAATAATAAATAAAAGAAAACGTTTAAATTACCTACCCACCCGAGCTACGAGAAATGTTGTAGGTAAATATAGCACATACAAGAATCTGCCAACTGCCACCCACAGTTGTATTAACCCAATATAACCTCCCAGCATCCAGTTCACCAGTTCAGCGAGTGACTGACTGCGACTGAGAAAATCCTTTTTATCGATTTTCCGCTTTGTTACAGAGATCCAATGAATTTGCAGCATCCAAAGAGGAAACCCTCCGCTTCTTTCTGAAACGAGATGTGTGGATGTCTTTTTTTTAGTTTAGGTGGCGGCACAATGTCGACGACGAAGATAAACGACAAACCACAAGACAATGACCGTGAAAATGCAATTTCTATCCAACAAGGGATAGTGTCCTTCTTTTATCCTTTTTCAAAGGGGAACCTTTGAAGTCAAGAGATACAGGTACATACATTTTTTTTCTTTCGATATAGGAGGTTATAGGAATGTAAAAAATGTATGAAGAGGCGACAATAACCAAAAAAAAAAAAAACTTACCTATCGTCTGATGTACAGGTGGATCCGGAAGGGGATGAATGAATTTATAAATGCCCCTATGGCAATATTTGATTTTCAATCCTTTCTATCAGCTGAAACTTCTGCCGATAGTGTGAAAATTAGATTCTTTGATATTATATCTAGCCCACATAAGTCCACGCACATTCCACAAGAAAAAAAAAAAACAACACAATAATTGGTAGCGAATAACTTTTTTCCCAAATGATGTTTCTTTATCTATGGAAACTTAATTATTCCTTATCCTGCTACTTGATTAAAACACGCATCGGCTTTGTTGATAATAAACGGAACGCACAGCAAATTATAGTTAACTTTGTTGTCTCGTTTTTTATATTTTGTTTATTAACTTTACCGTTCTCGTGTGACTTTTCCAGCTAAAATAGAGACAAAACAATTTTTTTATTTTTGGTACTGCTTAACCCGTTAATCTTATGTCGACTCCGAATTTTTAGACCCAGAAACGAACCGGAGGAGAATTGAAAAACGACTGTTTGTCTGTTTTCGCCGACGAAGATAACCAAGGCGACGCAAAAGTTGGTGTATTTTTTGAATTTGTTGTTGTTTTTGCGCCAGCAAAAGAAAAAGGAGCAACCGACATCTGACAATGAGAAGGAAAATATAAATAATTGATGAATGAAATGGAATGAAATTAGGAAAAGGTGCAACGAAAAGAGATGCATTTTTGATTTCGCCTTGAGAAGGGGAAGCAAAATGGCGAAATTAAAATCATGTTTGAGAGCGTGTGTTGTAATGTAGGTTTGTTTACACAATTAATGGCTGATTTACAATGACGCGTTCGCGTTCGCGATGCGTACGTTACATTTAACAAGCGCTACGGCCGCGTCAAGATAAATCGAGCAAAAAAATTCAAACTTTTTTCAACACAAGATGGCCACATACCTAAATTGAAATCGAAATGTCAAAACGCACGCAAAAGTTGAATAATCTCTACTTTCGCGTTGCAGCCGCTTACGTTACGTTGGTTTGTGTACCTACTAATGGATGCAAAATCGTAACATAATGCTCAACGCGTCATTGTAAACACTAAACAGATATTCCTATGCCTGAACTTTTGCGTTGACAGGCAAATCTTTCAACGCAACGCCCAACGCGGCATTGTAAATCAGCCATAACTGAGTACGGTTTGGATATTGGCTGTTTAACAGATGTGATATAGAGGCATTGTATTTTCAATTTAATTTACATGAAACAAATCCCGACACTCAGGTTTTAGGCATATTTTATTGGAAACAGTTATAGCTAGCACAGTAAAATTTCCCTTGGTAAACAACAACAAACCCAAAAGTGTCGATAAATAAGTCAGTAAAAAAGTGGATATAAACGTTAAGATAAAGTTTCGCTAAGTTGAAACTTAGGTTATGCTATGTTTCCACCAAAGGCACCACACAAAAAGATTTAAAAAAGATTTACTTTTACAGCACCTTTTAAAATGCAAATAGTGTTTAGTTTTTTCTCATGAAGAGGAAGTGAGATAGAATGTTTCATTTGTGAAGAACTGAATTCAGCCATGAATGAATCCTTCAGCGCCATATAAGAAAAGGTTAGTTTGATTTGTAAAAGTATTTGTCTTATAGGCTTTTCACACCAAACCCCAAAACCGGTTTTCGGCGAAAACTTTTCAAAAACGCGAAAACCATTCACACTGAACATTACACGTTTTCGTTTGACATTTCAGTTTTTTTTACACAAATCACGCACATTTTTTTTATTTTCTTCCATTTTTTTGAAATAAAATCGGTGATTTATTTTATAAAGAGGATCCATGTGAACAATTTGACTTGCCAAAAACAATTATTTATCAATTTTAAATAAAATAATTTATTTTGAGACTCAAATTTTATATTTGATATGTAAGAATTTCGTCAGCTGTTTTCAATTTCTTTTGAAAGCATCCCATCAGTTTCTTTTTTGACACTTCAATAGGCGCTGAACTTATTAAAAGGTATGTTTGTTTTGTTCATCTCTGAATTCCAACATGCTTTCGACTGGTTTTATATAAAACTTGTGCTTTACGAAAACCTGAAGCTACAAAAAAATGTATGAGAAAACTTGTGTTTTCGATTAGGTTTTTCCCCAAAACCGATATTTTTCGCGAAAACCGCGTTTTGAGTTCGGTGTGAAAAGGCTATTAGGAAGATTTAACAAGATTAATTTGTAATCTTCAAGATTTACGCAATAATTTTGTATGGTAATTCTTCAAGATTTAAAAAAGATTTGAGGTAAATCCAGTGGCGTAGCGAGGGTTCGAGCCGTGGGGGGGTGACTTTCATTAAAATGCCGACTTATTTTAGGAATTTGCCGACTTATTTTAAAAATTTGCCGACTGTATAGATTTAGCATTATCGTAAAAACTTGCAAAACCGTTCTAAATCTTTTCGATAAAATGTTTGGAAATCGAAGTCGAAAGCTGTTTCTGGATTTTCATCGATTCTTCTTGGTACACGGCGTGTTCTATGATGTTTCAGAAAATCATTCTCTGGATTTATTTTTAATTTCTCAGGGAATGAAGATGAACTTTTTATTAATTCATTTGTTGAAATGATATTGATGTGCTTCGAATCAACAATACAGCATCAATGACAATCAACTCTTCAGCTTCTAAATTTTCTGTCAAATGACGTTTTTACAAAAATATAACGAGCTTATAAAATCAAAATCCAAGATTTTTTTCAGCAGACCAGAAGCGGAGATACGAGTATTATTATCAAAAGAACTTAGGGTGACATGGTCGACATTGCACCAGTGGTACTCCATGCACCATGGCCAAATCTAACATACTGACAGTTACATCCGTGTAAACTTCACATTATCTTACGTGCCTTTCCCCAAAATGTCAGTGGATCTCAGTCTGGTGCTAGTTGTTGGTACGTGCGTACATGTACAAGCCTTTTTCGTAATTTATAGTGCAAATCGAAAAATTGACTTAAGTTTATTTTTTTTTCTCACTTAAGTTGTGGTGCCTTTGTTTTAATTAAACATCGATACAAATTATTTGTGTTGTTTTATTCATTGGTAAAATTAAAAAGATTCAAATATAATTGGGTAGTTAGCGAATTATTTTGACTTGAAAATAAAGTGAGGGGGTAGTGCACTATGCACCACAACAACATGGTTCTAAATGCACCATGGTGCATGTAGTAGTAACGAATGGTTCATTTAATTTTTTGAGACTAAAATCAAACGCTAATGAGCTTTTTCTGTATGCCACAAGTCCCAAATTTTGCAGTAATCAATGAGCAGGAGATATAATATATTCTTAAAGATCCTTCTGTATCAGGACCAACGCGAAGACAACAATCACTATACAAATTTTCTGAATACATTTTTAAACTAAACATACGTTAATCTATATTTAGTACCTCGTGGCATGATGGTTAATGAGTAGGACTGTCATGCCGAAGGTGTGGGCTCGATTCCCAGCCGTGCCACCTAAAAACAGAAATGTTTTATCCAAGGTACTGCCTCTTGCGAGGAACTGACAAACCCTCCAAGAGTATACTTGTCATGAAAAGTGCTTCTCACTTAGCCGTTCGGACTCGGAAAAAAACTGTAGGTCCCCTCCATTCCTGCCAACAACACGCACACAGGAATGGTTGAGATTTGTAAGTCACTAGGCCCAGGTTCTCCATGACCTGTTGCGCCACCCAATTTATTTTATTTATTATACGTTAATCTATTATCCGTTTAACTGATATTAATGAATTTCTTAGCTGTTTTTTTTTTAATGTCTTGAAGAGAAATATTTAATTTATTACTTATTTACTTTTTTTGTTATTATTAAATTCTTATATATTTTAGAAGTGTTAAATGAACTTTTTTTGTTTTTATTCTTAAAGATACAATGAACTCCCATCTGAATAATATTCAATATCACTTGAAATGCTTGCTTTATTTTTAAATATTAGTTGGTGGTGCATTGACTACCTGCATGGTGCATTGTGGACATAAGACTGGTGCATTTAGTACCTACCATGGTACACTATGCACCATTTCACTTTTTCTGAATAATCAATTTTAGATTTAAGTATATACATAATATGCAAAAATTAACTATGCACGAATTTGTCTAACAAATCCATGTAAATGATGTTAAGAAATCTAACAAAAATAATTACATTTGGAGAAACTATGATCATTTGAAAAAAGGGTGGTGCAATGTCGACCATGTCACCCTACATCAGTTTTTATTTTTTCGAAACCATGTACAATGCCTTCGAAAGATATCCAAACTGCCTTTACTGTCTCAGCTCTAGCTGTCCATCGAGTTTTTGACAATTTTTTCAGTTGCAATGAATTTTCAATGCCTTTGAATTCCTCACGCATACATTGAAAACGTTTTGTGCTGCCGTAGAAGAAAACATATAATGCTTCCAAAACATTGAAAAACTCTTTAATCAACACACTCGAATTACATGCTGTTTCAACGAATATATTGATACGATGCGCTTGGCATGGAATGTAAGGGATTATCTTACCGCATTTTTCATCCGGACTAAGGTACGTCACATGACGTGGTCTTTTTGATGATTCATCCAACCATTTTTTCACTAACGGGCAATGTCGTGAAATCAAATGAACAATTTGTCAAAAATTGCCATCGCTGTGCTCTAGTGATTCGTCGTGACCACGAAAAGCTAATCCCTGCCTCCCCAAAGTTCTCGCGACATCATTTATAACTTGCAAGACTCTCAAATGGTAAGCTTTTTCTTGTTCTCCTTGAATGATTTGTTCCCTTTCAGACTTGTCCAGCAAAACGTTGATATGATTTCCTCCATTAACGAAATTACAGTAATCACGCAGAGCTGCTCGATGAGATTCAGAAGTAAAATGTATGATCAGTTTTCCTTCTTTTTTTTACCTCCACTCTTCATTTTATGCCACTGACGAACACCTACTAATACCCATTCCGGATAAGCGAAATGTCTATCAATTCCTTCTGAAAATAAAATATGCAAACAAAGCAAAATGCTGCATCTTTAGAAGGACTGTATTCCAAAAATGAATACTCGGAATACCATGCTGGGTTGAATCGGGATTGCTTGTAAGACGGTATGTCTGGGTCTGCATTGGTTGGATAAATGTCAAGTTTCGGCTGGTATGGCCCAAGACGTTCGTTGGCAGTCGATATTTTTTTCCGTTTTCCAGGGTCATGGTCTATCAAAACTTCACTACCAACGTGCAGATAGATAGATTCGTTGATTTGCCGACTCTTGAATTAGTCGGCATATTTGCGAAATTCGCAATCGGCAAAAATGCTCGTTTTATTAAAATTTTTTTCAAATTAAGATTCGTTGATTTGCCGACTCTTGAATTAGTCGGCATATTTGCGAAATTCGCAACCAGCAAAAATGGTCGTTTTATACATTTTTTTTTAAATTAAGCTTCGTTGATTTGCCGACTCTTGAATTAGTCGGCATATTTGCGAAATTCGCAATCGGCAAAAATGCTCGTTTTATTAATTTTTTTTTAAATTAAGCTTCGTTGATTTGCCGACTCTTAAATTAGTCGGCATATTTGCGAAATTCGCAATCGGCAAAAATGCTCTTTTTTTATTATTTTTTTAATTAAGCTTCGTTGATTTGCCGACTCTGGAATAAGTCGGCATATTTACGAAATTCGCAATCGGCAAAAATGCTCGTTTTATTAATTTTTTTTCAAATTAAGCTTCGTTGATTTGCCAACTCTTGAATTAGTCGGCAAATTTCCGACATTCGCAATCGGCAAAAATGCTTAGCCTTGTTTTTTTCATATGTAATTGTTTGCAAATGAAGCTTCGTTGATTTGCCGACTCTTTAATTATTCGGCATATTTCCAAAATCTGCAATCGGCTTCCTGAATTTGCCGACTCTTGAAAATCATGGGGGGTGGTGCACCCCCCCACACCCCCCCCTCGCTACGCCCCTGGGTAAATCTTATTATATCTCAGATTAGCAGGTGGAAATGTAGCATTAAGTAGGACTTGGCTTGAATATAAAAATGAGTATAGCGTTTTATTGGAGCTTGAATTGCTACGCTATCTATAAATAACAATAAAACTTATCTTTTATTGACAGTTATATTTTATTAGTAGTAGTCCGGTCAGGAAACCGAATCCCATGTGCTTTTTGGCGGGGGCCTTTTTTAGGAATGGAATTCATTCCTTACACACGAAGAATGAAATTTAGTTTTGGAGTCATTTTTTTAATCCTTTCGCTTTAACGCTATTTAGAAAAATGGCGCCCAATCTGTGCTCAAACCAAAATCTTTCCACTTTTTGTGGAGACCTTATTTTTATATTTGTAACTAGCTGTCCCGCTCTGGCTCCGCCCGGGTAGACAAAAATTTCGAGATCAAATATGAACAACACAAAATTTTAATTATGATTGTGTCCTCGATTAATCGAATTCCGGATAATCGAGATTCAGCTGTATTTTTTTTTTTATTATGTCAGAACCAAATTTCATGATTGATTGATTTTTTTTCAAACTCAATTGATTATTTTTTACATAAAACAGGTACCCAGAGTGTGCTTCTGCACCTTTTTGGCAAAACGCAAGACCGAATTTAACCAAAATGACAATAACACTCCCAATACCAAAGATTTCCTGAAAAGAATCATCCAAATAGCTCAAGCAATTCTTGAAAATACATTGTGGTGGTTAAAGAGCCGTGGCATCGATGCCTTGTTGGTGGCATGTAGTTTGCACAGATCCAAACAGTACGTCGACAAAGTTTTGAGCAAAGCTTTCACCACCTCTAAGACTATATAATTATTGTTCTAATTTAACTGTCTGACACTTTTATAATCGGTTATTTCTACTTGTTTATAATCATTTCCTTATTAATTTTTTATTTCGACACAATTTTCCCTTAATTTCATTGTTTTTATAATAAGGGTATTTATGCAACAGCGTAAAGTCGTCGTAAACGTGGTAAAGTTTTAAACTTCGTAAATCTGTCAAATTTTCCATACAAATTGTGACAGAATTACGAAGTTTTAAACTTTACAACGTTTACGACGACTTTACGCTGTTGCATGAATACCCATAATATATCAAAGAAACCGTTAACATTGTTGCAATTTTAAAGTAGCCTAGATTACTCCCTGAGTTGTCCACTACATGTATGAAAAGTCCCGTCATAACCTGTTCTGCCGTTTTGAAGGTTACCGCGGACAAACAGACAAAATTTTTTTAAATGATGCAGTAATGTTTCTTAGCAATTAAACAACCACCTAAGCTCAAAGACTTGAAATTATTTTATTTATATGTATAGATTTATTTTTGATATGCAAAGCTTGGGAGTCATGTGGTAATCCTATCGTTTTGACGCTATTTTCAAAAACTCGTAAATTGACTGGAAAATTTCCATGAAAAAATAACTATTTATGCCAAAGGTGGGACTTCCACTTTTTTGGTAATTTTAAATATTTGAACATGAAAAAAGTTGCAGAAACACCTCTAGAGGACAAACGGGACATCAAATTTCGGAAAAAAATAATAGAATCTCTTCTTTAAACTATAAATATCTGAGAAATTTTCAAAATGGAGTTATGACGGTTAATCGCACTCGAAAATGTTGTTCCTATTCAAATGAACGGAAGTGTGTAGGTATATAATTTTGGTAACATTAAGAAATAAAATACACGATTGGGATATTATGAGAGACAAATGTTAAGAAGCATTAAAAACAATATTCAAATTATCTGAAACTACTCTTTTGATAGTTTGATAGTGAAAAAAGAATGCCATCTTAATTCTTGTTATGATTTTATGGAATTTTATGGAGACCAAACTTTAAATCGTTGGAGCGGGTTTTAATTTTTTTTATATAGGTATGTAATTCAAATTCATTAAACATTTTTAGGAATGTTATGCAAATCTTAAGTATTTTATTACTTGCATACAATAATAGAATTAAAAAAAACTGTCAACCCGTTTTTAAGATATCGAATTTTCGAAAATAAAAAATAATTTGAAACTTTTTTTTTAAAATTCAAATATTTCTTTTTTGAAAATTTTGATATGCAATATTATTCGAACTTATTTAAAATTTGTATATAAAAATTAATCTAAATCTTTATTAGACGATAGTTAGAATATTAAAAAAAAAAAACATTTTATGAGAAATACCACTAGTAGTTGCTAAGTGTAAATTTTTATAATTTTTGGTAGTAGATTTAGCACTAAATTTATAAAAATTGTAGGAGCTGTTTTTGAGAAAAAAAATAATTGCCTTAACGGGTTTTTAACTTTTGTGTGGAAGGTACCATTATTTTTGCAAAAACGTAAGTTTTTACTTTAAACATTAAAGAAAGTGTTAAAAACCGTTTCAAAATAATCGATCATGTCGTCTTCGAAATATTTGACTGTCAATTTTTTTTATTTTGATTTTAAATATATTTTTTAAAAATCCAAAATATACATATTTTTTTCAAATTTCGGTACACAGTGATATTTATTTTATATAAGCTTCTCTATAAAAAAAATGCATTGAATTCAGCCATACCGTTTGGAAGAAAATCGAAAGTAAACAAATGGTCCCTTGGGAGCTATCAACCTAATAACCATTTTTTGTCAAAAAGTTTCGCACCCAAAAGTAGCCTTTACTAAAAGTAATTTATTGAATTGTTTTTATTTTTAAGAAAAGTTGTGAGGCCGTTTTTGAGAAAAATACGATCATGAAAAATTGCAAACAAATTGTATAATAGGTACCGTTATTTTTGTTTCTAAAAAAAATGAATAAAACGTGTTGGGGGAATGACAAGATCTAGCCGTTTAGCCTGTAGCCTAATGGACAGATAGACAGGCAGACAGAACTATGAGAACAACTTTTTTCGTCTTCTCTATCATCGTTATTACAATTTGATCAAAATCTCGAGTTCTATTTTTTGTTACGAATGCATAACTTGTCATAGTACAGGCGGGGGGGGAGGGGGGATATATTACCTCTTGCCATGGGATTTTTTTCTTATCTAGAAATAGACATAACGTCTTTTTTATCCAGGGATCGACGTTCCACAGGAATTATGTATACAGCGTTATTTATTTGAAAGCCTATACACAAAATTTTCCTTTATAACTTACCTTACAGAAGCTTTGAAATAATTAGCCGTTTTTTTATTGCATTTTTATCTCCGCTTAGAAAAAGGTAGTATGTTAAATACAACAACAAATTGTGTATGTAATTCCGTATTGTTTTTGTATTTAACATGCTACTTCAATAAAATGATGACCTTAAAGAAAACAATGTTGAATTTTTGAATAAATCTTCTACATTTTCTTTTTTTTATATATATAGATATATGTATTTCATTTTCTGTTTAAAACAGTTCTACACCACAATAAACTATTTTATTATTATAAATTTAATTTAATTTAAATGTGTGTCAAGAAGTTTTGTAGGGATATTTTATTTAAGTACATAATAATCAAATAATTGTTTTTGTTTTTATTTTATCACTGTTATAAGAATTACAATAATGGCGGAGTATGGTCATATATATTGATACATAATTGGTTTTGTATCTGTGTTAAATTTAAATTTAATAAATGGAGAAAATAGCTCTCCTAAAAATTACTATTGCTTGGAATATGTTGTTTTTTGTATTTTTTGTTCTTGATTTGTTTATTATAAAACTAAGACGTTTTTGTTTTCTGTAGTTTCAAAATTATGTACTTTTATTTATAAGTTGTTATACAATATTCTATAAGATTTAAAAGGTAGTTTTTTCAAGAAGGTATATTATATACTTTTGTAGGTTAATAAAAAAGGCAACGTTTTAAATGAATGAAATTCTAATAGGTCCTATCATTTTCTAATTTCGATTTGATTTTATCGAAATATTAAGTTTTAATAAATAAACTCTGTAATAAATTTTGTATTACCTACACATACATTATTGAAACCCTTTAAAAGGAAAGCTTAATTTAAGGTGACCAGAGCATAGTATATATTATGTATGTTTGAAGATCTAAGCAACAAAGGTTGACAATATGGAAAAATAAAAGAGAAAACTGTTTTATTTCTTGTTTTTGTTTATTAATAAGAATCGAGTAATAGAACAAACAAAATCTTACACATCAATGCAATAGTGTACTTAACGTTTATTGTTGTGTAATGCATGTACATTAGGGTGGTTCTTATTTTAAAAACTTTTGAGCACCCGTTTTTTTTGTTCATTGACATCTTAAAACGCTACCCTATTTTTTTTTATTTTTTTAAATCACATTAACACGTGCCGCATGAGCTTAAAGTTGATGCTTCTGTGAGAGTTAGGGCCTATTTAAATACTTTTTTAGCTCCAAAAATAACGGTACTTGCTATACAACCGTTATGAAAAACCTTATTTGTCTTAAAAACAGCTGAAACGATTTCGATAAAAATTCTAAAAAATTTTGTATAATTACTCGAATATTTTAAAAAATTCTTTGTTTCCAAGCAAATTGAACTCTTTGAGCAAGAACGTGCGACCCAGTCGTTCCTCTTATTTTTTTTCTTTCGAAGCAAGAGTAGGTAAAAGATTTGAAAGTTCACTTTATTAATTCTGCAAATCAAATTTTTAATAGCCCCCGCTTTTGGTGGGTTTTATGAAAATTCAAATTTTCAAACTCATTGCGGCACGTGTTAATACAATCCGATTAGCATCAATTTTTTTGTACACGTTTTTAATGTAGAAGAACAAAAAAAATGGTGCTCAGTAAAAACAAACAATTTTTTTCCTCCATACAAATAAGGACCACCCTAATTTACATTGTACATAATTTCTACTACTGCCAGGATCATGGATAATATCTCAAATAGCATGGAATTGTATTTATTGTAAAATTGCTTCCTTTTGTGTCCAAGACTGTGAAATGAAAAAAAAAAAATTAATTCCATTCATTTCCAGCCTGTATTCAAAAAATTCACTCAATGCTACCGCAAATTTCAAGCAGAGTGAAAAAGCTTTTTTTAGTGGAAATTCCACTTAGAAAACATTACGATTTTCGGGCGACAGCTATTGTAGGTGAAATTTAAAACGGTATTTAATTAGATATTCTCAATGTAACTTTGGTGGAATTTAGGCCAATCGTATTTTTGAGTTATATGGGTTTTTATGTAAAGATTTCACTTCACTTTCCGGGAATGAATTTTGTTTCGATAATTATCTAAACTTAGCTTAAATCAAATCAATTCAATAAAATAAATATTTTAATTATTCAAGAACTGGTTACTTTTTTTTTAAGTTCCAGTCACCACAAATTGAGAGCTTTTTGCATGATAATGATGCAGTTCAATACTGTTTTCTTTTTTTTGTTGTCTCCCAGTTCAGTATAGAAACGTATGTATTAAGATTTCACTATTGCAATTCACTAAGGATTTTATGCTAAGGCCAGTTTAATCTAACAGATTAAATAAATGAAGACCTCTTACGTTCATTTCTTCTGCAATGAAACATAAATTCGATTAACTATACTGAACTATCTCAACATTTTTTTTTCTAACATTTATTTTTCTTTTCTAATCATTGTATGATCTTTAAAAATTATTTTGAATCTTTATATGTTTTTATGCACATTTTGCTACAAACTACTGATATATATGTATAGTGACATTTTGTTTTTTTTTTGGTAATGAACAAAATTTTAACATTGTATTCCAATTGGAAATATGTATTTTTTTTCATTTTCAAATTGTTCTTATATTTCGTAATTTAAAGTTTAAACTTTGACTATAATTCCACTTGATGTGGGGTTTTATCGGGCTATGTGTTCCTAGATAAAGTCTGTTAGTTTGTGAGATTTATTTAGGAATCTCTCATTGCTAATTAAAAACTCTAAAATAAGACAAAAATATATTTATATAAAGTTGTAATATCAAATTTAACTTATTTTTTTTCTATAAACACCGTTATATTAACTAACTAACGAAAACTAGAAAAAAGAACACTTAGTACATATATAATAATAATTACAATCATAAAAACATTTATAAGTAGGTACCTAATTTTTGTACATCATAACTCATAAAACAACTAGTCTTTTAGGAAGATGAATAATTATATTTACAAAGTTAATTTATTTAAATAATCCAAATTGAGGTAATACTTGTGCTTTAAGAGGTTTAAATTTGGTAAGATTTACATATGTATATATTTTTTAGGTAGTCTTTTTAAGAATATCTATATTAGAATAATATGATTTTTTTCTTCTCTGTTAAATGTCTATGTAATTCTGGAAAAAGAAATGTCTATTTAATTCTGGAAAAAGATGATTTCATCAATGTTAAAAAAAAAATCCACATAAACAAATTTAAATAAAAACTCAATCAATTAAGGACTTAAATAGATAGTCCTTGAACGACTCAGAAACATTGGACCATTGTTGAGTGGATTTTCAATATTTTTACCACCAACTGAAAAAAGAGCAACAAAAAATATATATTTTACACATGAATGTATAATCTAATAAAAAGAGGAATGCACCGTGCCGAAGATGGGATTAAAAAGTTCCGATGATAACCTCATTATAAAAGAAATACAGAGGAAGGAAAGGATACTTCAGCTGTTTTGAACCTACACTTAAAACCACAAGTCTTGTAGAAGGTTTATAGGTTTATGGTAATATAAGACAGATTAATCAAAAATAAAATAAACTGCAAAATTGAAAAAAAAAAAATAAACAAGTTCGTAAAAAAAGTAAGTTGTTTTTATTATATATAATTTTCTTTAAATAATAAAATTGTTTCTAATTAAACAACAAGTGATGTTCTTTTTGTACACAAAAATAAATTGAAAATTTTGATTTTCTATAACAGGACATTTTTTAAAATAAAATGCAATTGGAAAAAAATATACAAAATTCAATTGTAAATTAAACTTAAACAATAATGGAAAATTATATGAATTAAAATATATTTTTTTTTAATTAATTGAGTATTTAAAGAAAACTAAAATATCAATTCGTTTTTTTTGTTTTTACTTTTCTTTCAAACACAATTAACATGTTGCGTCTTTATACTTATGGATTTCTGATCAAACAACCCCATTTACATAAATATTTAAATTAAAAGTTATACAATTTACATTTGCTTTTATTTTTTTTAAACTAATGCATACATTTAACTAAAGAGGATATGTAGATTAAAAAAAAAAAACAAAATTCGTTTTTTGTTAATTTTCTAAAAATAAATAAACTATATTCAGTTCTTCTGTTTAACAAGTATTTATAAGATTTTCCACAAAGATTAACTTTATTAAAAAAAAAAAAGAAAAAAATTGCGATTTTTTTCTTTTGAACGCAATAACCCCCGAAAAACAACAGAATTAATAATTGAAAAATTAAAGCTGCCAGTAAGTAAAATCAATGTCAAGATATCTGCAATTAACTGAAATTAAAATGAGCCAATTGCAAAGATCGACAGAGTTCCCTATTCACATTTCACAAAATTGATATACATACAATAATTAAAGTTAATCTTGTTTTATTTAACAACGGGCAATAAAACTATTTAAACGAGTAGAAACTAGTTAAAAAAAACACACGAACGAGAAGTAAGTAGCAGCACTCAGTCCGTTGGACGACAATTTATATGGAGACTCTTGGATATGGCATCGATGCAGAGTTGCAGCAGTTCCGATTAAATAAGTTATTGCACAATAAAACTGCTATAAAATGATTTCAGCAGATCTTAGCATTGGATCACACCCAAATGCCTCTGCGGTAGCGACAGGCGAAAGCTTTGTCGATCGTGGCACATTGCTGCGATGGTGCAAAGCATGTGATTGATGATAGCTGGTCGAGGTGGTGGCCGTTGTGACCACTGTACTGACACCAATATTTACATTCGTAGTAGGATGGATGGTGGCAACTGCCACAGCTGTGGCCACATTGTTCTCTGCGGAAGGTGGAAATTTGGCAATTGTCGTCAGCGACGGCGTAAGTGTTAGGGTGGAACTGTCATCGCTGCCACAGAAGGCGGCAGGTGGTTTTGGTGCGACGGAAAGTGTCTCATGAAGAATGGCCGACTTGCGGATGGTTTGCTGCAACAATGAGTTGACGTCTATCGCTGGCCACGCGACCAGCGAAACACTTCGTCATAAGACTGTGTCAAAGTTTCCGTCACTCTTGTGCCGATGGTGCTTGCTGTAATGTTTGCAATGCTTGCGAGGAAGTGCCGGTGGGCTGGGCATCACTGAGTCTGGTGGCGACGCCGGTGACGAGGCCACACTGTGTGATGGCGGCTTGTCCGAAGACAGCGAGAAGTATTCGGATTGGGAAACCGAAGATTTGCCGGCCATGCTGAAAGCATCTTCGCCAAAGTTTCCTTCAAATGGCGCTTCGACTGGAGTCGAGACATCCGACATTGTGGCCGGAGTTGTTGTGCTTGAGTCTTTGCGAATGGTATCACTATCATCACAACTGCAACTGCAATAGCAGCGACTGGTAGAGTTGCAAGAGCAAAAGCTTTCGGCACTCTGTTGACTACTGCTATGGTCATCTGCAGCATCGTTGTCCTCGCCTTTAGCATCGCAACGCGAACAAACTTCATCGTCACCCTCTACGCCACCATCGTCCTCTATATGACTGAGACTGCTACTGAAACTGCACGCTTTATGCAAGTGACCATCCAGTTCCTGCTGACAACAACTACAACTACTACATTTGCTGCAACTGCTACAGTAATTACGGTTGGTGAACTTTTTACGTTTTATTTTAACACTTTCGTTGACTCTGCAACAGTTGGCCTCGCAGCATGCTTTCACTTTAGTCAGTTTTTCTTCGTCGTCGTCGTCTTCACCATCGGCGGCTCCATCAAGTGTGTCCTGTCGCGGTATGAATTTGCCACGCTTACATTTTCGTTGCACAATAATGACTTCATCCTCCGTTGTAGATGTCGTGGAACAAACAGAGTCAATGTGACTTGAGTGCTCACAATTATGGGTTTTTGGTCTACTTTTCCGCCTGCGATGATGATGCTGCTCATGAGGGTGATATTTGTCACCGCTACAATGGACCAGAATATCTTTACTGTTGGTCGTTTCATTATCTATGGCTATTGCGAATGAATGGTTACTTATGCTGCTGCAGTAGCTGATGTCATCGGTGAGTGTGGCTGCATCGATTTCAATGGCGATTGTTCCACCAGTTGGAATTTTTTCTGGAAGCCTGCATTGATTTTGTCGTCGGTGTGGGTGGCGTTGTATATTCCGATGATGCTGCTGCTGCTCTCCACACTCTCTATCGTCTGGACTGGACAAAGATTGGGAAGACTCTGGTGCGAGCTTTTGGTTTTTGCTCGATGGCAGTTCTGGAAGTCTCTTTGCCGCTGTTATTCGCTTTTTCTGTCTTTGGTTGTGAGGAAGGACTGTCGCCAACGTCGCCCCATGACAATAATGGTGCGGATGACAATGGCAGTGGCAACAATAGCAACAACAACTCTTTGTACAACACTTCATTCCGGTGTGATGACGTTTCCAACTGGGATATCCCAGGTCTGGGGTTTGTGTGGCATTATGTCGCTGTCTCTTGTTGCGATGATGGCGACATGTACGCTCTGCTACATAAATTGCATTGAGATCATCTGGATCTGGAATTGAGATGGCAGAATCAGCTGCTGTTGATTTGAGGCCAACGCAGTTATTGTTGTTATTGTTACCCGTGATTGTGTGCTGGAAGGCTCTGTTATCGTAGTCGTTTGATGGATGTCGAATGTCGGTATGAGATGCCAGTAGATGATCATCACCGCTGGTTATTGCATGAGGTATGGATTTTTGATTTTGGAGTTGGGGATGATTCTGCTGCTGTTGTTGTTGTTCATCGGGGGCAAACTGCTAATCACCACGGTGGACACTGCGTGGTTGTGAATTTTTTCGGTAAATGTGAACTTGCAGTAGAATGGCAATGTCCAAGCTGACCTAAAAAAATTAAAAAAAGGGGGACGATTAAAAATTACTATAAGAAATTAGGTCATTTTAATAATACAATCAATGATAGGTGTTGTGTTTATTATGTGATGCCAAAGTGATAACGAACAAAGATATAAATTAACGTAGTGCCCTTCAATAGATTCTTAGAATATGTTTCGATCAGAATGTGGAGCCAAGAATAAATGAGCAGAGAAGATTGAAATATTTTCAGATGGTGCGAGCGGAGTATTTAATTTAAGGTCCGATAAGAGAACAGTTTTTCGGGAATATTTCAATGACTAACAAAAGGCTGGTCGAGGAAGCAATCTATAACTTTATAAAAAACTACATGATAGGGAAGGTAGTAGGTCGATTAAGAACTCTTTGATACGAATCAACTAATCACCGTGAATCAAACATTGCCTGATTCCAAATATAAACTATATCTAGAGCATAATAACATTAAAAACTTTATGTTAATTAGATTTTCCCCGTTTTCATACATTTTCATCATAAACTAAAATAGTTTTCTATGGAAATAAACTCTAACATCCTTCACCTCTTAACCATGTGTGCCATTATAATTATTGAAAAAGTACTACACTTAACATCCTTCACTTTAAAAGGATTACTTTTACCGTAAATAACTCACTAGAAAGAGAGGAAAGAGAGAGAGAATTGTGAAATGTCCTTCAACCATTGTCACAATAATGTTTTTATTTGTTGTTGTTTGAGTGCATTTTTTCTCTATAGCTGCTCGCAATAAACCCACGTCATTAATATCCTTTACCTCGATATGTTTGATTCGAATAAAAACCTATCTTTATCTAGTGATTTGTGACAAGGGCAATCGACGACGGACGCATAAATCAATGCATTCAACTACACTGCAAAATAACCAACTCTTTTCGTCTGTCTGTCACTATCAATTTCAATTTTCAAAAGAGAGATGAAATTAATATTGCACTTGAACGAACATACACAGGAATTGTTACATCACCCGAGTGACATGGATTCCCTGTGAAGGTGTGTTCGATGTGAATTCTACTCTGCTATCTAGGCGACAAATTCTTTTTATGAGGAGAAGGATTACAATGAAGGATTATTTGGTTGGAGCTGATTGTATGTCCTTGCGCTAGAGAGATAAGTACTAACTTAAGCGTTTTTGTTTCTTAGTGATAGAAAGAGCCTTATGTTTTGATGCTTGAATCAAGTTAAAAGGAACAAATAGCTTTACTGTTACAGTGAAAAGTTTTCAAAATTGGATTTTGGTAAACTAAAAGTGATGTGACTCATAAACTTTTCTTTCTTTGATGGTACTTATGTGAACGAGTATGTTTCGAAATTGAGTATGTTTCGTATCCTTGGAGATTTGAACATCTAAGAGTTTGATTTATATACATGCATTCATTCCTATGACCTACTAGAATGTTCAGTTAGGTTTCTTGTGGCTTCATATATAGAAAACACACAATAATTTTCTCTTATTATCCTTTTTTATATTTTTCATTTGAGTGTCATGGATACTCTTCAGAAATAAACTGTATGTTAAGCTCTTCAAATGATATTCATAAGATCATGGTATTTGTAGAACTGTCCTCAGGGGAATAATTTATTGTCTTGACGAAAAAAGCTTTCAACAACGATCATGATTTCTAGCATTTAAATATTCAAGTCATTTAATATTGAGATATGATTTGTTTTTATTTTAGGTTGCGCAACTTTACCTGCAGTGTGCCACAAATCCAGAATTGGTTTGGTGCTTTTCTTAAAATAAAATAAACAGTCTTAAACATATCACCAAGCGTCCACATCACCACCATATGTATACTCATTCCATAAGTTGATTTATTTTTAAAATTTCGTAAGAACTGAGGGGCTCCTGTAGAAAAAGGAACACAAAAAAAAATATTTTAACAATTTTTCTAATTATTTAGGTACAATTAAAATCATACCTAACATAGCCTCTGTAAATACGGCAAAGAAACCAACGGTCTCCATGAACCAATCAATTGACAGCATAAGATATGTAATGGCTGCACCTACAGCCCAAACTACCAACATAAAATCCAAATATGATTGGAAATCCGTCCATGACCAAAAGTACTTCATATCAAGGTCTGTAAGGAAAACCAAAATTGAAATAAATGTTTGCAAATATATTCAGTAAAAACACCAGCTAACTCCAAATTTGAAAAACATGCATAATAAAGTAACTAACAAGAATCAATGAATAAAGATGAAAGTGCTTATGAATATGATCAATTGCTGTAATGTAATGTAAATATGTATTAAAATGTTTTAAATAAATATTCCACATACGCCACAGTGAACCATTTAACAAATTAACAAACTCAAAAACAAACTATCTTTCCCCCAAAACCCATATTTCATTTTTTGATAAATGGACTGAGCTTGAAAGTTTCAAATGCTAATAAAACAAAAGTTTGGTACAAAATATTCCACATACGCCACAGTGAACAGTTGATTTATGTAGGTATTTGAGATTCAAACTTTTGCAAACCTATGACTTCCTTTACGGTTATCCACCGACAGCTATTGTTATGCATTACTTTTGATCTGCGATATATACCTACATAATATATGTTCGTGAAGAGAAAAGATTTCGAGATTTTAATCAAGCTTGACACTAGGATGAAATAGAACACGAAACAAGTAGGACCGAAAAGTATATCGGTCCGTCTGTCTTTACTTTGACCTATAGCATGAACCGTTAACGCGTTTGACAATCAAATTAAAAAAAAACGTACATTTTTATTAGATACCGACTTGGTTAGTCGGACATTAGAAGCCACTTTTATATATTTTAAAACCTTTAAAGTCGTTTACAAGAAAATCAGCTAAAAAAAGTTTTCGAAATGACACAGGTTATGGCTGAGAAAAGTTCTCCGTATTTTTTAAACTATAAAAGCCTCACATAGCCATCGCTTTTTTCTAAATGAAATATAAGAACCATAGCTAAAATCTTTATTATCATATCTTAAGCGCGACAGTTCAATATTTTATGAATCACTTACCATTTATGTCATAATTTTTGAGCTTTTCTTGTAGGGTACATTTGTGTCAGCTATTTATTACATATTTAACTTTTATGAGTCTTTACAGGAGCTCATTAGACTTGGTATGTCCAGCATTTGCTTTAATTAATTTTTGTATAGCTTCAGCTTATTCGGGGCTCCGATACATGAACAAAAAAAACATCAATTAGCCTCTTAAAAAAAGTCATTCCACATCGTAACTCACACACAAAAATGTGATTCACTCAAGTGTAATTATTACCTCCATATACAACCTTCAACCGCCGCCGCAGCCAACATAATAATGATTAATCTGAACTTCCATTACTCCAAGTGCCCTTAATAACCCAACCATCTCTTTAATCCAATAAACTGTTTTATTTGACTTCTTACCACAAATGATCCATGTTGTGATGGTGCGTGTAATCATCGTTTCCGCTAGGGAAAACAGCCCCATTATAAGGATAAGCTTTTAATTGCCACGTGTCCTGAATTGTAGATAATTTGGAGACATTTTTTTAACAAAGATCAATAAACCAAATTTAAATATTCTTAAAAAATATACATAATCAGTCTATTGAGTCTATCAATATTCAAGGCTGTAAAATTATGTATAGTAGCTGTCTCGTATCCTTGAAATACACATCTTAATAACAAATACGTTTTTCATTCCATTTGAGAATGCCACTCAATGGATTAGTTTTTTTTTAGTTTCTGTAGCCGGAATATTCTAACCAAAGTTTGTGTGTTAAGAATCATCCACAAATGTGTATTCCAGTTTTGTGGCAGGATGGAGGGTTTGTGGGCTGCTGTGTAAATCGTGGTTTTCTGTATTAGAGTTGCCATAGGGAAATGTTTAAATCCATCATCTATTGGACTACAAAATGTATATTTAAACGAAGACAATTTGATATCTGTCACTTCCGTCATTTTGTTCAGTTTTCATAGGTCAAAGCTTGAACTTGGGGATTTCACATATTTTTTAAAAATAAAAACGGGTTCGATATTTTGACGTTTAACGATCAGGGACGTCGCCGTCGGTAAAAAGAAAACGATCGAACGATATCGTTTCGAACATTGGTATCTCTGTGATATCTGAGGAGAACAAAAAAGACAATTGGCGTTTTCGTTTAACTTTATGAGGCCCCAAGTCTATTTTAAATTAGATTTAATTACTTTGGTGTAAAGTGATTTGGTATCACTTTTGACTAGCTGAATTTCCGAAACAAATAATTAGGGCTGTACCTTTACTTTGAATTTCTGTGATTTTCTAAGCATTTCTGCACATTTAAGTCCAAAGTTGTGTCAAGGTTCATATAAAAAAAATTTTTTGACACAAGTTTGGGCTAAAAATCACAGAAACCATAAGTAAATAATCAGACCTAATTATTCTTACGAGCTGTCAACTGAGACTGGAAGTAGAATGAGAAACATATCTGTAGTATTTGGTACATGATAACTTCATTTTATATTTTTCGTTTTGAGCTGCGAATGCAAATAAATTTGTTTAGGCAATTTCAAGCGCAAATGACCACCTTTTCCTTATTTTATTTTTTCGAAAAAGTGAATAAACGATCCTATCTACAATTTTAAAAAGAAAACGTGACGAATGAGATATTTTCTGCGAGCTGTCAAACACTTATTGGTAATCCACAACATCAGGACGCATTCCACAAGTCTGCGAATGAAAAATTCGCCCAAATGTAACCTCAAATTTTGTGAAGCATCCATTTTTTTATTTTTAATGACAATTCGCGATTTCGGCGACCACTCATGTGGAATAGAAGATGACAAAACTCACGACCATTCGCAATGCGAAGCTCATATGAAAGGTACTTAACTTGGAATAAAATTAAGTTCATGTGGTAAGACTGTCCTCATAAAAATAGGTTTGCATTGGTATAGGTGTAGCTTTAGTGTAAAAAAAAATATTTAGAATGTGTCGTTGCACTAACTCTGGGGCTGAAATAAAAAACATTTTTTTGGCTTGACAAAAAACGTCAGAAAGCCATTTTTTATGCAGTTCTCCCCCTTTGGTTCGTCCTGTCGTGTGTGAATTAAGCCGTTGGTAAGAGGATTTTCAGTTTGTTTGTTGTTGTTCAGTTGTCGTTCATGGGTGTGTTGTTATTTTGAGTGCATAGCTATGTATCGAATAAATGATAATGTGCATGGAAAAATAAGCCTTAGTCCTTAGATAGATATTAGTGAGTTTTGTTCTACAAAGAATAATTGCAACAAGGGTGCACGAAGGACTAGGTATAACAAACACCAAGTGTTCATTGAGACTTAACCTATACGAGTATGTAAACTTAAATACACATACATACATATATACATTATGTACATATATAAAATGTAGGAATGTATATGCATCACTATGATGTCAATTGGACTACTTCTGAGATTTTGTCCTGTTAAGTTTCTGCAATGAATAGGGGTTGATGAATTTTAGATGATTTTCTTTAGGTTACTCATTAGGTGAAGATATAGTTTATGATGAGGGCAAATGACTTAATAAGGACATAGTTTCTTTTTTTTTCTCTTGGAGAGGTAATAATAATAGAAGCTTATTTTTTTCGATTTGTAGGTAGGTATAGCTTTTGCAACCCTAATAAGCTGCTATCATATAAAATAATCAATTTTATATGTACGTACTCGTATGCATATGCACAGACGTCCCATCCTTCACTGCGTGATCAGATCTATAATACGGCTTAGTGTGTTTTACGATTATGAGAAATTGGACTCTTTGTTTATGGTTGTTGTAAATCGAACTCGAATTTCGACTTTTTCAAGCACGTAATAATAAGGGAGACACCCGTTTTCCCCAAAAAAACAATATCTCAAACGGCGAAATCTCCAAAAAAAAATGAAGTCCAACTAGATAAAATCCCCGTTGGGAAAAGGGCCCCATGGACAAAAACCCCAATAAATATTTTTTTGCCGCAATCCCCGAATCTTCAAAAATCCCCAACATTGTTTTGCAAATAGCAAAGACCATACACACAGTGTCTTTGTTGAGTTTGCTGTACAGCTTATAGGTATTTGTTTTTGTAATTTGTATGTTTTGGATGAAACACATTATTGTTTCTTGATGTTTTAAAATGAAAAGAAAAAACAAAAATCTAAAACGGGTACCTAACTCAAGGTTCTGTTTTGTTAATCATATAAGCTACTGCCTGGTGGCTTTACATAACGTCAGCAGAGCAACGAAGTTGCGGTGAGGGACAGAGACCCTTGAGGAAGTAAAATCCTTTCAACTCGCAAATTGGACTATCCAAAGGAACTGTTGCCCAAGAAAACTGTTAACTGTTAGTATATGGCGAACTTTTTCTAAATATTAACTACTAGTGCTGTAGTCATTTTCAGAAGAGTCACAACAAGTTTCAGGTTTTGTAGTTTCTTTTTTAACAATGTGTTTCCGGGGCTTGTTCATACCACACTATCTACATATTTATTTTTTAAATAAAGTTTAAACGCATAGAAACAGTTTTTTTATTGCATTAAATTATAAAGCCTAGAATCCCCAAAAGTGAAATAAATAGTTGAACTTGTTAAGAGAAAATACCAAAATAAAATGCGCACGTTGTGAATCAAGCATTAAAATCGCGCGATTTTACAACTTGATTCACTACTTGCACACCATATTTTTGGGATTTCCTCTTGGGGAGAAAGAAATTTTGTCTTTACTAAGTTTCAACTTGGGGATTTTGTCTTTGGGGATTATTGGTTTTGGGTAAACATTACTTACCCAAAAAATAACCGTTTAAGGTATTATGAATGAATAATTCATCATTGACTAGGTATGGGATGAAATTTTTTTCAATATCCCCTTCGTATAAATTATTCCGTGTACAAGGAAATAGTGCCAAATGATTTCAAGCCCTTGCAAATTTGACCCAATCATATAACTTGAGGGAGACTATGAGTATCTTAAAAATATAAATACTTACAAAGCTTCGCCGTTTATGTGACTGTTCTTTTCATGTTCTACTTTAAAATACCTCCACTCTTCTTTTTAAATACAATTAAATTCCTTATGGTGCACCCATATAAAAAATCTCATTTCCAAAAACAATAAACATCATGACCCCATTGTTTAAAGCCATTGCAATTAACGACTTTTGTATATAAGTTCCATTTCCCCTTAGCTCCCATCTTTACTATGGACATCATAACATAGAAACCGGTATAAAGCAAAGAACAATTCATTATAATGTGTCGAAGGACGAACATTTATTATCGTAAAGGCTTAACTATATAAAATGAAGAAGAATTTTAATTAAAACGACGCGAGCTGTCTTTATAGTTAAGGTGTGTCTTGAAACCAATTTCGCTAAAATTTATAAAAATAAAAATAAGGTTTCCTTTGTTTTCATTAATATTTATTTTTATGCCTGAAGCTGAAGGTACATTATTTAGTTTTTCTTTGTTTGTCAGTTTGGTAGTTAATTTCGAATTACTTTTATTATAGTGGTTCAGTGCTGATAACTTGATTTATCAAAGGAAACAAGGGCATTCTGAGGGTAGAAACTTGTAGATTCGTGCTTTAAACATTTAAGTAAACTCTTTTCAATTTCAATACAAAAGAGTTGAATGTGGATTGATGTCAGGATAGCGGGTTTTATCGCTAGACATACTTTTCTATTTTTAAAAATTGCAGACACGTAAAATATAACGTGGTGAAACTACTTGCACGAAATATACGAGGTTATTCTTCCAACATCTAGCAAAAATGCTGTGAAGTGTTGTTTGTTAGTGTATGGTAAAACTAGCATGGAAGTTTATAAACGTTGAAAAAAAACACCAAATCAATGCTTCGTTCGAGAAACTTTTCACCTTTATTTAATTTTTCATCGCACCTTTCGGGATTCGGCAAGAAATTTAAGGCCGTTTGTTCAATTCCGGCGCCAAAAATCATTTTCCATGCCAATTCTAGATAAAATTTGGTACACACACTGATTATGAGACACTGATTCAGTGATTAATCCTTTTTTAATTAGAATTGGAGCTTCACTATTGAGTTCAGATCTTGGTTCAAAATTTAAAAAAAAAAACCTTTGTCCAAATTACAAATTTAGTCAAGTTTATGTTTAAAATGTCTTTATATGTGGTTGAAGGTATATTTTCATAAGAAATTGATTTCAATGCAAATTTTTACCAAAAGGAGATGACCCATTTTTGGGCCCAGGGCGTACACTAATGGGACTAGTACCAAATGAAAGCTAACGTTTAGCCCAATCTATCTGCCAAATATTTTCGAATTCGGCTCCGGAGATTTTAAGATAATTGAGCTTGAAGTTGGACCTTTGCAAATTAAAAAAATGTGGCTTTTTTGCAAACAATTACTTATAAATCCTAAAGTATGGCGCGTAGGATTAATATTTTGATATCAAATGAAAGATCATAAAAATATCTTTCAAATTATGTTAAACATTTTTTCTACACCTGATATATTTTGAATAAACGAGCCAAAAACTTTAAAAAAAATATTTTTTGAGTTACTTTCGATTTCTAGACATAGTCTTATGGAAATTTGAAAAAAATTGATACTTGAGAAAAGTTTTCAAACAAATTTTAGGTTAACTTCGTACACATAATGTAAAATATTCTAAACTTAAACTTGAATCTTGGCTTGAACAAAGCTTTTCTTTGAATTTATAAATTTCGAACCATGTTCTGACATAAATTGAGAAGCCATTTCTTATATAAAAAAAATATGCAATATTTCCAAAACATTAAATGTAAACAAATTCCTTGTAATTAACAAACGGACAATTATGCATGTGCGATGCATAGTGGTTCAAGTTGTACGCCTAAATCTGTAAAATCTGAAGCAGTCAACTGGTTTAGATGAAATTTTCAGGCACGATAAAAAATATCATAAGACATCAAAAGAGAAAATTTCCGCCCACTGAAACGCACATTTTTTAACATAATTCGTCTAATCGTCGAAAGTTGATTTAAGTGAGGGATACATATGTTCTTTACAGAAGTTGTAGATAATGTAATTTATAATAATTATTCTATACAAAACTTTTTTCCACGCCCTCCTTTGGAGGCGTTTTTGATAAAAAGATTCCTTAAGTTCTATTAAAACAAAATGGGTTGCCCCAAAATGGTTGTTCTAACAGGTTTAGAACAAAAATTAATGCAAAATGTTTGCTCCGCTAACTTTTGAAGGGCGTTTTTGAATAATTAATAAAAAGTGTAGGAAGTGTCTTTTTTTTAAATTAGGTCATACAAAACTCTTCATCACGTGCACTTTTTAGATGTGTATTAGAGAAAAGTAATACCTACTAAAATTAAAAAAATTAAACATAGGTACTCTATTTCGTAAACGATGGTCTTCTAGGGGGTTAAGGAAGTCATAAATTTGATATTGTATGGCCCTTAAAAAAGGTGGATCAAAAATAATATGTGCAAAAAGGCTTTTCCATAATTTAGGGCAAGGATTTGAAATACCATAAAAACATCATTCAAGAATTATTCATTTTCGGGGGTCTGAATACATAAGCTCGGTGCTTTTGCAGGTTCGCATGTATTAGCAGCTAATTTTTTTCTGTATTCCATTCATGATGGTTCAGTGTATAATATGTACTATAACATCGACCGGGGTAGACCAGGGAGCATTAACTTTTTCTTAGTTGAGTTTGACTATAAAAAAGGTACAAATTTTAGAAATTCGCACAACAAACAAATTTGTATCACAATATTTTTTCTATAATTTAATTTGTTTTTACATGCTCAATAGAGGAACACTAACAAAAAAAGTCCAACGAATCATATAATTAAAAATAAAACTCATTTTTTGCTTCAAAATCACTGAGATCTTATTTATCAACTATGTAATCCAAAATTTTATATTTGGAAACTGATTTCATGAAAAAAATCCTGATCCTCATGCTTAAACTATTACTTAAACAAACTGCAATGTCAAAAATCTAAATATTTTACAGTCGATAAAATGATTTTTGTCCGCTTGTCCGTCTGTTCTAGTTGTACAGTGCGGCGGCGGGGGTGTGGTGTAGTAGCCACTGAGATTGTGCTATTTAACACTTTTAGACTTCTTCCTTAATCTCAGAATGTAGCGATATGCGAGAAAAACGCAGCAAACAATAATTGATGTCCTCAAAGTTAACGAACGAGATCCAACAAATTAAGCCAGATTTATGCGAAAAAGTCATGATAATTTGACTTCCTGAAAACATGTCACCACAGCATTACATTCGATACTTAATGCCATAAAAAGTTCTTTCAAATAAAAAAGTGGACATTTTACACATACATACATACATACATAACTTGTTTTGTTTGCCTTTAAAAATCGAGCGTCATAAACCCTTTATAAAGAAATATCATGTAAGTTTTAAGTTAAATAAAATAAATAAATAAATAAATTGGGTGGCGCAACAGCTCATGGAGAACCAGGGCCTAGTGACTTACAACTCACAACCATTCCTGTGTGCGTGTTTGTTGGCAGGAATGGAGGGGACCTACAGTTTTTTGCCGAGTCCGAACGGCTAAATGAGAAGCACTTTTTCATGACAAGTATACTCTTGGAGGATTTGTCAGTTCCTCGCAAGAGGCAGTACCTCGAATAAAACATTTCTGTTTTAGGTGGCACGGCTGGGAATCGAACCCACACCTTCGGCATGACAGTCCTACGCACTAACCATCAAGCCACGAGGTACTACTTTTAAGTTAAATAAGTTTAAGTTAAATATATATTGTAAATAAATATTTTATAAAAAAGTATTTATTTACAAACTGATGCACCCTCTAAGCCGAGGCTACTCTGAGAAGAATCCTGAGTACCAAGGAATGCATAACTTGTGTTTACAGAAGGTAATTATTTTTAATATAAAAACCATGTTAAAAATTATGAAACTGATTAAAAACAAACACTGACAGTTAACAACAACAAATATATTTCCACACATACGAGCACTATGTACATAAACGATAGTATTTTGTCCAGATTTTGCCACCAAAGAGTGTTTAAAGTTTAGTTCTGCGGGAATCATTTTGAAAGTTTATCCTTCTTCCAATAAAAACATGACCACACCACCCCAACATCCACAAAAAGTCCATTTTTAATTAAAAGCTTTTTAAAAAAAAGCCTCACTTGAAGCTGATAAAATAAAAAGTATGTATGTTATGAAAGGATATCCTTAATTAGTTTTTGAAAATATATTTCATAAGCAAGAGAATAAATTCCCCGAACCCCGAACCCCAACCCAAACATAAGCGAAGTGCAGGAGGATTTTTTGAAACTAATTGCTGGCAAACGAGGTCACAATCGGAATGTAGGTCCTTTTTCCTGTGAGATAAGTTTGCTTATTTTCAAATTTGAAAAATTTTTCTTTAACAAAATTTGTTACCTCTTACCCCAGAATTGTGTCATCAGACAAACTTAAGAAACAGTTTTACATTATTTCCTTGCATCCCACTATAACTTGATAAAGTAATGTGTTCGGTCAGACTTCGGACGTAATTGAGAGCCTCATTTAAGAGTGTTCCGGACTGAAATGGTGATTTCATGAAAAAGATTGTGAAGCGTGTACTTGTCCGATCAAAACGATTAAGGTGTCTATGGACAGATAAACTTATTCTCTATGCCATCATTGGAAAAAAAATTTAATTTTGTGCTCCAGATTTTGGTAAAAGCCTCTAAGAAATCGAGAAAATGGCTAAAATGGCCGTTTTTCAAAGAAAATGTAGCCTACACTATGACATTTTTTGCAAAAAAAAGTTTAATAACATAAAATTCCATATTTTTAAAATGCCACTATTGGAGAAAATTTTTAATTTTGTACCTAATAAAAATTTTAGTAGTGCAAAATAAAAATGCTTGTGAATTTTGAAAAAACGCCTTTTTGACAGTCAATTTTTTATACCTAACGGTATTTTTTTCATATTTGTTTTTGCAGTGAATATAAATTCAATATATTTTTCACGATTTTCATTAATTATATGATCATAATTGTATCATTTGATATTGAAATTTTTAATTCTTAAAAGGCAGTTTTCCACAGAAAATTTATGTAAATTTGGAACTTAAAATCAGTTACTTTTAGAAAAAATTTTTTTTAGTACCATAATACGCCTACTAGTGACCAATTAGTAAAAATGCAAAGTTTTATAAAACAAAGTATCTGATGAAAGTGAAAAAAACCGGTCTTAAATATGCAAAAAAAAAAGTTAGCAAATGACTGGTTTTGTTCAGTTCGGAACACTCTTAAGTTGGCTTCATGCCAAATAGAATTCTTTACTCCAGTTGTGATTTTTAATTGCATTTATTAAATAAAGCATACACAAAAAAACATCAACAATGATTACAACATAATGAGAATCCTTAAATACCAGCAAAGAACCAAATGTCTATAATTATAACAATATAAATGCATGCAAAATTAATTCTACAAATGACCACAACCAAAAGAATGATGAATTGTACGAGAAATAAGAAGGACTAAAGTGTCCAATAAAGAACAATGTTGAAACAGCAAACAAAAATAACATAATTGTATCTACATAAAAAAAAGACAGGAACACAATAGAAACTCCTTCAAGTTGAAAAATTGAACACATACCACTTAAATAATGTCTTGAGCGACTACGTTTTAATGCATCTGGAGACGAAGAAGAGGCACCAGCACCTGCATCAGTATCTCCAATCACCTTTGGCAGATGAAGATCACAGTGGTCATCACCTTATGAAGCGAATAATATACATAGGTTTCTATTTAGATTTTTGAAAAACATCATTTTTTTTAAGGCAGAAAACTACTTATTTTAGAAAAACATTTATAAGCTTAAAAGTTTTTTTTTAAGTGAAATTTTACATTTTAATAGTTTTTTACAAACCTCCAAATTCACGATCTCGCATCGCTGGATTAGCGTTGTTTCGTTTCACTTTAACACAAAGATGAATCATAAGGAACATTGTGATATTCATTACAACACTCTGGACAAGAAGAGGAAGCTCATATCGTTTGGAAAACCTGCAAAAGAAAAAAAAGAAAATCAATAATTTAGAAATTATGTTTTGTTTTAAAATTCATGTTGATAAATTTAATTAACAAAAAACTTTTATCCTACAAAAGGCATATTTCTAATTTATGTCGTGCACGTTATTTATTTTAACTTACACTAGTCAAAAAAATTTACGGAACAAGATTTTTTTCAATTTTTTGCTGTTGTTTTATAATTTTTGGTTTATCTGATTTCTAATAAAAAAAATTTACTTTTGGCTTTGATTACCAATATATCAGCAAATAATGACGTCATAAAACAAAATTCAAGGACATTTTTGGAAATTGGAATAAGTTTTCTAAAAAAATGTTTACAGATTTTATTTTACCTTTCATCGTTAGTTTAAAAAAGAGACTTTTAGTGGTCTTTCGGTAAAGCTTTTTTATTTTTGCAAATTTTGATTGCATGACTTGCATTAGTATGCAGTTTTGTAGACAATTATAGCATCGAATTTTTTTGTAGGACCTCATGACATGGTGGTTAGTGCGTTGGACTGTCATGCCAAAGGTCTGGGTTCGAATCCCAGCCGCTACACCTCAAATTCTTTCCAAGGCAATGCCTCTTGCGAGGAACTGACAAATCTTTCAAGAGTATCTGTTGTCATGAATAAGTGCTTCTCATCTAGCCGTTTGGACTCAGCAAACATTTTAGAAATTGAAATAAAAAGTACATTTTTTCAAAAAAAAAAGTCTTTATAGTTTTTGGAAAAATGTACTTTTTATTTCATTTCAAGTCAAAAAAGTGTCAAACTAATTTTTGTTAGTTTCTACTTTCTTATCTTGGTTGAACACAGTTTGGATACTTATTCGTTCGAATTGTTAGCTTTACAGTTACGGCGCATCGCGAAATGTGTTGCATGCAGGATGTTACTTTAATTACATATCAATCAAAACGTTTTATTATGAATAATGAAATAAACAATTTATTGCGTTTGATGTGCGAAGGCACACCCAATAGGGGAAACAAAGCAAATATTTGTACACGTTTTCTTGCTTTACGAATCAAAAACGTTTTGACTGATCCGTTGTGTTTTCAGCCACATGCTGAATGCACACGACACAACAGTCAAATTTATCAAATTTCAGCCACAAAAATGCCCACATCAATTTAAAATGTCATAGGTGCAATGTGTCAGAAAAGAATGAGGAACTTGATTTACAGTCTTGTGTTTTTTGATGTCAGTACAATATTTACACCGTGCAAGTTCCTGTAATAGATCAAAATTATATACCAGTTCAGTTGCACTTATCGATTTTATGAAGAAATCACTGACGGACTCGATGAAGTCGTAAGTGATAAAAAATGGAAAAAGTTATGACAAAATGTCACTCGCGTCATTCCGGCATCAGTAAATATTGTGGTCAGAGGTTTCTCTACAAAGGAGGTTCGATAAACGTGCAAACAGGATGTCAATCTAATAAAAAACAACGTGTGAAGCACAATAAAAGAAAATTCCGAAGTACACAATGGAAAAACAACGACATATTCCCACTTCTGAGCAAGTGTAGAAGTGCCATTAATTTTTTCTTATCAGATATTAAATAAGGTGAAGTGACATTTGAATTAAGTTCTTTCTTCATGTTTATTTCCAATGAAAAAAAAGAGCTTAAAAGCTCAAAAACACACTTGTTGGTGAAATTCCGAAGCGAAAGGTAACACTTAAGAAGAACTATTGGTGTTTAGAGCTGACATAGGCCAACCATAAACAACGCAAAAACGTACATAAAAAAAAAAACATTTTTATGAAATTTGTTTACACAGTGGAATAATTTATAACTCTTACTGGTCCCTTGTTAGTATATATGCAAAACTTTCTAGTGGCTCCTCGAAAACAAGGTTTTTTACCAGGCGGAAAATAGGAAAACTTTTTTTGTTTTACTACTCTATGCAAAAGTTTACATAACTGACGACGCCCTAGAGATTTTCAATAGGAAATTGCCCTTGTTCGCATCAATGTAAAACTCCCTTGAGCCTCGATAAAAACGAGATATTTATCCAGACAGTTAAGTTTACGCCTAGTTTACAGTTCCCGTGCGGAAAAAAACCTATGCAAATATTCTCGCATTTCAAAAATAATTGAGGTGAAACGCAAGATTAATTGTTTGCATGATTGCTTTACAGTTTCATGCAAAAAAAAAAAAACATTGCTGTCATGGAATGTCATGCAAAACAATGGACCGGCAATTGTTTTGCATGCGAAAAAAAGTGAGGTGAATAAAATATTTTTTTTGGATGGTCAGTTTATACTTCCAAAAAAAAAAAAATATATTCACCTCAAGGCATTATTTGCATGCAAATGGTTTTTGCATCCAAAAATAATTATTTTCCATTTTAAGGCATAATTTATTAACTAAGGGTTAATTAATGACTCAATGGGTGGCTCAGGCTAAGGTAAACGTTTTTCCCCGCAGAATAGGTGAAAAATCGTTTTAAAAATACTTATTTTTCTTTGCATGGGAACTGTAAACTATGCTTTAATCAAAATCGTTAGAGCCGTCTTTGAGAAAATTAAAAAAACACAAAATCAATGAATGCAAGCTATCCGTTTTAGGTAAGCTTTTCCTCTAGGAAATTGATTGCATTCATTAACTTCACCATGAAATTAAATAAATAAAAGAATGCAATCAAAATTATATCAATCATTAATTGATTGCGTTTTATTCAAATTGAAAGTTTTCAAGTTCTTGAAAAATAACCTTAACGATTAAGATTTTATGTACAAATTTTATACAGTTGCAATTTATGAGCTATGTTATCGTAACCCATAAATTTCGTTAAAGTATTAAATTCAAGATAAGAAAAACAGAGATTATAAGATTTACTTATCATTTATCTTAAAAATAATAACCGTCATGGAAAATATATTCGTAAATGTTTACATACACACAGTATGTCACTGTCACCCCCAAAAAACATTGCTTTCTTTCGATGATGACTCAGGCAAAAAAAAAATGTTATTCAATGAATTTTTTTTATTATTATTGATTCAATTGAAACGGCTTCAAACTAGCCTTATTTGCGAAAAAACAGCTAAAAATCTTTTAATATGAGAACATGGATTGAAATAAAATAAAATCCCCTCGCTGTATAATATTCATCGTATGTTCAACTCTTAACATTTGGGAACACACAAAACCATAATCTAATTCTATTGTATGGTAGCACGATGAATATAAACGAACCGAGACAACGTCGGAACACATTTTTAAAAAATTCTGTGTAAATAGAAAGAAAAAAAAAACATTTAAGTGGATTTGAATGTCTGCACCGTGCATCTATATTCTTCTGACTAACGTATCCCAGGAGCATCATCATAAGAACCTAACCGCTCTTTTCTGCTAAAATTTTAAAGCCTCCCCTGGCAAATAAATCATCTCGATCCCCATCTCTTCATGTCCACATATCACCATCATTATAATAAAGAGTCTTCTTTCAGAAAAATCTCATCTTGTAGTCTGCATTGTGATCAATACCATCTCGAACACAGAGTTTCATCCCCACGATAAGTGCACGTAGCTAACTTATAATGTCGTAGTAGGATGTACGGTACGTACTAGTATCTTCCTGATGACACAGATTTGCGAGTTTTCAAATGGAGTTCCACAAAAAAAAAACTTTTTTTTTGATATAAACGTCTTTGTGAGTGGGGTGATAAATCTACCTAAAAAGTTTTTATCTCGAAAATGGGGTCATATTCGTTTGTTTGCTTTGGAAGATGGTAAACAATGAGATAGAGTGTATACCAATCAAGGGCGCGAATTTGAATATTTAACTAGATTTGATGACTTTCCTGGCTTTGTTCGGATTCAATTTAAATTTTTTTTTCATGTTCAAATAAAGATAAAAGTCTCTGCATAATTCCAAGACTTGTTTGATCGCCTGTAAAAATATTTAAAAAATAAAAATGAAATACATACCTACATACATATTTATTTATGTAAATGGTATTGATTAAATATTATGGTAATATTTTGTCGTTAGACTCAACACTCTCGAAACGTAAGAATTCGACATACACCCAGGATAAGTCTGGAATCTGCTTTATACTTTAGTGCAATTTATTGGCATTGAAAAAAGATGAAGTCAACGTTACGGACAGCTCGTTAAGGTTGTTACCAAATTCTTTACAAAATAATCACCTATGTTACTTCAATAGTAAAGGAAAACTGAAACTATGCGCAGTTGATTCATAAAAGGGTACACAAAAAACTGATAGTTTGGGGAAGTTAAAAAAAGAATATAGTTTTCTGCGGACAGACAGAATTTAATTTAATTTAAAATGTATTTATAGTTTAAAATCAATGTCATATCCGTCACAGGAGAACATTTCAAAACTTAATAGGTTTTTTCGTTGTTCCCTTAAATCACAATGGAATTGCCTTAAAGCTTTTTTTAAGAAAACCTAAACTCACCAAATTTTTTCGCTGGGACTATCGGATAAACTACCAAAGCATCACATGAGCTGTGAAGCACTTGTTAGGTATATTGTGAGTTTGCGGGGTGTTGGAAATAGGCTACTGAATATACCGAAAAATGAGGAATATAGAGGAAAAAATTACGCCCAAAGGTTTTATTATTAAAAATGTTTGTTTGGGTTAAAAGCATGCTTAAAACTGGAAACGCTCATAAATTCACCCACGAGTTTCTGAGAGAATGGTCACACTAGCCACTTTTCAAAATGTTAGTTATATGTATGTAACTCGGAAACTAAGCTAATTTTGACAATTTAACTCATAAAACTTTCTGTTCAATATTTAATTTCTTTTTGAAATAGATGATTTAAACATTTAAGCAGGAAAAATTAGCAAAACCAGAAAGTAAATGGAAAAATCAATGGATTTCTATTTCATTTACTTAATCATGCATAACTTTTTTCGGAGCAAAGATAGGCCCAAGATAAGCTTGAACAAAAGGAGAGGACTATTACTTTTTTGAAGGTAGTTGTATCGAGTTCATTCTGATTTCATAAGATTGGGCATTAAATAACACCCTTAAAACATGTGTCACATGATAATATTATTCCAAGATAAATATTAAAGTTTGTTAATCTTTCATATCCCCCCTCCCCAACACTTTGAAAGTGGCTTTTTAAAAAAATCAAAGTAGGTTTTCAATCAACTCTGGATGTAATGTAGTAGATTGTGAAATTCTACACCGACACCATCTTTAAAATTTTATTAATAAAATTATTTTCTAACTTTACTTTGCTTTTCAAATTTTATTTCCAAAACTTTTTTTCCACCCCCTTCGTGCAAGGGGAGGGCGGGAGAAAAATAAAAATGTGGTCCTATGGTTTCAAGGGTGCTGAATCCAACGGCAGTTCTCGGGTCATCGTCTGACCCTTGGTTTTCGATCTATAAGCAACATTTCGGAACTGTGGCAACCCTTCTCTTATCCTTCTGACAGTGTTGCCACCTTGGCATTAGTGTACTAAAGCTCAACCCATCAGGTCGAAATGAAAGGTATGCCCTCTTATCGTACACTAACGCCCCTACTAGTATCAGTTATTTGAATTTTGAACAGTTTTTGATTTTTATGTGTTTAAGGGTTCACACTGTGGGTCCGGTTGTATGGAGAGGCGGTCATAAATCTATAAAATCTGAACCAGTCAACCGATTTGAGTGAAATTTTCAGACATGGTTAAAGGAAGTAAAATGTATCTTCGGACTTAATTTCCGCCCACTGACACTTAAAAAAAAAGTCTTCTAAGTGTCAAAGTTGAAATAAATGATGGTTGTGTTCTTCTAGAAAGTTGTAGATAACGTGATTTGATATAATTTTGTGTACAACATTTTCTAACACGCCCACTTTTGGGGGCGTTTTTGTAAAAAATTCTTAGAAAAAGTAACGAGTTGCCGTAAAAACATGCAAAAAAAATAATCTCGCTAAATATTGACCACGCCCACTGTTCAGGATTAATCAACCTAAATTTAAATTAAAACATTCATGCAAATCATTCATTCAATTCATTACAAATTAATTTGATTTAAAATAGCAATTAAAATTATTTTCATTTGATCAAATTTATTTTAGTAAAATATTTTCTAAGCTTGCCAAACATTAAAAATAATACCCTATGAATTCTTGCTCTTAAAACTTAAATCTATGCACATGCAGTTATATTTTTTTTAAATACATAAATCTGTTCTTGCGATAACAAGTTGTCATCACAGTTAACATATTTTCACTCAATTTGTTATTTTCTTTTGCACTCACTTTCTTGTAACTTGCCAACAAGAATTTTAACAACTAGTTTTTTTTTTTTTTTTTTTGAATTTGACCTGCAAGCAGTTAACACGGTAACATTATACTTGTATCACAAATCAAATATATATTGACAAATATACCTAAATTTAATTGAAATTAACATTCAGGCTTTAGTTTTATCCGACAATTAATATAAAGACAATTACAACAAAAAAAACATTTAATCAAACAATACACCATACAGTCCATATAATCACAAACATTCGCATTCACCCACTTTGAGGGCGTTTTACAAAAATCTTATTTATCAAATGGTTTCCTTAAAAATAAAAAAATATTTTACAGAATTATGTGGAAAACGCATTTTTTAACAAGCAGCCCATGCAAAGTTTTATCTCACACCCAATTTTCTAAGAGTATGTATCGGGAAAAATCATTGAAATTGTTCTTTTTGCAAATTAAGAAATATATTCATTTTAAAATGTTTGTTTTATTTGTTTGCTTGATTGAATTAATATTATATTTAACACTGTTATTATTATATAATTTGTTTTAACTTACAAAATAAAAACGAAAATTTAAACAAATTCATTAAAAAAATATTTGGAAAATTAGATTTCGATTAGAAGTAGAATAATTAGATTAGATTTGTGTAGAATAGTTTTCGTCAGGATAACTTAAAAAGACAGTCTCAGATATATCAAGCCAAGAGGACTGATTTTTCGTAATTGATTTTTGTCTGGCTTTATTTTTCTTCCAAAATTCTGTCAACTTCTTGCACACGAAATAAATTCGGTCATAGAGGAGATCAAATTAAATAGTCTCAACACCTTGATATGGCCAACTGCATTTAATGTTTTCCAGGATTTGGTTGGCTTGCGTTGACCATGTTGTATTATTTCTTCGACATCCAAGCCATTTATCAAATAAAAAATAGCGTTTAATTATGCATTGATAACCAGCACTTACAAACGATAAAAAGATCAGTCAACACAGTTTTTTTGTTCTTTTTTTTTTCAAATCTGAAAATTAACGAAATATGGTTCTTTAAACTGTTATAACTCGAAAAAAGGAAAAAACGGGAAAAAACTACTTTATTATTTGAAAAGGTAGAACACTAATCTTCATTTTAGTTCCTCATTTGAAGTGGGCACTCGAAGGCAAACCAAAAAAATCTTTTATTTACTGTAAACAAAGCTAAAAAAAAAGTAACAAAAAGTGCTTCGCGCAGGGGTCTAATTACACTGACCCTTTATGTTATTAAACAATAAAATGTATGTTTTTAGAAAGTACTCACCTTCTTGTTTAATATCCATAATAATTAAATATTGCTCACACTTTCTTAACACAAGTCATCACTATCACAAGCTCTTTAATAGGAAACTGCCAGGATAAGCGAGCTGTATGTTTTATTATATGTTAACTTTGGATGGCAATAACCTTATTGACAGTCTGAATTCTTGATTAAAGACATTTAATTTTTTGAATTTTGTCCTATGGAGGTACCCACTGTGGTTCGGCTAAGAAGCTTGAAATTTTTGGAAATGATAGAAACATGAACTTAATAAATTTAGTCTACAAAAAGATTTTTCTATCACATATTATAAAATGTAATTGATATTTTTTGTTATCAATTACATTAGTGTGTAATGATTACAAGAAAAGTAATCATGACAGGTTTTTTCAATTACTTATTTTTGTTCAATTACTTTTTTCCAACTAGATACACAAAATCAAAACAAGTAATTGTTTTCTTTTTCAATTTGTAATTAAAATTTTCAATTACAATTACATGTAGTCAGTAATTGAACTTTTTCAATTGCAAATTACATGTAATCGTAATTGACTTTTTTTGTAATAACTACTACGCAACTTTGCTTACATGGTACCTAAAATGTGTTTATCCCTGAAACTCATATTTGATCGCAGCAGTAACAATTTCAAACTATTGAATTACGGATAGTTTTTCAGGATATGGATCTTACCGAAAGGCGTGATTAGGATTGAAAGGAAGCCTATTTTTTGCGTGAATTTTGCTTTAATGTACCTAAGCTTTTGCTGAAATTTGTCGTTAACATTGAATACAAAATTTGGAAGTTACCCAAATTGTGCAGGCTTGAACCGTAAAGATAAAAAAACGCACATTTTTGATATATAGATATTTTTTTTAAAGAATGAGACATAGCTTTCATGCGTAACATCCTCACGCATGAATATTTGATGACCCATTCAAAAATCACCAGTTTTCTATGTCCACACTAGTAACGCAATGAACTTGATCATATAACTTTACCATGCAAATATTAAAAAAAATGAATACTCTTATTTATTTAAAGAATATCATGCCTTATACAGATTACTCAATTTCTTGCTTATAAATTAAGAATATTTTGTGAATAATTTATGAAATCATAAGTACAACTGTCACATCATCACCCCATCAAATAAATCCCGAAACAAGAACTAGAATATAAACGACGTTGTATGATTTGCATCTTATAAATAATAGATGGCGTGAATTAAACCCCAAGATAAGCATTCGAGTGTAACGTACATAATATACATTTTCCGAAAATAATTCTATGCAATCTACTCCCATTTGAGTTTACTGCCGTTTGAAAAAAAAGATTTAAGTCACCCTCAGGTCGGCGCTAAAGAAATTTTTCTTAAAAAAGTTAAAGGAAGGAAACCTTTTATAGGCATGATGTTAGAAACCACTCTTAACAATTTTTTAGAAACATAAGTTTAGCTTTAATTAACTCAGCTTTTGCTGCAATTTGTCGGTAAAATTGAAAACAAAACATCCACATTTTTGCAAGTTACACGTGGTCAACTTGTGCTGGTGTGTGCCGCAAAGATAAAAAACGAGTACATATATTTGGAAACAAAAATAGTATTGTTTGGTGCTCAGCTTGTGCTGCCATTTAAAAAAAAAGATTCGTGGAAAATAATTGTTATCAATCAAAGATTAGAAAACAAAAACCAAAAACCTGGTATATAATAATAATAATAAGTCCTATTTACGCGATCTTTGCTGGTCCTTATCATTTGATAACTTTTTTCAAATATGTCGTTTATAGTTTTAATTTTTTTTACTAAAATATTTTGCTATCAACTTCAAACTTGGGTCAGTTTTTCAACAGTGGGTTGATTTGTAATATAATTTTTACAGTTTCTGATTAAATGGCGTTAACTAACAAAAATCGTCTGATTAGTGATTTCAGTTGATTAACAACTCAAAATAATGGTTAACAAACACATTTGATGGTGTAACAGCAATACTCATTGATGAAAGATGATAACCAAATCCGTTTCCGTTTGGAAACATTTGCATTTTTTTCTTTTCCTACTTCTTCAAATGGAATATAACGAGAAAATTCCACAGAAAACTTAATCTCTTTAACGTCCTTTTTAAGCCAAACAGTCTAACATTAGGGAAATATACTCTAAAAAAAAATTGACATTCAAACCTGTAAATGTTCTTCAGAATGTGGCTTAAGTTATCTGACAGCCAATACCTAATTTTTTCACAGTTCTTAAAATTTTCGAAATAATTCCCTGTGAAGCATTCTAAAGAACCATATCATAAAGAATAAGATAATAATAGGAACAATTTTTTTTTGCAATTTTTAACCATCAACCTTTAAAAGCTTTTTCAACTTTACCGTCAGTCAATATTAAAATTTAATCCAGTCAAGTTGAAATCATTTTAAATAAATTTATCTCTGACGCAAAAAAAAAACACATTCGTAAATAATTCACTTATATCTGAATTTACACAGGCAACCCACATTTCAAATTGATAATGTTTAAATTTCCATTAAATGAAATCTCTCAATTCCAACACATCCTCCCCTTTTTCAGGTTGATTAAATTTTAACAATCCTCGGTTATAAAATATGCCCAAGTTCATCAGTAAAGTAAATAAAACAAACACATTTTGTTTTCTCTCAACCTCTATTTTATGCATATACAGCGCTACATCAGTAAGCAATCAAAGCTTATATACAAAAGAAACAAATTTGCACACAAAAATCCCTAAAAAAAAACTACCTTTAATACCTCCCCCTTATATTGTTATCTGAATTTCACCATTCCATAACTTCTACCAAAATCAATTCTCTCGGGAAAAATGAAGCACGTTTCAACCATTGTTCTGTTGATTATAGAATGGAAAATGTTTTTTTTCTTTTTTTCATGTTGGGGTAGGGTCGTTTCGACCTTGAATAAAGATTTGGAAAAGCGACACAAAAAAAAAAAAACAAGAATTCGTATTTACATACATCCCTTATTGAAAGGAATTCTTAAAGGTTAGACTGGCATTCCACACGCTTCTAAATAATTGCTAATGGGAATGAGTACAAATTTAAGACAAGCTTTTTTTTTAACAATATGCCTTCCTTAGCGCAGAAATACTATAAAAACAAAGCTACTTTTCCTTAGCACGATTATTTCCTCAAGCATCTCACTCCTAACTTATCGGACTATTATACCTTTTCCCTCGTTCTCGCATTTGCAATAAAATTTACACATGGTTCTGGTATGAACACCGAGAATTTACGGAATGTCAGTCCATAATCCAAGAAACTTAAAGGCTAGGTCATCAACAAATTCAAACAGGGAGTCTTCAGCCATCCCACATGCATCCACCCTTTTGGATCAATATCCGAGTGTTCGCCCCCTTTTTTTTATGGGAAAGCCCGAAGGGGAGTGATTGTTAAAGGTGAAGCTAGAAAACATAATAATACCAACCGTAACGAAACTGATGTCAACTTTTCAATTTTATAAAAAAATAAACAGAAATTGTTTTTCTTAAGTTTTATTTTCTTTTAAAGTTACGTAAACTATCGTAGGTCATAGCATAATTTGAGTGCAAAATCATAGTTCACCAATCGACATCCCTTATAAAAGTCTCAATCAAGGGAAGTGTGTTTATTCTGGTTGGGATAGGTATTTTCGCGTGATGAATTTTACATAAACTGACGGTCTTCTCAGTTGGAGAAGCTGTCTGTTTCGTTATTCAAAATGTTTGTACAGCGGATGTAGTGGTATGACCTCGCCTGGAGGGAGAAGTTTTAACGAGATAGAAGGCAGAGCAAGCTCCGGGAAAATTACACTCACAAAAAATTACCGTATTTTTGTGCAAAAAATATAATTTTGATTTTAAAGCAATTCAGAGCAAAAATTTAGTGATTTTGTATTATTTGATTTCACTCGAGCAATTGTTTCAAAATAAATGCTAGATTGAGTCTTACTTACTTGTTCCTAGAGTTTAAGGCTTACGGGCTCTTAAGTACTAAAAATTAGAATATACATAGTGATAGGGGAAAAGGGGGCAACAAAGCACATGGGTGGAAAACTTTTTCCTTAAAGTACCTCTACACTATCCCACAAAGTATTAACACATGTCAGAATAAAGTGGGAAGAAATTTCATACGACTGCCAAATTTGTGTGATGTAACTGACTTTCATATTTTCCTTCCACACTTGCATCAAAAATCAGTTTCACCATAACCTCAAACGCCCAAGTGGGATAGAAAGTGTGATGGTTTTAGAACCGATCTTCATGTATTAACACATGTCAAATCGTGTCGGATGCGCTGTCAAGTTGTGTGTGATGAAATTTCATATTTTGTTTCCACACTATTATACATGATTTCTTCACACTTTTTTGACATGTGTTAATACTCAGTGGGGTAGTGTGGAATGGCTATTATCTACAATTATGTACAATTTAAAATCTGACGGGATAATCATTTTTAAAAAAGAACTGATCAGGCTTGATCTGTGGGAAAAACCGCATAGAGAAAAAAAATTCGAAATTACACAGCTTGTTTCTCCCGACAGATAAAGTTTTAGATAAAATCACATTTCAGCTTTCTCAAAAAATAACCTTAAGAAACTTTCCTCAATAGTTTCTAAGCTGATCAAGCAATAAATATTTGATTTTACCCCTGTTTACCCCATAGTAAAGGAAAAAAAGTAAAATGTCAACAGTACTCAAAAATGGATTTAAAAAAAAACACTATAACCATTGTTATGACAAGTTTTTTTTTTTGAAGATCTGAGCAAAAAACTGAGCAAATTGTGTAAGCGTGCAGGTGTCGTCGATATATCCACTGTGGACAGATGCCCTAACATTAGTGAAATCTCTAATAACATTGGTAATCAAATAGTAGATAGCAAGAAGGTGGCCTGGGCCATTGACTTCTTCTCAGCATAAAAGTCTGCAGGGCCTGATGGAATTCTTCCAAAGCTCTAAAGGCATAATTGTTCCGATTCTAGTCGAAGTATTAAGGGGTTGTCTAAACACCACCTTTATTCCCTCTAGTTGGAGAGAAGTCAATGTCATATTCATTCCCAATTCCCAAAGCCGGCAAGCCTACCCACACTGAACCAAAAAATTTCAGGCCAGTAACCCTATCCTCTTTTCTTCTTAAAACTTTAGAAAGACTTATAGAAATTCACATACGCTTAAAACTAAATGATAGTGTTCTCTCGCAGGCCCAACATGCTTACACGAAGGGCAAATCTGATGATACAGCACTTCATGAGGTGGTCAGCACAATTGAAAAATCAATAGAATTCAAGAATTTACTTTGGGAGCATTCCTTGACATAGAAGGGGCCTTCATTAATGTTGAAAACATTGCAATTCGACAAGCCCTAGATTCGATGGGTGCCGTGACATAAAGCCAAGTGACATAAGGCCAAATTTAAAAGTTTGGCCCTAAGTCACTTTCCAAAAGCGACTTAATGCCAAGTTTTAAGAGATGGCCTTATGTCGCTTTTACAAAGTGACATAAAGCCAAATTTGTTTGTGGCCAAACGTAAAATGTTTTGTACAAAACAAAACAGTAAATTTTGGAAAAGAAACTTTGCATACACTCAACCTCGCACCCACCCCAAATCCTATAGTGAGCCCAAGCAGGGGGGTTGCAGGGGGACAGCATGCCCCCCCTTTACATACCTCACTGTTTATTGCGAATTTTGAAATTTCATAAACCTAATAAAACCTCTCCTTTATTTGGTTTGTGAAATATAAAAATTTTCAAATAAACAGTGAGGTATGGATGGGGGGGCATGCTGCCCCCCTGCAACCCCCCTGCTTGGGCTCATGATAGGATTTGGGGTGGGTGCAAATTTGGGTGTGTGCAAAGTTTCGTATGCATTTAAAGAAACTGGATTTAATGAAATTTTTCAATGAAAAATTAAAAAATAACAGGTACGCTAGTATTAAAAGTGACACAAGGCCAAATTGGCCTTATGTCACTTTGTAAAAGCGACACTAGGCCAACTCTTAAAATTTGGCTTTATGTCACTTTTGTTAAGTGACATAAGGCCAAATATATATTTGGCCTTATGTCACGGCACCGACTCGATGGGAATCGATGCAAGGCTCTCAAATTGGTTTGATTCCATGCTTCAGACGAGACTTGCAAATGAACAAATGGGTTATAGCAAGCTAAAAGTAAGGACGTGTAGGGGCACTCCACAAGGAGCTGTCTTATTTACCTTGCTCTGGCTTCTGGTCGTTAATCAGATCCTAGTAAATTATAGTCTCAGCGGGGTCAAAGTCGAGGCATATGCTGATGATATTGTAATTATGGTCTAAGGGAAATTTGTCCTTAAACTATGCGAGCTCCTACAAACATTCCTTAACAAGTTGAATCACTTGGCCAAAATCTGTAAACTAAATGTCAACCCTCTCAAGGGTAGGTTCAGGCATCTTTTCAGTTAACCCACCTTTAGACAGATGATCAATAAATAAAGCTTCCAGTATCTTTCAAGCGGGAGTGCTCGCAGTTTGTGTGGCTGCAAAGATCTTTTTCACATGTGAATTAGTCAACAAAAATATTGACATTTTTATTGATAGCCAGGCGGCAATCAAAGCCATTTCCTCAATTGTTACAAAGTCAAAACTGGTTGTTCGTTGTCGTGATGAGTTGAAATTACTCCGTGCATCAAATACAGTTACCCTTCGAAGGGTCCCAGGACATCGTGACATATACGGGAAAAAAATGGCAGATGAATTGGCCAAAACGGATCATCTCTTGATCCGAACCAAACTGACTGCTCGGTTCTTATGCCACTAGAGCAGGAAAAAGAAGAATTTGCCAGAGTTTCCTCAAAGTTGCCAACGACAGATGGTCAACAATCGATACCTTATGGAAACTTGGGGCCGGATATTTCAAAGAAAAAAACTGAGTATTTACTCAAGTTAAGCAGGCCTGAGCTGTCCTTTTTGGTTGGAGTCCTACCAGATCACAACATAATGGGAACCCACATAAGTAGAAGGGCCATCGGCTCATTTGACTTGTGTAGAGGGTGTCAGGATGAAGAGGCAGAGGAGTGCTCATTTCACTTCCTCGGTGAATGCCCTAGCATAGCCAGAACTAGAAAGGCAGCCCTCGGAGAATCCTTTCTCGACGAACTGGGCGACACGTCTCGTGTTTGCCACTAACTATAATTATTATTCATCAGTAAAGGTCATCATAATTACAAAGCATACCTACTAAGAAACATTCTTAAATTCACTCAGAAATCGGGATGGTTTAGGGAGGCGCCCCATACCTAAGCTTCCACTAGTCAATTTCTATCCCCCTCTTTATACCTACTTTGTCTACACCCTGGGGAGAAAAATGGATCCATTGAGATCCGAGTGAAGTGATGCGACCTTCTCGTATCATCACCTCTTTTAACCTAACCTAACCTCACCTAACCTAAGCTTTTGCAGACTACCTTCAGCGTTTTCCGATACATTTACAAAACACACCTAAGCACTTCACTGTGTATGATTAGAAATCTTATAGATTAAGTAATCTCACTAAGTTTTTGTTTACATCTCGGATATTAAACACTAAACACAATTTCTCTGAGTGTACACTTGGGAAAATGTTTGAGGATATAAGAAGAAATATTTTATATTTCGTTTTTTTTTTTTTTATTATTAAAGACTTAATTATGAAAAGTGAAGCAAAAAATTGCTAAAAACTAACACTCAATTTCTTGTGTAAATTGTATAAGTGATTAAATTCAAGGATATACGAAAACGGATACCTTCAGAAGTGGTTTTTTAATTTATTCGAGTTGGCATAGCAACACAGCAACGCAAAACGAGGATGAAAGCTTCCTTTTCTTTTTTCGATGAAGCAAAGAGAAACATGCAGAGTCGAATTTACATATTTGACGTTAAAGCAAAAAAATAATAATGAAAATGATACGAGAAAATTTTTGCTATAAAAAAGGATCTTTATAATCCCTGAGATGTAGAGTCTATTTTTAGATACACATTACAGACACAGAAAAAAGGGTTTCTTTTTTGCGAACGAAAGCCATGAATCTGGTAATGAAGTTATGAAAAGGTTGCTTATATACATAACATTTATGTAGGACGTGAGCGTCAGGCGTAAAAGTCATAATTTTGAATATGTAATAGATTTTGTCAAGGTTGTAATAATAACAAAATTCGACATCAAAGACACTTTTTATCATTGTAAAATTTTGTTTTTATTTTTATGTATGTAGCTATTAATAAGAACGAAATATTTTTTTAAATTTCTCTCCAGAGTATTACATTTGCGTCGCATTTTTTCAAATTAGATAAAAACCTCATGGGATGAACCAGAATACTTAAAAATTTGCATAAATTTATGCACACAGAACATAGATTGGAAGGTTTGAAATGTTAAATCCCGACATGACAATTGTAAAGGGTCATCCAAAAATGACGCTTGAATTTTGAAAGTTCCATGGGCTATGTTGTAAGAGTAACATCTGTCAAATTAGTTGTAAATCGTTCGATACTATATGGCAGATCACCATGAGTGGGGACCTGTGACTGTCAGTAAAGATTTGTAAATTTAATACTATGACTTGACAGAATATCTCCGGCTTTCTGTCAAAACCTCGTAAGTCTGTTTTGAAAATTTGCTTAGAAAACACAAAAAAACCGATTTAAAAAGTAATAAAATGGAATTTTTAGATCGTAAAAGGTTTTTAAACTGGTTGATAGAACCAAAAGGAACCATGATGCAGTTACAAGACAAAAATATTTGTATTCAGCGATTTGTTTTGATCTGAAATACATTAAAATGGCATTTTAAGGCTTACGAGGTTTTGACAGAAAGCCGACGATATATGTATATTCTTTCAGTCGAAGAATATCCGTCGACAGGAGCGGACGTGCCTCAGTCAGTCTTGAGATATCAAGCACTGACGTGTTTCAGTCAGTCTTCTATTTAAACACAAATCAGAATTGAAAGTTTAGTATTTATTTTTTCATGACACTTATCAGCTATCACTCTGTCTGTTTCATAACCATATCTCATTATCGTTGACTCACACACAGCTTTTCATTTGGTGTACAAGACTTTTTTTCATTAAAGCTAACATTAAATTCAAGACTCGAAAAAATTTCCCCATTCCTTTTTCGTCTCAAAAAAAAGGCACAATCTCCGAAGCATTAATCAGTCCTTAAACGAGGTGATTTTGGTTTGAAATGTATAACAATCCAGCAAATAAAACAACCAACAGCAGTTTCATTTATTTTAACCCGAAAAGGCTAGCGCACTCATATAGAATAACGAGGACAGTAAAAAATCGATCCTTCTACTAGGTTGTATATCCTCTCTACTATAGCTGGAACCCATTAACTATCTGAAAGTGCTGATAGTGTTTATCTCGTGCTATATACTTTATACCATAGTTGTATGTATGTAGAAGAAAGTATGTATATGATGACGCAAAATAGGGTACGATGCGAAATATTGATTTTACCAATCCCACATCTAAGCTTTTGTCACTTTAACATAGATTTAACAATATATGTTCTACTGGGCTATGCATGTGCTTAACCATCTAACCACACTTCCATGTGAACATTCATCGAATAAAGTGCTGCTCAAACCAAAATACAACCATTTTCCTGACGTTGAGAGCCTCCCTTTGCTAAACAAACGACAACCCCTTAATTGTTCGGTCATTTCATTTAGGGAATATAAGCTCAAATGTAATCAAGCTTTAGTTATAAGAATAAACAGGAAAATGTAAATAGATATCTCGAATCAACATTTAACACACAATATAGTAAAAATGTTTGATGTAAAATGAAATATTACTAACGAAATTGCGAATTCAATTACATAAAGCAATAAATGAGTTGAGATTTTATATACCTTCTCGTACAGGTCAATACAAATATTTCAATCTCTCTATTTTATGACTTTTAATTTGTTAATTCATTAAAAGCATTTTTTTTTTATTTCGAATGAGCGCAAGTTAGAAATTGTTGTTAAATCAACAAATTATTAATATTGTTTTGTGACGGATTTGTACAGGTGATAACGAGTTGACGCGTCTAAATGCTTTTGTTTGCTGTTTTATTTGTAGCTCATTTCTACTTTGCAATATTTGCGTTTTGAATTATATCAGGTGACTTCTATTGTTTAATCCACGTTCTCTCGTCGTACAGGATGTTTTTACAATCACGGAGAAATTGTTTAACAAAATTTACTATGGAAATTTTGAAGCCTTGGACTTTTTAAGAAATAATATTATTTGAAAATTGTAAAAAACTAAAAAATTGGGTACTTTTTTCGATGTTGATTTTCCATTTGATTTTCTGATCTATGCGAACACAGAAGTGTACTAGACCTAGTCTCTTAAAAGTTAAAAACAGTTTTCAAAGTGTTTGCTTCCAAACAAAAAGAACACCCTGTACCATACCCAATAAAAAAAAACAATGAATTAAGAGTGATGTGATAAGATAACTTAAATGACTGAGAATTTATTGCAATATTTTCTTGGGGTTTGCAAAATATTTACTTTTTTACTGTGGCAATTTCATTATACTCTGGTGGAAATAAAAACATTTTTTAAGAAGACAACAGTAATTCGTGTGAATAGGCACTTTTGACGTTATTATACGTCAAGAAGATATTAAATGGTAGGTATCCCAGAATGGAAATTTATTACATTTTAAGTATTTTCAACTTTTTTTTAAGTTGCGATATGCATACATAGGTACTATAGCAGGGCATATTTTGAATTCGTGCAGAAAAATTAGAGATTTTAATCTAGCTTGCCATAACGATGATAGAGAGTACGAAAAAAGTGGGTCTTGCCATTTCGTCTATGTGTCTGAACCTCCACCTAAAGCCCAACCAACTCAAGTGATTTTCTTCATATTTTGAAATTAATAAAGTTTTTTGGTAAGTAATTTCCTAGAAGGAAAATTAAAATAAAATTGTTTTTAGCTCAAAAAAATAATGAAAGAGCAAGTGTCGGCAATATGGTCCATGTCCCCACCCCTCCATTAATTCTTACGTCGTAATCTACAATAGTTTGTATGGAAAACACGGTGCAGTGCAATAAGACCCGCGGAAAAGAGGCCCGTAGGTCTTTTTTCCAAAATAAAAGGAAAAACAACCACAGGCTTTTTTCCTTCTTTGAATTGCCAACAAATGTCGTGGGTTTTAGTCCCTTTGTTTGAGGGTTTTTATTCCAAATGAAAATGGAAATAAAACCCATCTATTAAAAATAGCACAAATTATAAAATTAAACATTAAGTACTATCATGTAACTCATTTGCACTGTCCATACATAGGCGCCTGCCTGGCTACTGAACATACATACCCTAAGGACCAAGTTTTCAGTTCAGGGTTAGCCCTGAGTTAAATCAGAGTTAGCTAATCCTGAAAATAAATTAACCCCGAGTTAACTCAGGAACAGTTTTTCAATAGAGGATTAAATTTATCTTTCAGTTGTCAAAAATCTACTGCCAACGATGTGCGACACTATGGATATCACCTTTCTACGCCTTTCACGCATCGGAATTGAGATTGCTCCATAACGAAATTGCACTGACAATAACTTTCGTTATCGAAATCGAGATGGCGCCACAGCTGAAAAGGCTCTCAATTTGGTCCCTGAGTTAACTCACCAAATAAGACGACTTAAGACTTCAATTGACTGAAAAAACACGTTTATGGAATTAACTCAGGTTTAACCCTGAGACTAGGATGATCTCGCACTGAAAACTGGCCCTTAGTGGAGCAACGCGGGATATAATTTTTCATAACTAACCTAAAAATCCTAAAAATCACATTGAACTAGGGTTTCCAGAACATCTCTTTTAAAGAGGACATGTTCTCTTTTTTGACTCTGATCTTTCTTATTCTTTCTTTTTTCATCAAATTCTTTTTTTTTACTTTTTTATTTTGTACTCTTTTTTATCTTTTTTTTTTCCTAAGTGACCAAAATATTAATTTAACACACTCTTCATTAATGTTCTTTTATATTTTTCCCTAAAATATAAAATAAAGCATTAATACCAGAGAACATCAAATAAAGAAGCCAATCCTTCGTACGTTTCACCCTCTTGTGTCGAAGAATAGATGTGAATTGCAACAACAATAAGACCTGTGCTGAATGATGAGCTGAATGAGGAGTTGATTCTATGTGTGCGTTTTGTCACTGTTTTTCACTTCCTTTGCAAATCTAATGCATCAGCTGTTCGCTTCAGCTTGTATGCAAGTCAAATTGACAGCTGAGAATTGGCCTCTTTATTTGATATTTTCTGATTAATACACTGACGTAAAAACTTTCCTACTCAGGATCGATGGATGAATTTAGAAAAAAAATAAGTATAGGAAGACTTAGACAAAAGTATCGACTGCCGAATTTCTTAAGAATTTTAACTGGATTACTCAAAGTTGTTTGACCAATTTTGCTATTTAAACAAGTTTCTTTCTAAAGAAAATGAAAATTTTAAAAACAAAATATCTGTTCAAAAGTGGGCCTGAAAATCTAGAGTTATATCCAGAGCTCTTAAAAGGTACCAATCCTTTCTTGTTTTCCTGTGCAAAATAAGAACGATGAATGTATTTCGTTGATGGGTTCGTAATGGACAAAAGAACGAAATCGTTTAAGAGTAGGATTCTCATTGTGCCTATAACTTAAACCAGGTTTTAGTTGTCAAAAGTTTTATGAGACCTTTTTAATCAAATTCGGAGCTCCCAAAAGTATGACACTTCGGATGAGGAAGAAAATTAATGCCTATTTTGCCAACATTTTACTAAAATTCTGCGGTATTTTGAATTCAATTAGGTGTTTATGTATTTTAGTTTTATTAGGTTGAAGCGCAAAAAAGTATTTATAAAATATAGGTACAGATTTATATCACAGATATGTTTACTTAAAAAAGATGTTAAAATAAACTACCTATTAGTATTAAAACTGCTGCTTCTTGTGGACCTATATACAATATACTTGTATAAATATATAAAATAAATTTAAAGTAAACTTTTGGTCATATTTATCAATTATTAACAGTAGAAGTTTGAAGTTTCGAAAATGTCCTCTTTTTTTTCAAACGCGTTATGGACACCCTACATTGAACTATCAAAATACCGCTTTTGTTGACTCGTTTCTTACTCGCTGGTAGTTTTCAACAGAATAACTGACGAAAATTGATTTTAGAGCAATTGGGTGATATTTGGATCGAAATACACTTTTAGCTTTTTTTTCAAACTAGGATGCATTTAAGAATACATCCCACTGTCAAGAAAAAAAATCTGTGTGTACCAACCTTTGCGGAAGGAATATTTATTCGCACCCGAGCTGAGCGCCATCTTCATCTCACCATTACAATAATTTATATTCATTCTATGTTCACTCCGATTACTGACTAAAATTATATTCACTTTTAATTTTACTGTTTTTTGTGTGTAAGAATTTGCTGAGCTGCCTATTCACTCGTTCAAAAAACACGACTTATTTACTGGTGCTATGAGGATCATGTTGAAAACCATCAGCGAGTAACAGTATATTGAAAAGCATCAGTAAGTAACTGAAGCAGGCATCTGTGTAATAGTGAAACAACAGTGTTAACTGAGATCTTTCAACTGAAATATACTTAAAAGCAATCGCAAAGTTTAAAACAATTGAAACATACTTAAAGCGTGGGCTTTAATGCCAAATCTCAAAGATAATAACACCCGCGGTGCTTATATCTTTTTTTTCGTCAGTCTTATTGCCATTTCAAAAAGGATAAAACACATGCGGTTGTCAAGCAGATAATTTGGTTTCCTGTACATACAAAAATTATGAGTTCCGTCAATCTTCAAGCTGAGTACACAGAAATCAAAAATGTTATGGTGCAGGATGGTTTGATGGTAATTTAGAGCTGCATTCTGGAATAAGCATTCCCTTCCCGCTTCTTATACAAAATTTCAAAAATCTAATGATGCACGAGTGTGATGCTAATTAAATGCTCCTCAAATGGCGGAACTCTAAATGCCCCAGCTTATCCTAACAACTTAAGACCAGCTTGTTGCAAGGCGAGCTGTGTAGACTTTCTATTTATTCGACCTTTAAAATTAAAATTAAAACATGCCGACAAGACGTAAAACAAAGTAATTTGAAAAAATATAAAATTGTATTCTTCTCTCTCACCACAGCACAGTGGTCCGTTTTTTTAATTTTGGCGACAAAAATAATTTCCTGTGCCAATTCCTGATGAATAATAAAGAAATTTGGCACACTGAATGAAACAATTAAATAAATAAATAAAATTGGGGGCGCAACAGCTCGAGGAGAACCAGGGCCTAGTGACTTACAACTCTCAACCATTCCTGTGTGCGTGTTGTTTGCAGGAATGGAGGGGACCTACAGTTTTTTGCCGAGTCCGAACGGCTATAAGTTAGAAGCACTTTTTCATGACAAGTATACTCTTGGAGGATTTGTCAGTTCTTCGCAAGAGGCAGTACCTCGGATAAAACATTTATGTTTTTAGGTGGCACGGCTGGGAATCAAGCCGTTGTTGAGAAAAGTAGGGTTTTTTTAAAAAGGCAAACAAGTTGTATGGCAAATACCGATGTGTTTGGTTCTAAAAAAATTAAAAGGGTCTCGAGGGAATGACCAAAAAAATCACATTTTAGAAACATATAATTATGTATTTTGTAAATAAAAGTTAAGCAAAGTAAAAACCTGTGCGAGTAGTTAAGTCTTTGTTACGATTTAATTTATAGCTCGAGCTAGAAATTATTTTCAATTTTTTTTTTTGTAAAAAATTCTCTTATTGAATTTAGCCTAAAACATTTAATGACATAATTATAGAAGAAAATTAGAGCAATTAATTTGCTGTTTTTGTTTTAGATTTTTTTAAATTAAAAATTAAGTTTTATTTCTAAAGCTAAGTATACAGTTCTTTTGAGTAAAAAAATTCTTCAAGGTGAGAAAAAAAATATTTTCCACAAAGAAAAAATGTCCGTGGTGTAAATTTTTTTTTTATTCGCCGTCAGTTTACACTTTCGAAAAAAAAAATCTCAATGAGACTGATCCATGGAAAAACAAACACAAATGCCAAACGCAATTTTTTTTTCGGAAAAAGAATGTCAGTGACATTGTTTTGTACGAAAAAAAATCGTGGTGAATATAAAATTTGTTTTCTTGGGTAGTTCACAGTTCGATAAAAAAAATTTAAATGTCAAAAAAAAATTTTCTCGCAAAAAGCGCTCGCATAAGAAATACATGTCGTTTTTTTTTCGTCAAGGAACTGTATACTTAGCTTAAATCAATAAATACCTAAAACTGACACAACCCATACATATTTATATGCTCCAAATGTTTCCATTATTTATGCCCTTATATAAAAAGATAATTTCTCTTGTGGGCTGTTACTTGTTCATCAATAATTATTTTCTTATGAAAAATAAAGAAAATAATTATTGGCCTACACGACAAGAGGATAATCATCTTTTTATGTGTATTTAGGCAAAAATATTTTCTTAAAAATGTTGCTTTAACGATTGTTAAATTGTATCCACAATTTAACAATATTTATTTGTGTATAAGAAACTAGACTTTGCTTTTTTGAAGGTTTTTGATGCACTAAAACCACTTACAGAATTTTGTTTAAGTTAAAAACAAAAGTTTTCCCATCCAAGAAATCCATTAAATAAATTTTTGTTTCATGGTTCCTTATTAATAAAATATCAAATCAAGAAAATGTTAATCTTGAAAACAATTTTATTTAGATTTATTATGATTAATATAAAAAAGAACAACTTGAGATACTTCCCAAAGCCAACTGCCATTTGATTTGCAAATAAATAAGAACAGACTCTTGTTCACGACAATTCCATGCAAATTAAGAAAAAGTAAATGATTTCACTTTGTTGAACATTACTGTTGGGACAGTAGGTCAAGCACCTAATTCAATGCACATTCATTTACAGCCTCTTCAACGAGGTAATAAAAATTGAATCAATTATATTGAACAAGCCGCTTCTGACAATGATGATATTGTAAATGAGTACAGCTGGTTGTGGGAATTTATTTAAAAAATAAAAAACTGAATTAAATAGCTGCTGATCTTTTATAAAACGATGTTTTTTAAGATATTTATATAAGATATCATCTGAAGAAACTGACTACATTAAATACATAATTTACAACTTAGTTAAAACTGGGGAGTAAAATTATTGTACCTCTACTTGGATAGGCCTCCGGGGCTCATAAGGGACTGCCACAAAATTTCACAATCCCAGATCTCCATGTACAAAATCTCAAATTCACGCAATGAATAAAAGTCTTTTTACGGATTTCTCCATTTAAGAAAAATATATAATACCCCGATGGCTTATTTTAATTAAATTTAAACCTTTTTTACTCATAAAAATAAACTTAATTTTATGTTGATACAGTTCAAGTATTTTCCGTACAACTTTTAGTCCCAACATTCGTCATAAAATCTTCTATAGAGAATCCTTTAAGCATAGAAAAGGGATCTAATCTGATTTCCGAAAATAAGCTTTTTTCAACAAACAAAAACTTTAACGTTCGTGCTCAAAAGGTTTATTACATCAAAATACCTGCTATAAATACAGAAGAAGGAAAATCATAATGAGATATATACATAAGCACCTATCGTTGTGGAACAAAGTAGATAAGAAATTGTAAGGAACATCATTGCCATAACGAGCAATAAGAAACTTTCCTCTTCAGGATAATCAATACCGATTTTTTTTTAACGATGGGATGTATAAGTAGGCGGATGAAATGGATCGGAGATGGACCAAGAAATGGATATAATAGATAATTATTATAATTACCAACTAAAATGGAATATTTGGTTTGAAAAGGAAATTCGCAAATGGGTCTACGTACAACTTCTAGAACTCCATCACTTGGTTTCAATGGGAAAGGAAGGAGGAACTTTTATATTATTTTAGGTGTAAATTAACCTTTCAAAGCTCCGATATTCAATATTCATGGGCAGGCGCATGGTGTGCTATTTAGACTTGGGAAAAAAGAAGGGAGTTAGTTGAAGTCTTGGGTATCTTGGGTGCCTCCGTGAACCATCCTGAATTCTGAATGATTTTCAGGATGTTTCAAAGTGCCCCCATCACCCCTGACACGCAGTTTATTTGGAACTTTCTAAAGCCTTAGATTTTGTTATTGACTTGTCTTGCTCCAACAACAACCTATTACTCCTTGGTGATTTTAATTTACCTCACATAGAGTGGGTTCCCTCTGATGACGAATCTTATCAAGAAGCTTCTTTAACTACTTCTCAAAATGAGTTACTGCTTCTTGATAGAATAATTTTAACTGACTTACAGCAAATAAGCTGTATTAAAAACTCCAAAAATCGAACTCTTAGTCATGAAATTATTATATTCAAGCATAAAGCCTTTGGTTTTCCAACTTTTGTTTCATAATGGATAAAGTCCTACCTTGAAAAAAGGTATTACAAAGTAAAATTCAGAAATTGTCTTTCTAACTCATTCAGTGCTCACTCGGGTGTACCTCAGGGAAGTCATCTGGGGCCATTTTTGTTCATTCTCGCTATAAATGACGTTACTTCATGTATCCGATGTAGTAATATTCTTATATATATGCTGATGATATGAACATTTTTAAAACAATACAATCAAATCATGACCATACTCTCCTGATATTAACAATTTTAATGTTTGGTGGTTTCTCTTAACCTTAAATAAAAAAACATCACAGGAACTCCTTTTTCCATTATGGAAAACTGGTGAAACAGTGCAACTTCAATATTTTGAATAAGTAGATCTAAATTATTGAAAATTTTGTAAACAAAATTAGTGGCAATCCTGAAAACACCGCAAAAAAGTTACCACAACATATTTTTTTACATTATTTTATCACGAATGAAGCATACATTTAGTTGAAGCATTGCATCTAATAGGTTGCTCAAATTAGTCAATGCCATTTATTCAATCTAAAAAGCTTTAGGCTTGCACTTTTACCTTTGAAAATACCACTATCACGAAGTTATCTCTACTTGAAATGTATGAGTCTCAGCAGTCCCCCATATATTAAGAGGCTATTCGGTAGTGAAGTAGGGCACCGAAAACTAACAACTAACTTATTCTGAAAGAGGAAAGACAGCATTGGAAAGATATACAAAGTGAATGATTACCTAGTACTTACACAAATGCCGTAACGATTTTTACCTCAAAAATAGCGACGAAAGTTTTTTATTCCATCTTTCAGGTTTTAATATCTCCAAAACCTGAGCCTATTGAGCAACTCCGAGTTCATATTCCAATTCAGGACATCAATAACTGAAATTGAGTTTATATTTGCAATCCATGTCTTAGATCTTACATGATTTCATGGTTCAGTATTTTATAGTAATTATTACGTAACTTTCATCTGCCAGCGTAATCTGAACCTTTAAAAGTATAAATTTCATAGACGCAAGCAAAAAAAAACTTTGCGATGAACTCATTGCAATCACACACCACGAGTTCCAGCACAGAAAACATTTAATACCCTAACCCCAATCCCAGCTATACAATTATATATGTATACATATCTCCATCACATCCTAACAAAAATTGAAATATTCAAATGCCACACGGCGATGAAATTGGAAACTGTTTTTGACACCATAGCAGCTAGAATTTATTTATTCATATTATCATGGGGATGAATTAATTTTTCATATTAATTTCAACAGAAATAAATAAAAACGTTTCGCAACAATTATTCTAGGCATCAACTCTGCCTGTCTGCTACATCTCTTCAGGTTTAGATATAGATATTCATATGAAATGTGGTATATCAGGAAATTAAAAACACCACAACCTAGTTTTCTCGGCAATGGATGTGGTTTTAAATCCCCAAGCATATACATATAAATAAATATCTGGATATCACCACTTTCGGCTTCAAAGACCATAATGTGTGAGGGTTCGTAATCGTAATCAAAGACTGCAGCACTTTGAAGCAAACAAAATTCGTTTGTTTATTTTGTTTCGTGGTAGTTCGAGAGTTCTACTGCCCCAAATTTGAGGTATTCTTCCTTGAAAATTATTTTCCAGAATAAATTTTCTACATTCACATTGAAATTAAATGAATAAAAGTTTCAGAGAAAATTTTAAACATACCTACCTAAGCTATTGAAAAGAGAAAAGTATATTAAAAGTTGAAATTAATTTCATGGTTGGTATATTAAATGTTAAAGTTCACTTGGCTTTAAGCTTTACAATATAAAAGAACTCTAAAATAGCTCGAGGAATACAAAAAAGAACTTATCTTTGTAGGGAACTTGAAATTCGCGTGTGATTTTCAATTTATTTGTACCTGCACACTTTGTTTATGAATACATTTTCGCTCCTTTTTGTTATGTGCTATGTCCTTGAGAAAAAAGGTGCGCATTTTCAACAGAGGAATTTTTCACACCTAAGTCATGAAAGTAAACGGTTTTTCAAGATTTTATCAATTGTAAATTTTTAAATTTGCAAGAATTTTCGTTTTTTTACGCTACGCATAGCAGTCAGATATGGACATTAAACTCAAAGTAAATCGATTATTACGGTTGAATTGTCTCAAGGGAGTAATTGAACTGTCTAAATTTGACTAAGTACCTATTACTCTGTCTCTTTTCAAATGGTGATAAAAATGACAGTTATGAAATATTTCTCTGGTTCTGTTGCTAGAGAAAAGCTATCATCTTCGTAAACTTTCAATTTAATAAAATATTTACGCTTTTTCCTGCATTTTATCTAAAATAATCAAATGTGTGTGCACCTTGATTCCAATTATTGTCAAAAAGATACATGTTTCGTTCATTAGGATGGTGAATTATCTCCACCAAGAATGTAATCAAAATAAATACACTTGTGAAACTTCGTGTTTAAAAGTAAGGAGAATTCTGAAATTTTACTGTTTGACTGCCTTGAATTTTTCTATTCTTTTTTCCTTAAACAAAATCACATAATTATATATACAAGAAACCATAAAAAGTCAGCCAAAAAAGTAATGAGATCCAAAATATATGCCAACTTAGGTTCATGAAGTTTAATAACAAATATCTTAAGTAGAGTTATATCGAAACAACTCCAGATTATGACAGTAATTAGGAGTTGTAATTTCTTGTACATATAATAACTTGGCTCATTTCTTAACATTTACATATGTTTTTGTTGTGATTTCACTACTTTGTGCAAAGATTTAATTTTCCAGGTGAAAATCAAGCCCAACCACTCTACAAAGTTTCATAGTTCTACAACAACAGAAAGTGCACCATATAAAAGAAAACCTGGGCCCAGATCACGTAACATAATTCGATTGAACGATCGTCGTTTCAACTATTACTCTCTCTATATTTCCCTGTAGATGTGAATAGAGAAAGGTACAATCAAAACGATGATCGTTCAATCGAATCGATTTTTTCAATTTTTTATTATTCTCTTTGCAAGTTCTTCAAGCCCAACTGGTCTACCAATTTTCATCTACAACAGTCGAAAGTGCTACATATAGGTAATATATAACAATTTTTTAGAAAGTGGGTGGATGCCACGCCCCAGAATAGAAATTTCAAGTATTTACGGTTTTGAGAAGTGCTCCATAATTCTGATGTTCTGTCAGTGAGTCAGTCAGTCAGTGAGTCAGTCAGTCAGCAGTCAGTTACGGTTTTTGCGATTTTTGAAGTCCTTATCTCGGGAATTACTAATGCAAAAGAGTTGAAATTTGGTGAGCCAGCTGTGTTTGATTAGCTCAGCAAATACTGCGAAGTTTCTGACTTTATTGGTATTGAAGTTGGAGGAAGGTTGAAAATCGACTGAGTTTGTTCCTGTAAAAAGTTTGTAGTACCGCAAACTGGGTTTGATTAATTGTTACAGCAGTTTACGCCCGAAAAACAAGTTATAGGCAAAAATGGAGACAACTCACTATTTTCCATGACCTGGAAATAAGGGACGGTGAAGGAAATTTGACTTTTTAGAGAACAAAGTGGACAAAAGCATTTTCCATCCCAGCTAACGTGACCCAGAGAAAATATTCAAACACAGATGGAAAGTTCAAGCAGTGAATTTTCCCGCCTGGAAAAACAACTCTTTCCACAACAAATTTTCAGTAGAAGCCATAGGTATGGGAGAGCTATATTCAAAATATTTCTGTAATCCATTACAATCAGAGTGGAAGACAAAAAATACTCCGATGATTTTTGAGTTGCGTTTAACATTGTTTTCAAATCATTCAAGCTTTTATTTTAATTAACTGTTTCCATCTTGCGACTTTTTAAATGGAATTGTGAAACCGACCAAAATGATTAAGGTTACAATGGAAAGCTAAAAATTTTGTTTTCTATTTTATGTAGTTTTTTTTTATAAAATTGCATGCTCTGAGTTTTTTGGCAGATTTTACGCGAATCTCCTAAAATGCAAATAAAAAACAGGTAGTTGAACTAACCCCTAAAAGGATGAAAATTAAAATTAGGGATTTTTTTTTCATTTGGGACAGATTTAGATTCATCCAAATATACAAATTAAAAAAAAATATGTAACGACCACCCTTATATAAATATATGAGGTTTATGTGGCAAAAATTGTGTTGGCCAGTATATTTACCAACTAAGGGTTGAAGATAAATTCTTCTACAAAAGTATTTTCTATTAAATAAAATAAATTTAGTAAGTTTTAACCTCTACCGACTTTATCAAATAAAATATTACCATAATCATTTGTTAGACAACCTTGCATAGCTATAGTGTCATTTTCAACACACATATTCTCACTTCCAATCACTCACATAAGCTGCACTTTAGAAAACTTTAAAGAATAATCACATACACTTGAAAAAGTTTATGTACGAAAAACATCAACTGACGACAAATTGCTTTTGAAAAAACTTTGTCCTACTTTAAGCACAAAATTGTCCAACCAATTCATTTCTTAGAAACAACAACAGAAAAAATCTTATTAAATTTAAACTTTCTCGGGGAGATTTTAGAAAACCTCTGCTGTGATGGAAAAGAGAATACATAAATATTATAAATGCGTTTGAAGGATATCACTAACTTAAATGCCATCCTATCGCTATCAGTTATGCTTAAGAAAGAAGTTTAAATTTTAATCAAAAATAAATAAAACTCTAATAAAACTATATACAGCTGCTATTTACATAAGTAAATTGAACAAAACGAAAACACTTCCCACACATTACTGTGCGCTGCAGTAGAGGTATTTAATTATACATTTCTCAAAACGCATAATACCCGTCGTATAAAATACTGATGCTGCAGGCCTTTATGCGTGACTGAAGCTGTCTGGGTTTTGGGAATTGTTCTTGTGATGAGAGCACTTCTGAATGTGAAGCATCTTACTCATCTACATTCCGGATGGGGATTTATGATGCCAAGAGTATAATTTATTCGAGTATAGAATTTCAACATTTGAATTAATTGTCCAGAAACTAACTTGCTTTTATCCTTGTTTCCGTTAAGTAATACAAAGGATTCAGGTCAGGTGTGTTGCCAAGTGGAAGGAAGCTAAGTTTGTTCATGATTCGGTGAAAGGATAAGGTTAATAATATTTAGGTCTATTGTTTTTTTTTTAACACAGCTTTAAGGCCAGAATACGTAACGTGTTAATGGTAATTGTTTTAAATGTTGTTGAAAAAAAATGTGAGTTTATTTTGAAAGCATTTCAGAGCTTATATTTTCGGAAACGTCTCTACAGATTGGGTTGCAGAAATGCATGTACAAAACTTTTATATATAAAAATTGTGTATGTATTATCTGATTAAAACATATCTAATCACTTGATAGAATTGTTTATTCTTGGCACTTTCCAATACGTTTTTAAAATAGCCTGATTCCTAGGCTCAGTTTGTCAGTCCTGAGAAACAAAAAACTCAGGATTGGCAGGTCTCGACTAGTGTAGCCCAATTTCAGAATATTTAAAGCCCAAAATCACTGCCCTACATGAAGTAAAAAAACTAGCCAAATTTCATTTAAAAAATTGCAAGTTAAGGAAAAATATACCCCAATTTGCAATAAACAGACCAATCTGACAACCCTGTTGGGCTCACTCCCATCGAGCTGTATCAATTAATATTTAAAAGTGATTAATACCTAAGCTTAGTTTGTAGGAAATAAATTGCACGACTGGGTCGCACGTACTTGCTCTTATGTTGAACACACTGTGGGTTTAAGAAAATTGTATATAAAAACATGAAAATTAGGAGAGAAAAATGTAGAGAAGCATGAAAAACGACATTTAAATTGGCTAAAACAACTCCTTTGACAGTTTGAGCTGAAAAAAAAGAATGCCATCTTAATTCTTGATTGAATATAATTGTATGGGAAAAAAAAATTTTTTAATCGTTGGAGCGGTTTTTTAAACAATTAATTTTTTATATATAAAATTCTTAACACATTTTTAAGAACAAATTTTGGAATGCAAATCTAAAGTATATATTTATGTGTATATAAAAACAAAATTTGAAAAAAAATTGTCAACCCGTTTTTGAGATATAGAATTTTCAAAAAAAAAATTTTGAAACTTTTTTTAAAAATTCAAAAACTTTTTTTTTGAAAAATTTTGATATGCAATATTATTTAATCTTATCTGAAATTTGTATATAAAAAAATTCATTTAAATACGTTAAGCTGATAACGAGAAAACTCAAAATAAAAAAATACGTTGTATGACAGGTACTACTAATAGTTGCTATGTGTAAAATTTTATAATTTTTGTTGGTAGATCGTACTAATTTTAGTATTTGAAAAAAGTTTAATCAAAATCGTAGAAGTCGTTTTCAAGCAAAAAAATATTTTCCTTTGCGGTTTTTTCACTTTTGTATGGAAGGTACCGTTATTTTTTCATAAATGTAAAATTTTTTCTAAAAATATTTTAGAGAGTACTAAAAAAGTCTTAAATGTCGAGTTTCAAAAAAATCTATAATGCCGTTTTCGAAATATTTGATTTTCCAAAAAAAATCAAAAAAATATTTTTTCAAAAATGTTGGTACACAAAACTATTAACATTTTTTGGAAGCTTCTGTATAAAAAAAAATAATTGAAATCGGTCATATCATTTTGAAGAAAATCAAAAATTAAAAAAATGGTTCCTTGGGAGGTACCATTAATAACCATTTTTGAAAAATGGTTTTCCACCCAAAGAAAGCCTTTACTAAAATAAATTTATTGAATTTTTTTTAAGAAAAGTCGTCGAGCCGTTTTTGAGAAAAATACGATTATGTAAATTTGCAAAAAAAAAAAAATGTATGGCAGGTACCGTTATTTTTGGTTCTAAAAAAAAAATGAAAAAAACGTGTCGGCAGAATCACCAAAAACCACTATGTACCAAGTTTGAAGAGAATTGTTCGAGCCGTTTAGGCTGTAGACAAACAGACAGACAGACAGACAGACAGAATTGTGCCACCCACTTTTTTGGTGTTCTCTATCATCGTAATATCATGTTTGATTGTTATCTCAAAATTTTTTTTTTTGCACGAATCCAAAACTTGCCTTATAGTACCTATAATCGCAAGTAAAAATGTATGCATATCTGCATGTAGTTTTTTCTTTGAACACTAATGCTATGGTTTTTTATTTTGATATTTTGACAGTTCTCGCATGGGTGAGCTACTTAACTATACTCAATTTGTAGAACCAAATTAGTAAAAAGCTAACTGTCAATAAGTAAAAAATTTAATAGAAGTATATTTTCTCTGCCAATCAAAATAAATCTGCTTCACCTAATCCTCACGTTTCTATACACTCATATTTCATAAAATCGTTTACACATCAAAGTAAAAATTGGATATTGTTAAAACGTTTTTCACATTCATCATCATCAATAAGTCTAAGTATTTATTAATGTGTGCCTCATCATCACTGTCACTGTCACCATCACGATCATTATTCGTTTTAGCGCAAATAATTGTGAAAACTACACAATCACCCTACCGATTTCCCACTTCCGATTAGGCTGCCATTTAATTTTGTTGATAAATTATTTAGAGACACACGAAAATAAATAAATTGCTTTTTGCTTCAGTGCAGAGATTTGTTGGGCTGGGCGGGTAGAGCGGTGGTGCTACTGAAGACAATTTTGATACATATTTTGATGCCTCAAAAGCTTTTTTGTTTCTTATTTGTATTTATCTTTCGAACATAATTAGTGAAAACACTCCCTTGGAAATTTTCAGAACAAACTTTTTGTTGTTCCTATTTGTTATTTTTTTCTTGTTCTCATGAATTGTTTATTTATCTTTTCTTTAGGTTTCAATTTGGGGGGGGTGGTATAAATTGCACTCTAGGGCTTCGTAGTTCTGGCGTGATGTTGACAATTTAAGCCTTTTTTCGTATGTTGTTATGGGTGTATGTATGAAAACTTACAGGCATGTGATTAGATTATCGATTGGGGCTTCATTCAGTAATATAGACTTCTTGATTAATTGTGTCTGTAAGTCATTTTTCTGTTTTTCCATTTTGAAACAACACAATCCACCCATATTATTGAAAGTACATATATATTGAGAGTATCTCAATTACACAGTATGCACATGTAGCTACTGTACATGTAGGTACATATAAACATTTATCTTTTGAAGTCGTTTAGAAAAAGAGTATTTTTAACATTGCTTTCAGAATTTCGCAATGAAATCGTTGTAGCCTTTAAAAAATAATTCTAGAGAAAATTAATTTGCGCTGTTAATATATTGCTTGTTAAAATTTACTGAAGGTTAACTTATTGCTTTTAGAAAAATTAATATTATTCAGTACAAAGATTTTACTAAATGAGAAATTCTCAAAAAAATAATTCCTTTTCGGTTATGGAAAAATTGATTTGAATCAATTTGAAGTACTTTTTTAAAAATAGTAGAACTTCCCGACTACATTCTATTCAAAGTTGTACTACTGCATCTGCTACAAAGAACATCAGGTATCAGGAATCAGGAACTAGGAGTGGAGTTTTCTTTGAGATGGTAAGATCGAGCAACTTGGAGCACTACATAATATTCTACGTAAATTATTGGATGAGAGAATTCAAGTAGCACTTTTTGGACGAAGCAAGAAATTCATTTCATCGTTTAATATACATAGAATGCAACTACTTCCACAAAATTATCACACCAAATAAGCAAAATATTCAAGACAAGGGAAAATTGTTGCCTTTTATTTCTAGACCATATAGAATCTAGCAACCTTCTGTAGCTTGTGCAATTTACGAGAGAAGGAAGACATTAGTTAGATGCCTAATTCTGCGGGAAACGATAAGACATCCCTGGCATCAATTATTTTTTCTATCAATGGATCAAGTTTTAGAATAGTTAGAACTGATCCAACTGGAAAGCCCATTGTAACTTCGTCTCAGATGTTCTTGTCTAAACACTAACGGTTATAAATAAATAAACTCATTTTAGCGACGGGGTAAAGTTATTCCGACTTTACAGCACCTCTAATCCTCAAAAGTTTATTAATAGAAAAATATACCTACGAGGAATTGAGGAAGAGTAAGCTAAAACTGGTTCACACAAGGTTTAAAGCCGTTTAAGTATCTAAATGTCATTTTGACATGACATCGAGTGAAATTTAAGAAAAGGAGTGTAAACGATTTGTATAACCTTTTTGTTACTAAGGACGTTTTCTTTTATTTTACTTATCCAGTTATTAATTTTGACCGACCAAATTTGGAACGGGAACAGGAACAGTGGAAAATTGTTGGCATTTCCAATTTTAGAAGATTTTTAGAAGATGGGAGAAATTCCATGGGAAATTTTATCAACAAGAGCTCCCAAAATAAGAAGGGCGTAGCTTAAACGACTCAGAAAATATTTGATTCCGAGTTTGAAGCGAGAATTTGTGAAATCTTATAAATAAGGCTGTAAATATACATCTAGTCATTGACCAAAATTTAAAATTTTCCAAATTTTATAAATATTTTACTTGTGTTGAAAAACTTCTTTAGTCTTGGGGGCTGGGTTAACGGTAACGAGCTAAAATTTTACAGGAATTTTTGTTTAATTTATTTGGAAGACATTAGGAGTGTGTCATTCAAAATAAAACAATGCCGTTTTTAATGTACCTGGTATTAATGTCAATTGCTAAGTGCAAAATAAGACATTTTTCTTTTGTATCCAGAAATGTTGGTATATTCATTCTCTAAACGAACCCTGCAAAGCTCTATTTTGGATTATTCTTTGTCTTGAATATCTAACTTAAAAAGCTAAAAAAAGATAGAAAATTAATATTCTTTGCATTTTTAAAATTTTAATTTTCGCCAGAATTTTTTTTGGGCAGCAAAATTTCAAACTCTCAGTCATTTTATATAGGTTCATGTATTATGTCATGTGTATACGTTTGTATACAACTTACATATAATTTTCCTACACACCTTGCCCATAGCTAATTGGTAATCTTAAATAAAATCCCGACACGAGTCGCAATCCCCTATATTAGCTGAAGATTCTTTGAGTCACGCTAGTACATACATTAAAATTATTTATGAGCAAAATGCAAATTCTAACTAAATTTGATTCATTATTCTTAACGAGTAAAACGTGGTCATATTAAATACTATAAATTATACATTTCTATATTTTACGTAAAATATTACTGTTTTCAAACTATCGAGCGTTTGTCAAAGGAAGTTTTGTTGATGTCGGCTCTTAATTAGATAACAATAAATAATATAATAATAATGAAAAACTATTGGCAGGCTTGAATAAAAACAAACATGCTCAAAACATTATTGAAGTTAAGAAGTACCTTAATATGTTTTCATATAAAGGGCCTACCTTCCAATACATTTTTTGATCGTATGTTTGAAAAGCACTACGAGCTTTGGAATAATTTCGTTAGTAATTTTTGTTTGCATGATAAGAAACTATAATCTTAGTGTGAAGTAAATGATTATTAAATGGACTGGGTGATAAGTTACTTGTTTACATGGTAATCATTTCGATCGCATGACTGTTTTTACTTGCTTTTGTACTATTATAGTTTTAGATTCATGCAAAAAAAATCAATCAAGCTTGAAACAAGAAAAAAAAGTGGGTCCATTAGTTCTGACCGTCTGTCTGTAAAAGTATGAGCACCGCTAACAAAGGCCCCCCCAAATGGTTTTTAATGAATATCTCCCGAACGGTAAATCTGTGAACAGTTTTAAAACTCAAAATTTTGGAAAAGAAAATTTCAAATTTATTTTTACGTAATTAAGTACTTTTTTTGTTTTCAAAATTCAATGCTCTTATTAATAGAGTAAGATCCCAGGACCGCCAGACATACGTCATTTTATCATAGCTGAATTTTTTTCTGTGAATGCACACTAGGGTAGGTATGAACGAATGGATAGTACGAACCTTGAACCCGGGTGCGTTTCGGAGGTATTAAGTGCTAAAAGTGCATAAAATTGATGCAAAATTACTTTATTTTATCAAAGCTGGTTTTTTGATATGTTTTAAAGAAAGTTATGATTAACTTATTTTGAAACTTACCAGACACCTACATGGGTGCACAATGTCAGCCAGACACCATTAAAGGTGCCAAAAAAATCGTGAAATTTCATTATAATATCAAAGCTGAATTTAATATATGTTCTTCGGGAAACTGTTACAATACATTTCCCAAGCTGCCCAAGGAACATATTATGCAAAATAAAGCTTAACTTTGATATTATAACGTAAAATATACGATTATTTTGACAACTTTGGAGCGTCCAGTGAATCCAAAGCCCCATTGCAGGTGCCTGGTCGCTTGAGAAATATTGTGAAATAGTTTTCCGAAGTGCATGAAACGTTTGCTTTGACACTAAAACGTAAACTAAAATATTTGTTTGAAAACGTCAAAGGTGTCTGGCTGACATTTGGTCCCTCTGCAGGTGTCTTGCAGCATAGGAAATATATTGTTACAGTTTCCCGAAGAATATATATAAAATTCGGCTTTGATATTATAATGAAATTTCACGATTTTTTTTGGCACCTTTAATGGTGTCTGGCTGACATTGTGCACCCATGTAGGTGTCTGGTAAGTTTCAAAATAAGTTAATCATAACTTTCTTTCTTTCATATCAAAAAACCGGCTTTGATAAAATAACGTAATTTTGCATCAATTTTATGCACTTTTAGCACTAAATACCTCCGAAACGCACCCGAGTTCAAGGTTCGTATTATCCATTTGTTCATACCTACCCTAGTGTGCATTCACAGAAAAAAATTCAGCTATGATAAAATGACGTATGTCTGGCGGCCCTGGGATCTTGGTCTATAATTTTTAGTCAAAAACAGAAAACCATTGAATTTTGAAACAAAAAGAGTACTCAATTACATACAATAAAAAAAAATAGTTTAATAGTTCTTTTTCAAAATTTTTAGTTCAAAAATTAATTTTTCAAAAACTATTCACTCAAAATTAAAATAAATGTTTGGCTTTACAAAAGGTATAGCAAGTTTTACCTTTGCTTTTTAATAATTTTTTTTGTCAGATTTAAGTCAATTTTTTAGAAAATTGGCTAAACGGGAGGAGTTAATAGAACCCTCTTCCCACACTATTTTTTTCTTTTCTCAACCCAATCTACACGCTCTAGCTTTTTTCTCATTTTATGTGAATCACCCTGCATAAACGAAATACCATTTTTCGTGACCTTCGAGCCCGTATGATTAATGTAGTGGAGCCCGAATCGATGGGTAACTTCCCTTACTTCCTTTCTTTTTTGAAAAAAAAAAAAAAAATTACTCAACATATCTGTAGGAAATTTTCTAATTTACAACCTAGTGCTTGAGATTTTTTCAGTAAGAGTAAAAGTTCGGGAAATATTCCTTGAAACCTGTTTGGGCGCTCATATCGATAGGCACTTTTAACAGTTTCTTTCAAATGCCATAAGGAGGCTATATTCAAAAATTAAGCTTCTCGTCATATTTTCCGAAGCAAAAAGCTTAAATGACTGGACTAATCTTCATAATTTATGTAAAATCAGTATATGCATATTTTCACTGGGCTATGATTGAAAGAGGACCAAAATTTCGCCAAAAAATTATTATCTCAAGGTCCAAGGCCCATTTTGAAATAATAACAATCCGGTCCGTTCTTCATGCAAAATAATACTGGCATTGCCTTAACGGTCAACGGAATATGATACAGATCTATGATAAGAAATTCTTATGGACTTAACCGCATGGTATAAATACGCACGACAAATAGTGGTTAAATAAGTGACACACAGCACAAACCCAGGATGGACATTGCGCACGAGCGGTTTGATTATCTCACGCGACCGCAGAAAGCGTGCGATATAGCGCCTTAAGAGTTATGATTTGTTCTTTTACTATTATTATGTCGACTTTTGAGTCATGACTTTTTTTCGAGATCAAATGAGTGCGGAACTGAGATCAGATATTTTTCTCGTTTGCACTCATTCAATTTGGAAAAAGTCATGACTCAAAAGACTTTGGCGTTGTTTTAAATCGAAGTTATATGCATAAAAAAAACCGCAAACAATCTATAACCTCCAGCAAATTCAGCCAGATTTATACGTTACTGAAAATTACACTTGCCGAATACGTGCCACCAGACAAAGCCACGGCGTTTTTTTGAACGACATGTTCGTTAAAATAAAAAAAAAACGAGTGAATATCTCGCACACAACTTGTTTTATTTACATTCAAATCGAGCGTTGAAAGAGCCTTTATATTTTGTTGAAAATAAATACAAGGCGTATTCTTTTTTGACGTGTGTATAGGTACAAGGTCATGTATCAAAAGACTAAAGAGGGTAGATTGGGTCAAAAGAAGAAAACAAGGTATAGGAGGAGGGTCTATTCACCTTGTATATATGCATGATGGGGATGGAATTTAAACAGAAATAACCATACAAAATAATTTATCTAAAAATGAATTCCCATACTAGATTTCACTGTTTTATGTGAAAATCGTTTGCTGATGCTCAATTGGATATGGGTGGTGTGTGTGCTATGACGTTTTCACAAGAAATCTGACTTCTCGCAAAAATAGAGCTCTTTTATACATATACATATGTATTACACATCTGAATAGAAGGTGAATTACGAGGATATTTATAACTTGGTAGGGTTATTAAATGTAGATATACCCTGTTTCGGACATATCTTTACTTCTATATGAACTCTGTGTGGATAAATAAACCATATCTTAATGCATTATTGATTTGCATTACAAAAAGAAAGTGCTATCGCACAATGAATATTTTAGTAGTTAATACAAAAAATAAATAAAGATAAAGTTGTTTATTTTATCCCTACAGATTGTAAGAAAAAATAAAATGCTTGAGGCATTTTCTGCTTAAAATAGCAACTTTATTTTCTCATGTTTTTTTGTTTTGTTTCAATTTCTTGAAACGAAATATTCTTTGTTATGTACGTCGGATGGAAGCGCAAAATTGCGTAGAGAATACATAAAAGTTAAGGTGAAGGATTATGCTTACATCCTTTCCTAGAAATGGGATGAATAAACAATGAAGTTGGAAAAAGAAGAATTCTTATTGAGCTGTGTAGTGTATATGTGTGGTTTCTTTAGAAGTAGGGACTTAAGATTTTTTTTACCTTCAAAAATAACAAGGTACATTTTTTCGGGATGTAACTGACCTTCATGGAATATTTATGTTTGATTTAAATAAATTTGTTGAGTCATTAAATAAAAATTCTTTGTTAAGTCATCTTATTATTCATTGTTTTTTATCGGGCGCCCTTAAACTACCGACAAAAATTGATAACCTGCCTAATTTATCTTATCTTTTACCTATATTTATGAGGGACACATTTTTTGTATTTTGATTAATCTTATCTTGATATTTTATTTAGATTCAATAAAATAAACGATGCAAAGTTTTGAAGGAATTACATTATCAGAAGTTTTTTGTATCAAAACTAAATTTCGAATTCGAAAAAGATCTATTATTTCGAGGGAATCGAAGCTGTTAACCGCCTTAATTTCACTTATTATAACAGCAATTACCTAGTTGATTAATTATTTTTAGTAAAAGAAACAAGAAATTAAGATTTGTTTATTTATGGGGAAAAATTATAAATAAATGGATAAAATATAAGTTTATGCAACTTATGGAACAAGGACGACTTCTGAGGTCCAAACTATCAAACTTTTTAAGCGTGCGTGGATGACATGAGGTCGGCTCTGGAAAGTTTTTCGTAGAAAAATTCATTAATTTTTTTCTATTTTATGCAATTATTTTATTTTATTTCCCCTCCGGACTAAGCGGGGGGAGATATTACCCCCTCCCCTCCCCCTCTCATAGCATTTTTTTCTTGTCTACTTCCCACCTAAATGTTCTGATTTTCTAGCCAGTATGCAAAAACAAAAAGAGAAATTTAATTTACTCCTAGAGGATGAAAATGAAAATCTGAAAAAAATAAGGATTTTTTTTTTCATTTAGAGCTGATTAAGGTCCATCCGCGAAGACCTTTCTTTTGACGAGTACCATAGTATACATACTAGACTGATTCAAAAAAATGAAAATGTCTTCGATTTTCAATGCCACTAGCTTTTTAGTTAGAGTTTAATGAAATAATAATCCTGGCAAAATTTCAGCCCTTTAGGTCAATATTTAGAGGTCGCTCATCGCTACTTTCTATTTTCCATACAAATCGTATGGGAACTTTTTTTTGATTCCTTCTTTATTTTATAACTTTAAAAACGGTTATCATACAGAAATGATCAAGGTAGAATTTGAAAGAAGATTTGATGTTCTTTAAAAAAGGTCCTTACTTCTTATCTAATTAATGTACTCCTTCCAAAGTTATTCAAGGTCAGAATGGTATTCGAGGTGAATTTCAAAGTTTTTTGGATACCGTGTTGAAAAAATCAGCTATAATACAAGGTGTTTTGCAAAAGTTGTAACAAAAGGCAAGTACGTGTAAGTTACACTTAGACAAGAAAAAAATCATTTTAGAGTGGGAGTCTATTTCCCCCCATTTAGGCGGGAGGGGCAATTTCATAAAAAAATTGGTTTAAAAAAGAAAAAAAATATTAAAAATCAACGGCAATACTTATAGTGTCATGCTATTACTTTTTTAAAGCCAACAATCTATTATTTAATTAACTTTTTAAAAAAAGTTGTTTTTGAAAATATTTTTTGAAAAAATTAATTTCAAACTTAGATTTAAAAAATTATAAAGTGATTTTATTTTCTAAATATCTTTTTGAAAAATTTTTCGTTATCAAGTACAATTTTTGTTTATAGATTTCAATACCTTTCTTAATTTTTAATCAGATGCTGAAAACCGCAGGCTAAAATGTTTTGTAGTTTCTGAGAAAATTGAAAATTAAAATACCTACTACTACTACTGGAGATTGGTGTTTGTAGGAAGGAACAATTTAAATTCCAGGGCGTCAAATAACAAGAAACTTGGTATTTGTTATTTTCAATTTTCTCAGAAACTACAAAACATTTTAGCCTGCGGTTTTCAGCATCTGATTAAAAATTAAGAAAGGTATTGAAATCTATAAACAAAAATTGTACTTGATAACGAAAAATTTTTCAAAAAGATATTTAAAAAATAAAATCACTTTATAATTTTTTTAATCTAAGTTTGAAATTAATTTTTTCAAAAAATATTTACAAAAACAACTTTTTTTAAAAAGTTAATTAAATAATAGATTGTTGGCTTTAAAAAAGTAATAGCATGACACTATAAGTATTGCCGTTGATTTTTAATATTTTTTTTCTTTTTTTAACCAATTTTTTTATGAAATTGCCCCTCCCGCCTAAATGGGGGGAAATAGACCCCCACTCTAAAATGATTTTTTTCTTGTCTAAGTGTAACTTACACGTACTTGCCTTTTGTTACAACTTTTGCAAAACACCTTGTATTATAGCTGATTTTTTCAACACGGTATCCAAAAAACTTTGAAATTCACCTCGAATACCATTCTGACCTTGAATAACTTTGGAAGGAGTACATTAATTAGATAAGAAGTAAGGACTTTTTTTAAAGAACATCAAATCTTCTTTCAAATTCTACCTTGATCATTTCTGTATGATAACCGTTTTTAAAGTTATAAAATAAAGAAGGAATCAAAAAAAAGTTCCCATACGATTTGTATGGAAAATAGAAAGTATCGATGAGCGACCTCTAAATATGGACCTAATGGGCTGAAATTTTGCCAGGATTATTATTTCATTAAACTTTAACTAAAAAGTTAGTGGCATTGAAAATCGAAGACATTTTCATTTTTTTGAATCAGTCTAATACATACATACATATATCGTCGGCTTAAAGCAGGAACCAGGTAACTCCATTTTCTATTTTTAAAATATCTCGACAAAAAACGGTATTTTGTACAGTTTGCTAGACTCTTCGTCCAATCTTATTCCACCATAGCCAAATATAGAATATTTGTGAAGTCTAAGAAACAGAAAAACTATAATTTTCAACATTCTCGAGTCAATACTAAGCTATGAACGCTGCTCACTCCAAAATTTAAAAATCAAATTAACGAGTTCTTGAAATTAGGTGACGATATATGGCAAAGAGGAAAGTGAAAATCCACATGTAACTGTCAAAAGACAGTGCGCTCACAATTCGTAAAGTCTTGATGCTTTGAAAACAAATATTCCTGATGTTACAGACCAATATGTGTCGAGTAGTCATCAAAAATTACATTGCCAGAATCGAGTTCTGCGAAACTACCTTACAGGACATTTTAATGGTATTATATTCTATTCACGTTGCCAAGATACAAGCATTGTATTGAAATAAAAGTTTTTTTGTTTACATTTATTTTCGAAACCACAAAATGGAATATCCTCGTAACATCGTCTCCCGATTGCAAGAACTTGGTAACTCAATTTTTAAAAATACATCGGTAAAAACGGTATTGTTTTGTACAGTTTCCAATATTTTTCGTCAATTTTGTTTTGTCTATTATAGACAAGTATAGGATATTTGTGAAGTAAAAGAAACTTTCTCTTGCTCTCTTGTAGCTAGGTATCAATGAACGTTACTAAGTTCAAAATTAATAAATCAAGTTACCTAGCTCTGACAATCAGTGGACGATATGTAAACTCCATGATTTTTGTTTTCGGTTTCATTAATTTTCTTACATCGTATTAGCCATTCAACTTATTTGTTCAGAACTGTTCAAAATATCTACATATAAGAATCCTTGACTTCTTGATTTGCACTTGTCAAACACGATAAAGTCAGTGATAGTAAATACAAAAAATTTCCCACAATCTGAAACCTATGTTTAGATGCTGAAGCGTCTTTCAACTCTGGTCAAAAGCTTGTTAAAAGCTTTTTCAAGTTTTATATAACTAATTGAAAAGACAAACTTTTTTCTATCCTTCTCTTAATAACTTGTTTCATTTTCCTGCTACCTAGTCATTTTTGAACGAACACGACCACAAGAGCTTCAATAATTCTACAATCTACTTCAAAAAATTTTCCAACAGAACCTATCTCAATCCTAACACCCCATCAAATATTTTCTCTTTTCAAAATCAATAAATGCTAATAACCTCATTGCCACCATTCGAAATAAATTATATCCAGCAATTCTACTCAAGATATCTCAACAACACACTTGAATGCAACATTATTTGAAAGTTCTTGCGCAAGAACTTCTTAAGGAAATTTCCAATTATGTATTATTATTATTCATCGATTTGAAAGTACGCTCAAGTTCAAAAATAATCACCCATTTAATATTAACATTGAAAGTGCACTTGAATAAGTTGCGTTTAATAGGTTGCTTCCACTGCTCCGAAGCAAGAAATAGTGAACGAAACAAATAATAACACAAAACCACTATTGCCTCTTTTTATGATGTCAGCAGTGTACCTGTTATGCGGCAACTCATCGAGCATATAATATCCAAAGCGTGAAAACGTGTTTTCACATTTTTGTAAACCACGTTTTCAGGGTTGGAACGTCTAACCGACCATCAACCGGGACAAATTATGACACAGTCTCTCATTGACATTGAGATAAAAAAAATGCTAATAATAGACTCAAAAACGATTTTATGTTGGCATAAAGCTGCATTAAGCCTACTCGAGCGGAAGACAGTGCACTTCAGTATAGAGAACAAGCTTTAGTCAAGCAAAACCAATTGTTTTATCCCTATTTACATATTTGGTTTGATATTTAGCATACTAGAGTTTTCTCTGTTTATTTTGTCGTTATTCGTATTGAAAATTCAGTAAAAAAAATAGAAGAAATACCAATTTGTTTTGATTAATTTCAGCTATAAACTGAGCTAAAGAATATTTCATTGGCACGAAATATAGCGTGTGGTTTTTGCAAAGTATTGTATTTTATGTTCCTACACATGTTTAAGAGAATACTGCCCATCCTTCTGGTCGCTATTCAAATGACCAGTGATTAAAAAGGCACATAAACATAGGAGTAGAAAATATAGGAACGTCTCTTTTACAAAAATGACATTAGCGTCACACAATTCCGCCCTAATGGTAAACAAAGAAAATAAAAGGTAAAAAGCTTTTTTCAAACCTTAAAAACAATCAGGAGTGACAGAAAAACTATACCAGACATTTCCGTTTGGCACTTCCTATGAAATAAAATGCCATCACGCAACCCTGAATCCCTGTTGTCATGTTTCGTCGAACCTTTTTAAGTCGATCCTTTTCTTATATATACATATTTGCCAAAAGGCAACCAAACTAGGTAACTGTGCTATAGAAAAATATACAATCTCCTTTCCAATTGCTGCCTTTAAAATACTTTATCCAGCACGAATAAAAAATAAATGAAATGTCAGCAAAGTGCATTGCAAAGAAAATGAGTGCAATAAGGAAAATAAAAAAAAGGACAAGTTACAGTGCCATTATTGTGCCCTTTTCATTATTTCTTATTGCCACTACTTTATAGTTTTACTGAACCATGGATTATTTTCAGCAAAGTGTGCCATTGCAATTTAGGAGAGTTGGAAATGCTTTCGCTTTTTGTTCTTTCGGTGCAATAAATTAAAAGAAATTTATTCTGAAGAGGAAGTTGCATTCATTGTTGTTGGTATTTCCTGACGAAAAGAAGAAGTTTCGGTTTGTATTTCTTCTGTTGAAATTCTCAAGCTTTTTAAGAACAAAATTAATTCGATGATTATTATTTGTTTTTAATTATGAGTCAGCAAATAAATGCTTAAGAGTTTTCGAAGCTAGGGAGCAAATTCAAGGACAAGAATAAGAGTAATTCTTATTTATTAATTAAACTACACAAATTTTTCTCTATGAACCTTCTCTATAAATTTTCAAACTTAAAATACGTATTATATGTAAATCGCTTTAGAAATCTTTACTATTACCACTATTTACCCTTGAACAGCGTCACTAAGGCTTTAGCCTATACAAAAATTACTTGATTCGAAAAAAGCATTAGCAATAACAAACTTTTCCTATAGTTTAGCTCAATTTGCAAACATGTATCCGACTGCGAATAGCCCTATTATGTATATCAAAAGTAAATGTTCCTACAATAATTGCTGGTAGTGCCACTGAAATAATTTAAGATTATTTCTATTACACAATCATTTAACCTCGATCCCAATTTATTATTAATATTTCACTGGAGCTTAACTTAACATGTTGTAAATTTGTTCACTTTTCTGATTGCTAAAATAAAAATAAATATCTTTTCCTTGCTTGGAAAATAACACGTTCTCTACTTATTTTGTTTTAAGAACTGCTCATGCTGAACAAAGTGCTAAAATTGGTGCATCTGTGTATACATATTTAATCGTTCGATGGAGGCTTAATTAAATACACGTACAGAGTGAAACAAATGTAGGTAAGAGTTGAATGTAATCTCATTCGTTTATTGATTTACTTGAGTAATTCTTTGTACTGGAATTGCTATAACAAGGGTGGTAAAGCTATATTCGATTCTGATTAGTAGAGATAAGCTGGCTCAAATTTTGTTGTTGTCAGCCACGTTTTATTAGTAGCTGTTGCTACCAAGGCCATAGGAAAATAAGTTGTGAAAATTGACTGTAACTTTTCTGCTCTAGTCTACGCACTCAAAAAGTTGCCCGTTGCTGCAAGTAACAAATTGTCAAAACACTCAAAACAGGAGTAACAATTTACGTCATAAGAACGCTTTTATAGAACAGACTTCACTTGACGTAAGCTCAGCAAAAAAGCAGCTTGTAGCAAATTGCCAAGTGAGAACTTGACCCTTAAGGTAGATGTACAACAATTAAAACTATGAAATAAACTAAATCTATAACAAACTAAATTACCTATATTTGTAATAAATCTAGATTTCATAATTAAATTTCGAAAACCCTTAGCTTGTATTAATAATTCAAAACCACACTCGTAAATGCCTGATACTTATTATTTATCAAGTAAACCACCGTTATAATTAACTAATCGTAGGTTTTGCACTCTGATTTATAACAAGTAGAAACAAAAAGATCAATAACAATCCTCTCAAATATCAAATATTCAACGAACCATAGTCTTTGTGGCACTGTGTTGGCATAGTTGTGCAAAATTAGCGCATTGATGTGTAAATTATCCCCAATCACATACAGCACTTACTCTCTCAAGCCAAATATGTGAATGTATGTATGTATGTAATTTAATTTAATCAAATATTTTGCTAAAGCCTCGTCAAATAATGTGAGTAATGTGAATGCCAAATCCAAATCACAGACATCTCCCACACTCTCTTGCTACTCCACACCCAGCATGGAATTCTTTTTTGGAAATTAGATTAACTGAGCACTAGAGATGAATATTAGATTGACGATGGAATGCCCATGTTCGTAAACGACCATTGATTTTTTTTTTGTATTTTGTTCATAAGCGATATAAATTAAATGACGCCAACCGCTGTGTAGTATGTTGCCATAATCGGAAATGCTTTTTGACTACGCTGAAGTCATCATGCATGGTATGACGTGTGGATGACAGTGGTCACCAATTTAGAAGCAGACGTGAACAATTACATATACAGGGTCCGTCAAATGAAGTGTTCCCATGTTTTCATAGTGATTTTCGCAACGAGTGCGGATAAAAAATTTTAGTGGCCATTACGCGTTTTATTTATTCTAATATTATCCCTCAATGGTTTAGATGTTGTCCTGGAAAAAAAAAAACAAGAATAACCTCAGAATTAGAAATGCAAGTCAGAGCAAAGCAAAATTCTCTGAACATCAGAACAAGACTTACTCAATCATTCGTTACCTTGTTCGTTAAATTGAAGAAGGCTAAAGGATGAGGTATCCTACCAAGTATTCAGCTATAAAATTAAAAAAAAAAAACACGTTATAAATAAAGGAACTACAATATTTTTAATTGACAAGTACGTAACACTTCATTTGACGTACCCTGTATATTGATTGTAAATCCGATTTACCATTCTCATGTTCCCCTTATATACCAGGGTAATTCATAATTCAGATAACAAGAGAACCAAACATAGACATTATTTTAAGCGCCAGGGTCAACCGGTAGAGCACTTGAATAACAACACAATGGCCAAAGTCAACGATATATGTGTAAACATTCCATACAAGGAAGTATACCTACACATTATGTGGTGTAATTTTGTTGGCGAGAGAGATTGTAAACATTTTCAATTTTTTCGTCAAGATGCATGCCAATAAAACTGAGGACAGTGACCACATAATTGAATACTACATTTATAACTATTATTTGTATTGTCATTTTATTTTTTGTTTTTCTTGTTTGAAAAAATAAATGTTAGTCTGACAACGTTTCACTGATAAAATGTTATCTAATTATCCAGTTCGCTAAAACCTGCTAAATATTTATGAATAGCGTAAAGATAGAAGGAATCTTGTGGTGTTATCAGCGTCTATATTGATAAGGCGACTAATATTGTAACTATATATTTTTTTATATTATAGCGTGATAGCTTTGTGACAAGTGTTAAGGTATTTTGTTTTCAACAATGTCCCACTCAGTCTGATTTTTTTGTTAAAAAAAAAACAATAATATTGTTTTCATTGACTTCCGTTGTTAAAATATAAAGAAAATTCAGAAGATTGATAAATGACGATTTTTTTTTTTATTCTTTCGCTAAAAAAAGACGAGAATTTGTAAGTGTTCAATTTACTGTTTAATTTCATTCCCTTTAACCCAACCCACAATTTTTACTTCTATTCTAAACAAAATTACTGCCAACTTTATAAATTTTTAAGCTACAAAAGTGCAGTCAATTGAAAATACCGGAAAACTTATCAAACAAAAGATTCATTATGATGGAAAATTTAAATTTTTGAATTATTTTCTTCAAAGAAATTTTAATTGGCAAAATGGATATTTGCCAAATATTGAAAAGTTTTGGTTTCAGATTTATTCTCATGTAAATTCAAACGAAATAAACAAATCCTACATCTAACCATATCAAAGAGCCGAAATATAAACACTGCGATGTTTTATGGAAAGTTTTGATTAAAATACAAATAATTTGTACTTGAGTGCGTGCTATCTCCAGTTTTATACCATTTTTTTGTTTGGAGAAGTCAGTTCTGATCAGAAATATCCAAATTATATTGAAAAAAGAAACAAAATCAAACTGGGCAAATAATCAAGAACAAAAAAAACTTAGGGGCAACAAACTTTTTGAATAAACACACAATTAACATGCATCTCGGCTAAATAAATGAACTCAATTAAGAATCATTAATGAAATTTGCAGCCTTCAACTTATCAAGAACAAAACCAAGAACAGGAAAAATGATTAGTAAATGTAGAAAGTATAGATAGTCTGATCAAGGCCATGGAGTCTTTTCAATACAAAAAAAACCTGTTTAAGAGAGACTGGAAGACAGTTTGATGACGATGAGACGTGGGACAGGTATTGTTGCGTAGGTTAAAAGATCTGAGATCAAAAGAGTGCAAAAGGTGGAGGTCGTCAGCCAAGAAAGTAAAAATTTCGCATAGGCGTGAACAGTTAAAAAGATAATGTTATTTTTAAATATAAGGATATAAGTTATTTTTAAATTCATAAATATTTTTTTGCATAATTTCTGTTAGCTCAAATTATTTAAATGATAGTCCAGTCATATAAGCTCAAAAATCAGCAAATTACAAAAAAAGGCGGAAAGCTGGATTTGGGTATATAGGTTACCCATGGCATTCTAAGGAAACTGTGAAAAGTCCCCATCGATATGAGCACCGCTAACAATTTTACGTGGGTCAAAGGCCCTCCAAACGGGTTTTAAGTTATATCTCCCAAGCGGTAACTCTTACAGAAAAAATGTCAAGGGCTAGGTTGTAGCTTAAAAATTTCCTTAAAAAAATGTTAAGTAACTATTTTTTTATAAGAGTAACCGTTTTCGAGACAACTCAATAAGGGGGTTTACATGGACCAGCATGCTCGGCAACATGGGAGTTGTCGAGCCATGCTCGATCATTTGAACGCGAAAGCAACTGCTGGACCAACATGCTCGACGGATTTCAAATTTTTTTGAAAACTTGCTGGCTCGTCCAACCAGCCAACTTGTGTAAACAGATGCTCGACAACATCGGTATTTGTTTTTGCATTATTTAGCCACGGTGACGGGAAAAAATGGACACAGTAACAAATAATGAGTTCTGGAGACAGTTTTTCGGATTTTAAGAGACTTTAGAGAGGTTTGAGAAATAAAAAGCGAAGTTTATAAAAAAAATTGTGCAAGCCATACTGCGTGCGTTTGTTCCGAAAAATTAAAAATAATGATGCTCGACAACATCAGTATCCATGTACACGCAAAGTTGGGTGTACACTTGTACAGTTATTTTTTCCATCGAGCCATGTTGGTCTATGTAAACCCCCCTAGTGGATAGAGTTGCGGATTTTATGTTTCTATATAAAATGTATCTATGTAAAATTTTTAGCGGCGTTCATATCGATGGGGACTTTTCAGAGTTTCCTTAGAACGCCATGAGGAAGCTAGGTATGTACCAAAATTCAGCTTTCCACCTTTTTTTCCGAAGTAAAAAGCTTTAATGACTGGACTATAATCCACCAAAGAGATCAACGTTTTATCGAATTAATTTAAAATTTATTTTGACTAGTAATTTCAGATGACGCATTAACTGTAACGTAAATAAGTTTCCACGATTAGAGCAGTTCTGATGTCAGATTTAAATGCAGGAAATGAGAGTATTGTTTTGTTTTTCTTGCAGAAATTTGTGCCTGTGATATGCTGAGCACAAATGGAGTCAGAACGTTGTTAAATAAGTAGATATAAATAACATTAATAACTTCTCTAAAACAAAGCTGCGTAGTAGGACTAACTTTGGAGAGCGAGTTAAAATACTTTGAGCTCCTTGAGCGGGTCATCCCAAATGCAGTAATGCATTTTTAAGTTGTTAAAAAAAACTGGGTTAAACGAGGCAGAAAATTCTTATTTTGTTCCTTTTCAAGAATGTGTTATTATGATATTGTCACTTATTTAAGCCAAGAAAGCATGGATAATGAACTAAAATGTTCATTACCATTCGCATTTATTCTGGAACTCAGTAACTTAAAATTAGCCCCTTCCCATAAATTATATTTCCTCGATAGTATAGTGATCAATATACCCATCACAATATAAATTATCACAATAAAAATAATTGAAATAAGAACTCACCAGAAAAGAATCCTTAAGGAATTTGCAATTAACAGCGCAAAGCAAACATGCAGTGAAAACCCATCAGCGTCCTGTGTTTTCTTGATTTCACGATATTGTGGCACGTATGGAATCACCCCTCCAACGACCATAGCCGAAGCAGCAGCCCACCCGACCAAGTGACCTACTGTAAGTCCTAGTTCATCGTTGATAATCCAATCCATTTTGCTTGTTTTTTTCCTTCTTTTTTTTGGTAACGCGAGACTTGCAGTTCCTTAATGAAAAGCCCTAGAAGTGCAGCGATTGATTCTAAATGCACGAAAGGTTTCCTTCTCTCAACCGACTATCAAAATTGTTGTTCGCTTTGATTGTTTTAAAGATTGTCACGATGAATATCTCTAAAAAAAGTCTCAAAGCCAAGGCAGCAACTTGTATGTATATTTTTTCTTTTGGTCTTGAATTTTGTTATTTGTTTTAAAAATGGGTCTTTTTATTAAAATTCTGTATCTACTTAATTGGAGGAAGCTCACGTTAATGTGCGACGACAACGACGGCGAAGAAATATTTTTGTTTCTGATATATTTATGCGTAACATCTAGACACGTAAGAATTTTTTATTAATTTATTTATCACGACGACAAAGCTGCACATACAAACGGAAGAAGACATTCACTTTACAACAAATAACGAAAAACAAACCACACAGATTCCGAATGTTTCTTTTTTTTTGTTAATCTTTTGTTGCTTATCTAACTACGGAAACGGTCTCCACTCCATTGGAAAACCAGAAGCAAACGACAACGACACTAGCTGAAGAATCTCGAGAGGAAGAATTCATTTGCATTTTGATAATTTTTGGCTTAAGAAATAAAATTCACTTCGCATTTGCCACCTACGCCAACACTTTATGGCATACAAAAACTTGGATAATAATTGTGATTCATATTGCACTACGCGCTTCCCTTAACAAACACATTTCGATTGGATTCTGAGTTGTGAAAATTTTTTGTTGCGATCACTTTGTTAGGATTTTGTTATTTTGCTTTTAATTTCTTTTCTTTAGTAGCAAAATTTACTGACGTGTTTTGTACTGAGCGCGACTTTTCATTCTGTCAGTCGTCAAGCGAGCATATTGGAAAAATCGTTCATGCTCCCCTGCTACGATGACAAGTGGAACGAAATGGTTCATGTCAGATTTTTTGTTTTGATTGGAAAATCGATGAAACAAGACGACAATATGCGGTGGATAGAACGAGATCAACATACTATTCTTTTTGATAGCTGGAATAAAATGGAGTGTGAGGTAGGCTTGACATGAAAAGTGATGCCAGGTCGATGCAATGCAACTCAAGAAATTTAAGGTGGACCTGCATGAATCTGCATTTTGTTTCCAGAAAAATGAAGATATAAACAGCCTCATTAATGTCGTTTTCGTTTGGACGTTCGGAGTACGCCTTTTCTACTCCATTTTCACTCCATCTACTCCAAAAGCCTTTGATTGGCTGTTCGGAGTACTTTTTTCGGAGTATTTTTCTGTTCCCGATTTGAAGAAGGAGTAGATTTGGAACACACGCATACACAGACAGTTTTTCGTTGCACTACTTGTCAAAAGTGATAAATGCTTGAAGAAGCCATTTTATAATATGGCGTCATTCAGTAGTGTGTGTGTAAATTTGACAACACGATGTTTTCATATTCTATTGGAATCAAAAAGGAGTAAAACAGTCATAAGATCCAATCGAAAACGACATTAAAGTGCCTCTACACTAGCTGCGTTTTCTTGCATGTCCATATGGAGTTTGGCGAGAAAAACGACATCGGGACATTTCAACATTTGTTTGTTTTCTGGACAAGAGAAGTGGGGGGTCAGGGATGTCGTGAGGCATGAAGAAAACATAAACATGCGACTCATGAGTCTCATTTGTTGTTGTTTCAATGCGCAAAACATTGAAGTTGTTGTTGTTTCTATGTGTTTTGAGGTGCCTCAAATTTTCTAATGTAGACACGATGAGACTCACGAGTTCGGACTCAATTTTCCCAATCTAAATAGCCTCTTTGACATTACTGTTTTAACGGAACAAAAGTTAACTCCAGTTAATTATCTGGACTTAGCTAACTCTGTATGGACATAGTTGTTGTTGTATATAACATGTAAATTGTTTTGATTTGTTGTCGTTTTGTTCACACAGTTTTATCTGGACATATTAGCTGCGTTTATGTCCATATGGAGTTTGGTGAAAAAAACGACATCGGGACATTTCAACATTTGCCTTGGTCTGCCATTTTGTTCTGAACTATCTTACCAACAAACATTTGACATTTCTATACAAATTATCGATAACACAAGGACAATGATAGTCTGGCAATACCGTTTTTATCGGGACAAAAGTTAACTCCAGATAATTATCTGGATTATCTAACACATGTCAGAATAAAGTGGGAAAGAATTTAATACGACTGCCAAATTTGTGTGATGAAAATGATTTTCATATTTTGCTTCCACACTTGCATCAATATAAATCAGTTTCACCATAACCTCACACGCCCAAGTGGGATATAATATCACTGATCTCTATAAAACACTGGATAGTGTATCGATACAAAAATATTGCTTCCATTTGAAGAATTGTTATATTATGAAGCTGACCACTTTTTTGTATACCAGTATAACTGTATAACATGTAATACAAAGATAATCCATTAAACAGACATCAATTTTCCGTTCGTTTCACCCCCCGAGATCTGTTTGCTAACATTTGTTGTGTTCGTAATTTAAATTCATTCACTAATTAGTAAATGAAACGGAATAACAAACGTAAAGAGTGTGACAAGGAGGTAAAATCATTTAAAAAAAAACGCAGAATATGCAATCGCATCCTCCTCATCATAATTATTCATTAGCTGTTTTGCTCAACTTTTTCGCAAACTGCAATGATTTATCTCATTCCACTATGTAATTATACTAAAAAAAATATACCAAATGCATACAGTGAATAACTTAAAGATAATAAATAATAAAAAAAACTTCCACAAAAGTTTATATTTTCATATCATGGTCTGTTCCCTTTCTTCAGATAGACATCTGGAAATAGGGATGAGCGATTTTAATAGATATTTGCAAAATATCGATAGTAAATATTTCGATGTTTTGCAACATCGATATTAACATCCAAAACATGGGACTAAAAAACAAACAAAAAGTTAGTACGAAAATGATTGATTCTGCTAGTTAAATCTAGATGGAGTGACTTTCATAGTTTTTAAGTCATCTGTAACATTTGGAATTTTTTGAAAAAGGAAATCATCAAAAGATCTCCCAAACCAAACTTAAAAATTCAGAACCACAACGAAACTTTCGATGTGCAAAAAGGCACAGATATAAGTTTACACATGAAGTGCCTATCAATTTTGTTTCCATCAAATTTGTTTTGTGTTTATTTTTGCAAAAGAAATATTTTTACATCGATATTCAAGCATTAATATCATCGATGCTCAGCAAGACGCATTTTAAACCACACAAGTTTTTGTACACACTTTTGTAAGCAAAAATATCTTGCAATATCGTTAGATAACAGTGTACACATGAAATACTTGCAATATTGCTTCTATAAAATCTGTGGACGATATAATTTGCAAAATTAAAATTTTAGCATCGATTTCCACGCATTGAAATTATAGATGCTCAGAAAGATCCAATTTACACCAATGCAAGTTTTTGCACACAACTTCGTGTTTTGCAATATCGATATATTCCAAAAAGCCACAGAAAACAGTTTACACAAAATTAATAATAATAATAATTTTAACTATATGCCTGTAAGACCTAAGGTCTTTTAAATGCAACCTGAATTGCACGGCACTAGTTAGAAAGAGTAGGAAGATAGGAAAGATTTGGCACAGTGGATTGAGATCAAGGTGTTTATTACCTCATTAAATCTCACGGGTGGCGTCCAGTTAAGCTGGGAGAATATAGAAAAGATTGCTGCCTAGAATGGGGCTCGAACCCACACCTCATAGCTACCCAAGGGGCACAGATTTGAATTTTGCAACAAGAAATTCAAAAATCTGGTTTCACAAGAATAACTCGGAAGTTTTTGTAGAGTTGTTGAATGCTCTCATTGTATTTTAAATTATTTGAGTTCCAACTTTGTTATATTCAGGTCACTGTTCTCATTTAGTGGGACTAAAAATAAATATGCGTGGCTTAATAGTAACTGAGTAGTTATCCATTGTTTTTCAATGTAACCTAATTTTAATTAGCCGTTCTCAAAAACAAAATCGAAACTGTTTTGCGACTTTGATCTTTTGCTACTTCAAAGTAACTCTAAAGTGTCTAATCATTATGATTCAGTAAAACTAATATACAACACTTTTGTAACAAAGTGAAAAAGTGACAGAAATATTAAATAAAATCCTAAATGCAACTACATTGTAACTTGCTGTCAGATTCTTCAAAAATAACTACCATATATTAGGGTGTCTATTTCCCAACATATTTTTTTAATGACAGACATCTCCTTAGTAAAATATGAATGTCCTAAAAAAATATTTTACCAAAAACTTGTGTCCGATTTGTCAATAACCCTTACAAATTTATATTTGTATAGGTATTGCTGTTTTCACATTTTATTTTTGTAATTACTGCAGCTATTCATTTTTTTTTGTTTCTATTTGTTCTTTAATCCTTTAAAACTACTCAAAAACTTATAAACAATAATTTTATATAAAATATTATGACTTTTAATTATTTAATTAATAATATTATGACTTTTAATTCAATGATGAGAAATAATTTGTTTGGTAAAATTTTTTTTTATCACTAAATTTTATTTAACCTTTAATACATTATTTTGGAAAGTTGATGACACCCTAATGTAGGTTCATGTTAAAAAAATATTTGTTTGTTTGGCTTGAAAACAAAATGGCAGAAACAAACCTAAATGCAACAAGAAATACATGCAGACGGTCACAAAACTGTTTTCGATTTCTGCAGTTATTGAAGGACTTGTATGCAACTCTAGTATGACAACTGTGTCTGTCACTTTCGTTGTTATTGAACAGTCACTGAGGGAAAGCATGTTGTTTCAAAGGAGGTGCGTTCTTTTTCTTCATTAAATCGAACTTTTGTTAACGTTCATCGTTCATTTATTCCAAAATTTTATTGTTTTGTTTTATTGGATTCGGAATTTATTTGGAATTTTTATTTATGTATGTAGTTATTTTCAATTTAGTATTTTCTATTGTCGATTTTCATTTTTGATATTTTTTATTAAAATTTATATTTTTATCCATAAATAGTCCGACTTGGACAAATGTTATTATAATGGGAATTTTGCCCCTCCTTAAATGAAAAAGAGAGGTATTAGTAGGCTTAATGATTCAATTTCTTACAAAAATATTGATAAGGGGAATTTGATTTGTTAATTATATGAATATTTAAGTACTAATTGTATGAATATTTGAGTACTTAACTTTTTCCTAAACCAACTCGAAATCATAGCGAATCATTTGCAACGATACCAATAATTCAGATACACAACTCTTAATAACAAAGAAAAAATATTTTAAGTGAACAACAGGTTTTTTGTATGACGAATTAAAAATAGCTAAGATTTGTTAAGAAAAAGAACGCTCTATTAATATTGTGTTCGTAAATGTTTCAAAGAAGTTTCTGAAACTTCTTTAGAACTAAACTTTATGTTAGTTTCTTCACAGTTTCATTAGGATCATTGTAGGCAAAGAAAAAGAACGAGGGTGAGTGAGGCAGTAAGGAAAAAAAAAAACAAATAGAGATTGATGAAAAATTTTTGCACAGGGACGAATTAGTTTTTGTTGGTGATGGCAAGGCGTTCAAATCCATTTAGCAACCATAATGCAAAGTTTTTTCAACGCTTTAGATAAAATATTTTTAGATGTCTTTCTGCTGTTGCCCCTTTCTATCTTGTCGGTTTTGAATCTACGATAATTTATTTACCTTAAAACCATCACGTCGCATAACTTTATGAAAAATATGAGACAAAACTTACCTGTGAAATGAAAAATTTTTACACCGTATTATAGGCGTGTTTACAGGATTTAATGCAGCATTCCATGTTCTTTTATATATATTTTTCAAATAAAGTATTGCATGTAACATACCTATTCACTATATTTACATTAATTTCACCCTTTTATTTAGTTTAGCAAGGTTTTTCACTAATTTAACGATTTTAAATTTCTGTACACTTTCATATATCTCGGCAAAATGACGGAAGCATCTCAATAATTTTTTATCTTGCTTCCTTTGGGCACCCCAGTAGATAAAAGCCTTTCCTCTAAGTGCATTTTTATCTTCGCTTTTTTCAAGCGAAGATAGAAATGCCGTTAAAAACATGGCTAATTAGGCTTAAATTTACACTATTCACAATCATTAGTCCTGGAACAAAAATGATTATTTCGTGTCAAAAATTAATTAATAATGATATTATCTGCTGTCGTCATTGACATCATCAGTATCCTGAATTTCACTCATGTGAACCATTCCACTAAATCCGACCCTGAACTGAATTAAAAGATCAGTTGCTATGGAGTTATAGAAAGGAAACTTTCTATCAGCCATATTTTTTTTTTCTGAAATAAATGTTTCTGTCTTAAAAAAAACAAGAAATTAGGTGTTTATAATTGTTTTTTTTATTTAATATATTTAAACCATGATTTTTCACTTTCAGAATTTATAAAATGTAATAATATTTTAGTATTTGATAATAATTTCCACAAAAAAAATCTTTTAAAAAATAGAAGGGAACTAATTTTTTAACAAAAAAAACTTTAAATTCAATCAATTTTACGAGCGCGCAAGTTTTGAAGGGGGTAGCAATGAATATTAGTTGATTCAACTGCGAGCGTAGTGAAAATTAAATACTTACAACCTTGAAAATTAATTATTTAATATAACCTATTTCAATTAATTGATAAAAGAGGAAAAAAAACAGTTGTCACATCACAAAAATCTGACTGTATTTTTAGTTACATATTTAAATAGGAAATACATTTCTGAAACTGAAAAACATTTATTTGAAACTAGTTATGTAGTTTATGTAGGTTTCAGTTTAGTGTTCATAAACTCCCCTAAGACAAATTGATCTGTTGCTATTAAGTCAATAAGAACTTGACTGAAACCTTTCAAACTTGTTGCAATCCAGTATAAAGAAACTTATTTTGAACGATTTACATTGATTACACAAGTGTTACGTGTAACTACAAAGTAACTTGAATTTAGTTGCACAATAGGACCACCCCTGCGCTTTTTTGGTTACAGTGGTGTTCCTGTGACTAGTTCTTTTTTAACAAATGCGACCGTCACTATGTTACTCAGAAGTCACCACAACTTATCAAAAACTTAGCGTGCCCCTTGGGTAGCAGTCAAGCACTACATCCACTGCACCATTGCCACCCGCCTTGAATTCCTTGAAATATTACTGCAAAATACATATTTAACATCGATTTTCACGAATTAAAATTATCGATGGTCAGAAACACCCAGTTTACACCGCAGTTCTTGCGCACACCTTCGTGTGAAACAAGATTTTTAAATATCAGATTTCAAAAAGGGCACACATAACAGCTTAACACCATGAATTGCCTTGCAATATTGATTTTATCAAATTTGTTGATATTCATTGTGCAAAATACATATTTTAACATCGATTTTCACCCATTAAAATCATTGATGCCTAGAAAGATACCACTTACACGTGGTTTTAGCACACAAGCTTCTGTGCATCATTATTTTGCAATATCGATGTTTAAAGTTGAAATACCTTGCTTATGACTTCATATTTTTCATTTGTATGAAAACTTAAATCGATTTTAAGAAACTTAAGATAATTTAGCCGGCACCAGATATTTTGAAAGCAAAAATACCTTAGAGCATAGCATGACGCATTTTTTGCTTTGGTCAAACAAAAAACTTTAACAAAAACACCTGAAAAAACATCAATGTTAAGTAGCATCGATGTTTTCGGTTCGATATTTATTGACATCGATGTTTGGTCTTCGATGTTGAAATCGATGCTGTTTCAATATCGCACATCCCTATCTAGAAAATACTTTTTTTTTATAATTCAGACGTCAAATTATGAAGCCGACCACCTAATTGTCATCTTCAAATGGAAGCAAAGAAACTGTTATACATTATAAGGAATACACTATCCAGTGTATTATAGAGATCAGTGTATAATATGTGATATGTAACCGATCCTAAATATTTTCAGGTATAAACACAATGTCAAATCGTGTCGGATGCGCTGTTAATTTGTGTGTGAAGAAAATTCATATCTCGTTTCCACACTATTATACATGATTTCTTCCCACTTTTTTAACATGTGTTAATACTCAGTGGGATAGTGTGGAATGGCTATTAACGCATTATAGCGAGTGCGCTCCTTCTTATGCCTTTGAAGGCAAAATCACTACTTATAAAACTTATGCAACGTTGCATAGACGCATTTATAGGCTAAAAATGCGTTTGGAGGTTGTGTACTAGGTGTGTTTTTCTCCTTCCCCGAATGGTCATGAATGAAAAAAAACGACGCCAGTGCCGAGATTCTGCTATTTCAGCGAGTGAGATGAGATGACTCGCCTTACTCGCCGACTCATCTCACTTCACTCGCAAAAGCGATTCAGCTATTTAAGTGAAATGAGTAGGTTCGAATTTAGTTTCGAACATGAGACAAAGAATAAATATAAAAGAGCTTAATTGTACCTCCTTGTCACACTCGTTACGCGAAACGAAATGAAACAAAAAATACAACAATGTTAACATTGGAATCTTTAATAATGGAGTTTGGAGTACCTTTGGTTTCAAATATTTTTTTTGTCATAATTAAAGTTTAATGTGAGTTTCACCCTTGAGAAATAAAAAGTTTAAAAGTGTTGAAAGTGAATAGAATATAAATTTATTTAATATATATATGTGCATATGATAATAAAATAAAATTAAAGAATCAATAAAAGGGTAGTTGTTTTTATCTACGTTGTTGTTTTTATTTCGTTTCCTATCCATGAATAGGAATTCTTGTGAAAAGCACACATACCTATCCAAAACTGGAAATTTACCAATACATACACCAAGTCACTGCGGAAATATCTGGCGAGTAATCTGACATTTCATTTCACTCGCTCACTCACTCCCTTTTGCTAACTGAATCGATTTTCGACGAAAAGTGACTCATCTCACTCACTCCCTGCGGCTTCGAATTAGCTGAATCTCGGCACAGGTCTAAGCAACTAACATGTTAAATTGAACAAAAACTAAGTCCCTTCGGGTTAGCTGAGTCCAGAGAATTTTCGGTGCTTAGCCTTAGCCCAGATAAAAACTGTTTGTGATAGCTTGCATAAAAACTTCATTTTTGTCCTGTGATGGCGTCGCTAAGCCCGGATGACTTTTTTTCGTCCAATATCCCTGCACTTGCAAAAAGAAAACGCACCTAGGGCCTACTGACTCCGAAGCCACATAATCTAGCCAGTCACAATACCAAAGACATGAAAACCTCAGCAACTTGTTGTTAATTGGCTTGCTTTTTTCGAAGCAAGGTGAAGAGCCTGTAATTTGAAATTTAATGTATAGCAATCTATCTAATCAGTAATTGCCTGTTTGGCCTTACCCCGAGGCCACATGAACAAGTACTTGCAAGCAAGTTGCAATACATACACATTTGCTTACAAACACAAACGAACCCAAGCAACTTGCTTATCAACTGGCATGCAAGTTTTGAAGCCAGTAGTGAAGCAAGTTGAGAAGCAAGTTGGGAGACAAGCAAGTGGAATGCAAGTGGAAAGCAAGTAGGAGGCAAGTGGAATGCAAATTACGAATTTGACAGGCAGTGTATGTAGCCAACTTGCTTGCAAGTACTTGCTCGTGTGGCCTCAGGGTTAGGGTTAAGGACAGTTAAGCATTTAAATGAGACTTTGGATCCCCAACTAATAAAATTACTCCCCATATCAGACATTAAAGTGTTATTTGTTGCTATAGCGCTCCTGTAGGTAAATACGCAATAGGACTATAACTGACTTTTTAAATTTTTACTGATTTAAATTATATCAGAGTTATAGATGTACCAATGATTCTTTAATCTCTCTATATTGCTTTTATGATGTGACCAAGGAGTAGCTTTTCTCTATAATACTGCAAAATTGTTATACAATTTTTATGTAGGTTTGTGTTACTTCGCTTCTATATTGCTTGTATTATGCTGTTTTCAATAGGAATTGTTCAATTCCTATAGAATATGGAAAATTTGGAGTGAAAAAGGAAGAACAAAAACGGCAAAATGGTGAGGCTTAAAGCCTAGTACGCAGATCGAGACAAAATTTATCTCCCATATAAAATTTTTCCCATGACAAATTTTATCTCGGATTTTTTTCCAAGCGGTACGCAGCTCCAGCGCAAATTTTGGCAGTTGTAACCGCTGTACGTGAAAAGGTAAAAGAAAGTCTCCACTTGATTTTGCGCGGAAAAAGAATGCACCTCGAGGTAGCTGGATATTAAAAAAGTCTCTTTACTGTTATCTGGAGTCTAAAGACCATGTTTAGATTGGTTGGTTTCACTACAGCATGACCACAGATCGGGAGTGAAATCGGTGAGGTAAAAAGGGAGGGGTTAGTCAAGAAGAAAATATAAAAATTTGAGTGATTAGTCAGATAGGCCATTTTTCCTCAAGCTTTTAACTATTTTGTGGTTGGCCTTTTAGTGCAAAAAGTCGTATAACTATGGCATGAAGCTATCAAATGAAAAAAATTAAATACGGAAATATTTTTTAAAAAATACAGATTCAATTTCCATAGTAAAATCAATATCGATAAAATTGATGCAGTTAGGCCGCTCTGGCTCTCATGGCCGCATATGTGGTTGGACGAGATCGAGAGCAGAACTCATACGGTGTCCAAAATCAAACGTTTGCAAATATTGCATGAGCATGCAGAAGTACATTATTTGTGTGAAAACTACAAAGTGTATACACTAGGGTGGTCCTTAAATTGGACATTGTCTTGGATAGCCTTCATTCGATTCAAAACATTGAAAAACAATTTCCCTAATTTTTTCAGATTTTTATTTCACCCCCCTGGTCTCCCTTTTTCCACTTGAAGGTACAAATAATGGAGTTAGGTTGATTCTTATAACACGTGAAAAAAATCAGAACTTATAGATTTGATTGAGACGAAAAAAAAATCGTATCGGAGGGGGTGTCTATTTCCCCCCGTTCAGGCAGGAGGGATCATTTTCTAGAAATTTGACCCAAAATTGAAAAAAATTATTAAAAAACAACAGGACCACTTACAATGGCATGCTATAGCTTTTCTTAAAGTCATGAATCCAGTCTCTAAAATGTTTTTTAAATCAAGTTTTTATTGTAAATAGTTTTTGAAAAAATAATTTCCAAACTTAAAAATAAAAACAAAAATAATAATGTTGTACGTTTTAAAATTATTTTTTTCAGAAACTATTTATAGTAAAAACTTGATTTAAGAAAAATATTAGAGACTGGATTCATGGCTTTAAAAAAAGCTATAGCATGCCATTGTACGTGGTCCCGTTGTTTTATAATATTTTTTTTCTATTTTGGGTCAAATTTTTAGAAAATGACCCCTCCTGCCTGAACGGGGGGAAATAGACCCCCCCTCCGATACGATTTTTTTTTCGTCTCAATCTAATCTATAAGTTCTGATTTTTTTTTTCACGTGTTATACGAATCACCCTAACTCCATTATTTGTACCTTCAAGTGGAAAAAGGGAGACCAGGGGGGTGAAATAAAAATCTGAAAAAATTAGGAAATTTTTTTTTCTCTATTTAGAGTCATTTGATGCCTATCCAAGTTGGATTTTCAAAAAAAAACTAATATAAGGACCACCCTAGTATACACGGCATGACTTTTACCTACGTAGTGAAACCAACAAATCTAAACAGGATCAAAGGGCGCATATTATTGCAAAAGATAGGTGGTGAGAGGGAAATGAAACGACATGACATAGTTTGCCCAGCGAGAAAAAATCTGCTGATTTTTTATTGGATTCCGGTTGTGATGGTAGACATTCTGTATGCCCCGTGGAGTCGGGGTGTTATATTTCAAATATCTTAAGCGGTCGTGTGGCGTGGATCGGCCGCCATTTGGATTTTCAGCCAATCTGAAATCCAACCGAGCCAAATGGATCAGATATTGCTCGGTCATGTGTGGCAAGCTTTAAAAATAATGACACGATTCCTCATAAAAATTCCTTAATTTTTCCTTTAAAAACTTATGTTATGTTTCCACCAAAGGTTTATCTCAGATTAGATTTAATAAATCTTTTTAGTGTTTCCACCGCACAAAAAGATTTAAAAAAGATTAAATTTGACAGCACCTTCAAAAATGCAAATGGCGTTCCAATTTTTCTTATGAAGTGCGAATGAGACAGAATGTTTGAATCGTGTGAAACAATGAAGAACTGAATGCGAGTCTCGAATGAATCGTTCAGTACCATTTAAGAAAAGGTCAGTTCGATTTGTAAAACTATTTATCCTAGGAAGATTTAACAAGATTAATTTCTAATCTTCAAGATTTACGAAATAAATTTGTATGGTAAATCTCTGAGATTTGAAGGAGATTTGAGGTAAATCTTATTAAATCTCAGATTAGCGTCAGGTGGAAATGTAGCATTAGACCGACATTTTTTGGAGTGGTTTTGGAAACTGGATGAATGGCAGTCAATGTTTTCAACAAATTTCTATGCACTCTGAGTGTTCGCTGTCGCTAGCTCAATCTGTTTCCAACATAAAATGTCCACAATTAAACAGTGAAGCCAATACTTTGAAATTAATGTGACAGTGACATCTTTTTGACACTAAAAATCTGACATATCCGTCGGCGAATTTGTTCAACAAATTTTTTTGAGTTCGATTTTACATAACTTCTTATTATTATTTTGTGTTTATTATTAATTTCCTATTAATTTAAATACATTATGTCTCATCTAGCCGTTCTTCGGCACATATCCGTCCACTGTAAACGTCTCATTACTCCTTCTGCAATCGGCAACCAGCAGCAGCGTTTTTATGCTCAACCTCAAAGACAACCCCAATCAGGATCTCTGGCCAAATCCAGCGACCGGACAGATGTTTCCACAGACGTTCGACCACTAGGTGAAAAAATTAAAGAAAACACAAAAACAGCTTCGTACATGGGAGTTATCCTTTTGGGAGTTGGAGTAACAGGAGCATTGTTCTATGCGGTATTCAAGGAACTATTCTCATCGAACAGTCCAAATAATATTTACTCAAGAGCTTTGGAGCGTGTAAAGGATGTAATTAGTTGTGTTATTTGAATAAGAGTCGAATAAGTACATTGTTTTTTTTTGTAGGAACCTCGAGTACAAGACGCACTAGGTGCACCAATCAAAGGGTTCGGTGAAGAATCTAGAAGAGGTCGTCGACAACATGTCGCTCATTCCAACTTCGAAAGAAATGGTGTACCTCACTTAAGAATGCAATTTTATATCCAAGGAATCAGAAACAAAGCAACAGTGCATTTGGAAATGAAAGAAGTAATATGAAGCCCTTAGTTTCAAGTTATTATTTCAGAATTAAATTACTGTCTTGTTCTAGGTTTCAGGCAATTTTACTTATCGTTACCTTTTCGTCCAACTTGATCATTATCCCAACACGACAATAATTTTAGAAGACAACAGGCTGTCTGATAAACAAGTTGTACGGTCGGATATGGAGCTCACCCAATGAAACAATTCAAAGAACTGAAAATCCATATACCTACGCTGATGTTGACCATTACTTCTTCCTTCCTTTGTTATCTTAAAATAAATGAAAAAAAAAGATTAATCACAATTATCGTAGTTTCGTTTTCCATTAAGCTTAGTTTATACTTCAAAGCGAAGTGAAATCAAGTTTGAAATGAAACATCAATAATTAATAAACCAAAGTTTTCAAAAAAATAGTTTTCGTCATAATTTTTGGTTACAAAAATCCCATTGAATTGCATTTGTTTCGAGACAAACTTGTTCCTCCTTGTCGCCAAAATAATTGCATTTAGTTTTTGATAGTTTTTCACGCCTAGGAAAAAAAGTATTTTTTTCTATGAAAAGTACACTTCGCATGGATGTATAAACCAGGCTTTAGGAAGAAAATCGATGTGGACACTTATCGATTAGTCATGCATAAGCTTAAGGAATAATGCTAAACCCTTTTGAAAGTACTCTATTTGCACTTAGCATAACGATTTCCTTATCGTTTCCATCTTAATTTTGGTTTTTTCTCGGTTGGAACATTTCTCAATCAAAATAATCTATAAAGACTTCAGAATGCAACCTTTATTTCTCATGGAAAAATTTCAAAACTGACAATAATTAATCTAGTAAATTTTCTTCCACGGAATCACCTCCCAGGAGCGCAGAATATGTCTTCCGAATAGAAAATCCTTAGCTTTGTTCATAATGTAAAACGAAATTCCAAAGAACGACGCAAAGTATAGCCAGAACTGTCCACAGCGTTCCCATACACTAAGATGGTAACGAGCTGGAACTTGAACGATGTCAAATTGCAATTGAATCGAAAGATGCTCAGCTTCAGTTGGTTTGTAATAAGTTTCAGAGATTTCCAACTCGAAGAATGCCGGATTTTTTCTGATTTGCTCCTGTATGTATTCGAACTGGAAATGTTCCATGTTCGATGTGTTCTTGGGTAGAATATCTTCTCTGAAGTGGGTTTTGGCATTACGACCATAGAAAGGACAAATGAATTCAGAATTTTGGTTAAGTCTTAGATAACCTTTCATTTTGATGATTCCATTGGAAAACCCAAACTTTGGAATTTCTAAGCGATGTATTAGAGCAGCTGGTGGGGTCAGGTGACATTTATGCCGCAAAGTTGCTTCAAAGATGAGAAGTAAATTGAAACTTTGAAGTTTCCCATTCAAATTATCAAAATTGAGTTGAAAATTTGCAGAATCCATCTGAGTATCGTAGTTTTGGTCATGTGAAAAGAACTGAAACAACAACAATAATCAACTTAACAGAAATGCGTACACCCAAAACCTCACCTTAGCACTGTCGCAATACTTCTGCCATTCACTTGTCCGACTATTAAAATATGCAAATGTACTACATGCCACTGCGGTATTTCCTTCATCACTCAATTCACCAAGAAATAAATACTGAAAAGTGTACATAATCTTTGGTTGTTCATAGAGCACTCGAGATTCAGAAATTCCCGAATAAGGGCTTAGAATGGATACCAACAAGACCGGAATCATAACAGATAATATGATTAGAACAAAGACAATCAATGCTGCTGATGAGCAAAGTGAATTTTTATACATAATTTCAGTGTTTTTCGTGTGCAGCGGTATGAATTTCATCCTGACGGTAAAAAGGATATAAGGAAACTGTATTTTTTTATTTTGTTAATGAGAAAAGTAATGCTATACAAAGCTAAAACGGTTGCTAGGAAACTAGCATTCGCAGCGCAGTCTAGTGTCCAGATTTAAATGCAATTTTCAAATAGTTCGGGTTTGAACCAACGTTGAGTTAAAAAAATACAACGAAGCAGGTTGGTGTGTTGAATAAACGAGTTTTATTTTTCCAAATGACCTGAAGGTGTCGCATTAGTCTTTATAAAGAAAATCGTTATTATTAAAAAACATCCGTTTCCCTTTAAATTTGTATTTCTGCTTAATGTTTGTTAACTGTATTAACTACAACATTACATTACAGGAGAAAATATTAACAGGACATACTATCGACTGAACAACCGTTGTCAAGGCATAAGGCAGTCAAGTAATAAAACAAGGCTTTTACATAAAATTCTTTAGAGAAATAGAGGGGCAGTTAGTAAATAAAATTCAAAGCTCACACACGGCAAAAATATTTTTTTCCTTTGTATATACAAAGTTTTTTCCTATGAATCATATCAGCCTCAAGATTCTCAAGACTGCTAAAAAGGCATCTATTGAAATCCTTATAAGATTTCTCGGCAAATTTCTCACTTTACTTCTGAAAAAATTGAAAACATATTTTTTTGGATTTGCCTGCTAATAATTTATTATTAGTCACATAAGATTGAATTTTTATAGAAGAGATAGGCGACGTTTGTAATCATCAGGTCCCTCCTGCTATCTGTTTAATCAAAGTAGCTGATTAGAAGAAGAAGTAGGGAGATCTCAGAAATGTGAACTAATTTTAGTGATGTCTTCCCATTGACTAGGAGCGAACCAATGACCAAACGCATTAGAGGCTGTCCTGCACATTACGCTATACCGTAACCGTTACAATGCCTTTTATCCCTTTATTGACTGCATTGAACGACAAGGATTTCTGACTTACAACTAAAGTTAATCATCAAAGTTCTATGTTTCACAATTTTCACCACTTCCTATAACTACATCACCCAGCAGATTTTACATTATTTTCAAACATAAAAACCAATTTCAAGTGGATTTTCTTCACCACATTAAGCTCAACAGAACAGACGGTATTGTGTATATGCCCCACCCGAATGCAATCCTGAGCACGTCCAAAACTATGCCCAATAATTCCATGCCAGCTTGCCTAAAACCATCATACCCCCATTTTCTCTCCCAGTATTAGATAATTAAAAGGACGAATTCACTTTATTACAAGTCAATTTGGTACAAGACCCTGTATATACCGTTCCTACCCCACCCACTATACTACCCATCGGAATTAGTTCCAAACCTCGTATTGTTTTCTGCAAATGATTTCCAAAGCACATTGACAACATTTTCCCGGGTATTTATCTATGTAGCCCATGACTCAAACCCCAAACACAATTATTATTGTCCTTGTTTCGGTCTCAATTACTAAAGCGGAAGTGCAAAAAGAGATGGGGAGAAGAAGTTTTAAATGTTTAACTGTGCGGCACTATATAGAATCCAGTGTTTTGAAGAAAATCCTCGAAAGGATTTTCATTTCATTTTTATTCGGAAAATACGAAGTGCTAGGAATATCCCTAGTTGGGTGTTAGAATCTAAATCTTTGAATCACATTTGCAAGGATTTGCCTCCTTTGCTTCCTCCGGCTCCGACTCCGACTTCGTTGAGGAAACGAATTCCAAGCGAGAGAGCATTTCCTGATCCACTTTCGGTTTATAATATTCGGTTTTCGCAAGAAACACACAACACACTTTCCCAATGCCAAGAGCCAACAACGACGACGACGACGAGCTAAAAGGAATAAGGCGAGGAAAAAGGGATCTCGATTCAATTTAAGAGGAATTAAGTGTAAAATTTTACGGTTCCATTTCGAGAAGTCAGAGAGTTTTATGGGAATTCTATTCGATGGGATTAGCAACGGGATTAAGGCATTTCAATATTAAGGAAACAAAATGGTTGGTAATTTCGACATTGAATCCTTGAAATGGATGAAATCATTGGGTGGTTGTTGGTTGTTAGATTGTTTTTGTTATATAGAAATGTGAGCAGCAAAAGAGGGATTACGCACGAAATCCTTTTGGCATCTGAATTATATGTACGAGTATTATTATATATTTATTATTATATATGGGACACAAGGAATGGGAGGTAGTAGAGTTTTATGTGTTATTCTCTTGGATGATGTGATAGCTATACATATATTTAAAGGAAAAGTCAGTAGTCAAATCTAATTGAAGATTATAAATGGGATTTTGTTTAGGTCTTTAGAATATTTATTTTTTATTAAAAAACCCTTTAGCCCAATCAAACTTTATACTTTAGCAGCAAAAATATAACCTACATACCTAAAGGTAGTAGGCAGATATCCTTATTTAATTCCTAATATAAAAACGCGGTATTTTTTGTATTATGTTAGATAAATAAATATGTCCTCATAATTTTACCAATAATGATAAATTTGCATCATTTCTTTCCTTCTTTATTTTAGACCAAATTTATCGTCCTGAGTGTTGCATAACTTGGGCTGCAAAGCTTTCGTTTCAATTTCGAGGACACTGATTGTAAGGGTGTGTCCACACCAATGAAACATTTCAGAAATATTCCAGAAACATTTCAGCAACAAAGAAACATTTCTGCAAAGTTTCTGAAATGTTTACTTCGGTCTGGGCGCTCGCGAAACATTTCACATGTTTCTCTGTTTCCCATTCCGAATGGAAAATTTTCTTTGTTTCCCAAACATTTACAAAAGTAGATAGTGATTGAATTGTTTTTCATATAGAAATAAAAATTACGCGAAAAGTGTGCAGCAACGACCTTACTATCCAATTGATCAGAATTTATGAAACGAAAAAAGTTCTGTCGGATCCACTCGACGAAAATTTTAAGAATAAAATCAATAAAGTCGATACTTTGTCTGAAATTTTCGAAAATATAGATGAGGGAGAAACAAAAAATTCATACACTTTAAGTGCAGTACACTTTATTTTTTCATGATGATAAAACACAGACAATTAGTCCAGTAAATAGAAAAATTTTACTACTGACCAAATGGAAAAAAATAGCGGCAGGATGAAATTTTGCAGGCCGTTTTGGGGGTGGTTATACAACCTAAATTTAAGTTGGCGACCTCCTACCCCTTGCAGGGGCGCTGCCACGCCCACTTTTCTGCAATCATGGTTTATGAAGAAACGGTTCGACCGATACGAATGGAATTTTCATAATTTGTTGATATGATCAAATAAAAATTAAGAAAATTGTTAAAATAAAATCCGCCTACTGCCACGCCCACTTTTCTTATTTCGTTGTTTCTCATAAAGTGCTCCAAGGATTTCCATGAAATTTTTGAAGAGTTTGTTCTTATGGACGAGAAAAAATTGTCAAATTGGTTTTAGTAAAAACCGCCCACTGTCACGCCCACTTTTCTCATGTCTTTATTTCTCGGAAACGCCTCCTACGATTTGTATGAAATTCTGAGAATTAATTCTTATGTACGATAAAAAAATTTAAAAAAGTTGTTTTATTTAAATCTTCTCTTAGGCCCATTTGCTGATACTAAACTTAATTTTTTTAGTAGAATATAAGCGCTTATGTGACAGTTTACGCAGAGGAAATAGTAGAGCATAAGCTTTTTAAGTAGAAGACAAATGCTTAAGTTTCGTATCAGCAAACGGGTCTTAGACTAATAGTATTTAAATGTAGAAAAAATTGTGGATACGCTTGTGGCTACCGAAAAGCTGGTCTGAAATGTAGACCAATTTGCAAGAATTGCAGTGGGGAAACCTGCGACCATAGTCGTCAGATTTCTCTACGAAAACGACGACTGTTTTGGCGATGAAAATTCAATTGAAAAACGTGACGCTGTGCCTTTGATTGAGAATGAGAATGAACTACCAGGTCCTTCTCAAAAACGAAAAATATATAAAAATATAAAAATATTAATAAGGTTATGTTGATTAGGCCTTCAGTGAACACCACTGTGCTGTTAACTCTACCTCCAGGGTGGGTTGGAAACGAGTGATGTGCTTAGTCAACACAATTAGATTTCCCATCCCCCTTTGAACACTGATGAATAATACTAATTGTAAGTCTCGCTCGAAAAAACAAGATTTGAAAATTTATCACTAGTATGAAAAAACTCTCAAAGTTTTATCCAAATCAGTTTCTGAGAAATCAAGATATAAAAAAGTGGGCAGACTTAAATGAAATTTTGTTTTAAATTTTTTTCTCGTTCATAAGAATAAACTCTGAAAATTTCATGCAAATCGTAGGAACCATTTTCGAGAAACAAAGAAAGGAGAAAAGTGGGCGTGGCAGTGGGCGGATTTTACTTTAACAATTTTTTTTTATTTTTTCTACGACTATATTAACAAATTATGAAAATTTTATCCATATCGATGCAGCCGCTTCTTCAGAAACCAGGATTTAAGAAAAGTGGGCGTGGCACCGCCCCTGCAAGGGGTAGAAGGTCACCAACTTAGATTCAAGTTGTATACCTAACCCCGAAACGACCTGCAAAATTTCAGCCTGCCACTATTTTTTTCCATTTACAATTCTAATTTTACCTACTGTACTAAATGGGGAACAAAGAAACCTTTCAGAAACGTTTCTCAAAGCGTCCACACTCTACACCATTTCTCAAATATTAATGGAATGTTTCCTGAAATGTTTCTTTGGTGTGGACTCACCTTAATTAATTAACAATAATAATTATTTTTTGATTCGGTTGCTCGAAAATATTTCATACACATTTTTTTTTGGTACCGGAAACACAGTTTCTTAGAGTTGTAAGCTCTAAAATTTCTCCAGGCTCAGCTAATAGACGGAGAGCTAGCGACCGATTTACTCACCTCATTTTAGCAAGGCTAAAACTTTGGTCATAGAAAGATTGAGGCCCGACAATTATAAAAATGCCCGTCTTACACTCCGGTACCCTCCATGAGGCCTTAAGTTTAAGGCTTGAAGTTGTAAAAAAAAAGGGCCCATTCACCTCATTTTAGCAAGGCTCATCTTTTAATATATCGTTCATTGATTCAATATATACACGAAAATAACAATGTAAGACGTTTTAGCCCTCCATGACATGCTGTAAGACGCTCGTGTATATGTAAAAAAAAATGACCCCATTCACCTCATTTTAGCAAGGCTGGTATTTACACATAATTAAGATGACATATAAACATACACACATTTCAAGTGTAAGACGTTTTTTCGGTCAATAACCCTCCGTAAGACGCTGAAAACTAAATTTCGTTTAAGTCAAGATAGCCCAGTAAAAATAGATTTTTTCAAGGAAAAAAATTGTAACAGGCTGATTTTTGGTATACACATTGAGATTGGCGTTACTTATAACCTGTTAAAAGTCCTCAAACATCCAATGCCCGCTAGTCCCGTTAGGGGGGTCAAAGGTCACGAAAATGGGTTTTTGCTAAATATATCGAAAACGGTAAGTTTTAGAAGAAAAAATTGTTCTACAAACATGTAGCTGAGGTAATTTCCGACAAAAAACTTATGCATCAAATTATTCTTAGCATTAACCGTTACAAAGTTACAGTACTTCAAAGACTCACAGTATTTCAAAAGAATGCTTTTTCTTCCACACCACCAGAACTGTCGAACGCTTTGTGCGTTTTTTTTTTACTGTGGTATCCTCAGGAGGCCTATTCCACGATGTTTGCTTAGCGGAGGTGTGTATTAAAATTCATTTTTCATTAAAAAGAATTTGAACTAAATTTATTTAATCGTCATTTAATATTTGGTGATCCGTGTTTCCTTGTGGCATTGAATGTATTTGTTCCATGTCATCATTCAATTCTTCTTCTTGTACATCAATTTTGATAGAGTTTGTACATGACTGTCCATGACATTGACCACAATCAAGAGAGCAATGTAGTCATGCTTTTCGACAACCACAACTTTTACGGTAGTTACAAAATATTGTACAAAGGAGTTCATGTGGAGCTGGTTGAAGCAAAGTTGTTATAGGGTCCAAAATATTATTTGTTAATGTCCAACCCCAGTCTTCTGGCTTCATACCTTTGTGCCCAAGCCAAGTTTGAACTTGAAGGTATACCGTATATATAAATGTTATTAACAGCACCAAAAGTTGGAGGAAGGGAAGATAATTGCACAGCTTTATTTAGCATTGTCAATCTGATAAATGTTGAATACCTTAGAGCTTAGAGTATCGATGGAATCCACTTCTGCTGGTGCTTTGTAAAATGCAAGGAGTAGGTGTATTTAAGCCGTTTTCGGAAATAATATTATGAGAACAATTGGGTTTGGCAAATATTTCTCCATATTTCATTAGATATTCACTTTTTTTAAATAGTTTGAAGAATTTTAGTTTGGCTTTTTTTTTATAATTTGCACACACTCAAGGGATTATGAATACCCTTATAATGTTATGATGTAACACAGCGTGAGCATTTAGGAAAAGTGGAGAGGGTGTAATAGGAGATGCCGATGCACGTTGATCTTAAATGCTTGTACATCACAATGAAGGGGAAAAATCGAGTTTGGCAAAGCATTCCACATCCGAGTAGTACGGCTAAAGAAAGAACCTCTATATTTCACAGTACGTACGAAGTTTGGCTAAAGGGTAAACTGATGAGCATTCATAGCTTGACGAGTATTACGACGAAATTGCTTCAGAGGGGGAATGCAACTGGCTATTTCATCTGAGCATTGTTGGTAGAAAAAACGATAGAACAGTGTGAGACAGGAGACATTACGACGGTGTTCTAGCGAAACAAAAGTTTCCGTAATGTTTGAATCACCTATAAATTTTGGCTTTAATGTAGGTATAAAGCCGAAGTTGAATCTTGTAAATGAATGCAAACATAGAATTTTGACTAGACATTTTGGGTATATGAGTAAGCTTTGCGACGAATATACCTTTGTTTCAGCTAAACCATTGCCAGGTTTTTTGAAATAAATTTTCTTGTCAGGAAGAGCTCTTGCTATCAGTATCGCCAGCAAGTCAACATCTTCGCCAACAACAATAGCAGTGCGCGTTTTGGATTGCTCTTTATCTGTTTCGATAATCAAAACATCGGCATCGTCCAGCCTCGTAGAAATATTCTCTGCCTCAAATTTCTCCGAAATCATAGCAATTAAACTACTTTTGTTGTTTGCATTCACAAGAAATTGTTGTTGAGAAGGTGGAACCATCATTGATGCATCAAATAAAATATGCACTGATAATGGAGCTGATCTACACCGACGACGATGCTCAGTGATCCTTGTAACCATCAAAAACAACCATAACTTTTTTTCCAGAACGTTTTTGAACATAATTAATGTAGTTATTGCAAACCGGCTCCAAGCAACACGATGCAGCAAAAATCCTCCATCTATGATGTATGTATATCACATTGTTATAATCAATGTCATCTTCAACTGACTGTAAAAAATCATACAATGCAGATTTTTTATATTATTTTAATGAAAAATTAATTTAAAACCACACATTCATAAATCCAACGTTGTGGAAAAGGCCTCCTGAGGATACCACAATAAAAAAACGCACAAAGCGCTCGACCATTCTGGTGGTGTGGAAGAAAAAGCATTCTTTTGAAATACTGTGAGTCTTTGAAGTACTGTAACTTTGTAACGGTTAATGCTAAGAATAATTTGATGCATAAGTTTTTTGTCGGAAATTACCTCAGCTACATGTTTGTAGAACAATTTTTTCTTCTAAAACTTACCGTTTTCGATATATTTAGCAAAAATCCATTTTCGTGACCTTTGACCCCCCTAACGGGACTAGCGGGCATTGGATGTTTGAGGACTTTTAACAGGTTATAAGTAACGCCAATCTCAACGTGTATACCAAAAATCAGCCTGTTACAATTTTTTTCCTTGAAAAAATCTATTTTTACTGGGCTATCTTGACTTAAACGAAATTTAGTTTTCAGCGTCTTACGGAGGGTTATTGACCGAAAAAACGTCTTACACTTGAAATGTGTGTTTGTTTATATGTCATCTTAATTATGTGTAAATACCAGCCTTGCTAAAATGAGGTGAATGGGGTCATTTTTTTTACATATACACGAGCGTCTTACAGCATGTCATGGAGGGCTTAAACGTCTTACATTGTTATTTTCGTGTATATATTGAATCAATGAACGATATATTAAAAGATGAGCCTTGCTAAAATGAGGTGAATGGGCCCTTTTTTTTTACAACTTCAAGCCTTAAACTTAAGGCCTCATGGAGGGTACCGGACTGTAAGACGGGCATTTTTATAATTGTCGGGTCTCAATTTTTTTATGACCAAAGTTTTAGCCTTGCTAAAATGAGGTGAGTAAATCGGTCGCTAGCTCTTGGTCTATTAGAGATGCCGGCTTGACGATCAACGTCGCCAAATCAAAATTCTGCTTTCGTGAGCTTAAGTACTTGGGATTTGTAGTTGGAGGAGGCTGCTTAAAAACCGATACAGAAAAAGTAAAAGCAATCAATGACTTCCCGGTACCAAAGACTGCCCGACAGGTGCGAAGGTTTTTGGGAATGGCAGGGTGGTACCGCCGATTTGTCAAAGATTATTCTACATTGTCAGCTCCCATAACAAATACTTTGAAAAAGGGTAAAAGTTTCGTATTCGATGACGAAGCCTTAATCGCCTTTGAGAGAATAAAATCTGTTTTGACTACAGCCCCAGTTTTAGTTAACCCGGATTATAACAAAGCCTTTGTACTGCTATGTGATGCCTCGGCATCAGGGATAGGTTGTGTTCTTTGTCAAGAACACGAGCTTGGAAATGAAAGACCGATCTATTACTATTCACACAAATTGAACACAGCACAAAAAAACTACAGTGTGACAGAACGCGAATGTCTTGCAGCGGTGATGGGCATTAAAAAGTTTAGGGCTTATATAGAGGGTCACCCTTTTAAAGTAATTACTGACCATGCTAGCCTGAAGTGGCTGATGAGTCAGAGAGATTTGAGTGGTCGTTTAGCTCGCTGGAGCCTTAAATTACAGGGATTTGACTTTACCATTGAACATCGCAAAGGAACGCTTAATGTCGTGCCGGACGCGTTGTCTAGAGTTTATGAGGTGGACGAAGTGATGATGCACGACTCAATGGTAGAGTATCCCTCTGATGCACTGCACATCGATCTTACGGACCCTAGTTTTCAATCTAAGGAATACCGTAAAATCATAAGCACCATCGAAGAACAAAGAGATCAGTTACCTGACCTTTAAGTGTCGAACCATTTCGTCTACAAGAAGGTCAACCATTGCACAGGGAATCCACTCGAGGATGACCTCGTTTGGAAACTCTGGGTTCCAGTAGAGCTGAACGAGCACTTGATTTCGCTGGCTCATCGACCACCCAGGGCATCGCATGGTGGTATAGCCAAGACCCTCTATAGACTCCGTGAGAGGTTTTTCTGGCCCAACATGGCGGCGCAGGTGAAAACATTTGTGGGAAATTGTGAAACCTGTAAGATGACCAAGGCGCCAAATACGACCCTACGACCACCCATGGGGAAGGCATTTGTGGTAGATAGACCGTTCCAGTTAGTTTATATTGATTATTTAGGACCCTATCCAAGATCGAAAAATGGTAATACCTACATTCTCGTTGCTTTAGATCAGCTTAGTAAATTTGTGATACTCCAACCAATGAGGGCTGCAACCGCTGCTGCTACGGTAAAATTCCTGACAGAGCAAATTTTCTGTGTTTTCGGTGTTCCCGAGTCGATCCTATCGGACAATGGCAGACAATTTACGAGTAAAGAATTCAAAAATTTGATGACCACTTACGGTGTTCATCATATTAAGACTGCTTCTTACTCCCCGCAGGCTAATGCCAGCGAGCGAGTCAATAGATCAATCCTCGCCGCCATTCGCTCCTATCTCGACCCAGGCCAAAAGACATGGGATTTACATCTTCCATCTATTGCGTGTGCTCTACGTACAACCGTGCATTCAGCTATTAAAATGTCACCATATGAGGCCTTATTCGGCCAAAGAATGGTTGAACATGGTTCGAGTTATCATCTTCTTCGGGCCTTGAACGGCCTAAATAATTCAGAGTTGGAAGTGCTTCCCAAGGGATCAAAAATGAACATAGTTCATTCCTATATAAAGGAATCTTTAGAAAACTCGCATAAGCAATATGAAAAAGTATACAATACACGAAGCAAGATGGAAAAATTTGAAGTAGGTGACGTCGTTTACCGAAGGAACTTTATATTAAGTGATGCGACGAAGGGAATAAGCGCTAAATTAAGTCCCAAATTTTTGAAATTTAAAGTACGGAAATGTGTAGGCAATAACCTATACGAACTTGAGGATTTATCAGGCAACAAAATAGGAGTTTATCATGGAAAGGATATCAGAAAGTAAGAAATATTCCATGCTGGTATTCAAGACTGGAAATAAAAATAAATAGTATTTTATGATTAAAATGTCTTCCCTTTTCGTTCTATGCGTTGGGAACTTATAAAACGCAAGGGTTTGTAGCATAATAGAGTTTTTTTGAGTGTTGAAATTTGTTGTGTGCCTACTGTAGATCTCATTGCTCTCAAACTCGATGATAATATAGATTAGTCCCTCATAGGAGAACTTAAAATAACGCGATACTACTTGCACTCGTTATCATTAAATTATTAATTCCTACTTTCGCTATACTTACGTCACACAGTACTTGATTTAATTTATTGCGTCACTAGTCGATATCATTCTCCTCAAAGTCTCCACAAATTTCGCTTCTCTTATTACACACTCTTACCGCATTATAAAAGAGGGTGTTAAAGCAAATGGGTAATAAGATGTGAAGAACAAGAGAATACTGAAACACCTTATCTACTCCCATACACTCTTATTTTATTTTTTTTTTATCCCATCATGGAAGACTTCCGGAGCTCCCGTATCTCCAAAACTTTTATCTGGATATAAAATTCGAGCTCACATCTATTTTCAAAAAAATCAAAATGAATTTTTAAGCCCAAAATTACCAACTTCCAGTTAAAATCAGAGGAGTTACAGGGAGCAGCGGAAGTAGTCAGCCGGCCATGATCGTGAGACTAGGAGGAAGCTGAGTTTAATTGTCCATCGATGAAAACTGAAAGCCCCAAAATTGGGAGGTTTCTCGTTCTTTTTTTTTGGTTGGAGAGTGGTAGCGAGCACATCAAGTTTGGTGCCAGGCGAGCGATTGATCCCATGTGATCACTGTGATCAGTAATCTTTAATATATTGATAATAATTCCGAAAAAAAAGAAAACAAACTAAATAAAGTCTTATTTCGGAAAAAAAAATATCTAAACGCGTGAGGAGTCATTCTGTAAATATCGGAAACAAAAACTATACCCCGATAAGAAAGTGAAATTTAATTTCAATTATATATATATCTATAAAAAAAAAAAAAAAAAAACACAAAAAAAAAAAAAGGAAAACCTAAAACCAAGTTCCTATTTCTATATATGTAATTAGAATTCAAACCGAAAAAAAATATATCTTAATAATAAGTTATAAAACTGTCTAAAAGTGAAAAAAAAAGAAGAGAGCAAACTAAAATCAAAAGTGTAAGCTCCATGTGCCCCTGCATTGCCTTTTTTTGTTGATTTAAATATATATGTATAAAAAAAAAAACAAAAAAAAAAAAAGCCCCTTTCCAACCATATGGTCATATGAGACTCCCTACTCCGTACCCGCAAAAGAAAAAAGGTTAAAATACCGCATCTTGAAAAAAAAACTAGTGGGAAATATAAAAATTTTTTTCCACCCTGCCCCTTCCAAACTGTGTAATTCCGCTAGCAAAATATCACCTGCCTGGAAAAAAAAACTATGAGTCAAATTTGGAGTGTCTCTCCTCGCATAACTGCAAGTGACGTCATATTTCCATCAGTCTTCATATTGTTTAAATATCCCGTACGACGATTCAGAGCAGATTCCCGTACCCCGAGCTGTCAATTTACCTTATTGAGATTAATTTGTTCCGGTGTTCCAGCCTCATTTTGTTCCTGAGTAGTATGTTTAGGTTTTTTTTTCTTTTAGTCATTATTTTTTTTTTTTTGTATTTTTAATTATTATTAAATGGAAAAAAAGTGCAAACTATAAAAAGTAGGTACCTATTAGAGTGAAATAATCATCTCCGGAATTATTATTAATCAAATTAATTAAATCCATCGTGAAAATGAAGTAATATAACAAAAGACAAAAAAAAAGAAGAAAAGGAAATAATAAATAGTTAAGACCGAATATTTTTATTTTTGTAAAAGTGGTTACGAAAATTAGAGGGTTCAAATGCGTTGTCTCGGGATATTTATTTTACATTATGCAGATGCAAATTATTTACCTGCAATCTCCAGATGCTGTGCACAACATCGGATGGATTTTTATTATGCGGTAAGTGGTTTTGTTACACTAATTTATCATAACATTTGAGCCAAACATTTTCTACCATTTCTTTTAAATAATTTATTTTAATAATATTTTGATTTTCATCATTTCACATATAATCTATATTCGTATTATTATTGTTTTTCTATTATTTTTTTTTTATTTTTGAAGGATTATAAAATTTAATTTTAAATCGGAATAGTTTGTTTTGTAGTTATAAGATAAATAGATAAGTCAATTTTTTTTCACGTCATGAAGACCTACCCACATTATTATTTTTTTTTGTCAATTAATATTTGTTTATCTAAAACTTTTTTTAGATTAATGTAATATAAATATCTTCTTTTAAATAAAAACATTCACGGAGATGATAAGTTTTTTTAAATGTAGCTTATAGCCAAGAATTTTGATTTTAGATTTGATTTTTTTTTATTAAAGAATTAATATTGTTTTACGACGATTTTTAAGATTATTATAATTTATAGTTAATAAATATTGTTAGGACATATATGTCTTTTAAGAATTCAAAATCATTCTTTTATTGGTTGATTGATTTCAACTAAGAACTTCTTACCGAAGTTTGGGAATCAGCTCTTTTGTTTTTTTTTCTCTTGGGAAGCATGAATTCTTTTTCGCTTGAATTTAAATTTTCAGGATAATGGAGGAATAAGTTAATTCACCAGAGGGGGAGTTGACCAGATCAAGGCTCATGACTTAGGGTAAGTGGGCACTATAAAACGATCGGGGTTACTATCAACTAGAGGACATAGTAACCATGGTGTATCTTCTGAACCTTTCGGCATCAGTTAATACAAGGGGTGGGTAAGCCCTCAAGGTGGAGATATCTACAGATTTATCTCACCACCATTTAAGTAAGATACAAACTGAAGAAGCCATGTTTAGATTTCGACTTTTGGGCTCCCAATTCAAATAATTTTTCGGACAATAACAGCTAGTCTAAGGCATGGAAAATTCGTAACAACGTCTGGTGTCGATGCCGCAAGAACCTCCCTGATCCGACGAGCTACGACCAGGTGAAAGCTAGCATGCCTACAGCTGCAGAGACCCAGACACCCTCCTATTCCTGCTGCCCGGACTGACTCTGGGAATCCTGTTGCCTAGAGCCATAACGGTGGTATAGGAGTGGGAGGTCTAGTGACAGAAGAAACTAATACTATAAGGAGATTCGTGTCTCCTTAAACCTTTCGGCGTTCTTCACTAGGGTTACCGTTACAGGTGGCGCCCAACGTGGGGCCCAAAAATAGAAAATATTTAAGCGCTTCTTTTATTAATTTTTTATTCCGAACTACAGATTTTGTGAGTTGTTCTCAGCTTGGCAATCGTCTATATGGATTTTTTTATTTTGAGCTACAACTTATGGTGAAGTTAATATTTGGGTTCTCTAATTCAAGAGGTATAGTTAAGTTTGGCCGATATGTGGTATGACCCGCATATGTCTGTTGCAAATTTTGGTGAACTTGAGAATATGAGTTCTATGATGATGAAAAGTTGTTTTCCATAATCCTTAGCCGGTAGATTCATGTGATCATAGATCTACGTCAGTTGTAAGGAAATGAAGATACAACTACTAAAGGAATTCGAAAAGTTTACGATTTGCATGTGTCCGATATTCAGAGCTGGTAGTTCAAATATACAGTTGCGCTGCTATCGAAGTACTTCCATGTAAATTCCCTCTTCATCATCTATATTGGAAATTCAAAGATGCAGATTTGATATTTTTTTAGATATGACCTGCAGGTTTTGTTTATGAAACTTGTAGATGCATATTCCTAGCTCAAACTTGGGAATAATTCAGGAATTTTTTTATATAATCTTACCTTGTGGGAATTTCATGTTTTTTTTTGTATCCACTTGCCTTTGGGTCTGATCTGGCCACTCCCCCGTATGATAATAATAAAGGTATTTACATTTAATTTTTCAGTAAATGTACAAAAGTTTGTAAACATTTGCATTGTGATCTATTTTTATTTCAGTGATCGATAGATTTCTGTGTTATATATAATTTTTTTTTAATAATCTAATTTTATTTAGATTTATATAGCGTTGGAAGTTAATTAATAAGGTTTTTGTTTAGGAATTGATATTATCAATAAAAAGACATAGTGTTTACCTATTCCGTGAATAGTTTTTCGAGGAAACGTCGCCCTATTAAGAAAAAATCGAATACTCTTCCAGGTAGTAGTACTAAGGGAAATAGTTCTGATCAAGCACTTGGTGATAGACAAGAAGATACAGCCGGGACATCCTCGAATCTCACTATTGGTAGAGAAACCGCTCATGGGGCCTCAACTTCGAAAGCTGCAGGTGCTCGTACGAATGATATGCCCGAATCTGGTTCTGAAAAGCAGAATCTTAACGAAATTATTCAGCAGGTGGTTACAGTTACATTAGGATTGTACAGAGCGGAAGGTGTAAGATTTATTAGTGAGGAAATGGAAAAAAGCCGGAACATGTTGCGAGAAGAAGTTCCTGCAATTATTCGTTCATCGATTTCTGCCGAAACCCCTGAAAGCCATTTAAGATATTCTCGTGCAAGGAGCCCATTAGCTCATGGTTCTACCAATGCTCCTCTGCTGAATTCTACTGCACCCCCCCCTCGCGTACAAGCTGCTAATCCAGAAGAAACCAACCAAAGCACTAACGTGAACAGTTTTATCAGAGCTTTAAATAATATGAATTTGAATGATGTGTCAGATAGTTCTCACGGATCCCCTCACAACTTTTCATTAGGAAGGGCTTATACCAAAAATTTTCATAAATGGGGGATTCAATACGATAGCAAATCAATGACCGTGGACGATTTTCTTTTTAGACTAGAAAGACTAAGGGTTTCTTACAATGTCACATGGGATGAAATCGTGATGAACTTTCACCACTTTGTCCACGGCCAGGTAGAAAGGTGGTATTGGGTCTTTTTAAAATCAAATCCAAATGTGACTTGGTTTTCCCTTCGTTCAGCTCTTCTTGAGCAATTTAGAGGCTTAGAGACCGATTCCGAGCTATCTAGGAAGATGTATGATAGAATACAGCAGCCATCCGAGAGTTTTGATGATTTTCATACTTGTATATTGCAGATGAATAGTCGTCTTAGAGTTCCTAAGCCCGATAGTGAGCTCATAGAGCTAATAAAGCAAAACGTCAAAAAAAGGATGGGTGAATTACTCATCACATTTCATACTGGAAGTCTAACAGAGTTGGTCTATGTTTGCAGGAAAACTGAGAAGTTCCTTAACGACCATGAGCCTAGAGGGCTTCGAAATAGTTTCGTTCCTCAAACACGGAGGAATTATGTTTCCGAATTGGAATCAGGTGATCCACCATATCTTGACAATAGCCCAGGTGTTGATGCATTTGAGGAGAAGAAAGATACGAGTAAGTATGTTTGTTGGAAATGTAAGGTAGTAGGGCATTCATATTATGAATGTCCTGAACCACAAACATCACCGTTTTGTTATAAATGCGGGAAAGAAAACACAACGTACCGTTTTTGCCCCAGATGCACGGGAAACGCCAACAGGAACAATTCTGTGACCGGGGGGAATTGTTCTCAGGACAGAAACCCGACAGTTCAGAAGAGAAACCCATTCAGGGATTAAATAAAAATTCTCTGAAAGATAACCCTGATTTAACGAATGTCCAGCTTTTACGACGTGAGCCAGAGGTAAAACTCCCTAGCTCACTTATCGATTTGACTAAAAATAACTCCTGTATTAAAAACCATCGTCCAACTCTGCATGACCGTTTATTAAATTATTATTCAGTTCGTGAAAAGATCTTTGGTAGTTCGGGCTATAAAGTGCCTACAAAAATAATCAAGCTGCGTGAGAAATTTAAAGAAAAGAACCGCATGTACAAAGCAATTGAAGCAACTACTCTCTGTTCACTCTTCGACGATCCACGACCATACGCTTCTGTTACCATTGAGGGGGAAACTATTCTTGGCTTGCTCGATAGTGGAGCAAGTGTTACTTGTGTAGGAGAAGGGGGAGTAGAGTTTTTGAAAAACCATGGCATCCAAATTTCATCCATTTCATCGGAAATTAAAACGGCTGATGGGAAAAGGCAGCCTATTGTAGGAAAAGCTTCGGTAGCCTTTACTTATAAGGGTATATCTAAAACGTTGACAATTTTTGTTGTCCCAAGCTTAACCCAAAAATTATATCTTGGTATAGATTTTTGGAAACTGTTTGACCTTATGCCTAACTTGATTTCCGAACTTTCGGCCGGAGTTTCAACCAGAGAGTTCGATCCAAATGCACATGTTCTATCAGTAGAAGATTCAAGTAGACTTCAAGAAGCCATTAGCTTATTCCCTTCCTCAGCCACACATGGCTTAGGAAAAACAAAGCTAGAGGTACATACAATCGATACAGGTAATACCAAGCCTATAAAGCAACGTTATTATCCGGTATCACCAGCGGTGCAGAAACTTCTTTATGACGAACTGGATCGGATGTTGGAGATGGGTGTAATCGAGGAGAGCGATAGTCCTTGGAGCTCTCCGGTAGTTCTAGTGCGGACCCCAGGAAAAAATAGAATGTGTTTGGACTATCGCAAGGTCAACGAGTGCACCGTCAAAGATGCGTATCCACTTCATCATATCGAAGGATTGCTAGGGCGTCTTCCAGAGGCACACTACATCTCTAGCGTGGATTTGAAAGACGCCTTTTGGCAGATCCCGCTGGATGAGGAATCCCGGAAAAAGACAGCTTTTACGGTTTTTGGTAAGCCCCTGTATCAGTTCAAAGTCATGCCATTTGGTCTTTGCAATGCGCCTCAGCGTATGTGCAGATTAATAGACAAAGTGATACCATCTGAACTGAGACAATATATCTTCGTCTACCTTGATGATTTGCTGATAGTAACTAATACATTGGAAGAGCACTTAAAAATGTTGAGACTTGCAGCTAACTTGCTTATAGACGGAGAGCTAGCGACCGATTTACTCACCTCATTTTAGCAAGGCTAAAACTTTGGTCATAGAAAGATTGAGGCCCGACAATTATAAAAATGCCCGTCTTACACTCCGGTACCCTCCATGAGGCCTTAAGTTTAAGGCTTGAAGTTGTAAAAAAAAAGGGCCCATTCACCTCATTTTAGCAAGGCTCATCTTTTAATATATCGTTCATTGATTCAATATATACACGAAAATAACAATGTAAGACGTTTTAGCCCTCCATGACATGCTGTAAGACGCTCGTGTATATGTAAAAAAAAATGACCCCATTCACCTCATTTTAGCAAGGCTGGTATTTACACATAATTAAGATGACATATAAACAAACACACATTTCAAGTGTAAGACGTTTTTTCGGTCAATAACCCTCCGTAAGACGCTGAAAACTAAATTTCGTTTAAGTCAAGATAGCCCAGTAAAAATAGATTTTTTCAAGGAAAAAAATTGTAACAGGCTGATTTTTGGTATACACATTGAGATTGGCGTTACTTATAACCTGTTAAAAGTCCTCAAACATCCAATGCCCGCTAGTCCCGTTAGGGGGGTCAAAGGTCACGAAAATGGGTTTTTGCTAAATATATCGAAAACGGTAAGTTTTAGAAGAAAAAATTGTTCTACAAACATGTAGCTGAGGTAATTTCCGACAAAAAACTTATGCATCAAATTATTCTTAGCATTAACCGTTACAAAGTTACAGTACTTCAAAGACTCACAGTATTTCAAAAGAATGCTTTTTCTTCCACACCACCAGAACTGTCGAACGCTTTGTGCGTTTTTTTTTACTGTGGTATCCTCAGGAGGCCTATTCCACGATGTTTGCTTAGCGGAGGTGTGTATTAAAATTCATTTTTCATTAAAAAGAATTTGAACTAAATTTATTTAATCGTCATTTAATATTTGGTGATCCGTGTTTCCTTGTGGCATTGAATGTATTTGTTCCATGTCATCATTCAATTCTTCTTCTTGTACATCAATTTTGATAGAGTTTGTACATGACTGTCCATGACATTGACCACAATCAAGAGAGCAATGTAGTCATGCTTTTCGACAACCACAACTTTTACGGTAGTTACAAAATATTGTACAAAGGAGTTCATGTGGAGCTGGTTGAAGCAAAGTTGTTATAGGGTCCAAAATATTATTTGTTAATGTCCAACCCCAGTCTTCTGGCTTCATACCTTTGTGCCCAAGCCAAGTTTGAACTTGAAGGTATACCGTATATATAAATGTTATTAACAGCACCAAAAGTTGGAGGAAGGGAAGATAATTGCACAGCTTTATTTAGCATTGTCAATCTGATAAATGTTGAATACCTTAGAGCTTAGAGTATCGATGGAATCCACTTCTGCTGGTGCTTTGTAAAATGCAAGGAGTAGGTGTATTTAAGCCGTTTTCGGAAATAATATTATGAGAACAATTGGGTTTGGCAAATATTTCTCCATATTTCATTAGATATTCACTTTTTTTAAATAGTTTGAAGAATTTTAGTTTGGCTTTTTTTTTATAATTTGCACACACTCAAGGGATTATGAATACCCTTATAATGTTATGATGTAACACAGCGTGAGCATTTAGGAAAAGTGGAGAGGGTGTAATAGGAGATGCCGATGCACGTTGATCTTAAATGCTTGTACATCACAATGAAGGGGAAAAATCGAGTTTGGCAAAGCATTCCACATCCGAGTAGTACGGCTAAAGAAAGAACCTCTATATTTCACAGTACGTACGAAGTTTGGCTAAAGGGTAAACTGATGAGCATTCATAGCTTGACGAGTATTACGACGAAATTGCTTCAGAGGGGGAATGCAACTGGCTATTTCATCTGAGCATTGTTGGTAGAAAAAACGATAGAACAGTGTGAGACAGGAGACATTACGACGGTGTTCTAGCGAAACAAAAGTTTCCGTAATGTTTGAATCACCTATAAATTTTGGCTTTAATGTAGGTATAAAGCCGAAGTTGAATCTTGTAAATGAATGCAAACATAGAATTTTGACTAGACATTTTGGGTATATGAGTAAGCTTTGCGACGAATATACCTTTGTTTCAGCTAAACCATTGCCAGGTTTTTTGAAATAAATTTTCTTGTCAGGAAGAGCTCTTGCTATCAGTATCGCCAGCAAGTCAACATCTTCGCCAACAACAATAGCAGTGCGCGTTTTGGATTGCTCTTTATCTGTTTCGATAATCAAAACATCGGCATCGTCCAGCCTCGTAGAAATATTCTCTGCCTCAAATTTCTCCGAAATCATAGCAATTAAACTACTTTTGTTGTTTGCATTCACAAGAAATTGTTGTTGAGAAGGTGGAACCATCATTGATGCATCAAATAAAATATGCACTGATAATGGAGCTGATCTACACCGACGACGATGCTCAGTGATCCTTGTAACCATCAAAAACAACCATAACTTTTTTTCCAGAACGTTTTTGAACATAATTAATGTAGTTATTGCAAACCGGCTCCAAGCAACACGATGCAGCAAAAATCCTCCATCTATGATGTATGTATATCACATTGTTATAATCAATGTCATCTTCAACTGACTGTAAAAAATCATACAATGCAGATTTTTTATATTATTTTAATGAAAAATTAATTTAAAACCACACATTCATAAATCCAACGTTGTGGAAAAGGCCTCCTGAGGATACCACAATAAAAAAACGCACAAAGCGCTCGACCATTCTGGTGGTGTGGAAGAAAAAGCATTCTTTTGAAATACTGTGAGTCTTTGAAGTACTGTAACTTTGTAACGGTTAATGCTAAGAATAATTTGATGCATAAGTTTTTTGTCGGAAATTACCTCAGCTACATGTTTGTAGAACAATTTTTTCTTCTAAAACTTACCGTTTTCGATATATTTAGCAAAAATCCATTTTCGTGACCTTTGACCCCCCTAACGGGACTAGCGGGCATTGGATGTTTGAGGACTTTTAACAGGTTATAAGTAACGCCAATCTCAACGTGTATACCAAAAATCAGCCTGTTACAATTTTTTTCCTTGAAAAAATCTATTTTTACTGGGCTATCTTGACTTAAACGAAATTTAGTTTTCAGCGTCTTACGGAGGGTTATTGACCGAAAAAACGTCTTACACTTGAAATGTGTGTTTGTTTATATGTCATCTTAATTATGTGTAAATACCAGCCTTGCTAAAATGAGGTGAATGGGGTCATTTTTTTTTACATATACACGAGCGTCTTACAGCATGTCATGGAGGGCTTAAACGTCTTACATTGTTATTTTCGTGTATATATTGAATCAATGAACGATATATTAAAAGATGAGCCTTGCTAAAATGAGGTGAATGGGCCCTTTTTTTTTACAACTTCAAGCCTTAAACTTAAGGCCTCATGGAGGGTACCGGACTGTAAGACGGGCATTTTTATAATTGTCGGGTCTCAATTTTTCTATGACCAAAGTTTTAGCCTTGCTAAAATGAGGTGAGTAAATCGGTCGCTAGCTCTTGGTCTATAAGCCCGAAAGATAGCAACAGACGAGCTTAGGAAAAAAGATTACATATGCTCTGTGTTCAAATTCAATAGGATCCTTAATGATAAATTCTATAGATATCCTTAGCTATCGATTGAATTTATTAATTCAGCTAAAATCAATAGCATTTTCTACTGAAAATTTTGCCTGAACAGAAATGTTCAAGGCAAACTGTAACATTTTTCGTTCAATACTAAGACACGTATCTGAATTTAGGTTTTTCAATTTCTGAAAAAAGTTACATATGAAATGAAATTTATCAGATGTTGTCCTATAGCTCCTCAATGCCATTGAACATGAACATGTTAATTTGCTGTTTGTTTGTTTTGCCCAATGCTTGAAAAAAACGCAGCATTTTTTTCATCTATCTAGTTTTCGCTCTGACTTTTCGTCCCTTTTGTAGGGCTTGGAATTAATAGAGCCTACGTTTGTATATTCAAATTGCTCAACACCGTTTTTTCTTCAGCCCGAACTGCAGGGCCGTAGCTAGAGTCAAATTTCAGGTAGGGCAGCGATGGAAACAGGTAGGGCTGGATTAAAGATTTTACTTGATGTAATCTGGGAAAATTTTTAAAATATGACTGGATGACTGGATCGCACGAAATTGCTCTTGTGGTTCAAGGCTTTAAGGTGGCAAGGCATTGAAGATGGTTGAAATAAAGTTTTTATAACAATACCTAATTAATATTGTGAACGAATTAATTTAAAAAAAGTACTAACAAAATTAATTTTTTCATTGACTGTAACTGAAATACTTTTGGGGAACAAATTTTAGTTTGGCATTTGTGTTTTCTTTTGCATAGAACTGCCTCATTGCGATTTTCTTTGGCAAACTGTAAGCTGACGATGACGATGAATACAAAATTTCGTTCACACAACGGACATTTTTACATACTTTGATGACATTTTTTTTCTCATCACCAAGTTTTTTTTTTTTTTTAAGAATTGTATACATAGTCTTATGACAGAAAAATGAGTTTGAAAAATTTCGGAAAGGAATAGTATTTTCCAAAAGTAGGTACAAGTGTTGCAAAATTAGAAACAAATCGTTCGAGCAATTAAATTATTAATATATTAATAGAGCGGGAGGCGGCAATACAAAATTCCCACCCATCGAGGTAAAGAAAAATTTGGTTATATTGCATTAGGTTGCCACTAGGTGATATAGAAAAACTTGGTCGTCCACCCTGTATCCTGGTCAGACCGGCTGGCCGACCAAAAGAAGTGGTCATATTTTAGGGGTGCTACCACCCATCGAGGTAAAGAAAATTTTACTTACATAGCGTTTTGTCTTTGTTAGGTGATATAAAAAAGCTTGGTCGTCCAGCCCATACCCTGGTCAGATCGGCTGGCCGACCAAAAGAAGTGGTCACTTTTTAGGGGTGTTACCACCCATCGATTAAAGGATGAAACCTACATCAAATTAAAGGGGCAACTTTCACCTATCAGAATTTCAAGGTCGTCCGGGGCATAGCTTGGTCACTTTCTCTGGCCGACCAGATTTATGCATTTATCTAAGATTATGCGATACTCACTCGTACACATTAATTATATACTGAATGTCCAAACCTAATGCTTCAAACTTTAATTGGTGAAAGACCAGGCCATGACCTCTCAGAATTCCATCATAACTTGTCCATACTAAATCCTAACCAGTTGGTAGAAATACCTAAATAAACTGCAATTATGATCAAAGCTAATTTTTAACTTATATTTTTGGAGTTGAATGATAAACAAAAATTCCATTACGTAATATTTGCTAGGTCTTTTAAAAACTTGCCCTATTTTTTCAGCTTCTTAAAAGATATAAAACTTACCTCAAGCAGTCTTAAGTCGAAAGTTATAGCCATTTTAATTTAATAAGAAAGAGTTTTGAAACACCAAATTTTCACATAGCATCATGAAAGGAGAATGAGCAAATTGGCCCATATGCTCAACACAATTGTCATTACATTTTTGAAAAGGTTATTGTTAGGACATCATTTCATTATATGGCCGTTAAGCTCTAAACCATGGGGTTCGCGAGATATTCGACTATTTTGTTATTTTTCCACTGCTGTATCGAATACAAACAAAGTTAGCTGCTAGTATCTAAACTATGGAAAAACCAATACGAATGTAGCTTGTGGAGCTAAATCTTTGCATTAGTACCATTTTCATTTTTCCTTCGTAAGCTAAATTTTTAGGGGCTATAAAATATTCAATTTATGAATTCCTTCACACCCTTCACTATCGCTTACGAAAAGAGTTTTTGATTTTGTTATTTTTAGTCGGTACTACTTCTCTCCAATACACCTCTTAAAAGTGAGCGTAAGAAACTTCAAATGACTTCATTTTCAAAAAAGGCATTTCCTACACATTTAATTCTAGATTTCTCTTTCGGATTTTTTTAAAGAAAACTATACAATTTTTTTTGTAAAAACCACCCTCAAAAGGTGCGGTTGATATTTTCCATCAAGCTTTGTTGCTCTATTCTAAATCTGTTATCAGGGCATTCGTTTTATTTCATTAAAGTTACTGTCAAATTATTGACAAAAACGCCACTTACAACTTTTCTAAAAATGTTTCTAATAACTTTTGTAAAACCCACTCCTCAATTATATCAACTTGCAACGATTAGATGACCCATCATCGTAAAATTAGATTAAATTTAAACCTAGTGATTTTTTGTTTGACATGAAATCAGTATACATAATATATGAGCCATTTCCTTCAAATTCGTTTTTTGTTGTAAATTCAAGAAAATTAGAAAATTGTACCGATAGTTGATGGTATTTTTTTAGGAAGTCATTTTAAGGTAGGGCAGTGCCCCACAATTCCCTACCGTAGCTACGGCCCTGCCCAAATGTTTTTTAATAGCTAAATTTCCTAAGGGCTTCGAAAAACACAACTAACATCTACATTTCTTATCCTCAACCTTGGTTCTTTTGTCTCATTCTTTTGGGACCTGTACAAATATTAAATCTATGATTTTAGGGATCATTGTGAGCTTCATCAATTATAGCCCAGTTAATTTGTGTTCAAAATCAAGGAAAAAATCAAAACTACCCCACAATTTGCTCACTAAGGGCAAATTGTGGGGTAGTTTTGATTTCTCCCTGCTTTATGTTCTCGAGGGCGCTGAACCCGAATCTGTGGTTTGTGACAAAAAATGTTGCAAAAATGCATATTTTTGAGATTTTCACTTAAGGCTCGAAAAATATGAATTATTCGTAAATTTCACTAAAGTTTAATTGAATTATAGACAATTTCGAAAAAAAAAATCAGTTTGAGGTTTTTTTCTTGGACTCAAGCGCTAGTTGAAAATTGGCGTAGTTTTACTGTTTTCGAAAATCCATTCGAAAACTCTAATCATTTACTTTGTTTGACAAAATTTGAATTTTTAACATTAACATACACCAAGATATATACTTTTCTGATAGTTTTTGATTCGATGAATTTGAATCTGGCCTCAGAATTACTAAAGCACGTCACGGTTTTGAGATATTTGAATCAAAAGTTTTGAAAAAAGCGTTTTCGATGCAAATTTGGGGTTGTATTACCTATTTCTCGAGGTAGCTTTTTCCAAATAAATTTGTATGGTCATTCTGAAGGTGTTTCTTCGAAATTCTTTTTAATAGCCTATTGAATAGACGGGAAAATGAGGGGTATAAAGGAACAATTACGTGCAAGGGTTTTTATTATTGAATATGTTTGTTTGGTCCATAAGCATGCTTAAAACCGAAAATGCTACTAAATTCACCCATGCGTTTCTGAGAGAATGGTCACACTGGCCACTTTTCAGTATTTTTGGTACAACTCGAAAACTAAGCCAAATTTGACAATTTTACATATAATACATTTTGTTCAAAATTAAATTTTCTATTGGAATGGATAGTTCAAAAAATTTTACGAAAAAATTTAAGCAGGAAAAGTTAACAAAAACCAACTTAAAAAAAATCAAAAAATCAAGGATATCTAAATTTTTTAATAAATTGTGCATAACTTTTTTTGAAGCAAAGATAGGATCAAGACATGCATAAACAAAACAAAGTAGAGACTAAAGGCCTTAATATGGCATGTTCAAAAATTTATATTTGTTCAAAATTGTCGGAGATATTCCCATTTAAACCTTATCATTTCTTATAATTTTTCTCAGTTTTGGCCCGAAGTCCCTTTTTCGGTACAATATGGCAAATTTCACATTCGTAAAAATGTTCGAAATCAAAATTTTGATATAATATGACATTAGAACTATAGAGAATTTATAAAAAGGATGTAAGTTCGCAATTTCGTTTTTCGGCTGTTTTTAAATGCGTTCAGACCTACAGAACGAACGGCTGGTCCGATTAACATAAGATTTGGTATTAGGTGCTAGGAACGTTAAAATTGTCATAAAGTACCAAAAAATAGGCTTTCGGGCAAAAAGTGCGGAAAATGATAAGAAATGGTAAAGTTTGAATGGTTATATCTCTGTCAATTTTTAAATAATATGGCTTTTTTAACATGTCATATTAAAGCCGTAAGACTCCAGTTTACTTTGTTTATGAACGTCTTGAGCGTATCTTTGCTACGAAAAAAGTTATGCGCAATTTAGAAAAAAATTTAAAAATCTTAGATTTTTCAATTATTTTTATGTTAGTTTTTGTTAACTTTTCCTGCTAAATTTTTTTCCTAAAATTTTTTGAACTATCCATTTCAATAGAAAATTTAATTTTGAACAAAAAGTATTATATGTAAAATTTTCACATTCAGCTTAGTTTTCGAGTTATACCAAAAATACTGAAGAGTGGCCAGTGTGACCATTCTCTCAGAAACGCATGGGTGAATTTAGTAGCATTTTTGGTTTTAAGCATGCTTATGGGCCAAACAAACATATTCAATAATAAAAACTCTTGCACGTAATTGTTCCTTTTTAAAAGGTCTATTCAATAGGCTATAAACCTTTCAAATAAATACATAATTGAAATTTTTGGCAAAGATGAATGAAAGTATTTGAAAGATTTAAACAGAATTTCGAAGAAAAATATTCATATTTCAGAATGACCATAAAAATTAAATTGCGAAAAATTTCGTGAAAACATTAGATGCAAATATCTCAAGTAATGTGCCGTTCTAGGTACTGCAATTTTGAGGCCATATTTGAATTCAGTGAATCAAAAACCATAAGAAAACTATATCTTGGTTAATTTTAAAGTCAAAAACTTAAATTTTGTCAAACAAAGTTAGTAAGTAATTAATATGTAAATAACAGCCCTATTATTCACATTTTGTAAAACTTGAAATGAGTTTCGAGTTTAATCAAAAATTAATAAAACTAGTTTTTTAAAAAAAATTGACATTATTCACTTTTTGAGATGAAACTAGTTTAGGGTATCAAACGCATTTCTAGTTTTGTCCATGAAACTAGTTTTGCTGCCCTAGCTGAGTATTCGGGATGGTTAAAACTCGCGATGAGATCATACTAGGTATACTTATTGGCTGCACATAAATTTAACATTTTTCGCGAAAAAAAATTATAACACAATTTCCTGCACTTTTAACTGTTATTTGTAGAATTTAATGATAAAACTCACGCGTTCAACACATGATTCTTGTAATTGGAAATGCACTATTAACTATCATTTTGACTGAGCCCGCACTGTTGTTAACACTAAAACAATTCGCGAAATACGACATTCCGTATATGTATTTATCAAAATCACAACGTATGTACATAAATAGTTTTTGATTTATTTTTTGACATTTTGTATACTCATTGACTTTATGAGTTGCTAGTTTCATTTTTTTGATGAATAATAAGAAACAGTGTCAAAACTAGTTTTGAGGCTCTTAAAACCAGATATTTCTGGTTTTATGAATTTCTAGTTTTATCTAAAAACTAGTTTTAATATTTCAAGTTCAATATTTCAAAACTGATGTGAATAATACCAATTTGTTTGAAACTTGAAACTCAAAACCTCTATAGAACTAGTTCAGACACAAAACTAGTTTTGAAACATGTCAATAATATGGCTGTTACAGCCCTATTATTGACACGATTCAAAACTAGTTTCAATGTAAAACTAGTTCTATAGGGGTTTCGAGTTGCAGGTTTTGAACATATTGGTATTATTCAAACAAGAATTGACATCTAAAACATGAAATCAGAGTTTTAGATGTCAATTTTTGTTTGAATAATACCAATATGTTCAAAACCTGCAACTCGAAACCCCTATAGAACTAGTTTTACATTGAAACTAGTTTTGAATCGTGTCAATAATAGGGCTGTTAGTGTTTTCGAGTGGATTTTCGGAAACAGTAAAAATACGTTAATTTTCAACTAAAGCGCTTGAGTCCAAATGGGTTGTCGCAGAAAAAAACCTTAAACAGAGATTTTTTGGAAATTGTGTATACTTTAAACTGAACTTTGATGAAATTTACAATAACAGATAGTTTTCGAGTCATAAGCTCAAAAAAATGCATTTTTGCATAATTTTCAAAAGGTTTCAAAATTTCAGTGTATGTAAGCCTTTTTTCTAATGAAATCAAATTTTCTTCACTTCGATCCACTGATCGTCTGTGCGTCTGTTTACCAACTGTAGCTAGAGTCTAAACGGGTTGCCCAATTTGCTTTAAATTCAGTACAGAACAGCATTTGCATGTGCATGAGAGGCTAAATTCGATTTTTTTCAAAGCTCAGATAGAACCGAAAGGTTCCACCCAATAATTTTGTTTTGTCTCAAAAACGGCAATAAGGATATTGATTAAACTTCTTACCTGCGTAGAGGTGATGATTTGTGCTACCTGCAAAGCTGCACGTAAGTCCACCCCTATGTATGTACATTAGGGTGGTCGTTAAAAAAAGGTCATCCCAGATGGGCCCAAATCGTCTCTAAATGAAGAAAAAAAATTCCCTAATTTTTTCAGATTTCTATTTTCATCCCCTATAGTCGCTGTAGGGGTAAATTAAATTTCCCCTTTTTTGCATAGTTACCAGAAAATTCGCGCAAGATCTTCCAAAAAAACAAAAAAATTCAGAGCATGTAGGTGGGAACTAGACAAGAAAAAAATCCTACTTGAGGGGGGTAATATCCCCCCCGCTTGGACGGGAATGGCAATTTAATAAAATGTTTGCATAAAATAGAAAAAAATAATAATTAAAAAACAACGGAAATACTTACAGTAATGTTTTGCAGCTTTTTGGAAAGCCAGAAGTCCATTCTTATGGCTTGTATTTAAACTAAGGTTTTTGGATGAACTGTTTTGGCTAAAATTGTTTCAAACTCAATATTTTGAAGAAAAATTATTATTTTATTTTTTTAATTATAGGTTTGAAAACAGATTTTGCTGAAATTGTTTATTCAAAGAACTTTATTTAATAATCAACTATTAAAATTGACTTCCAAAAAGCTACAAAACATTGCAAGTGTTGCCGTTGTTTTTTAATTAAAATTTTTCTATTTTATATAATTATTTTATTAAATTGCCCCTCCCTTCCAAGCGGTGGGAGATATTACCCCCCTTCGATAGGATTTTTTTCTTGTCTACTTTTCACCTACATGCCCTGAATTTTTCGGCAAATTTTATGCGAATTTCCAAAAAAAAGGGGAAATTTAATTTACCCTTACAGCGACTATAGGGGATGAAAATAAAAATCTGAAAAAATTATGGATTTTTTTTTTCATTTAGAGCTGATTTAGGCCCATCCAAATAATAAAACTAAAAAAAAAAACCATTATAACGACCACCCTAATGTACCTACATATATGAAAACAGCAACAACATTTGATTAAGCAAAAAAGTGTTTCTGTAAAACCAATAAAAAAAAAACATTAAAAGGCATAAACTTTTTTGATTTATTTTATTCTGAATCTGGCAAAAACTAAATCATTTCAAAATGTGAATCTATTATATGAGAAATGCGCTTGTATATGAAATATTTAAAAGAAATCAAAAGTCAACAATATCAATGGCACATTCTTGGTTTTATATCCGATACACGTCTTAAAAATTCTAAGCCCATTTTTATAAACAACCCACAGAATCTCTTTTTCGTCACTGCTTAATCCCATCTCAGTTGGTATAGAAAATGATGTTTTGATCATGAGACAACCCAGGTATAATCGGTCAGATCATGCCACCTTGAAGGCTGCTTTGGTATTTAACACTGACACATGATTCATGAGTGATAATCTTATAAACGCTTGACGTCCATTTAAGATAAAAAACAGTTAAAAGAACCGGAAAGATTTTCATTTGAATATAAATAACAATATCTTATACATTCCAAATCCATTAACGAAATGTTCTTCGAAGTGTCGTATTAATGATATTGTGCTGGTCAACTTTTCTACAGAAGAGAAAACTTAAAGTGACCGCCAAAAGTATATTCAACTGTGGCGATGCGATTCCACTATATACATATATAAAGCCTCATCGTAAATTTGAAGCTTATAGCCGACTTGTTAACAATTTAACACGTCTTAATCGTTAAATTTGTTACCAAAATCGATATGTGGCTGAACCAGGCAGCATATCTATATAGAGTTGACATTTCACACACAAAACTGTACCCTCACTCACATTGGCGGATTAACGCACTTCAAGATTCATGGCTGTTCCATGATGGTCCATACCCAGAGACCATCAGACACCATACCTAGCTACTGCCACTAACTTGGTGGCATGGTCACCCAATAATCGTATACCATCCGCATGGTGCTCAGCTCATCCGCCTTTAACCCCATCCCTATTATTATTCTGCATCTCAGTTCTCAGATCGGAATCGGGCATCGCACATCGCACATCGGACAGATAATGACGTTATAAAAATCTTTGTAATTCGCTCATAAAAACGACAATCAATAACTTTCGATGAACATGGCCGATAAGCTCGTGAGTCGTGAATGTGGACGTTTGGATATTTGTCCAGTTGGTATGAAAATGTTTTTGTCGTTGTTGTTGGACATTGGTGACACTGGTGGTGGTGCTGGTGGTTGGCTGTTAGTGGGATGACGGGCCAGACGCCGGACAATCGATTTGTCGATTTGAAAACACTTGAGATGGTCAGTGGGCACACGGCTGGGGAAGTCGTCTTCTCCTTGGCCGATTATAATCTCTGATGAAGCTGCTGTGGCTGCTGCTGTTGCTTTTGCTGTTGCAATGGTGGCGGTTTGGAGTTTCACATCATGATGGGTAACTTTGCTGATGCTGCTGGTGGTGCTGCTGTAGTCTCAACTTCTTCGTCGTCGCCGTTGTCGTCGACGTTGACAATGTACGTTGTTCGTTGTCGTCTGAGCTAACGGCTAAGTAATCATCTTTGGTGTTGGAGGTGGAGACCTCAGGGGGCACAGAAGGAACCATCATATTTTTCAACACGACACTTTCAAACGCAATAAACCTCTTAACTTGTTCGCATACACTTCAATTTTTATTGCGATGCGCTTCTATACTTGATGGTCATTTATTTATTATTTTTTTTCTTTTCTTTTTTGTTATAACATTTTCTATAGCTGGATTTTGGTTTTTGGGAATATACATAATGTTTTTATTTTTTTTTTTTTAATTGGGGTGGTCAATGGTGGACACATATGGACATCAACAACAAAAGATCAGAGGGAACTTAATAGTTGTCAGTTACTTTTTGAGTTTTCGAGGAATTCAAAAAGACTGTTGTTTGGGATATCGTTACATGACTTTCCTTTGTTTGTGATCATGGTAAATAGGTTTCTGTATACCTAAGTGTACTAATTTATCATTTCATTGAATTTTTTGTTTGGTGCTCACAGTTCTGTGAATTTTACTTCGCTCCATCATCAAAGCTTTCTGATATATTAATGTACGGAAAGGGTTTTCCAAAAAGGGCGTTAAAACTTTGACAGTGTACTTATAGCAACCACTTTGGGAAAGCTACACCTGTCAAATTTTAATATTAAAATAATTTAAGTTTCGAAAACTAGCATAGAAAGTAATAGATAGTGTTGAACAATGGGTGCAAACCATCAAACTTTATTATCAAAATAAGTTCCCAATTTAAAGGCCTTCAGACGGAAAACCCACGTTCATCGGGGAAGTCTATTTTTAAATGAATGGCTATTTCAACAAGCAAAATCGTTGCATTTTGTGTGATTTTTGGTCTGGTGGGGTAACTGGTCCGTGTTTCTTTCAAAATGTAGCTGGTGCCTCTAAAGCTGTTACCGGTGAGAGGCACATGGTGATGAATATCAATTTTGTTTGGCTTAAATATGGAAGATATTGATCTTGGTGGCAAGTGTTTTCAACAAGACGTCAGTTAAAGGGAATCACACATCAACACGAAGCAATTGACCTTCTGGACGACAAATCTGACATTTTGCAGGATGGGTATGTTGATGGTTATTTTTGAGTGCTGAGCTTATTTGGGTATTGGTTACCTCTGGAACTTATCCTATGTATATACGGTGACCATATTTCTGGGAGAAAAACCCGGGACAAAATATGAAAAACTAAAAAACGTGGACAAATTATTCGATTTTCCAATAATTTTTATGTAATATCTAAAATTAAAAATTCAAGAAAAACATAATAACAGAAAAACAAACGAAAAAGGAAGGAACCATAAACTTAACATTTTTAATTTCACTATTAAAACAAGGGCCAGTTTCTCAGTGCATGCAGAGTTAACTCTGAGTTAAATCAGAGTTTGCTAGACCTCAAAATAAGTCAACCCTGAGTTATTTTAGAAGCTACGAGAGAGTTTGGTCCCTGTGCCAACTTATGAAACAAGGTCAGTTTACTTGCACGAATAACGGCAATCGTCAATGTTGTCCCAATATGCGTTGACGTGTTATCTGTGTCAACGCAATTGGTACCCTCTGGTGTCAACGTATTGACACGTGAAACCAGGGCCCGATCTATGGGGGGGCGAGCCGGGCATTTTGCCCCGGGCGGCAAAAGTTGAGGGCGGCAAAATTGAAAATTTAGGCTGGTTGGTAGCTTCTAACAAATAATTTTATGAATTTTGTAACTGTCCAAGGCATAAATAATATTTTAATAAAGAAAAGGCCTTTCAGTAAACTATTCATTAACAAACTGTTCATATTGCTCATGAAGCTGAAAAATAAAAGGCGAACAAATATTTAAAAACTTACTTTGAACGAATGTGATACAATGTCAATATCAACACTACAACTCTGTGTTTGGATTCTTAACAATGTGTCATTTCCTACTCCAATTGTCATAAGCTTAAATGGTTTGTATAATTTGTTATAATTTGGTATGAAGCATAATAGTTATTAGCGTTGTCAGGCGTTCCGATTTACCCGAGATGTTCCGGATTTCAGCATAAAATCAACTGTCGGGACAGATTTTTTCCCCGGTTGCGACCTTAATTCTCAAAAAATACCGAATGGGAAAATCTTGTATGATACACATATTTTTTAAATTTCAATCAATCCGAACAAACTACATCCAGAATATTATTTTTGCAAAATAGTTTTATAAGAAAAACATTTGCGAAGTTGTTTCTGGATTCCGAAATTTAATAAATTTAAGCATGTTTGTATACAGCTATAAGTAATAGCGTAAGAACTGACTCATCAGATCATTGAATACCTAAAACAAAAATTAAACAAAATATTGAACAAAGTTTTTTAGAAGAAAAAAAAAATACAACAAAATTATTTCCATTTAAACAGAAGACAACAATTATTTCAAGTAAGTCGATGATAGAAAAGATACAAACCGACCTTAAAGCATTTTATTCTTTATCTTGAACCGATGTTTATAAATTTTTATGGTCAGGAAAACAAAATTATTAAAATTCTTTATGTATGTACAGTACATTGTACACACATACACTCATAAAATTTGATAAACCTATTTAGAAGCCCTAGTATACTAACATTTTGATGTGAATATCACACAATTCCAACCACTTCGCATATCGCATTCATATCGATCAAAATTATAACCTCCTTTTTTAAAATTTAGTTAAAAATCGCTCCATCTCTGCAGCGATATATGGTTTATAAGATGTCATTACAAGGGGCGGCAAATATTATATTTGCCCAGGGCGGCGAAAAAGCTGGGTCGGGCCCTGCGTGAAACGTTGACGATTACACTACTTGACCATATCCAAACATATGAACGTTGATGCGGAGTCAAAAAGAGCTAAATTGAATCATTTTGTTTGACGATCACACGACATTGACTGCGGTGTTATCGAACAAAACAATGTGGATGAATTAAAAATCCTCTTAAATATCAGAAGTTTTTTTTACTGCTCAGGAAAAAGGTGATTTAAGGGCAGTTGGGTGACATTTAAATCGAAATACACTTTCGTCAAAATATAGTTCATCCCCCATCTGTCAAGCTATAAACTGTCAAGTTCCATTGAAGGATGGCTTTGATGTCGATGGCTCAGCTCAGAAATCAGAAATTTTTTAAGTTTTCTTTCTGCTCCGGAAAAAATGATTTTAGGTCAATTGAGTGACATTTGGATCGAAATATACGTTTGCTATAGCACGTCTTTCATCTGTCAAGCAATCAACTGTCAAACTCCTTTGAAGGATGGCAACGATGTTGATGGACTAAAAGACCTCTAAAAATCCGAAATTTTTGGAGTTTATTTACTGCTCCGGGAAAAGTGATTTAAAGGCAATTGGGTGACCTTTGCATTGAAATATACTTTTGCTGCCAAAATAAAGTTTTTCTTCCATCTGTCAAGCCATCAACTGTCAACTTCCATTGAAGGATGGCTACGAAGTCGATGGATTAAAAAACATCTAAAAAATCAGACATTTTAGAAATTTTCTTACTGCTCTGGGAAAAAGTGATTTTAGGGCAATTCAGTGTGACATTTGGATTGAAATATACTTTTGCCGTCATAGAATAGTTCGTCCCCCTCATCTGTTAAGCCATCGAAAAAAGTCAACGCATTGACGCTTAAAATCATGTCAACGAGAGTGTTAACGCAGCCGTCAACGCATGGACAGTATTCTGCGTTGACGATCACACGACAAGACAACTTTGGGACAGAATTGTACGTCATTTTGACGTCAGAGATTCAACGCTTGGATCATTTACGTTGACCGTCTAATCATAGCTTAACGCGTTTACAGGTAGAATAGTGACTACATAAGGGTATTTTTGTTTGACATCTAAAGGTAATGAATGAATTATGAATAAGGATTTACGCAACGTTGAAAAGAGAATGAGCAAATACGGGACAAATGATCGACAAACATCTGAATACGGGACACTTGTATGTCCCGGGTTTCTTAAAAAATAAACCAGAACAGGCTATAGAAATACGGGACAATCCCGGGAAACAAGAGACGATGGACGTATGGTCACCATGTATGTTGCCTCCTCGTATATGTCCCTTCTTCCTGAAGTAGCTAATGAAAACAGCTACTGTTGAGCGTTGAGCCATCGGAGAGTAGCCAAATTGTCAATTTCTTAATATCCAGAAATTACTCGAACAAACATTTCTTTTTCGGTTTTCATTTGTATTTTAAGCCTTTTAAACATTTAGCTTCAGCAATTTCTTGCTATGCCAGGTATCTAACGGTAGCTGAAACTTTTATGAATTCTAGAATTTCTAGAAATTCTTCTTGGAACCAAACTCACATGGTAATAGAACAAATGAAAAACAATACTTGATCAGAAGAAATAAAATAAAATAAAATAAAATAAAATAAAATAAAATAAAATAAAATAAAATAATAAAATCAAAACTTAGCTCAATTAATAGTAGACACATCATTATTCCAAGCCACTTGGCTTCTTCAAAACTTATAGTAGACCATTCCTCTCCCTCTCCTGATCTTTTAACTTTCTAACAACAAAATATCGGATAAATAAAAAATAACAACAACTATTATCTCATCCAAGTGCATCCGATTATGTTACGGTAGTGTTTGCCCCAAGCATCATTCTAAAAGCCCACCCCAGACTCCAGTCTAGAATACACATCTTATACGTGCGTCGTCGTTCATCGCATCCTATGGATTCAGTGAAACCAGATCCGCATACATTCTATTTAAAGGAAGCAACACTCTCCCTATCTTCGGTATAAAATAAGACGCATCCAGTGGTGATCGCAGCACTCAAAACCGATATTAATTATAACTAAGTAAGCCTCCAAAAGTCCGGATTTCTTCTTTCTCTTCCCATATCGCTGGCTGGTTCGGGGTCCCACTTCAATATTTCATAAGTCCAGCATACACACACAAATACAAGCACACACCATCGTCCGAACATATTTATTACACAATTTATGATCGGGGAATTGTTTGACAATTCTTTATGGCAAAATTGTCCAGAGAGCATAAACATAAAACTCTAGGTGGTCCACTAGATTACACACCTCCTCAGGTTGTGTTGAACATGCGACGCAACTAAATTTGACTCGCAATCTAGTCGTCAGGGACGGTTTTTTTTGTGGCCAGGGAGTCCGGACCGGAATTGAATGAGCCCTTTACACGGATTCAGGTTCAGGCTTATAAATGGTTTTCTGTTTTGTATTTGCGTCTTCTTTATACTTACTGCACAAGGGACACTTTGGGGGGGCTAAGCGTAAGAAGAAATTATGAATCTTCGATAAAGGCAGAGAAGAGGCTTCGATTAAAGATCCGAATGGCATTTTCATTCATAATTTTTGTGATCGGAGAAGGCCAGTTTGTTGCAGTGGTGATGATAGGCGGATTAGACGCGGGAGATTTTGTATAGTTTGTGAGTGCGTGAGTGCCTGCATTACCTAGGTGTTCATCTTAACACGACTTCGGGGCCTTGTTTGTGAGTTGAGATTTTAAATGAAAATGTACCTTTATATAAATATGAAACCATTGTTTGACCCTTTCCACAGGATGATCTGATTATTTGTTGGTCGTTGTCATCGAAGTTTTTGAAATTTCTTTCTCTAATATATGGTTGAAGAGACACTTGACGGTGTGTGAGATACTTAACAAATCTTTTGTTGTTAGTAATATCTTAAAATTTTGACTTTTTCCAAAGATACTTTTATGGTTTGTTTGGATATAAATATCTTTTGAGTCATAATATAGTTAAGGAAGACAATGAACTGAGATAATCTTTGCTTTATTGTTTGGAGATTTTCGATGGTGTCTAACAGATACCAGTTCTTTTAAATAATCTTAATAAGAGAATTCGTATTCAAATTTGATTATATTGTTCTATTATATGGTATCTATATTGAGTTCGGAAATTGTTACCGGTGTATAAGCCTACGATTTTGTTTGATTTAATCACCAACACCTTATACCCATACCCAAGATGTTTAATTATGAGCATCCAACAGAGATATCACCCATGAATATTCACAGTTTTACTCATAACGATTTTTGTATTTTAATTTAAAAAGAATGAAGCAATTTTATTAAAATTTATAAAAATAAATACAAAAATATGAAAATTGTGCAACAAAATGCTAAGAACCAATTATTTTAATTCCCTTGTCATCAATCTATGGAAGTTTTGATGCCCGTTATCTTAAAAGGTTCTTTTTGGTAAAACGAAATAGCCCCGATTTTGTGGTTCTAATAGTCTCCATATGAATAATAGATTCATAGGAAGTGGGTGGATTCCACGCCTTTTGATAGTCCTATCAGGAAGCCGAATCCCATGCGCTTTTTGGGGGGCCTTGATTGAGAATGATCGGATTTCATTCCTTAAACACTATGGATGAAATTTAGCTTGAGAGTCATTTTTGTAGTCCCTTTGCTTGGGCACCATATTAAAAAATGGCGCCCTTTGTCCAGACCTTTTCTTTTATATTTGTAATACATTTATTTTTGACATGCTAAGGATGCAATACTTCTACCTCGTGGCGTGATGGTTAGTGCGTAGGACTGTCATGCCGAAGGTGTGGGTTCGATTTCCAGCCATGCCACCTAAAAAAAAATGTTTTATTCGAGGTACTGCCTAATGCGGGGAGCTGACAAATCCTCCAAGAGTATACTTGTCATAAAAAAATGCTTCTCATCTAGCCGTTCGGACTCGGCAAAAAACTGTAGGTCCCCTCCATTCCTACCAACAACACGCACACAGGAAAGGTTGAAAGTTGTAAATCACTAGGGCCCTGGTTCTCCACGAACTGTTGCTCCACCCAATTTATTTATTTATAAGGATGTAATTCAGCTTAGGAGTCATAAGCCGCATTTCATTATTCAAATGATCTGAGGCGGATCAATTTTTAACACGTAATTGCAAAAACAACATGGGATCCTGCTTTTCACCTGGGTCTATTTCAATGATCCAAAAATTGCTATTGTGAATAATCTCAGTAGTGCCAATAAAAGAGGCAACGGATGCATGAAAAATAAACAAACGTAAGGCAAAAAGAGACGGGTATATAACCCTCCTGTCACTAAGATCCTGTTTGTTTTATTTATCATGATCTGATCCGGATCAGATCACGTGGATAGTAAAATGCGGCTATTGTTGTAATTCTGTCGCTTGTATGCCATTTTGAAAAATGGCTCCCAAACTGTGCAAAATGGTAAAATAAAAAAAGCTCGCACATTGCTGGAACATTTCAACGATGTGCATACGATGACATAATTTTGTTATGTTCCCAAAAAGTGTCAATACTGAAATTTTAACAGATGGTGGTTCTACTCAACATCTCTACCTTTCAAGATATCAACCACTATTTTCCCAACAAACGTTTGGTGTCTTGTGGTGTTTCTGCAATTTTTGTTTATGTAAAAAAAAATCAAAATTTTAAAAAATTTGGAAATTCCACATTTTGACATCCAAAAATTATGTTCCCGAAAAGTGGCAACATTGAAAATTTTACTTAAGATGCTTCTACTGAGCACCTATCGCGTTTGGCATCTATAGAGGCGTTTCCACCTTCCAAAAATGAAAACGATTTTTTTTATTTTTATGGACCACAAGATCTACCGTTGTGGAAAGTATTACGTTTCTGCGGTTTCGGGAGCTGCCCCGAAGTTAAAATTAAGTGAATTGCCTGAACTTGGCTGGGGCACTACCGTGTCTGTTGATCTGTGTGGAGAAGAACTATTTGGAAATCCGGCTTGTACGGATAAGTATACAGATAAGGACATGGACTTTTTTTTTTTACTATTTCAACACGTTGTTTTTACTAAAAATTAAAAAGTGGTGTGAAATTTAATATTAACACGCAAGTCTTTCATTCAAGTCAACAAACATGTTTCATGTGCATGAGGTACTTTCAGATATAAGGCTACATAGTAATAGGGTAGTTTTGGTAAAATTTGTTTTTATTTTGGAACCCTAAAATCCAACCAATTGAAGCTTAAATGTAAATTTTATTGAATTTTTTAAAAAATATTTTTTGCCGTCGTCTTTTTGAAACTCTTCTATAAACAAGGATACAAATCCCCTTTCTTATAAATTGGACAAAGTAAACAAAACAAAAAAAAAAACCTTGCCATAAATTCACCACAAAATAATGCCTACCACCCCCCTGAGCAACAACGTCAGAAAATCTGTCATAAATTGAAACAAATGCTCAAATTATGTAAAATTTGCATATTGATATGCAAACAAATTGTCCTATACTCCTGTTGTTCGTCCTTATTATGAAATTGACTCATTTGATACCGACTGCGACTGTTTTTTTTTACACCGCTGCTGCTACTCTGCTCATCGTAATCCTTAAATCGTTTTTGTTAAATCAATCAAACAAGGGCGTGCAACATATGGCCGCATGTTCTGTGCACTAGCTGTGGATAAAAAAAGTAAATAACGACTATGAAAATAAACAAACAAAACAAAAGAAGATGTTGCACGGTGGTGATGGCGGGTGGGAATAGAATATCGAATCACATCTTGTTCCCTTGGGTTTAAGGAATAAAAAAATAAAAAAAAGAGCATCCCCTTTGCAGAGCAACCTGTAGTAGGGGTCGTTTATGGTTCCACTTTTTTTCATCTTCTTTTTTTTTCAAATTCACAAGTGGCACAGAGTAAACCCACAAAATTGAAGAACAATATTTTTTTGCCACCCAACCCAGCCAATCCCATTTATATGTGTGCAGCACCCACACACAGAGAGAAAACCATTGTGTCCTTGCCACCTTTTTTTCAATTCAGCTTGGATAGACTAGATATAGGGAATGAAGGTACAGGGTTGGGTTGAGAAGAGCAGAAAGAGGTTTAAAATTGCTCCCCTCGTAATAGGTCCAGGCCCGACTCGACTCGTGTATAGCATTTTTACACACATTTTCACCCATGATAAAAACCCATCGTAAAATGGCAGCTTTCGCCTCCTGATGGCTGCCACCCACCCTTGTGGATGAGAAATTGCTGAGTTTTCCTGATTTTTTGTGTCCTTTCTTTTGGCATCGTCTGTCGTTTCCCGCGCGCTCCAACCACATTGGATGACATAAAATGGTTTATGTGCGTCTTTGGCAGAGCCCGTCGCCGTGTTGTTGGCGTGTTGGCGTTGGCAATTGCGATTCTACTCGGGAGTTTTCATCTGTAATTTGTTTCTGTATGTGAATGGATATTTGTGTGCGGGTGGGTTTTTTTTTTGTCCACCCCTGTGCTAATGCGCAAATAAAAACAGCAAAAAGAGTCTTGTAGCACTCAATTACACGCCCTAGTGACCATGGCGGTGCGATGTGGACTGAGAGCGACCCCAATGCGGGGGATGTTAGCGTGAGTTTATGCTTCCACATACAGTTTTTAGTGTAAGCGTTTTTATTTTGTTTTTGTTCTGGGAATCCAATTTTCTGTTAACGTGTTCAGTTATTATGAGAGCAAGCAAGTTGCCATCTTGTTGATGGGAACAAAAGATACATTCGCTTTTCCCCTTTTGGATTGTGGGGTGGTTGATTTCAGGCTATACAACATACATATGTATATATATACGGATAAGTGGGTATTTGTGTTGAAGGGAGCGCGAGGTGGATCGGTCGGTTGGTCATGTTCAGGGCCATTGCGGCCTGGGGAAAAATGAAAATATTTGCAATTGTAAATAGGTGCTGTTATCTTGAGGGTAAAGGTTTTGGGGATGGTTCATGATGGGTTTCATTTGTTGAGTTGAATTTTAAATTAGGTGATAGCGGTTGACACTGTTTGTTTTTTTTATAATCTTGTTTATTGGCTTGATTTGGCCTAATTCTAAGGCAAAAACTTATTGCAGCAATCGAAGGTATAGTGTCAGGTATAAGTACTTAATTCAAGTTATGTAGATGTAAGTACCTACGTATCTAACTAAAAACGTGCGGAAACTTTATCTTTTTTACAATATTTTCCAACTATTTTAAACCGGATCTTTTACATAAAGGAAGGTTAGGTTCCTACACCCAATCAGTCAAATTTCTTTAGAAAACTTGCTTTTTATCATATATTCATTCTAATATCTTTCGAACATCCAAAATGACTCTTCATACATTACACAAAATTCGTTTCTTCGTTCAGGAAGATTCTGTCGAACCAATCATGGGCATGGGTTAAGCGATTTCCATCAATGAACATAAAAAAGGGAAGGATTTGAAATCGGGTTATTGTTGCGGTAAATTTTACAGTAACAAAATTTAACCAACCATATTTAAGTCTATTCTCATAAAACTAGTTTAAGACTTAGTTTTAAGACCTCTTGGTGTAATCGTTAGTGCATTCGACTATCACACTTGAGGCCTGGGTTGTAATCCAGCCGATTCCCACCTTATGTAAATGTCTTGTGAGCAAATGAAAAATCCTTAAAGAGTACCTATCTCTTGCCTCGGTGAAGTGCCCCACATTTTAGACGTTCAGATTTGACATAAAATTTAAGATCCTATCCATTGTTCCTCCCTCCAAGCCTACAACACGCACACGGGAATGGTTGAGACTTAAGAGTGTAAGTCACGAAGCCCTGGTTCTCAAAAGTAATCATTGTAAAAGTTTTTTATTAATAGGGAAACTTTAAATTCTATATTCACTATGTAAGTATCTGTACCTGTTTCAATACTTTTCCCAACATCACACATGAAATAGACCACTTAAACCTGCGATGACGGTCAGTTTTTTTATATTTTGCAAAAAAACATCCGATAAGCTCATCCTAACGACCACAAGTACTCCATTCTTTTATATTTCAAAAATACTTTCGCAATTTATCTACAATACCACACGATAAAATAAAAGACAAATAAAATAAACAAAACAAAAAACATCCGTGAACAGTCCACAATTCATAATTCACTCTAATTTAGATCTCTATACACTTGTGTATCTAAAAAGGGTTGGCATTGGCATCCCTTCAAAGTTATTAAGTCTATTTGCCAAATGCCCGAACATAAAGTTAATCGAAAAAGTTATGAAAACCATCAATGACGGAGGGGATGTATCATGTATTTGTATATAGACGTAGAGGGCGAATTGTGTTTGACAAAGGTCTAACAAATTGCTTTCATTTTCCACCCCATCGCCCATATTGTCGCCCACCCATCAGTAGAAGGGTGGTTGATTAGTGAGAGAATGACAAAGCGGGGGTTGACGGGATGGGAAATGATAAAAGATGCTAACAACACATGTATTTCTATCACATTACAAATTTTACAGCTTCTAACTCTGGTACTTCTGACGAGGAAAGGTGGGGGAAGTCTGAGGCAAACCCAAATGAACAACGCAGGAAATGTGCGGTTCAAAACACTTTGCCAACAAATTTATTTGTTTCCGTTTCCACTCCTACCATACAGACCGGTATGCGGTGCGGTATGGTGATGGTGGATTCAAATAACCCGAAGGGTGACTTACTGAGAGTGTATCTGTATATAAAACACTTTCCGAGATTAAGTTGTGTTGAGATGACATAAAAATTATGCGAATTAGATGACAGTTTATCTTTCGGTGATTTTGACACAAATTGCTTTGGGAAGAGGTTAATTTGTTTGACTTTGACAATCGGATTTATTATCTAAGGGATGATGATTTATTTCTTTGGGGAAGATATACATTTTCAAACCTTAATAACCGTTTAGTAAGATTACTGTTGAAATATGTTTTTCCCAAAATGACCTTTCTTCAAGGAACCTAATTCTTCTTTTCATTGGAAAACCGAAACGAATTAAGGTATATGGTGGCTACGGTGCTACTGTTCGATATGTATTTTGGACAGAGTGACTAAAGAGCGCGTGATTTATGGAATCCTTAATCAACTTCAAAGAAAGAAAATAAATAATTAATGCGGGCCAATAATTCATTGCCACCGTATCTCACTGTGTGACTGCACACACACTTGACTTTAGCTCATTTATTCACATACCGCACCCATTTGACGTATATCCTCTTATGGCATTCTAGTGCACACACTAAATTCATAATGTCGAATGTCCACGTTCAGGTCCCACCACCATTGCCACATCACCGTTACCGTTGACGACAATGACTTCGACGACGACGACAACATCACATAGCTTATCGGTTTGCCTCTGACCCTAGGAATTACCGCCAACGCTCCCAAGCCACCTATTCCACTGTCAAGAAGAGCCCCAAAAACGAAAATTAAACGAATGAGTTTCTGAGGCGAACCTTTCCACATTTTGGCGCATGGATTCGTCCCAATTGAGGGGTTTAGTTTAAGGTATAGGAGAAATGAACAATTTCTATCTCATTTCGTTTCGGTGGTCTACAACTGCGGAAGCTCTTGAGAATCAAAATCCAGAGAACACACCAAAAAAAAAAAAAAAGAACAGACCAAACCACAAAGCCACTCTGGAGTGGCTCGGTTTCGAACCCCATTGACAACAAATCAAACAACAAACAACAACATATCCGATCCGAAGGTAGCAGCATCACCCGTGAATGACCACAAAAGGAAAAACGACGAAAACACCGCATTAGTCACTGTAGATTCCCTAAAACCTATCTTTTTTTTTTAGCCTTAGTTCGTTCGGGAATTCTGGATGGCACAGGTCTTCGCCTCTATCATCTGGACGATGTCGCATTTTGAATCTACAAAATATATACCACGGAAGTTCATTGGATGTCTGTTGGCTTATGGCGTGGTATCTGCTGCGGCGGTAACGGCAACGAGCGATATGTTCTATAGGTTGATCCCCAGTGGGATCAGCACATACACGCAGTGAGCACTCGAGGTGAAGCGGATGATAACTCTTTTAACGCCGCAATGACTTCCAAGTGCCAAATAATGTGTCACTGATTGTGTGGTCGGAAGCTCGAGGGCAATTAATATACACACACCCACCCATCAAGAGATTTTGATATCTTCTCTAGATTTGGTTGTTTTCTATAATGAAAAAAGATAATTAGAAATTTTGGTTGGAAGTTTTTGTTTTGCTTTGTTTTAATATAGGTACAGAGTCTAGTCTGATTTATTTGATAAGAGATTTGAATGAAATATTGGCGTGGGAATGGTGAAGAAGAGTTTGATTTATTAATGTGTATGAAGTTAAGTTATTGGGTATCAACCTTAACCTTTATTTTGTCAGATTTTAATTATTATTACATTTTGTTTTGCGATGGGAGAATTGCACTCTCACCTTCAGATTTTTCGTGTTGCCATCTAACGAAAAAACTACAATTTATTTTTACCAACAATTCAGATACTCTTAAAAAAATGATTCTAATCAGTTTCATGTTTTTAATAAGAGCAATATTTTTAATTGTGTGCTTTTTTATAAAATAGGTCCATCGAGCTGGATAATACCTATGGGAAACGTACATAAATGAAGTTAATAGAGTATTTTATCAGAGTTTTGTCATCATTTTGACCATCCGTAAATGTACATCATTAAATAGTACATCCATAATTTTTGCTAAGGGTGCACGCAGGATTTCGATTAGAGTTGCCCCGCGCCCTCATTCACTCATTCAAAATATTCTTTTGGTGCAGAAATCTTGCTTTAAAATGATTTCCCACGAAGACAAATTGCCTAATGGTGGGAATATATTCTGATTAAGGGGGCTAGGCGCCCCTACCTGCTTCTCCATTACGTACACCCTTGATTTTTGCAAGTTTTCTGACTGAAAGTATTGGAGCTTTTTAGGATCTAGTTTAAATTAAAAATAACTGCACCATAAAAGTCTCTAGGTTAGGGGTATGTTTGATGCTATAAAGGGTTAGGGAAAGTAGTTGAAGCTCAGGGTTGCATTTAAGCCTGAGAAAAGAATAGTAAAGTTCAGTCTCTGAAAGAGGGAAACAATAAAGCCAGCTGCCTCTGGTAAATGAAAAAGGCGGTGCAGAAAGTTATTCATTGAATAGGAGACTTAAATCTAAATGATTTTCCTCTAAGAAAGTGGACTTTCACCCAATGAATTTTGATCCAGGTATTCTTCACGCTGCCTCAAATGTTTATCTGAAGAGTAGAAGGAGAAACCTGGTCAAGATAACTATGTATGGGGAACCTCTCTAGACCATTCTGAGTTCTAAATGAATTTTTAGATGTTGCTTAATAGTAACGCAGGGTTGTAAAATAATGCAATCTATTGTGAATGCAATCTTTTGTGGCTTTTACTTAAAGATTGCAATCATTGATTTCACTTTGAGACTTGCTTTAAAATGATTGTAATCATTTTTCCCCCAATCATTTTACACCAATCAATTGATTGCAGTCATTTGGGAATGCATGCATTCTTTGCAGTCATTTGCATTCTGCATTCATTTTACAATCTTGAATTCATTTGCATTCTTGGCATTCATTAGAAGTTAGAAAAAGTCTGACCATCTTGGAACCGTCCGTAAAGAGTAAAACAAGATTTGAGTAACTTCAAACGTAAGCCTTTATATTACACATTTTGGCATATTTACGGACTTTAGTTAAGCATGTAATCAATCCAATTGAGTTACTGACTTGTTGATTTGCACTGATGTTTTCAAAAATATCGACGACCTTTTACATTGATACAATGCAGTTGAGGCTCTACATGTATATATATGGGCCCGTTTAGATGAGCCTAAGATAGTGAATAAAAATTCTTATTAAAATAGCCAATTGCAGGTGCACTCCACCACACAAATTTGTGTGCAAAAGTTGTGTAAAGGGATTGACACGTGGCCAATAATCGTAAGGATGTATTCGAGTTAAAGAGAATTTTGACTTAGGGGGAGTTTGACTTAGGGAATGGTTCTTGTTTGAAAAATTAAAGGGAATGCAAAAATATGGCATACAAATTCGAGTTAGATGGAAATTCGACTTAGAGGTAGTTTGACTTAGAAGAAGTTTAACTCAGACTGTTCTTGAACCTAATCGTTTTCATTAAAAAAATAGAGTATTTTTTATACTTAATGGATCAACTAATGGTCTAAGTGTGTCAGTTTTCGTGACTGACAGCCACTTCAACCTTACTTACAGCAAATTACTTGTTTTATAGTTTTAAGAAAAAGTACGTATACGCCACAGTGTACATTTCAATAAAAGGAATGCAATTCAGGTTTGCAATTAATTTTATAATTTTTGTATTCATACATCATAAGAAAATCTTAAAAGTTACGTGCAGTTTTCAATTCATAATAAATACATGTTGGAAGATTCACTTCAATCGGATTGTTATAGTTTTGAAGTTTTAGCCAGTGTTGACATTTTGATGTTCATAGACATCTATAGTAAAACTGTAATTTATAGCATACACTTCTGACATAATAACACATTATATTCAGTAAATATTTGTTCAATCTGACGGTTAGTTTTTGAGATTTTAGCGGATAAACGAACAGCTATTTTTTTACATTGGGTGATCCATTAAGAGATTTTTTTTCCATTAGATTTTTACTTGCGATTATAGTTACTATAAGGCAAGTTTTGGATTCGTGAAAAAAAAAAATTTGAAATAACAATCAAACATGATATTACGATGATAGAGAACACCAAAAAGGTGGGTGGCACAATTCTGTCTGTCTGTCTTTTCGTCTACAGCCTAAACGGCTCCATCGATTTTCTTCAAACTTGGTACATAGTGGTTTTTGGTTGTTATGCCCACACGTTTTTTTCATTTTTTTCTTTGAATCAAAAATAACGGTATCTGCCATACAACTTTTTTTTTAGCAATTTTACATAATCGTATTTTTCTCAAAAACAGATCGACAATTTTTCTTAAAAAAATTCAATACATTTATTTTAGTAAAGGCTTTCTTTGGGTGGAAAACAATTTTTCAAAAATGGTTATTAATGGTACCTCCCAAAGAACCATTTTTTAATTTTTGATTTTCTTCAAAACGGTACAACCGATTTCAATTATTTTTCTATACAGAAGCTCTCAAAAATATAAATAGTTTTGTCTACCTATATTTTTGAAAAAATATTTTTTGGATTTTTAAAAAATGTCTCTAATTTTTGTTTGGAAAATCAAATATTTCGAAAACGACCTGATCGATTTTTTGAAACTCGATATTTAAGATTTTTTAGTACTCTCTAAAATATTTTTAGAAAAAATTTTACATTTATGAAAAAATAACGGTACCTTCCAAACAAAAGTTAAAAAACCGCAATGGAAAATATTTTTTTGCTTAAAAACGACTCCTACGATTTTGATTAAACTTTTTTCATAAACTAAAATTAGTACGATCTACTATAACAATTTTACACTTAGCAACTATTAATAGTACCTGTCATAGAACAAATTTTTTTATTTTGAATTTTCTCGTTATCGGCTTTACATATAAATATAAATGTATACATAAATTTCAGATAAGATTAAATAATATTGCATATCAAAATTTTCTAAAAAAGAAGTTTTTGGATTTTTAAAAATAGTTTCAAATTTTTTTTTTTGAAAATTCGATATCTCCAAAACGAGCTGACAATTTTTTTTCAAATTTTGATTTTATATACATATAAATATAGACTTCAGATTTGCATACCAAAATTTGTTCTTAAAAATGTTGTAAGAATTTTAAATATAAAAAATTATTTTTTTAAAAAACCGCTCCAACGATTTAAATTTTTTTTCCCGTACAATCATATTCAATCAAGAATTAAGATGACATTCTTTTTTTTTTCACCACAAACTGTCAGAAGAGTTGTTTTAGCCGATTTAAATGTTTTTATATACAATTTTCTTAAACACGCAGTGTTTTGAACATAAGAGCAAGTACATACGTGCGACCCAGTCGTGCATTTTATTTTTTTAGAGATCACGCTTGATGCTGTCGCAATGTTAATTTTATTTTATATTGTTTGACACATCATCTAGGAAAGAGAAAAACACACCGAAACAACGTCTTCAAATTATTTAGCTGTATTAAGAAAATTATGGAAAAATGTTGAAGAAAATAAACTACTCTGGACAAAATTTTGTTGAGCGATGGGGCCAATTTCTGGCTCAATGGGTAAGTCAATAAACAAAATTGCCACATTTTTGCTGCTAATCAATCCGAAGAGGGTCTCGAACTACAGTCACATCCAAAAAATGAACTGTTTGGTGTAGCTTATCGGCTGGTGGAATCATCGTTTGGCCGCACTATGATTATGAACTTTTTATTGCCTGAAAGTAAGGCCAGTTACTTTGGCCAAATTTGGTGTTGGCAATACGCGGGTCTTTGGCACGCACAGTACGCGAAACAATGTCTTTATTGAAAAATAATTTTGGTGAACCACTAATTTCACGTTTCAGACCTTTCATCTTTCCACCTAGATCGTGTGATATCACAACTGTGGATTTTTTTCCTTAAGAGCTATGTGAAGTCAAACGTCTTCCCCGATAAACCAATTACGATTCAGGACCTGGAAGCCAAAATTATTCACATTTCCGTTCAAAACGCTAAAAGGAGTGAAACACTCGAGCGAGTGGCAGCCGCCATATCGGAAAACGCATTTTATCGAAAACCTCATGAACCGTGCATCGTACGACAAAAATAGTGTTTTTTTTTTAATTTTAAAGTCAATATTTTTGAAAAAAATTGTGATTTTTTCAAATTGATTGTTTTCAAAAATACATATATTGACTTAAAGATGTAATTTCTTAAAAACTGTTTTCCAAAAAAAAAAAACTTGTTTGAAAAACAAATACCAAATTGGTATACTAGTTTTCATTGCATTGAATATTGACCACAAAAAGAGCACTTAATTACGCAATATTTTGAAAGTATTGACTTGAAAAAACAAATTCACATTTTTTTTTTCAAAAAATTTGATCTTCAAATTTAATTTCGCAAAAACTATTCACCTAAACAACTTTATTTGAAAAACAAAGAGAATGGAGTGCTAGCTGTCAAAAAAACATATAGCACAATATTGTATGTGCGTTCGTTGATTTTTAATATTTAATATTTTTGGATTTTAGATTCAATTTTTCAGAAATTGCTCCTCCTGTCTCAGAGGAGATAGAATTTTCCCCTTAATACGATTTTTTTTTGTAGAATATATACCCAAGAATCAAAGCGTCAAAACATTATTGATGAATTGCCGGACTCCCTTCCCTGTTGTCAAACGATTTTAACAAAAAATCATACATTTTTCTTAATGCAAGAGATTATCAAATTTTATTGATTTTTTTAACATTGAAAATGTTTATAGGGTCGTTTTGAGTAAATTATGGTGTTACTAAAATGAATAAAGTGAATATATGTGTATATGAGATGAACGCTGGCGTATAAGGGGGATAAGATCGAATTTTTGGTGGTGTTACTAAAATGAATAAATTGAACAAAGGTAATATGAGATGAACGCTAGCGTATATGGGGGATACGACAGAAAATTTGGTGGTGTTACCATTCATTTTGGAATGAACAAATATGTATAGAAGATGATTGCAAGCGGATAGGGAGGGTGCGGTTGAATTTTTGGTTGGTGTTACTAAAATGAACAATATAAGTTTTAACTATACATATTACTATGATTATAAAATGCAAGAGCTAGTGCAGTCAGCACTTAGCAGTGCATTGTGCTTCTAAATCTAAGCGTTGGAAATTTTGTGAAAAATGTTTATGATAGGAAAATAATGTAGAGGTGCAATATGACGGTTTTTTTTTTTTAATTCGAGCTGTAAGGAATTTAGAATATGGTTCTTATGTGAAATGGTCAAACAAAAAAAAAAACCAAATGAGAAGTGCCAGAGTATTTTTTTTTGTTTATCGATGGTTAAGTTTAATATAACAATTTTGTACATATTTTGAAATTCCAAAAAATCTACAAAGTGAGATATTAATGGTTGTAAGTTCAAATTTCAAAAATAGATGGTTCACAAATGCTTCACATCAGGGTTAAGGCTGATTGTACTAAATTGTATAGTTTAAGAAAGATAATAAATTACAAATTATTTTTGTTTCGGGAAATTTTGATACCTAGTAGGTATTTTGTTTTTATATTTTATATAATTTTTGTTGATCGATTTTTCGCAGTTATTATTTTATATCTTTTTAACGGTTGCATTTAAAAATCTCAAATTTATACCGGAGATAGATTATATAGATTCACATATAATATGTAAAATTTGATTTTTTTAGTCATACCTAAGCCGAGATAATAAAATATTTCTGTTCATTTACATTTCACCTAATAACTCTTTAATCTGTGCACCTATACAATTCGTTTTTGTTTTATAAGCAGCTTCAATAATTGACAATTATTTTGATATATCAAACGTAGCTCTACGTTCTATATAAGCTTCACAAATCGAAAATACAATTAATTTAAAAGTGGTACTAAATCTTTAATCAATATTTCTACAATTCATCGTCGTCGATTTGCAAGTTTTTGTAATGCACAATCAGCCCAAATAAACAAAATACAATACAAATATAGTGCCATAGTTCATTCAAGATTTCTTTCTATCTCTGCCAGGGTTGCAAAAGTCGATAAAACTGTACTTTTTTCGATACACTCGACTTTGCTAAAGTACACAAATACACTTCAAAGAAATTCGATACACTTTTGCATTCAACGAAAAAGATAAAGTAAATTAAAAAGAAAATCATCTGACCTCACAAAATGTATACTGTGAACCGAGGCTGACAACGATAGGTATAACAGAAGAAATAAAAATGATTAGGACAGTTTGTTCGAGAAGACTTAAGAAAATGGTATCTACAAAATCCCGGTTTCAACAATCTCGCAATTAAAACATTAAATTTATCAAGTTTAAATCTCGCAAAATTTATGGGTATTGTAACAAATTCCTACAGTTTTGTAATAAAAGTTTCGCATATGTAAGTATGTATCTAATATGTTAAGTAACATAATAAACAGTTAACAAGTTGTTTAATTAATTGGACATATAAACATAACATACGTTCATACAACAGCAAATGTGGACAAAATATTATTTTTATGAAGCAAATCAAAAAGTACAATTCGATACACTTTATTTTTATCTTTTGATACATTGCTTAAACACGATTCTTCATCCCTGATCTCTGTTTATTAGTTTATTGTGAAAGACTATTCATTTCAGTGTTCAGTTTCAGTCTTCAGTCAGAGTCAGTAGTGAGTAGTTGCAAAGATGCGTTGAGGTGTGGAGGTTCGTATGTTGCTTGCCGGTAAATAATTTTTTTTAGTTGTACTTAAAGCATACATAGACTGCGATGTGCCTGTAAGGTTAGTAGGATAGGATGCTTGTGGGATGCTTAGTTTCAGGTAGGTTCGTTGAGATATTTGTTGGGGCTTGCGGGTTTTTTGTTTTGTTTATTATTTTACTTTTGTGTTTTGTTTAGCTATGATTAGACGGATTAACGAAGAAAATGAAATAAGAATACAAGTGGGAATACAAATATAGGTCAAAAAAGTTGTTTGGCTTGAATATCTTGACAGCAAACAATGATATTGGCTTCGAGGTAGTTTAATTTTATACGCTAGTTTATAGATAAAAATTTATAGTTTTTAAAATATTGAATTAATAATTATTTTTAGAGCTAAAAACAGCAGCAAGCAGTTCTGCACACTAATTGTTAGAAAATTGTTTTTGCCTATCAAATATCTTGAAAACAGACAATGATATTGGCATCGGGTTAATTTAAATCTACGCACCAGGTAGTTTAAAATTGGTAATTGATAGGATTTGTAAAAAATTCAACTAGTTTTTTTTAAGTAAAAAAAAACTACAAGATAGGTACTTCACTAAAAATTGTGGAGAATTTTTTTTGTCTCAAATATTTTGAGAACAAACAATGATATTGGCCTTGGGGTAATTTTTTTCTATAAACAAGAACTTGTAAAAATATTCAATAACCAGTTTTTTAAGCGAAAAAAGCAACAAAAAAACCTTACCAAAAAATGTTGAATTTTTTTTAGTCTCGAATATGTTCAACAAACGGTCTTTTTTACTAACCGAAAAAAAAAATACCAAACTACAAAAAACTGTTGAATAAAAAAAAAAATAACATTGGGCCTCCCTCTAGCTTCCGTGGCACCATCAAGCCTCTTTTTGAAAATGAAGTAAAGGACCTTATTGCGAGAGTCTCTTCAAAATAGACTGGTTAGATTAAGTCTAATTATTGTTATTGCTAATTTTTACTAGTAAATATTTTCCTTTTTAATAGAAATTTCAAGTTCATCAAGAATCTTTGATCGATTTTGGTCTTCTTGATTTTTTTTTCGAATTATTTCGAAAAGACTTAATAAGCCCCAAAATTAAAAAAAAAAAACTACAAAGGGAATAACAAAAATAGAATTTTTCGGACACGCAACAAACACCAGCATTGAAAATTAATTTTTAGGCATATATTTGAGGGAAAATCAAATATTAGTTAGCGTTGCCTACCACAAAAGTTATACGAGTTAAGAAAAATATATACAAATATAGACCGAAATAAGCAAGTATAGGGGTAGAAAACATTGAATTTTTGTTTGGTGTTACCACAAAGCTAAATCAAAAAAAAAAAAAAAAGTGAGGTCCCGCACGAAGTATATGAAAAATATTATATTAGAAGACAAGCAGGAAAAAAATATAAGTGGGTCAGTAAAATGACAAAAAGAAAACATAAGAGAATAAGAGAAGTTAAATTTTGTGGAGAGGTAACAACTACCTACCAACATAGAATATTTGTTTTTTGGAAAATCTAATTTAAGTTAGTGTTACAAAAAACGTGATTTTGGAAAAGGGAAAACGAATACAGGACGAAATAGCAAAAAAAAATAGTGATACATAATGCTTACATCATTTTGATCTTAGGGAAAAATCAAAATTTGGTTGAAGATAAAACGAATGGAAAATGAAATGTAAGTATGTTTTAAGCCATAAAGAGTTCCGGTGAAGAAATCGTTGTTGGACTAACGTCTTTAAAACTATCCTTCCTAAATTATTTCTGAAGCTGAAGAAAAAAATCAATTTGGTGTAACTAAGTGCAAGCAAAGATGGAAGTGCGTGTGCAAGTGCTAATAAAGTTTGTTTAACAAATTTTTAATTTTGTTAGTTCAATATAATGCTTGGATTGGTCTTCATTAAACAGATGAATTATCTAAATTGTTATATATATGTATAAATTGGTAAAGATAAAATTCAAAATATAAGAAAGATTTTAATTATAAATAATAAAGATTAAGGATTTATCTAGCATAAGCAAGTCATTTTCAATGTCCCCATCGTTACTCAAGGAGTGAAATCTGTAAATTTTTAATGAAAGAATTATGTTAGGGTATGCATTAACATTTTTTTTTAATGCAACGAATTTTCAATTTAGCATTATCATTTTTTTTAATGCAAAAAATGCTTCGTCTACATTAACATTTTTTTAAGTACAAAATCCGATTTTGCATTAACATTTATTTTTTAATGCAAAAAATGTTAATATTGCATTCAAATTTTTTTCAATGCAGAAAGACAAAAATTTTCGAGTTGACAATAAAAATTTTTTTTTATTGCAAAATGCATTTTTTGGCATTGAAATTTTAACAACTCGGAGTACAGATAGCCTTCCGTAAAGCAAAAATCCAAAAATCAACAAAACGACTTTAGTCGTTTACTTTCGTAATCAATAACTAGATGATATTGAAAAAATAAACCAACCCTAGAACAATTCCTGAGTCCTGACAGTATGTTTGGTATGAATCTAAATCAATCAATTCAATCCCCAAGAGTGTTAAGCCAGCAAGTTGGTTGGTAGTAGAATTCCTCAGTCTTCACAGAAACACCACCCTATTCGCAAAGTAAACCTTCTATCTGGTGTCAAAAATTAGAATCATCTTCAACAATGAAGAAAAGTGATATAAAACTCCGGTCCAACATAACAGATAGATTATTTATATACCCAACGTGAGTTATAACAAAAACACAAAAACATCTTGTATGAAATAATAAATTAATAATGATCATCCCTAAGTAATGATATAATCGCCATGGAACAATGCGCAGTGTCTAGATTAGAATGGGCTACAAAAGTACTAAAAAAAAAACATTTCGAAGATTGAAGTCAACAAGGGATGCAAGCGAAGACAAACACAATAACATGTTAAACCACCCTCTCTAACTCAACACAAGAGTGAGCTCTGTCTATACTTAACCTACACATCAGTTCACTCCCCCATATAAAATTCAGTACTGATGATGCTGCGCTCTTATTTTTATGGCAAGTTGCGAAAGTTAATTCAACACCAATTAGGGATGATCGAGGGTGGTTGTTTTATCAATCTTTTGATATCATGTCAGACATGTAACACAATAACAACAGCTAATTTAGTGAAAAGCTTTGGGTTGCTAGTTTTGAACAACAACAAAAAAAAAAAACTTGTAGGTATTCTTCTGTTTGTTTGTATACGAGTATTGAAATTTGTTCCTAAAAGGGAAGAATACAAAAAACTCATCTTTTTCGGAAAATCATATGCAGGTTTTCTCAACCAACCCTCTGCCGATTATTTCTCCCACAAAAACATTAGTTAAACATGAATTATGAATTGATATCTTGGATTGATATTTTGTTTACTTACCGTTAACTGAGGTTACCATGGGGGGTGGTATTTATACGGTATCTATAACATGCTGAGTTATTGTTGTAGCAGAAAGAGGGTGCGATGATTTGATTTTCTTGGTGGAAGGGGTTGATTTTGGTATGTTGTGAACAGTTATGCAGATAATTTTTCTGTCTTAATTTCGATATGGTACTTAAATTTTGGAAAGGGGTAGGTATACTTACTACAATGGGTGTTATAATTATTATAAAATTGTATATGGAGTGTGAGGATATGCTTTGTATATAAAATTGTTATGGGGCTTAACATTTTTCGATTTGGAGACGTTGATTCAAATACCGAATTTCTTGAAAATCTCGGAAAGTCTGTGAATGTGGATCGAGCTCTTCAGAAGATAATGCCCTACAAACAATTTTATAGGTTCGTCACTGTACTCGAATTTGGATGCATAACTTAACGTGACTTTAATCACAAGCGTAAAATTTTAAAAAGTGTTTTCATTAATATCAACATCTTTTCTTTATTTCAGTGAATGATGATATATCGATAAACCAACACAATACTATCAAGACGACTTTCGTGATAGTGATTACCCGTAACTTCCTTGACAAACACACTTTTATTAAATTGGACAGTGTAATTGTAATTAGAAACACTAAAAACAAACACTTTATAGGTGAAAGACGCATAACCAAGGATATAAAAAAGAAAATAGGAGAAAACAACCGAATAACCTGTGCTGCCCTCTACTATAGTCACGTTGGCGTCGACCTAATTCATAATAACTCTGTCATTTGATGGGATGCCACCGTAACACAACAGGCGGAGGATGACACACGCAGTGGTGCTACACCAACTACAAGTCACCGCATCAGGACTCAGGAGTCTCTTGGCTTCTGACATTAACTATAAACGGCTTGCAGACACTCAATTGTACGTGTGTTGTGTTATATACAAACAGAAACAAAGATCTAATTATCCTAATGGGCCCTTTCATTTAGTGGTCCGACAAATTGCTACAAATTGGATTCGACCGACACCAGGATCATTTGGCGTTTCACAATTTACGTACGCATAGCGGTTTATGGCTGTTTGTGTCGTCATAGTCACCTCTCCTGGCCTGTCCTGTCCGTCTGTCAGTTTGGTTTGGGTGTTTTTCTAATGCAAGGACATCAAGAGGGTAAACATGAAATTAAAAAAAAATAAAATAAAATACAATGTTGAAACAGAAACACACACAAAAAAAAAAAATAGAAATTATCCTTAGAACACTTAAATGAAACGAACACCTTTCTGCCATTAGAGAGATGGAGGATGATGACGATGATGATGATGATGGTTATGGTTTGGTGTATATAGGGAAGAAATAACATGCAATCGTAGAAACCACAAACATGAAACGGTTTCCAGAATATGGTAACTCCTTGTTTTTGCTCTTTCAAGTTGAAGAGTGTTTTTTTCATTTCAACTTGAAAGGTGAAACGGTGGCAGAATTTTACTTGACGTTGGGTTTTTGACACAGGAAATGTTCATAGTAGGAATATTATTCAGAAAAGCATTTAATTAAAAAAAAATGTCACGTATTTGTTTGGTCTTATGGTTTAAGGCTATTTTCATTGGATTAAAATTGTGGAGGATGAATAGCTTTAATAGATGTTTTCATACATTCACCGACATCATATAGCCATTATTTTATTTAAAATAAGAAACTAACGTTAAGCACATATTAAAATTAATATAATTAAATAACAACGTCATAACTTGAAAAATGCGACTTTTTGAATTAAAAAATATTTTAATCCATTTTCCTCAACATTTTGTTATTTTTTCCCTATATTTTCCTAAAGGTCGCACTGTGTACAATAATTTCATAGTCAAAACTCTATTAGTAAGCGCATATCCAAACAAAAAAGTAGTTTTAATTCACGTTCATTCATCTCTCCACCGAAGCTTACATTCCCAAGAACACCATCTTGGTGGGACCTGTTCCTGGTTTTATATTACTTCATCAACTTGTACTGAAGCCGCGGAACATGAACCGGAGGAACTTCACATCATACTGAGCCATGGACGGATCCAAACTTTTGCCTAGGGATGGTCACATTCTTCAATATTCATGGAATTACACTAAAAAAATAATTTTGTTATTGCAAATATAGCTTAGGAACCTTAAAACCTTAAGACATTAGCCCTAAAAAAAGATTTTTTTTTCTCTTTTATTAAGTAACTACTACCATGACATCCCCTACACAAAACAGAGGTACGTCACCATATCTAAAAATTCAACGTCGAATTTCCAATAGTTTCTGTCAAGTTGCTAGGAGGGCGAGCTCAAGTAATCTTCCCAGCAAATCGAAGCAAAATGCGATGGTAATAATTGCAATCGAAACATGAATTCGATACTAAAATTTACTCTTCTATGTCACCCACTATTTTTGACACCTGTTTGTGAGATATTCCAAAAATGTGTAACATCTGAGAAGCTGGGAGCTTTACAACATACCGCAAACCAAAATCTTGAATCACGAAGTCTGGAATTTTTTCAAAAATCTCAAAATTAAAAAAATTCCATTTTTAACAATTTCGCATCTAAACCAAATAAACCAAAGTCTCTAAAATTACAATCCCCAATATCAAAATCTCGTAATTCCAGTAACATTCGCACAGAGTTGCAAACTGAAAAAAAAATTTTACTCGAAGACAAATCTGTAATATTATGAATCTCACACAATTGATTATTAAGTGTATTTGCTGCAATGCATTAAAGTTTTGCGAGATTTTAATTTGTGATATTTAAGCTTGCGAAATTTTACTAGTGCGGTACTGTTGCGGGTTTTGAAATTGCGAGATTTTTTAACGCGAAATTTTAATTTTCAAGATTTCTTACTCAAGCAGAAAGGCCACTAGATCGTGATAGAAGGTCTACAAAGCTTCAGTAATCGGTATGGGATGTACTACTATGTTTTAATAAAATTTAGAAGTTTTTTTCTAGGCTACTTACGGTCATAAAAAGTTCAGTAAATGTTCATAAAAGGTCATCTTGTTTCAGAGATTGGTCAGACATAGATTTGTTTACTAAATTTTTAAAGCTTTTTTTAATATCCAAGTGGTTTTTGGCACCTCATTTATGGGTTTTCGCAAAAAATTGTATACCTATCATCCGAAAGGCCACTGAATCATTATGAAAGGTCAACTAAAGAATACTGAAGCATGATACCCATGACCTCCCCCCCCCATCTGTAACCGCCAATATACTGAGCCAGCTTATCCTAAAAACAGAAGCATTAAAGCAACTACAACCAAGTGAATATTGAACGATCCGACGACAGTGATGCTGTATGCCATAGCTTAAACAGTATGGCCTCGACGAATATAAGACACCGAATTCCATCATCGAAAGCGAGTTCTAAAGGAGAAAAAGGGATTGAAATACGCTTAGAAACGCTCTTCAACATTTAAACAACAACACTGAGGGAAAAAATGCAATTTAAAATATAATAGAAAATATTTGATTTAAAGTTGAACAATATTCAATGGATCATATTTAATTTCACGTTGAAAACCTGTTGATTTAAATAGGCAACGTAGATTTAACAAAGCCAACTTAGTTTCAAAGCGAAACGTATTCAATTTTACATTGAAATCAACTTTTCGAACATTTAAAGTACACTCAACGTAGTTTCAAAGTGCAACATGCTAATATTTTTTCGAAATCGAATTTCAAATTTCCATGCACGTACTTAGTGTTGCATAGTTGGGCCAACCTAAAAGTCAGATTTTTTAGATTTTGTAATCACTTTTTAATTAATATTTTAGCTTAATATATAGAATTTCGAGAGCCCTTCGTAATTTCACGAAGTATCTACAAAACATTTGTGAACAAAATTAACGCGCACTCAAAATTCACTTACATTTAATCGAAACAAAATTATTACTTTTCTTATATTCATTTTTGTCATTTGTTTAATGAATTGGTTTCCATTTTATTTTAAATCAATAACTGGACGAAGTTGAATTAAAGTTTTAAAAAAGTATTTTAAAATTTGTATGTATTTCAATCAACGATGCTTGTTGTTTAATCGAAGTAGATACCTACATATTGTTTTAAAGATGAATGACTTCAAATCAACGATGATGACATCTCAAATGAAGGGGACAAAATGGTTAAATCAAATAATGAAAATATTGGTTTTAAAAGAGGGAAACACTCTGAATTGATGTCATGCTATTTTGAATTAAAAATTTTCGTCTTCGAAGCCAAATCGTTCCGAAAAATATTTAAATCAAAGTGGTTTCCGTTGATTTTAGGTTTTTTTTTTGTCGGTGAACCAATTCCAAAAAGGCTTAAATCCATCAAACCTGGACCTAATATTTTGAAGAAAATCAACAAAATCATCGCCAATAAGACAACAAATGCCGTGCGCCTGTACGTGGTGAGGGAAAGTCACGTCAACTCAGGATCACCCCGAAAAATTTCCCGAATATATCTTATGCCAAGGCCGAAAAAAGTTGAGCATATCTGTCAGTTTATGACTTAAAAAATAATCCGGATCATGTATGATTTTAAAAGAGGATTCAGGAAGTTTCCGCGAGTCATGGTTCTATTCCGAACGATCCTATTCATCTTTATGCAGTTGAGATTTTGGGAATAGAATTCCACTTTACATCTACATAATCTTGAGGTTCCAGAATGATGTTGTTAGCACCGTCAAATACTTTCAGGTTGTTTCCTGATGGTATATAGAAAAAGCACTCGAATGTTAATTGGGATGAGACTTTTGGTAAGTCTTGTCATTAGATGGAAAACTGAAAAATGAATCCTAATTTGTATTATTATATCAAAGGAAAGGTTTAATAAGCATACTATTAAAGAGAGTAAATGTTTTTCTTAAAATAAAAATATGCATTTTGTAATTTAAATAAACTCAGTCTGTTAGCTGTAGATCCTTTGGAATACTTTTACATTATCAACTTTAAATAATTTATTAATATAATCTTGCGTGTCAGTTGTATTTACACCCAATAAATTAGCTTGCTAGCTACCATTCGATTCTTCTTAAAAAAAAACTTTAATCTTCTGCTGATTTATTCAAAGATCCTCAATGAATGGGTTAAATATTCACGCATATGTTATACGAAGGCTCCAATGTTGTTGAATTGAAATGATTATACAAAAAAAAAAAAGAAGAAATATTTTTCGATCAAAGAATTGTACTCTGCCACCATATTATGTAAAATGGTGATGAACCATAGAAATTAGGATAATTATGGGGTATCGAAGAACAATTTGAAATAAAGCGACCGGTGGCTGTTTCGTTTTCGTGACGAACAAATTTGATTGCCAAAGTGTTTTCTGAAAGGTGAACATTTTGTGGGAATTTTTATTTATGTTTATGTTGGAATATTCGCTAAGAAGTGCCTTTTTAGTTTAGGTATGTATATACGAATTATTAGACAAGCCACAGCGAATCGAGACAAGCCAGACCAGATAATCGCGGATTCCAGAGTCTTGATCTGAATGACTATAGAGACATGCTTTCCCGGGATGGTAGAGAATGTAGGAAATAAAGATTGTTCAAAATATTGAATAAGACATTTTTCAAGAAGCAAAATGCAATGTGTTGAAATTATCGAAAACCTGACTCCGTTCCTACAACGTCTACGTTTTCGTAATCAAGGGAAGTTTAAGGAAAGAATCTCTATTATGTAGAATATAAAATTGGCACGCACTTAAAATCAAATGTGAAACATTTCGCAAGATAGCTTTCACTTCCCTCCCCAAAAGATGTACATATGCAGGTACATATTTTAGTTCATTGATATTTGACAAAAGACAGCATTGAGTTTTTGAAGCATTAAATTCTACGTGGTTTTTTATTCCCCATTGGACAATGCTGTTGAGACCAGAATTTAATTTAATTTTTTACGCGCTGCCTTTCAAGTTCCACACCCGAAGAACAAGGAAGTGAATCTTGGAACGAATAAATAAAGCTGAGGGTATTATCGTCTGCAAAACAATTTAATGGATTAGAAGTTTCAGACAGAAAATTATTTATAAAAATAAGGAAGAGAGTCGGAGACAAAACGGAGCCCTGGGGCACACCAGCATATATTTTATGAATATCAGACATGAAAACGTCCAACACAACTTGTATTGAACGGTCCGAAAGGTAATCTCTAATCCGACGAAGAAGAGATTCATCAATACCAAATGCACGCATTTTCGATAAGAGAGCTTGATGCCAAAATCTATCAAACGCTTTTGAAATATCCAGCTTAATAATCTTACTTTCTCCAAAACGATATAAAGATTTGTTCCACTGCTCGGTGAGTTTTGCCATCAGATCACCAGTGGACCTATTGCTACGAAAGCCATACTACCGATCATTAAGAAGCTTAAGTTCTTCGAGATATTTCTTGAGCTGATCATTTATCAGCTTTTCCATGACCTTGGAAAGAAGGGACGTTAATGCAATTGGTCGATAGTTGGAGGGGGAAAAATTCACCTTTTTTAGGGACAGGCTGTATACTGAATTCCATCCACTCGGAAAGAGACTATAGTAGAGTAGGACAGATGGAAAAGCTTAGGCAATGGCTTTGCCAGCGTTGAAGAACACCTCTTCAGGACAATGGGAGGAATACTATCAGGACCAGCATAGATTTGTGTGTCAAGATCTTTGAGAGCTCTTGCCACTGCACGAGTGCGAAAGAAGATTCGTCCCATAAAATCATACCTCGCGTTCCAATGTTTATTCGCTATGCTATCTAGCTATCCCAAAAATTTTGAGATAACTTGAGTTGTTTTTGCGTCAGCTGTTATCAGCTGTTTTATAACAACACAAAGCTATCCGGATAACTGAGAATAACCAGCGGAACGTGCTTATTAGCACTCTCAAATACAGGAGGGGATATGTCAATCTCTGGCAGCGTCGAACTACCAGCAAACTGTTTCAATTTAGTTAACATAGGGAAGACGAGTGTTGGAACCAAAGACGAGGTGCTATTTCTAATGTTTTTTTATAAATGACCAACAATTTCTTCAACCATTAGGACAAAGTGGTATTTTTGCCTTAATTTCTGGTCATGCAAAAATTTGGTTCGTTGAATATGTTGCAAGTCTTTCTAGCTTGTTTGAACTTTGTCTGGTTTTCCTCAATAGGGTTGGCCTTATAACAACGGAAGCTTACTTCTCTTACCTTGATAACTTCTTTGCAGCTCAAATCAAGCCATCAATTCTCTTTCGGTTTGATAGATTTTGTCCTATGCGGGATAAAATTTCTCAATCCGTAAAGAATCAAGTTTGTGACCATATCTGCATTGGAGTCTACGTCGAGGAAGCATGGTGACCAGTTAAAGTCCCTGAAGAAATTGTTGAGGCTGTCCCAGTTGGCTTTCTCGTATTGCGGTTCTCTAGGTTTTTTTTCTCAAACTGTGTTTTGTTGGCACGTGTAATAGGCAGATATGACACAATGGTCTGATGTGCCATGAGGCGATAATATACTAATCGTGCATTTTTCAGGGTCAGGGGTAAAGAACAAGTCTAGGGTGTTGGCAGTTTGACCTGCAACGTCAGGGATTCTAGTTGGCTCGTCGAAAAGCTGAGTCAGGTGGTTTAACTCAGCAAACATCTCAGCATACCTTCCTTCGGCTGTTGTCTGGCCAGATATTGATTCATATCAATATTTTTGGCAATAATTGTTTATTCTCTAACCTCTTCAATAAGTGGTATGTTGTTTGAGTCTAGGGAACTATAGTAACGCATTTCAAGGATTAAAACAAAATCAAAACTATCCTCCGAAAGGTCAAGAAATTGTTTATAGTAGAGAGAATGGCTGACCATTTTCTGAAACTAGCGACCTTTTAGGACAATTTTTGAGGTACATATCTACCAATATCCCAGAGCTATATGTTCTTATGGCCTGCAAGCAAACAAAAATTGTAACTCTTCACGATGTAACAAGCTTTATCTCTTATTTTCTCATTAAGTATGGTGCCACATATGTCCTCTGTGGAACTAGGTAAACATCACCAGATTTAAAATTAAACAGAAGGAAGGATTAAGTATTTCACCTCCCCCTCTTCTCCCAATCAATTTAACTTCCAATCTGTTCAATTAATAAAAATACAAATAAACAAACCCTATAGCTTCCCCTTTTCCACTATTAATGCTCGTAAATCGTAAAATATACAATTACACATCCCCTGCCCATTACCGAAAGGATTAAAAAAAAAAAAATTTACATAAAATCAAGAAGCATACCCTAACTATGAAATGAAACTATGATCAAAGCCAAACAAAGCACAAGCACACAAAACAGAGAGAGAGACGACTTGCCACAAATTATTATATGGATGTGTCGTCGTTAATATCTCTGCTAATCTACCGCAGCAAATATGATTTCTGTCATAAACTCAATATGTGTCTGCGTTTAATCTGTTGTGTGATGTTGTTGGTAGTTGTTGTGACAGTTGCGAGATGATTGAACGAGAGTTAAGGAAGATTTCGAGGAATTTTCGAAAATTTTATCGTTTCGCTTTATAATCCCATCACATCAGTGCTGTGTGGAAAGGGTATGTTTGTTATGGCACTTTGCTATGCTCTCCTCCTAATCACTATCAAAATATACGATGACTTAAATTAAGTCGACAAATGATAGGGTGTATAGCATCAGAGATGATGGGAGAAGTATAAGAGCACACGTGAGTGAGTATATGTACATAAGTGTTTATGTGTTTTAGTTTTTGGACATTTAAGAAGATTACTAACACTTGGCACGAGTTAATCCTTTGACCATATCAAAGTAAATATCAATACAAAATATGTGAAGAAAATTGTTGCAAGGAATACGAAGTTGCATAGTAAAAATGACGAATTGTGTGATATTTTCCTACGCTGAATTATTTCTTATCGATCACTCGCACACCACATGGTAATTTTAAGAAAAAATGTTTAATTTTGCATTAGAAATCGATTAAATGAACAGTGGTGTTTGAAAGTTGTATGTATTCACCTTGCACGTTATTTAGACCAGTTTATACCAATCAACAGATACATACATTAACATATATTCAATATGCTGATGTCCTGTTAACAAAATAGAATTTTGAAACTTGAGTAAAAATAAATGGTATTTTCTTTATACCATTCAGGTGCAAATAAAGCTTATAAACCAATATTTTTTGTGAATAACGTGCATACCTCAATCGAAATACCTTTAAGTTTTAGTTAAAAAGTAAATCATTTAAAAATAAAAAGCAAATACTTAATCGCCTTATACACTGGACTATTTTTATACCAATCAGTGAACTAAGTACGTAGGTAAGGTTTTCGTTTATTATATAGACAAATTGAAAAAAAGTTAAGTTTTCTCTGAAAAAATCTTTAAATTGGATATTTGCAGCGGCAGTTTTATTTTATACCAACTAGAAATAGTTAATTTTAGAGAACGGGGAGGGGTAGGAGCTAGCAGAGTGCTGGTGGGCGAATATAGTAGGTATCTATACATTAATTTATTAAATTTAATTGAACAAAGATAATGGTAAATGCGTTGAAAATTATACCAACCGTTGGATAATTCCAGTTCAAGTTCATCGAATATTCACTTGCATTATACCAGTCATATGTACAAAGTGAACAGGTCTGTATATAATCACTACTTTCTGATAAACACTAGTTTTATAGATTGGTATAAACCAAGATTGACCTTCCCAACGTTACAAGTGTCAAATTTGAAGGCTGTTTGCATAAGCCCATGCGATATCATCAATAAGTGAACAAATTGGTGAAAACAGTGGATATATTTTAATAAATATATGATTGGTATAAATTTTAAATATATTTGGTAAGGTAATATTAGATATTAACAAAGCGAATGGAAAATATTTAAATGACGCTTCTGTTTCATCTTTTGTTCATAAAAAATGATGTTCTTAGTTTTTTGATTTGAGGCCAGAAACTTTTGCACTATAGTGTTTTCCATCTAAAGTTATGCCGATGCTGTTCTCGTGTGGGTACCTTTTCAAGTTGAGAGCCTACCTACATTCGATCAAATTTATGCCATCAGAGTCGAATACCTTTGCACGTTTTTTTTCTTGCTTTTTTTTCTTTCATCGCATTTGCTGAGCCGCCCTGTAATTAAGTCACTTGCCACCGACACCTTATTTCGTCCATAAAAATAAAACGGTTTATAGCCTTGTGCCGTGTGACCCTATTCCTGATGTACCCGAGTCCCAAATTGCGATCCCCATCCGCCATCCCATCCCCATCATCCGGTGGTGCTGTGCGAATTTCCATCGGTTGGCGCGTTAATTAACTTACCCAACTCGATGGAATATTCTCCATGCGCTCGCCCCCCGCACATCAATAAAGAACACGAACGGCAAAATCCAAAGCAATATAAGACAAAAAGGAAGAAAAATACCAAAATGAAATCAAAAACGCCTGCCAACGCCTCGTCGTGCATAGAAAATCAGAAATCAGGAGCAATCGAGACCGAGACTCAACCAGCCTTCTTGCTCTGATGTGTATCGAGTAAGTAAGTGAGTGAGTGAGCTGAGTGACTGACTGACTGACTGGTGATGCCTGGTATGGAATGGAGCGGGTAAGTATCTCCTCTACATTGTGCCGATGCCGCCCCAAAGTTAATGGCTCCCAAGTCTTTCATTAAAACTTTCGGCAAATTATCGGGTAACATATGCTCCAAGGCATCCTGAAAATTAAACATTTCGACTTGAATTTCAGATCAGCCAGTGCGGCGCGGCGACAAACCACCCTTCCTTCTCTCATGGTAAGTTTTGTGTGTCGGTTCTCATCCCCCAGCATCCCCACACCCCCTTGGGTATAGGACCCATTGTCTCTGGCAAATATTCGTTCCACGTAAACTCTTTTACGAGTATGTACTTATTACCCAAAGTTCCAACTACTACGAGTAGATATACGTCCAAAAATTCACCCCTTTCTAGGTTTGCTTCATCTCGTTCAGGATTCCATTCTCTCGCAGAATATAGCGAGTCTCAGGGGAAATTTTTCGAGATTGCGCCCTCGACACGGTTGCTCCGTTTTCTTGAATCCATCTCCATCCTTCGTGACTGCTCCGGGTCCCCTCATCAGCTATCCCAACTGGCATGTATACAAAGAAAGACAACCGCAAAGTTCAACATGGTCACGCTGGTGTTGTGTGTACATAAGCTGGGTGGCCTGCCACCCTTCGTGCCCCTTGGCAATCGAGTTGGTCCTCCGTCCGATATCGTTTTATTTTGGCTGTTTTTGGAAAACCATTTCGAAAGTATGTGATGACACTTCGTTGTATTTGCCGTAAGTAACGAGATAGACCATGGCGTCGTAGTCGTCGTTCTCGTTCTCGTACTCGTACTCGTCCTTTTTGGTTCGTGTATATTTGGTGGTAGTGCTCTCGTGAAAATTTGCCACTTCAACAACTCCTTGGAGGCATCACCCCATCTCCATGCTCCATCTTCACCGTCCCTATGGCGAATTGATGCGCTCCGCAGAATATCAAACAGGGTGAAAGGATGAAAATGGAAGTTTTCGCAGCTTCTTTTCTCCCTTGTGCTTTATCGGGTGTTTTTTTCTCGGTACGCTTCGGTTGCTTTTGCTGCTCACAGGGCATTATCGATTTTTTTCAACTCACAAGGATACCCATTTTTTATACTTTGTTTCAGCAGAGAGGTTACACCTTTAAATCTAGTTTTAAGGGACAAAAGAATTTAAAACTAAGTATAGTATGTTGTAAGTTTTTACCAAGCCAAAGAAGTTTATTGGATGAGGATATTTTTTTTTTGGTTTTTGTGCAAGTTTGAAGAAGATTTGCAGAATATAGATTGGGAAAGTTTGGCCCTTTGATTGTGGGTGGATATAGATGCATCTTTCGATAAAATGAAGAAGAGGTAGGGTAGGGTTCGTTAGGTATAGAGCAGAAGTTTTTTAAAAGTTTAATACTTTTTGCGAGAAAAAATGGGATTTTTATTTCTATGTAAGGTTTTATTAAAAGTTTATGATGAACAAATCGAAAAAGTCGAAAAGGATTTTTCTTGCATAGTAAGGGAAGGAGTTGAAAAGAAGGCGGAATGCATTTTCATACGAATTTAAAAGAATTATTTTAATGGTGTAAAATTCAGTTATGGTATGGAGTTTTCGTATACCTCATACCTATATATGCACATACGTACCTATATTTATTGTAAAGATATGCACAACAGGATCGCTAGAGCCTGCTCTTCTGGTTCAAGGCTATATGGAACTTGGCTAGGCATGGGTACTGAAGATATATATTGTTAACGGATAAGTATGAAAGAGATCCTTCAAATCATTTATTTTTTGCTTTTGAAAAAAAAATTGAAAATTTTCAAAACAAAAATGCTGTTTCATAAAAATTCAGCAAACCACGGATACAAAGTTTAATCAAAATTACCAGAACTGTTTAAAAAAAATGTTAAGAAATCGTAATTCTCTATCAAATTGTTGAATATAATTCCAATTTCTCTTAGAGGAAATAATTATTTTGAAACGGGTTGGGTTCGGTTCAAAATAAGTTGATAAAATAAGCAGGCATACTTATACAACATTGTTGATCAGCGATATTGATCTATACAAGTAAACATAATGCAGACGCTGCCTAATAGGTAGCAATCAACAAAGTGTTCAGCTGAATAATAATGGGACATATTCATAGATGTTGTTTAACTTTTGGTAGCGGAAAACCCCCATTTATTCGCTTAATACAAGCTAATTTTTAATCTAACTAAGAAACTAAGAGCTTAAACCTAGGTTATTGAGGGGAACGGCGATTCAGAGTTTTAAGGAAGGAGTACTGATGTTAAAATTAAAGGAGCACATGTTCGAATTACAAGTCCGCAGTATTCGAGGGACAGATTCGTTGGAGCCGTAAGAGTTTTGGTGGGTGGGTGTATAAAAGAGACGAGGATTACGTGAATTACGACTTACGAGGGTTAGTAATAAAAGAGACAGAGTTGTAGAGCAACATGCAGTCAACGGAACCGGAGAGTAGTCGATGAATGAAGAGAATGTCTGATATTTCTCTTCGTTTCTCCAACGAATTCAAGTTGATTAGTTCAAGGTGGTCTAGATATGGGGGCAGAATCAGAGGATTGTTCCATGAAAGACCCCGAAGAGCAAAGCGTAGGAAACGCCGCTGGATGCCCTCGATTCTGGAAATGTGAGTAAGTTGACCAAACTTCAGAAACGTATTCTGGGAATGGACGAACAAAATAATGTATAAGGACCGGATTACATATAGGTTGGAGAATTCTTTGGACTATCTTTTGACGAAGCCGAGCATGAAGTTTGTTTTGAGAATGATACCGTCTATGCGGGCGAGAAAATTAAGCTCTGGATCGCATAAAATGACAAGGTCGCAAATATTATTATCGGTGGGTATGGGTTGATTACGTTAACGTTTCACGTTTGCGTGAAAAGGGATTGATTGGCGACGATTAGCACCAAGCAATTTTTTAAACACCAAACTGAAAAACTGTCAAGATCCTGTTGAATAAGGGAAAAGTCAATGTATGATATAGAAGAATGTTTGATGACCCTTCTAATATCGTTAATATAGCAAAAATCAACAAAAGTGGGCCAAGGTTACTGCCTTGGGGGACACCGGAGGTAGCTAAGAAAGGGCAAGAGGGGGCAGATCTAAACCGAACGCTATACCTATTGACGGTTTTCAAGGTAAGAAGAAATATTACAAATATTACATTGTAACATAAAGGGTTCAAAGCTGTTGCGTTAAGCAAACCAACAGATTATCTTATTTAAACTTCAAGTAAACTTCAGTTTTGCCTAGCATCAGCTTAAACAATGTCTTTAATGTGCTCCAATATGTCTGTTCACGTACTTTCCAAAACTACGAATTTCTACGAATTTTACTACAGTTTTATTTTATTTATCGGTCGGTGGGAAAACTGTGCACACAAGAAATATTTAGCCTTCAATATATTAAACAATTATTTTCATAGGTCCATCTCTCTGTAGTGAGTCCCTAAGAAGATAGAGAGCCAAGAAGTTTCCAAACATTACTTGTTTACCTGTACTTACCTGAGTGTTTTTTGGAAATTTTGCCACTTTCTATCTTTTAAGGGACAAACAACTGAAAGTTTGATCTACATATAACAATAATTGTTTGAAATTGCAAGCTAAATATTTCTTGTATGCACAATTTTTCCCTCCGACCACTTGGCATTGAGATAAATCGATGTAAAAATTTACGTCAAATTTTTCACCTGTTCGATACGTGTTTTGGTAGACCGACAAACGGCTAATGGTTCAACACCTCAAAGGCTATTATTGATATAACATATCAAAGGGCACGGTAGTGCCCAGCCAAGTTCGCGGCACTACACCCTTCCCTTTTTACAGGAACAAACTCAGGCGATTTTCAACCCCCCTCTAACTTTAGTACCAATAAAGTCAGAAACTTGAAATTCGTAGTATTTGCCGAGCTGACCAAACACAGGTGGCTCACCAAATTTCAACTCTATAGCGTTAGTAATTCCCGAGATATAGGACTTCAAAAATCGCAAAAACCGTAACTGACTGACTGACTCACTGACTCACTGACTCACTTTCTCACTGACTCAATGACTCACTGACAGATCATCAAAACTATGGAGCACTTCCCGACATCGTAGAAACTTGAAATTTCGCACAACGCTAGGCCTTGTGGTGCATACAAAGGAAAAAATCGAAAATCTGCAATTTTCTATTCAGGGGGCGTGGCATCCACCTACTTTCTTAAAAATTCTTATAAATTATATGGAGCACTTCCGATTATTGTAGAACGATAAAAATTGGTAGGTCGGTAGGGCTTGAAGTACTTAGAAAGAAAAAAATTAAAAAATTGAAATTTTCCATTCAGGGGGCGTGGCATCCACCCACATTCTTAAAAATTCTTTTAAATTTTATTGAGCACTTTCGATTGTTGTAGAACGATGAAAATTGGTAGAACGGTATGACTTAAAGAACATACAAAGTTAAAAACAAAAAATTGAGATTTTCCATTTAGGGGGCGTGGCATCTACCCACTTTATCAGAATTGCTGTTAATTATATGGAGCACTTCGGTAGTCGTAGAATTATTAAACTTTGTAGAGCGGTAGGGCTTGATTTTCACCTGGCAAAATAAATCTTTGCAAAAAGGAGTGAAATCACAACAAAAACATAAATGTTTAAAAAAGAGCCAAGTTCTTATAAGAACAAGAAACCTGTGCGTAAAAAGTCAACCAAAATAAGTAATGAGATCTAAAATATATGCCAAGTTTTAAGTTCAGGAGAAGTTCAAATATCTGAATTAGAGTAATATCGAAACAACTCCTAATTAGGACAAAAATTTGGTATTTAATGATGACTGATTAAAATTTGGTGGATTTACTTGGCAAGTTTTCTCTTAATTACTTACTTAATCACAAGTTGAAAATGTATGAAAACTTGACCAGTGAACCCACCAAATTTTAATCAGTCATCATTAAACACCAAATTTCTGTCCTAATTAGGAGTTGTTTCGATATTACTCTAATTCAGATATTTGAACTTCTCCTGAACTTAAAACTTGGCATATATTTTAGATCTCATTACTTTTTTGGTTGACTTTTTACGCACAGGTTTCTTGTTCTTATAATAACTTGGCTCTTTTTTTAACATTTATGTTTTTGTTGTGATACAACTTTACGCAAATGACCAGACTTTTTATGTCATTGGTTCTCAGTCTGTTATGTACTTATATCAAAGAATATAAAGTTACCAAGAAGTATTGCCTGGATCTTAGAAAAAATTCGATTCCAAAAACTTTTTTCGAATTAATAATAAAAAGAACGAAGCAAAAAAAAAAGTTTCAGCAAAAATGTTTCACAAAACACAAAATCTTAATTTTTTGTCAAATGCAATCAAATAAGTTTCAATTTAATTCCTTTTCTTTAGACAACTGACTGAAGTACCAAAAAATTGTTCAGGTGTTGTATGTTGGAATGGATACGTAGATATCTAGGGATAAGGTTACAGTGAATGCGTTATCAAAGAAACATATTTTCTGACATATTCTTAAGAATTTATCGTCAAAATCGGGTGGATGAATACCTAAATTTGAATGTATTAAAATTCCTTTTAGGATTTTTTTTAAATACACGTTTTATTTATTTGTCATTATCTTCATTCAGTGTTGACCAACGCTAAAAACTCAAAATAATTTGAAAGAAGAATCTGCTCTGAAGAAGTCGTGCGTATTCTAATAACAAAAAGGGGTGTACTGTAGCCCACTTTCATAAAAGCATGGAGTTTTGTAAGTTCTGACGTCTGCGTCAAAACAATGTTTTACTTCAGAATACGCATTCACTGTAACCATGGTCAAGACCGAGACTAGACTCTAAGAGCATAACGCTTATGAGTAATTGCAAGTTCTTCACTTCTTAATTTTCTAAATCTATGTGCATATGCAATGAAACAAACTATTTTATTTCTTTGACAAAAAAAAACCAAAGCATAAAAACAACAGGGCGTATCATTAAATTCAAAATTTTGAAATAAATTCATGAAATCCAAACATGGTACTAAAATTAAATTGAACAAAAAGAATTGAATAGAACTTTTATTTAACAAAGAAACAAAATGAATTTTAAAAACTAATAATCCACGGTCGAATGAAGAAAAATGTTTTTTAACACTTTCTCGGTCGTTAAATATTCTCCTGTGAGACCGTATATCATATTAAATATTTTTTTAATGGCTTTTCATCCACACACTGACTTATGAATTTAGTATGGATGTTTTCAACTTGTATAGTTTTTTTTTTTTCCTACAGACAAATAAATACATATGTATCAAATTCACACGAAAAACTCAACCAGAGAATATGAGGCGTTTGCCGCTATTTTTTTAATGACATAACACTTTATTTCATATTCATAAATGTACCATGGTTGTTATCAACGCACGAGAGTGCATCAAAGCGTAGCTGAAATCCACCATCGAAACGATGAATTTTTGACACACTACCATGGTTGTAGACAAATTTCTCTGACAAATCTTCTCAAATGTCAAGAGCAGAAAGGAACAGATGTTCTGCTAGAAACATTAATTTTACCGACATTGCTGGAATATACATATTTTCTGTGGTTTATGTCAGCGCCATAAGAATGATAAAAAAAAGAATCCTTTTTTAGGAAAATATTCATCTTAATTAGGACACAAATTATTATTATTTTCACTCATCATTCGTAGTAGAAGTTTCATTTCTATTTTTGTAAAATTTAATGAAGTCGATTTTGTGACTGACATTTGCTTTGACATTTGAAACTTTGACATTTCAAATGAAAATTTCTGAATTTGGGGGCGTGTTTATTTTTCTTTTGACACATCACCATTATTTCTTGATTAAAACTCATATTACTTTGTTTGTTTGGCCTTGTGGAATTATAATTGAGATGACATGACTTTTGCATGTTCTGCATAAACTTTGTCTCCACTCTGATTTTTTTTGTGGTGTGATTTATTCATTTATCTGGGGAAAGTTTGTTTATTCGAGAAAAGCAACTTATAATATACTTTTCACCCAACCCCAGTCATCATCAGCGCGCAGTGACAAGAAGTGTTAATTTGTATTTGTTTTGCGACAATGACAGTTGTCATGTTTCTGACACTTTTGGTGTCATATTAACATGTCAACTGACATTACACGGCAAATTGTAATTTTCTTTTCTCGCAGCTCATTTTTTTTATAGTTTGATTTTGGTGTCAGGATTCACCTGGTTACCTTTCTTACTTCCAAGAGTTTTTTAAGTATAAATAAACAATAGTATACCTATGTATGTTTGTATGTATGTATGTGATTTGAAATAATGTAGGAAGCTAGAATAAATCTACTACAGTGGTAGGTACTAAGGCAAGCTGAAAGCTGAATATTGAAATAAAGAGTTCATGCTGCCAACATGCCAATTGCACATTAACGGTCTGTCATTCAGGTTGGTAAATCTTACTCTAACTCCAAATGTTATTTTCTAGACGAATTAAAGTGTAAACAAAACAAATTGCTCATCACGAGTTCGAGGATAGTAATAAACCATAAATAAATTGATGTGTCATGATTTGTGCATCGAAAATGACTTTAATTTGAAACAAATTAGACCTACCTTGAATACACACCGCCGATTACACCATTATTGCGGGAGTCAACAATTTTGAAATGCTAGAAACAGTTCTTTATCGATTTCCAAGAGTTCTGAGCGACTAAGTTCTAAATGACAAAGATCCAAATAATCTTAGTTCTGAAAAGATCAGACTCTGGAAAGACAGAGTTCTGAAAAGACAATACAAAATCGACAAAGTTTAGTACCATTATTAGGTAAAGTGTTGTCGTACATTAAAAAAAAAAATATAAAGAAACGCGAAGTTTTGAAATATCTACAAATTCCAACCAAGGTCCCATCTAAACTTCAAAACTTTCTCAAAATTAATGACTCCCTTCCCAGTTTAGGTACTTCGGATTCTAATTACATGATTAAGAGTTCCTTTTCTATCTTTTTCATCTTCTCATCACTCTGTCGGTCGTTGTGATGGGGTTGGTTGTGGTGGTGTTATTTTTATTTCGTTTTTCGCTCAATTAAATTCAAATTTTCATAACGATGAAAATTTTCCAAACTTCTTCTGACTTCATTCTGACAGTAGGTACCTATATACTGATACAAATATACTTCAAATAATGGTGGGGGTAATGGAAATTTAAAAACCAACAACCACAGTCAACAAAAACTTTTATGACAGATGGTGATCTGCCGTCAATATTATCCTGGTTAGCCTCTGTGTTTTGTTGTTTGTCTTTTTTAACCTAATTTTTCGCCATTTAAAACGATGGATCTTCTGTTTCTTCCTCAATTCCCTCCCTCTATCTGATGTGGGGTTAATTTAAAGAGAGAACAGTTGAGAAGGGATTATTAAAATGCAATTAGAACAAAAACCGACTAAAGTTAACAAGGGTATAAAAACTCAATCAATTAAGTGTGAAATTTCTTTTCGCAAAGGACATCAACCGGATGGCTTCTTGCTTGCTCGTGCCACTTTATATTGATGGAAGAATGAATATATAATATCATTTAAAGGGTATATAGTATATAGTGTGGGTTGTTGTAACATGATGTTTTGTGGTTAACCATACGAAAAGGGTTATTGGTTGCCAATTGATTAATTGCTCATCGATGTCAGAGTGACAAAAGACAAAAAAGGACACATATGTGACATGATCTGGACAAAAAAAACTAACCTTAAATTAAAACTTGAAGTTGGTATCATGTGGCTAATGTTCTTTGGAACTTGAGGGTCATTTATTTTACTTTTATTTGTATTAGTTAATTTGTCTACTGAAAAGTTTTGTTAAAGGGGTTTTTGTTCTAAGGAAAATTGTCGTTTGAATTTATTAATTGATTCCTTAAGCCATTATCATTAATTATTATTCAATGCTAAACACACCCACTGGGGATCTAGGCACATAATTACAAAAGGTAAACGGCTATACCAAGAATGCTGCAAATTTCTTTGAGCTAAGAAGGCAATTGAGAAGCAAAGCCCTCTCTCGAGCAACTAAACTGTCCCTGTATAAGACGCTTATCATCCCGGTCCTGATGTATGGTGCAGAAGCATGGACGCGTTAGGCTGTTTTGAGAGGAAAATTCTCCGGGTGATTTTTGGTCCCGTCTGCATAGATGGGGAATGGAGAAGAAGATACAACAACGAATTGTATGGGCTTTACAGCGACGCCGACCTAGCCACAAAAGTGAAAAGCCAACGACTAAGATGGCTGGGTCACTTAGAACGAACGGACACTAATGCTCCGGCCCAGAAAGTCTTTGAATGAAACCTCGTGGGACAACGCAGTAGAGGTGGACAGCATAAAAGGTGGCGCACGCAAGTGGAAGAGGACCTCAACCAACTTGGCGTGCGAAACTGGAGACAGTTTGCTAGAAACCGAGCCGGCTGGAAGAAGCTTGTTGGTTCAGGTCGTGGTCCACCCCGGACTGTAACGCCACCTTAAGTTAGTAAGTACTTTTTTGTAGTTAAAGGTATTATAAATGAAATCATATAAGTGTCGAATATAATCACGATTTATCGTCAGATAATACTCCAGTTATTTTATCACTGAGTCCTGATCCCTATGCACACCTCCACGTGGTAGAAGGTGGGTAACGCTAACGTGCAGGGGGACCGAATGGATGCCGGGATAAGCAGACAACCCAGCGTTGCTGGTCAGGGCACAAACTTGTCCTTGGGATGGTTAAAAGCCCCCTTAAGACGGATGAACTGCAGGTAGCGGTCAACGGCATGATAGTCTGGTGGCGGAGGAGCTTTTTTTTGGTAAAAGGCCAACGGCAGCAGCAGGTAGCGTCTGTAACCCATATTGGGCGGCTACAAAAGGCGTCTGTTTTCCCATAGTGGGCGGCCTCGAGCAGTTATGTGTTTGACCATACAAAAGGCGGGTGTGCCTGTCAAATCTGAGCTTATGTATGTTATTAATCATATCTCGGAAAACACCATGGTGGAAGGATATAAGCAAATACATGAATTATGACAACAAATGGAATTGAGTCCCCAAGAGGTAATCTTTTTATAGAAAATCCTTCTGCAGCTTCGGTTGCAGTAAACCGCACATCGGATTTGGGGGTGCGGCATCTTTCATGTTCGAGCGTCAATCAAGACGCCATAATAATAAATGAATCGTTGACAAATAGAATAAGTCTTTCAAGAAGCGCAAATGTTACTTTTGGCTACCGCATACGTACGAAAATCGGAGCATGGAACGTTCGATCCTTGTACAGCGATGGTAGATACGAGCAGGTTGAGCGTGAAATGCTTCGCCTAAAGATCAGTATCCTGGGCATAAGCGAAACTAAGTGGAGAGGAAGAGCTGAATACAGATCAGACACTGGACAGACGAGAATGCTGTATTCCGGGGAAGATGAAAGAGAGGGTGGCCAAAGACTGCATGGTGTCGGAATTATGTTGAACGAAGAAGAGAGGCGTAGTTTGATCTCCTGGGCGCCCATTTCTGCGAGATTAATGACAGCAAGGTTTCGTTCAAAAAATCGTAACGTCACAATTATTCAGTGCTACGCCCCCACAAATGAAGCGACCGAGGAAGACAAAACCGCGTTTTACACTCATCTTAACTCGGTTTACAGTAGTGTTCCGAGAGCCGACATCATAGTCGTTATGGGAGACCTTAATGCCCAAGTCGGTTCAGACAATTACGGACTGGAACGCGTGATGGGAAGAAATGGCTTGGGGTCACAGAATGAAAATTGTGACTTGCTTGTCGACTTTTGTAACGCGAATCGTCTTGTGATAGGTGGGACTGTATTTAAGCATGAGACGTGCAACAAAATTACCTGGGTGCATCCGGATGGTCAAACCGAAAACCAAATTGATCATATCATGATTCAGCAGCGATGGAGGAAGTCTATGTGTGATGTCCGGAGTATAAGAAATGCCGATGTGGGAAGCGACCACCATTTGGTTCTGATGAGTCTCAAACTACGAACCGCTGCCGTACAAAAACCAGCGCAGGATGCAGCAAGGAGCTCAAAATTCATTACTAATGCTTTAAATGACCCCAACATATGTCGTAACTATGTCACCACCCTTAACGACAGAGCCTCGTCATTAAACGGAATCCAGAATTCAACAATTGATGAGATGTGGGGTGAAATTAAAAGTGTTTTTATGGAGGCTGGATTTGAAACTGTACCCAAGCGAACGAGACGTAGAGACTCTTGGATATCCCAAGACACCTGGGATAAGATCGAACTTCGCAAATCGTTGAAAATCCAAATAAATGCCGAAGCAGATGTTCAACGAAAGGCTGACTTGCGAAGAGAGTACCGCATTGCACATAAGATGGTCTATCGCTGTGTGAGCATGACAAGAGGATGAAGGTAGATGGACTCGCAGATAATGTGGAAATCGCTGCCAGAAGAGGAGATATCCGGGAATTGTACCAAATAGCCAAAGATGTTATCGGGAAAAAAAGCAACACCAATCATCCTGTAATGGATGCGGATGGCACACTTTTGGTATCAATTGAGGATCAGCTTCGTAGATGGAAGGACCATTTTTGTGCCCTGCTAAATGAGGATTCAGTTGAGCAGAGTGCTGAAGTGCCCCAACTAAACGAGATGCGCAGGTCCTATAGGGGTATTGACATCGAACCCCCGTCAGAATCGGAAATCCTTACATCAATAAATCTCCTCAAAAACAACAAGGCAGCTAGACTGGACGGAATACCAGCTGAATTCCTGAAAGCCGATCCCGTAACAGCGGCTAGTATTTTACATCCGCTGATACAAAACATTTGGGAAAACGAAACCTATCCCAGGGACTGGAAGGGTGGTGTGATTGTTAAGTTGCCAAAGAAAGGTGACTTAAAGAATTGCAACAATTGGCGTGGTATCACTGTTTAGTCCGTTTTCCCAAAACTAATGGCAACCATCATTCTCGAGCGAATAAAGGATAGAATCGAGTCTACACTCCAGAGGCATCAAGCTGGCTTCCGCAGTGGTCGATCGTGTGTCGACCATATCAACACCCTGCGTATCGTCCTCGAGCAGTCGATGGAATTTCAATCACCGCTTTACCTCATGTTCGTGGATTTTGAGAAGGCCTTTGATCTAGTCAACCGAGAATGTATATGGAGATCGTTGCTTGGTAGAGGAATTCCACCAAAAATTGTTGCCATTATTAAAGAGTCCTACAACAACGCAAGGTGTTTTGTTTTGCACAATGGGCAGCTATCCGACTCCTTCGTAGTGCAGCAGGGTGTGAGACAAGGGGATGTTCTATCGCCTATTCTCTTCCTGCTGGCGATGGACGACGTATTGACGGCCAGTGTTGGTACAGCTAATCGAAATGGCATTCAGTGGAGACCGTTCGAAAGGCTCAGTCATTTAGACTATGCCGATGACATATGTTTACTGGCAAATAACATTAGTGGGCTGTGCCAAACACTGCAAGTGAAGGGAGAGTCGAGTGGTCTAAGAATAAACAGCAAAAAGACAAAAATAATGCTCACAGGCCGCTCCACACAGCAGCGTATTTTTCTACAGGAGACGCCAGTTGAAGTAGTGGAACAGTTTAACTACCTTGGCAGTATTGTTTCTGCAAACGGTGGTACGGATCTGGACGTTAAAAGTAGAATAAATAAAGCTCGTGCTGCCTTCGGTACTATGTCCCCAATCTGGAAATCAAGTCAAATCTCTTATCGCACCAAGTTGAGATTCTTCGAATCCAATGTCAAATCCGTGCTGTTATATGCTTGTAAAACCTGGAAAGTCACGTCTATCATTTCGAAGAAATTGCAGGCTTTTGTGAATCGCTGTCTTCGCCACATCCTAAAGATTCGCTGGCCACAAATAATATCAAATGAGGAATTGTGGCGCAGGACAAGTCAAGAGTGGCTGGACGTCGACATTACAAAGCGTAAATGGCGTTGGATTGGTCACACACTGAGGAAACCAAACGATGAAATTGCAAAGCAGTCCTTTGAATGGAATCCTCAGGGTGCACGGCGGGTTGGAAGACCAAGAACAACATGGAAATCAACTGTCTTAGCGGAAGCAGAATCCCAGAGAAGGACGTGGCCACAGCTAAGGTACCTTGCAGCAGACCGTGAAGGATGGAGACGTTTTGTTGACGCCCTATGCCCCAGCCGGGGTTACAGGACACGATGATGATGATGATGAAGCAGAAATAATAGAACAAAAATCCTAAACTCGTGAATAAGAGAATAAACTGGAACAAATTCAGAGATACATTTTAAAGTTTAATAGACCTAAGAAGAAATTGATCATGAAGTAGAAATTTTTTTTGCTGATGTGCTATGGGCTGCAGAGGTACGAGATTCCCAGATGATAAGATAGTTTTTAAACGTCTTAACAGTGAACTTAAAAATAGAATCAGTGAATTCCAAAATGATTCACTTAGTATCTAGATTCCTGAAAAATCTGACGACGGAAGCTTCTACCAAATACTCCTGATGGAAAGCAGCCAAATATACCCTAGGCACAAATCTGCCAGTAAAATCTCCAGTTGGATCGGAAACCAGAAACTAAAGACAGATCTCTTCGCTGATCATCTCGCGAATGCTTTTAAGCCATTCCCAGCTACCGACCCTTTAGATTTTGTTGATAGAAATGACGAATGTGAAATTCCTTTTTGTCACGCTTTAAGAAGTAAGAATCATGTGTCAACATAAGTTGTCTAACAAAAAAATCACTAGGTTACGATCTTATAACTGCTCAGATTTTGAAAGAAATGTCTTCAATAGTCTTCAAAACACTCCAATTTGTAATAAACGCATTCCTTAAACTAAGATGTGTGGCACATCAATTGGAAAATTGCATCCACCAAAAAAAACAACATCTTTCAGACTAATATCGCTTATACCAATCATGGTAAAAGTTTCCGAAAAACTGTTCTTGAAAATGCTTATCAAATGATAGAAGAAGAAAGAAGTTGCTAGAGCCTTTGGAAAGGTTTGGCACTTGGGACTTGAGTACAAACTGCATAGGGACCTTCCCAGGCAGAATGCTACGAATTACTGGAATCCTACTTTACTGTACGGTACGACCAAAACTCCTCGGAACTAAAGAAAATTGAAGCCGGTGTACCACAAGGAAGTGCCATAGGACCAACCTTGTATCTGTTATATACAAGAGATAATTTCGGTGAACATCAACGCTAAATAAATGAAACCGAATGACGCCTATAAACTTTACAAACAAAAACATAAACAATGTTCTAATCTTTATAAAACAGTACAAGTAAAATAAAATAAAATAAAATAAAGTAAAATAAAATAAAATAAAATAAAATAAAATAAAATAAAATAAAATAAAATAAAATAAAATAAAAAAGGAAAAGAACTAAACTTGGAAGTACAGAAAAATATACTTGTTACTAGAAAAGAACTCCGACCTACATATCTATCCAGATAAAGGGAATGTGATACAAGTAAGTTCTGAAACCCGTTAGGACATATGGAATCCATTAATGGGGCTGTACAAAGAGAACAAATGCTGAACCTATCCAAAATTTCCAAAACAAAATCCTTCATGGAATAATTTATACTTCTTGGTATATGTTTAAGAAATAGTGATCTATGTACATCGTGACCTTCAAATTAAAATGATTACAGAAGCGGTTAAAAACACGCTATATCACACAATCAGTGACTGTAAAGTCATAACGAATCCGAAATGGAGATCGTCTTAAATGTACGAGACAGTTTTTGGGAGATTACGAAGAACCAAGCCACATGGGTTGATGGTCTAAAAACTATGGGAAAGTATTAGGTATAACTTTAAACTTCCCCAAATGTGAATTATAAATTAAGATAGAAAAATCATTTGTCGATCTTTCATATACTGGTCCTGATCCACCGGTGGTTTTAGTGTGGTAAGAGTTCAAAGCTACTTGGAAACGTTTCTTACCTTGTCTCTTTTGAAGATTTCGATCAGCATTTCATTGTTATTTTTGATCTACAAAGGGTAAAATAACATCATGCTACTTTACTTAAACTTCAATATTTGCGAGGCAAAAGACTAGTACGTCCTTTTGGCGTTGTTAACACTTGCGACAATCACACCGAAGGTCTGGCTTATGATTTTCATCTAACATCTTTGGTAAAAATACAGTGGAATCAAGGAATCAATTTATTTTCTTGAACAAATAAAAGCAACAGTAATCTATTGCATAGTTCGTTGTAAATCTGCAAATTTTCCAAAATACGCTCCTAAAAATGAGCTTAAAAGACAAGCCAATGCATACTCGTAGTAATACCAGTGGACTGCTAAAACGGTTGAAACACTTTGCACTGTATCTTAAAATTGAAGGGATATTCTTCCAAACCCTTGTTCTTCAGTCCCTGTTCATTCATCAGTTTTGTAAAATTTTCTAAGAACCCACATTTGAAATACTAGTTTTTGAAACTTGACACTTCAATTTCTTCAAAAATTAAATAAGAACCATGCGAAAAAAATACCAAAAAGTTGTAAAAAAAGATATTTTCCCACCTTTTCAACCCTCTTGATCCAAAGAAACAAACAAAACAAGTGCATCATTATAATGACACGCTTTCTATGTGAATTTTCCACAAAAACTCATCAAATTTCTCCCTTGAGGGTGATTTACTTATACCCTTATAGTAACATACACATAAGGTATAAAGTGTGTATGTTTTGCAAATTTTTTATTACTTCATATCGAAGATATCGATACGAATTTTTGATTGTTGAAACACATAATAGCGCACATCGCATTATGCCTCAAGGGATGAAAAATTCAATTGACAAGGATAATCATTATGTTCAAACGTTCAGTATTCAGATACAGTGCATGTGTGATGTGTGGTGCAGTTATACGTAGGTATTGTAACTGAAAAACAAACTCACATCACACATCGGTCAACAAGTCTGCAGAATAACTCTTCTGCAATGCTGTTATACGTATTTGCAAGGATATATTTTTTCCCACGAAATTTTGTGCAATATAAATCCCAATCTGGTCCTTAAGCATTTGTAATTCAATTTGCCAACGCCAGACCCAGACAGACATATCACAATGAAAATGTCCTTTTCGGGTATACGGTGGCTGATGGCAGTTACATGACACCTCCTCAGAGAAGCACCACACATTAGGTTTGTGCATGGTGAGCGGTGTGCGGTGTTATGGTGTTGTTCAATATTGAAATCCGCAAAAGCATAAAAAGATGTTTTAGAGCTCAAGGACCGTCTGCAGTAAAGCAATGAAGCAATTGGCTCCATATGCTACTAGTATACAAGTATCACACAAGGATATTCAAATACATACATATATAAGCTCAATGTAGTCCCAACAAGGACTACAAGCAATAAAATCTCCATCTAGAGTATCCGACTATTAATGACCAGTTTACATTCTCAAAATGGGTGTCGTTCCTGCACCAAGAACAGCAGCGGGATTAAACCTACTCTCTGTATGAATATAGCTGCTCTGCTGTACCAAGAGTCTCCCCTGTCGAACTCGGAACTCAGAACGTAGAAAAACAATAAACCAAAGTTTTGGCTCCCATTTGTCTTTTATTGGTAAAATCGAATGAATTTAAATGAGTGGCATATGTGGAGAAGGATATTGTCGGTCGCCGGTTGGGACTAATGTCCTTTTTCAGTGATATCGGGGTGTAGTACTGATGGTAGGTACTGCTACTGCAATGCTCTCTCCAGAAATATTGAAACCCCCGTACATAAAACACTCTTTTCTACGATTGCTGTTGCTGCTGCTATACTATTGCTACTGTTGGTTCCGTTTGCGGCAGCACATAAACGTGTGGTCGCAATGCACTACACTCTTCCTATTTCGTCCTCGCGCCATGCTACTACCACCAGGCCACCACTTCTGTCCAAATTGCCACGGAATTATAATGGCCATAAGTGTGTAATGGTCACTTTATCCCAGAAATGGCAATTAAATCGGATTAAAGACAACTGATTTATGGTTGAAGATACTTTGGAAAACAAGTGAAATAATTGCTCAGTCAAGCAATTAGAGAGGGAGGACTAAACTGTATCTGTATCTCTGTCTATATAAATGTTTCGATTGCGATGCATTTGATATACATAATACAGGACACACATTGGTGGGGTTATAAAAATAACATTACCAAGTTTTGGATCGGGATTAGAAACAGTAGCTACAGCTATACTACGCGTTCGGGCTGTAAAATTTAACGAAATCGAAACGTAGTTACAGTAAATCTTCATTAGGTTCGCCGCATTGGGAATGGATTGTGATCGGATTGGTTTTCGAAAGAGAACACACAGCAGCATTGATCTATTGTGTGCAGTGTGTGGTACGGATTAAACTAAGGTTATTCTATATACGTAATGGATGTTTTTTCGTGTGACAATAAACAAGGAAACCGAAAGATATCAATTTACGATTAAAAATTAAACAATGGAAGTGGAATAATAAATAGATAAATATTTTTCGGAACTCAAATACTGAATGAAAAATAATGAATGAAGCTTTTGAAAACTTTTAACACTAACAGTCGATTTCTTCACAGAGTATACTAACGTTAATACCAGTACTAGTCATAAAGTTGATACTCAAATCTCTCATTTATTCATGCTTGTGTGTTTGAAGAAATGAGAAATACTGATTTGAGTACTAACTTTAGGACTAATACCGGTACTAACGTTAGGACTCTGTGAAGAAATTGGCCGTAAGGTACCTTTAGAGTTTCTGAAACAAGCTTTCTCATAAACGAACTATATTCGATTGAAAACTTGCTGCGCAGAAGTTTGTCTTATCAAAGGTGATATTGAGTTTTGATTTCTTAGAAGATTAGATAAGAATATTAGAAGATAGAGTACAAGTTACCTATAGCTGTCATTGAATTTTGACACCATCAAACAAACAAAGAACAAGAAATAGACCTCCGATTAATCTACTTTGCAACAGCTCCTTATAAGTTGGTACGTAACTCTAGGTTTCCAAGGTTATGTATCTAAACAGTAACACAGACAGTCTCACTGACCATATGCTAATTGACATAAGGCACGTACGTATCTAACATCTTAGATGCACGTGTAACTGACCTGAAAATTTGAACCTTGTAGAAGAAGAAATATGACGAAAAAAGGTACTGCACATGCGGAAATGATCCAGCGCCAATACATGACCAAACACGAGTCAGGAAAAGGAAGGGGAAGAAAAGAATCAGCAGCAGGAGATCTAAGAGTCTCCCGATTGAAACAAAATCCAGGATTTTATACAAAAGTGCTATTCAACTAGCTCCTGGCTTAGAGACCGACAAAAAAGTCTTCAAAACAGTGAAGGTAACTAAATCACCAAAGCAACAGGGAATAGCAGATAGTAGATGTAGCAATTCCTAGAGCTGCTCTAGGACATGGGTGTCAAGCTGTCAAGTAAGCAAAGCATCTTTCACAAATCAAGAAATGAGTAGGTAATAGTAATAATAATAATGATATTATAATTATATAATAATTTGTCATTAATTAGTTGTAAATTACTTGGAGTTTGTCTTCTATGTTTTCTATGTTTTTTTGGTGCATTGCTAACTTGATATCAAATGGCAGAGCAACTCTCACAGTTCACAGATCGAAAAACTAAAACTCAATATCTAATAATTTGTCGTTGAATAGTCGTTAATTTGTCGTGAAATATTCAGTTTTGTCATGCGATGTTTTCTTTGTATTTTTGGATGATGGACACGCATAGAAAGTGTCAAGTTAGCAAATAATTTCCCGTTAATTTGTTGTGACATTTTAGAATTTGACTTTATATGTTTTTTGGATTCTTTGCTAACTTGACAACTCAAAAAGCGGTACAAATTTTTATACTTAATGTTTTATGGCTTAATAATTTGCCGTAAATTAGTCGTTATTTATTTGTGAAAAATCGAATTCAATCATTCAATGTTTTCTATATTTATATTTGGTTCTTCCTAAGGTTGTATCAAGTTAGCAAAGAACCAACTTGAAAGGGGGTAAAAACTGCTAATACTGAATAGTGTATGGCTTAATACTTTGCTGTTAACCAGCCTTCAATTTCAAATCTGTCATGCAATGTTTTTTATGTTTTCGGGTTCTTTTCTTAGTAAACCATCAACTCAAAATGGGCTGGAAACTGTTTTTACTGGATGGTTTACGGCTTAATAATTTATAATTAATTAGTCCTTAATTAGTTCTGATATTTTCAAATTTGTTATTCTATGTTTTCTATGTTTTTGAGTTCTTTGCTGGCTTGACACAACTTGAAAAGCGGTAAATACTTCTCATACATAATCATCATCATTTATGACTTAGTAATTTGCCATTAAATAGTCCTTAATTATTTGTGAAAAATTGAGATCAATCATACAATGTTTTCTATGTTTTTTTTTAGTTCTTCGTTAGCTTGATATCAAGTTAGCAAAGTACCACCTCGAAAAGGGGTAAAAACTGCTAATACTGAATAGTTTGTGGCTTAATAATTTGCCATTAACTAGCCTTCAATTAGTTGTGACAATTTCGAATTTGTCATGCAATGTTTTCTATATTTTTTGGGTTATTTGCTTAGCATAGCATCAACTCAAAATGGGGTGGAAACTGTATATACCAGATGGTTTATGGCTTAGTAATTTATCATTGCTCAGTCGTTAATTTCAAATTTTTCGTTCTGTGTTTTCTATGTTTCTTCTCGAAAACTGGTAAAAACTTCTAACACTTAATATTTATAGCTTAATAATTTGCTGTTAATAAGTTTTGAAAAATTCAATTTATATTCATGCGAAGTCTTCTATGTATTTTTGGGTGATTTGTTTTCTATGAGCGTCAAGTTACCCATTTTCCAAAGAAAACCAACCATTCTAAAATTCGTTTGACATTAAATAAAATATTAGATCTTTAGTACTATAAATTTGGCTTTTAGGTGTAACTTCTTAGGCGTCGAATGGAGCTATTATTTATGAAATGACACAGTAACTGGTGATTAAGAACAAACTCCATCACACCAAAATCAAAGCAACTTAAAGATCCTTAAAAAACTGGTATATTTCTCGTTAATTGTGGGTCACATGAAAAAGACTTTATTTGTTATTCAGTTTTTTTCCTCAAAATTATACTTTGAAATCGCCTCCCATATTAATTAGGATGGAAACAAACTTTTATACAAAAAAAATGTTCACAGTCATATAAACCATATTTTTAATGATCCTTTCCCAGGCAGTTAGCCAATCATTTGGAATCAACAAGAAGAAGGGCTAAAGCCAATAACGAGCATCACCACACAGCACAGCACACACAACGTGTCGAAAAGGCAAAAAGCTAATTTAACACTTGTCACTTAGCAGCATTTAATCCCCCACCGTTCCACCAATAAGCCACCAATTTATGGCCCTTTGATTTCCGTGAAATCAGAGTGCTTGCCACAGAATGCAGTCACAACTATTCGCAATCCCATCAGCGCACCCGATCTCATTGTGCGCACAGTCTTTTAAATGCAAATCGTGACCGTGTTGCGTCGACGACGATGACGACGGACGCAACGAAGACGACACTATGGGTATTGTATAGAGGACGAAGAAGCTAAACAAACAAAAATTCCAATCCTGCTGCTGCGGAGCGAGATCGGGAACGGGATGATGACGACACGATGCTTTCGGATTTGGACACCTTCTTGGCAAGAACGAGGTGTCGTTATACCATAGGACTATACACCATGTAGCATCGTTGGAGGCAAGTCCAATTAATATGCGTGTTTCAAACATTTCAGCCTTTTGACATTTTTATGATTGTCCAGACCATATTTCAATTTTCTCAAGCGCGCGCGCGCTCTCGCTCATATGATCTGCAGCATTTAGTATATGTATATGTTCTTTTGGCCTGAGGTGGGCTGGATTTTGCACATCCTTGACAGAGGGACACCCTCTGCGTGTGCTGTGCGCTGCTGAGCGATTTATTCGTCAAAATGTGTTTTTATGGGTTTGCTGGTTATAGAGTGTACCTTTAGTATAAAGAAGGTGAAGCATGCGCTAAGAATTTTTTTTCTGTTTATGTATTTTTATCTGTTAGTGATTTCAGATGGGTCATGTGGAGGCTGTTGTCCGTCTCCCGTTGTTTAAAGGTTGTAAATTTTCCTTCATCGACATATCTTCTTTTTTAAGTAATTTATTTTTTGGCATCAACATTTCATCCATAAGACAAGATTATGAAGTGTTGGAGTGGTGTTTATTGATTTAAAATATTTTTATAAATGCTTAACAAATCTTATGCCGGATAAATAAATAACAACAAAAAAAGAAGACAGTTTTATATGGCCAATCACTCTTTGGGTAAATTTAAAAAAGTTAAAAGTTAGAAAAGGTTATAACAAAAACTTTCTCAAACATAAACCATGAAAGTTTTTTAACTGATTTCTGTCTCCAAACCGAATTGTAACCCTGATCAATAGAATTTTTTGTGCCGGCCGATCCGAAACTTAAACTATACATTTCTTTCCGGTCGTTAAGTCGAAGCTCCTTTAGCAAGCATTACCACAATTATCAAAAGAAATTTTAATCCTCTCGCAAGATTTATTTCAAGAATTTTCCTTTGGTGTTTTATGCCACAAAACTGATAATTTCGCAAAAGTTTTCTAGGGGTTTTTATGTCGCTTATTTTTAGAACGCATTAATAAAATCATTAACAATCATTTAAATTATTCTTCTTATCATTGAAGTCATATGTATGAATTGTATCACTTATCAACCACATATTATATTTACTCATGGTATTAAACCGAAGCTTTCACTATTTTTATAAGATATTGTATCTTACAGTGTTAAGACTATTACAGAAATAAATAAATTGAAATTGAAATGTAGTTATCTCGCCGTTAATGTTATTGGCAAAATTACACCGCCAAGGCCACTTGATCACATGCCCTTGACTTGAAAAGAAATTAAATTATGGTATAGGGCTCATGCAGCCATTTTAAAACTACTTTGTTAACAGCTGTAACTTGTGTTCAGAACTATAAGGTCTGTTCGCGTACTACCCAAAACTGCCAATTTCTACCCATTCTAGCCCAAAGTTCTGTCAAAGTTCATTTAAAAAACTGATATTGACAGAACTTTGGACTTAAATGGGCTGTTTTGGGTAGTACACGAACAGAGGTATAAACTTACTGAGGATGAGGAGGGCATAATTTTCGAAAGGACTAATCTAAAACCGAGGCAGTTTATTCTTGTACCAACATAGCTTATGAATTTTTCATGTGATGACATTTGACACAAGAGCAGGGTTGCTAAGAAATGCAATATAATGCGAATGCAATCTTTATTGACTTCAAATGACTTCATTCAAAAGATTGCATTCCTTTTCTTGATTTCGCTTTCAGACTTCAATGATTGGGTTGGGGTACGATTTGTCGATTTTTAAATTGTCGATTTAAAAAACATCGACCGTCATAATGCCGACTATCAAAAAGTAGATTGGTTAAAATACCGATTGATCAAAATGTCGACTCTTATAAAGTCGATTTTGAAAATATCGACTCGTAAAAGGTCGACAGTGGCAAAGTGAATGATATTCACATGCTTTGGGTCTGCAAGCATGTGGACATCATTCACTTTGCCATCGTGCGTCGATCAACAATAATGCTTACATAAACCGTCAGCCCTATTCTGCTAAAGTTCGTATTCTGCTATCCGTCGTGCGTAAATATAATATAAATTGCGATACAAATCAAATTAAATGAATACGATTCTCTTAAATAATTCTCAAAATGAAATATCAACTAAAAGACAAAACATTTTGAAAAATAATTTGAAGAAAATTGAATGAATCATTAGCGTGAATCGAAAGTTTCGATCGAATCGTCTAGCAGAATGGGGTCGATATTTATTTTAATCAAATCAACCTGCAACCTTCAAATGGATTGCAGTGTTACTTAACTTAAGTAAAATAAAAATAAAAATAAAGACACAATTGATGGATTTTGTTTACCATTTAGAACATAAACAAAAAGGGGAAGCATACGAATGGTCGAAAAAAAATGTCGACTGGACAAACATGAATTTCATCGACTGTTTTATTTAACTGTATTTAGGATAAAAGTCGACATTTGTTTTACCTACAACTTTAAAATCGACATTTAAATAGTCTGGATTTTAAACTGTCAACTTTATTTTGTCGATCAAACTTCAGTCGACATTTTAACAGTAGATGAAATTTATATTTGACCAGTCGACATTTTTTTTGTCGACCATTCGTACGCTTCCCTCAACGATTACCTACATACTTTTTCTGTAACAACAGGGGGGTCATTCCGTAATTTTTAAAACGATAATCGTCAAAACGATTATCTTTAACGATATCGTCTATAATTTGCTTCACGTTACTCAATCACTATCGTCTCGTCTATCGTTTATTTTTTTGAATGAATGAAATGAATTTGAAAATTAAATTTTGCTGTCAAAACAAAAAATCCTTGTAATTTTATTTGAAATGTCACGTTATTTTAAAAAATTTATTGCAATATCGTCCGTTAAAGTTTGTGTTCGTGGATAAATTGATTCTTTACGTTGCGCAACAATAAAGAAATAAGGCCTGAAAGCAGCAGGTCATCAGAATGTCCCTTTAAAAATACGATTTTGGCCTACAAGCAGCCCAGTGTTAAAAACGAATATGAAAATACAAAAAATATCCGATCGAATAAACAGCTTGAAGCATGATTTTGCAACAAGACAATGCCTTTAATCACGTTGCGGGTTTCTAACGGTTGACAAAGCCTCTCCTCTCATCCTCTAGGTACGATTTCCAATTCTTTGGTTATTTAAGAAGTGCAAAAAATCTAAAAATAAATGATGTGTATCAAAATTATTTAATATTGAATAAAATATACATATGTAGCAAAGATATGCTTTTTTGCTTCTTAACTTTTTTTTCTCAAAACCAAAAAGAATAAGCACTCCTTAGCTATCGCGTTTAACAATTATTTTGGTATAAATGGTCGAATTTTGATCACTGGGCATATACTTTTTGTTAATTCGATTATTGGGCAAGTATGATTTCTTGGTATGATTTTTTTCTGAAAACTCAAACCATGAACTGATATTTATGCCGTAATTATTCAATAATTGTTTTGTTTTCATATTATTTAAAAAATAATGGCTAAAAATCAACAAAAAAGCATTTTTCGCTTTTAAAACACTCAAATAATTACAAGACGATACCTCTTTAGCTATCGTCTAAGTTCTATCGTTTTGACGATAGCGTTTTGACGATTATTGACTTACGTAGAGCAAATAATTCATCGCCAAAACGAGATCGCCAAGACGATAGTCATTTTCAATGTTACGGAAAGCAAGACTATCGTCTAAACGATATCGTCTGGCGATAATCGAAATACGGAATGACCCCCCAGGCTTACGACAAGGAATAATTTATGAGTGTCAAGTTAGCAAAGCAACTTTGACTAATCGAAAAATGAAGTGTTGGATAATTTGCAGTTAATTAGTCGTTAATTAGTTGTGATAGTTTCAAACTTGCCGTTCAATATTTTCTATGTTTTTTTTGGGTTTCGAAAATCGGTATAAATTTCTTTTACTGATGGCTTATGGCTTAATAATTAACCATTAACTAGTTGTGACAAATGCAATGTGATCGTGCAATGTTTTCTATGTTTTCTTGGGTGCTTTTCTAACTTGATATCAAACTAGCAAAAGACCAAACAAAAGAACAGAAAGCATTGCACGGCCAATTTCAAACCATCCATCTATCCATTTTCGATTCGTCAAAAATGCTTTGCCGACTTGAAACTCATAGAAAACAAATCACCCAAAAACACGGAAAACATCGCACAAAAATTGAATATTATTTAGTAGATACTAAAATATTAAATTTTTGAAGTAAAAAAAAACATAGAAAACATAGCACGACAAAGTAATAACTTATTAATGACTAAGTCACGACAAATAATGCACCTAACCATTTTTCGATCTGTGAGAGTTGCTTTGCTACCTTAATATTAAGTTAGCAAAGCGCCCAAACAAACATAGAAAACACTGCACGATCAAGTCGAATTTTTCACAACTAATAAATGACTAACTAACGGAAAATTATTAAGCTATTAGCCTTCATTTATAAGAAGTTCTTATCAATTTTCGACAAGGTGTCAAGAAACATATAACATAGAAAACATTGAACGACAAATTCGAAATTGTCACTACTAATTAACGAGTAATTCATGGAAAACTATCCACCTTTTCATTTTTGCTAACTTGACACTCATGAATAATTCTATTTATTTTTTGTAAGGAACCGTGAAAGGTAAGGTTTTTTGGGGGAAAAACAAATGCGAATAATGAAAAAGAATGCAAAGAATGGAAAACAATGCAATGAATAGTGATTTGAAAGTGCAAAGAATGGTGATTGCATAATATGAAGTCAATATCCCAAAGTGAAGTTAATTATTGCAATCTTTTATTTGCATTCAATGAAAGATTTTTAAAGATTGCATTTTTTTTAAACAACCTTGCACAATGCTGTTAAATAAATTTCGACAAAACTCGTTAAAATTATAGATATCTTCTATGAAACAAGAAGTTCTACTATCGTCTGTAGAGCTAACTTTTCGAGAAGTTCAAGGTTCAATTAGGATTGAGGCAAGGCTGTAATTTGAGGTTTGAGCCCCTTGATTAGTGCTTTATTTATAGATGACATAGAAAACGTACTACAGGGTTGTGAGCTGGTTGTTCAGCTGACCTTTTAGACAAAGGCATAATGTTTGCTTATGGAAATCTTGATACAACCATAAACCAGAGTCACCATTGAAGTCTCCTTTAAAAATTGATTATCAGAACATTTGCGTACTGCAACAAATGGACTTCAGAGGAATTTAAACAAATCTAAGGAAGGTAATGGTTTTTTGCCACGGAGGTGACCGATATTTTCACAGCAAAAAATAGAAATTCAGAGACCAAAGTATTGAAGTAGTCGGGAATGAGAACTATGTAGAAATGCTAAGGATCCTTTACCCTTTAATGTTGTCTCTTATAACAACGCTGACCTATTTGAAAGAAACTGCACAAAACGAAGTCTCAATAAACCCAATAGGGCTTTTACTACAACAATATATCTCTGTCTTGTTCATTTCAAAACGTCAAACTCAAGTAATACCTATTTGTTTAATTTTAATAATGGCGGCAAATACACTCCACTTCAACTGAATGAGCACACAGATTTTCAAAGGTAGTTTGTCCATTTTTTTTCAAACGTTGTGAGACCCTGTCTTTATTTAGTTGAAGGGGAGTGTAAATATTGGGATGGATTGGATTGAATTTTTGCAATCGTATCTGTCAAAGCCCCGAAGTGTAAGCTGTCACTTTGACTTTAACAGTTTGGTAAAGATCCCCATTGTTTTTGTGTGATGAGCGCCGGATAATGCGTAGAAAGTTAAAATTTTATTTATATCAAATATATAGAATCCAGCACCTCGTGGCATGATATAGTTAGTGCGTAGGACTGTCATGCCGAAGGTGTGGGTTTGATTCCCAGCCGTGCCATCTAAAAAAAGAAATGTTTTATCCGAGGTACCAACTGCCTCTTGCGAGGAACTGACAAATCCTCATACTTGTCATGAAAAAGTGCTTCTCACTTAGCCGTTCGGACTCGGCAAAAAACTGTAGGTCCCCTCCATTCCTGCCAACAACACGCTCACAAAAATGGTTGAGAGCTGTAAGTCACTGGGAGCTGGTTCTCCACGAGCTGTTGCGCCACGAGTCTTATCAGATTGTTGATGTGAATCCAATATCTCGATTTCAGGTTGATACATTTCCAAGAAACCCTTTCATTTCTATTTAAAATCATTTTTTGCAAACCCCTCAAAAATGTTCTTGAATTTAAAATAGGAAATCCTTTAATATTTTCTGTTTCCATGATGAAATACAAAGCACAAATAGAGACTTTTCTTTAAGTGCGTCCTAAAAATTCACAATGCGTAAAACATTGCATCTGCTGGATTCTTCACATAAAGTAATCCTCATCCAATTTGACCGAGCTTTGTGGACGGATGTCAACTTCTTAGAAAATCCTCATTCCTTAGTCCCCAACACTTACATTCGCATACCCAATCCGAATCCAAATTCATTTTTCCATTTGTCCCAAGCGGATTAACATTTCTCACACAGGAAATATAGCTTTTCAATCATAGCAGGCTTTATAACATAACCTACCTGTGGATTTATACACCAAAGGGTGAGCCAATTAAGTGGGAATTATGAAACCAATTTTGTAATTTATTTTTTTATGGCAACATTAAAAAAAATGGACAAATGGAAAAAACTCGTATGAGTACCAGTGACATTGCATATGAACTTAATTTTTTATGTGATACATCATTCAATTTAATTCAAATTCATAATCAACAAGTCATTCAATCGAGTTTGAATTACAAGTTAAGCGATGCTAATTGCCGATCACAACTTACTGACAGCCCCTGTATATACGTGTATACGCAACGCACTCATAAGACTCCAGCAGTAGCTTTTTATGCCACGAAACGCCTAAAGATTAGTTGCCACAGATTAATTAATTGCTGCGCTAACACTCTTCGCGCGCATGACACGCTAATTAAATGTTTTCCGTCGGTCGGTATAAAAGTCTGCCCTGACATTCAACCTCTCCTCCCTGTCATCTGAATCTGAACCTCCTATATGTATGTATAAATGTTTATCTGGTTCTAGGTGTTGCTTATTATTATTTATTTTTTTTGCAAATTCACTCAACATTTAACGGACGTGTTAACAATTTTATGGATCTTAATTCCACAATAAGAAGTTGATCGATGGCAATTATAAAACTGGGTGCCGCTGCCGCTACCGCTACCGCTGCTCGTCGATCACCAACCGATCGCCATCGAGTCGGTAATATTCATACAAATGTTGATATTCCAAATGCGAACAGGGGGATATGAGTGTGAAAGACTACTTTGCATAAGTCAGCGATTGACCTCTATAGTCGGTATTTTATAGAATTAATGATATATATTTTTTTTTAAATATATTTTATTGTTATTAGTTTTTTCATTGATTTACGTATTTGTTTTCATCGAACGATCCTCGATAAGTCTTAGGGGATAGGTACATATGATGGAACGGCACCACACATACTTGAAAGATCAAAGGAAATAATTCAGTTTATGAAGAAATGTCGATGATCTGAGTGGAAGAGTGAGGCATCAAATTGAAAATGTTATCGAAAACTCAAGATGGATATTTTTTTTTTTAGATTCATTTCTTCTTTTTAGTGCGGAAGTTCTAAATGGATTCCAATTCCTATATATGAAATGTTCGAACATTAGCTCAAGTGATTTTTTAAAAGACGCAATCGATGGATTTCAATATTATAGCGATCTGTTGGAGAGATAAGAGTTTTTTTTTTGAAATTTATTTTTGTTTTGTAAAATGCTAAGAGAATTAGAGGCAAAAAGATGACGACGTTCTTAGAGAAGAATAAACAGTATTTTTTAACGGTGCATGGAAATAAATTTTAATTAATTGCTCATAGACTTTTAGCAACAATATATAAAATTTAATCAAAATTTGTTCAGCTTTTTTCTTTTAAATTCATTTTTATTATTCCATTTTATTAAAACTATCTTAAAGCTAGACAAACATTCATAAAAAATAGCGTACTTATCAATATCTTATACCTTACTAATCTATTGGCTCCATTCGGGCACTCTAAGGCCCATTTCACACGCCCAGCGGCCGGTTAGCCGGCATCGGTTAGCCAGTTTTCAACAAATGAACCAGTTCCGGCATATGTGGAAGCTTCCATAAGATCCTTAACCAAACGACCGGTTAGCCAGTACCGGGTACCCAGTTGCCAGATATGTGTGAAAAGGCTCTAAGTTGCACTATAATAGCTTTATGCTACTGCCTTTCGGCCTTTACAAAAAGAATGCATTGTCAACTTTAAGCTATCTGAATGAAATTCTTTCTTATGTTTTAACTACCAGAAATGGTTCTCCTGTTTTACCCTATTTCTTCGGTCCCGAATCACCGATTTATCATGGATCAGCCCTCGACTGTCTAAATAGGAAGGCAGCTGTTGGAATAAAGCCGCTTAGAGGCAAACTCTCGTATTATTCATTGTTAGAGTAAAAAGCTCCAAAAATTAAGCAGTATTTGGTTGAGGATATCGCTCTCGCAATGTGATCCCGAATAAGCTTCAGCAAGAAATTATCTATCCTTTGTATGTTGGCACCGTTGCAAAGAACTAGTTTGGAATAATAATGTTTGTGCTCCGACTCTGGTGTCCTGTGTAATCCAAGGCGCGTTTGAGACACTGCCACTCAAACACTCGAATTTTGTCCATTTGGATGGGGAAACGTTGAACCAAACCAGACATCCATAGGGATTCATCGGCCGGAAGAGGGCCATGTAGTTAATCACCTTCACCCTGCTGTGAAGTCGGCTGCGATGAATCAACCGTTTCGTCAGGGCAATCGCTTCAGCTTCAGGGAGCTTCAGATCCTCTCGAAATACAAATACTGATTCATGTAGATGCCAAGGTACCTTACTGCAGTTTTACTCGAAGTTACGCTGATGCAATAGCATTCTGATGAACTGGACTTTTGGAGCTGTTCTGTATATAATTAATTCGTCAGCATACGCAATAACCTGAGTTAGACTAGTTATCAGATGCTGAATAGAATTGGCGAGTTGACCGCTCCCTGCTGAAGTCCATTTTTAATATTAAAGGTTGTGGCAGAAGCCACATTGCCACTCTTAACAACAAACTTTCTACCATTGAGCATATCATAAAGCATTTAAATAGTGGTAGCTGGTAGTGCCAAGTCAGGTCAGCTTTAGATAATGACCCCCTCTATCCATACGGTGTCGAAGGCTTTCTCCAAATCAACCAGACGGGCACTCGTACACTACTTTTTAGATCTGTTCCATTCGATATCAGAAACGAGTTTAAACACGACATGATTAGTGTCATGCACTGCCTTAATACTGAACTGGTATGATATTATTGTCCTCTACCCACTTAGACAGAGCTCTATTGATAACTTTTTCGAATACTTTGGTGAAACTCGGAAGTAGACTTATCGAAAGGAGATACACCTTATTGGAGTTGTCCTTTCACTTTTTCGGGAGAGGATACACCACAGCTGTCATCCACCGCACTGGACAACTTGTTCCAGAGTGGTATAAATATCTACTGCGTCTTGCGGTAAATGTCGAAGTACGAAGAACCCGATGAAACCGAGGTTCCTTGATCGCCATTTCTTCACGTCATTCCGAAGGTTGATTGCTCTTCAACAATCAAGAGGTCATCGTCCAAGACGGCCGGCGTCCTCTGGATCAATTCCTGCTGTCAGAAGTACGTCTCTGTTCTTTGTCGTTCTCTGCAGCTTAAGACACGGAAGATCGTTTTGATCATTCCTTCGTCGAAGTATCATATCAATTTGGGGAAACATACTCGGGTTGCTATAGAAACTAGAATTAACATCCCGCATTTCGTTTTCAAATTAATTGACAACCGATAGTTTTCTTTAATAAGTTAGTTAATGTGTTCTTGATCGACGGCTTCAATATCCTAATCTCCGCACAATGGGGGTCAGTAAACCGTCGGTCGGTACAAGAGTTTGAGTCTTATCAGCAGTCTATTTTTTTGTGTAGTGCGTCAATGGTCCCACTCCGGTACGTATTAAATAAGCTCTATCACTATATTAATTGAAATAAGATTGAGTTGAAAATTAATCAAAAAATCGGTTTAGACTTTCTTACTTCACCCCGTGGTCCTTCTAATTTGAAATACATCCTTGCTTGCTGCAAAATTGTAACACGGGCTAAGTTCTTAACAAAATACAAAGAAATAACTCTGAAATAAAGAATTTCTCAAAAACTTCAAAACTGTTATGCGATTATATGGAAAGACCTATTAAAGCCTAGTTTACAGTTCCCGTGCGCAAAATAAATATCCTCGCATGTCAAAAATAGTTTAGGTGAAATGCAAAATTGATTGTTGACATGATTGGTTTACGGTTTCATGCAAAAAAAACCATTGCTGTTATGGAATGTCATGCAAAACTAAATGGACCGGCAATTGTTTTGCATGCGAAAAAAGTGTGGTGGATAAAATATATTTTTTTGAATGGTCGGTTTACACTTCCAAAAAAAATATATTCACCTCAAGGCAATATTTGCATTCAAATGGTTTTTACATCAAAAAATAATTGTTTTATTCATTCTTTATTTGGACCTGACAAATTTTTTTTAAGGAGACAGACATGATCTTAAACAAAAACATCAAAAATCAATTTGAAATCAATCGTATTAAAAAATCAAATTTAAGACTGCAATTAGAAATTACCAATGTAAAACCCCATTTGTTTTGATTGAAATCTTAAACAAAATTTAACACGAAACCAATTTTTGATATTTGGAGCAGGAACAGCAGGATCATTATCATCCTGGTTCCCTGGTTAAAACCTAGTTTACAGTTCCCATGTGCTAAAAAAACTTATGCAAATATTCTTGCATGTCAAAAACTAATTGAGGTGAAGTGCAAAATTAATTGTTTGCATGACTGGTTTACAGTTTCATGCAAAAAAAACATTGCTGTCATGAAATGTTATGCAAAACAATGGACCGACAATTGTTTTGCATGCGAAAAAAAGTGTGGTAAATACAATTTTTTGTTTTTAGATGGTCGGTTAGCACCTAAAAAAAAACATATTCACCTCAAGGCATTATTTGCATGCAAATGGTTTTTGCATCCAAAAATAATTATTTTGCATTTCAAGACCTACATATAGTTTATTAATTTAGGTGTCTTAGGCCAAGGCAAATGCGTCTTACGCTTTGAATATTATTCAATTTGGTGCACAGAATGGGTGGAAAATCGTTTTGAAAAACTTGATTTTTTTCGCATGGGAAGTGTAAGCTATGCTTAAGTCAAAACTTATTCTTGAAACTTGAAATATGTTTTTAGTCAATTTGGATCCTGATTTGCTTCAACCAATTCTTGTGATTTATGTATCTCTTCATTTCGAACACATGCGTTTCAAAATCGCCTTTTTAATAGTGCAGCACTTATATTTCAACAGTGAAAGAACAATTTCCATTTCATTTTGGAAAAATAATTATAATTCATGATTTTATTATAAATTCAAAGAAATAGAAATAACTCCAGTCAAATGTCCTGTTTCTTTTTCAAGTTGAATAATTTTTAATGTTGTTCTTAGGAAATGTCATCTAGATAAGCCCAAGTGAGCTGTGAGCCTATAAAATGCTACAATGTTGCTTTGGCGCTCGCTCTGTACATTTCTTGTTTAATGACGCATGACTCGTTTTGCTTCTGCAGGAAATGTAAAACTCCCATAAAAACCTTTGGCGCTACACACCGACTCCTTTACGCAATTTTCTTTACAATTTCGCATCAGTATATGTTTTCTACATAATGCCTTAGATACAGTTGCAATATTGCAGGATGCTCAAATTCCATTCCCAGAAGTAATTTATTTTCAAAATGTTGCACTTTGATGAGCAACATTGTAATGCAGAACAACAACTACTGTATTTTTACCACCTCCTGTCCGGACAGAGAACCCTCTGTGCTCCACATAAAATATTCTGAAAATACATATATCTATATATATGTTGGTATGTGTACTGTATACAAATGTATGTATAGTGACCAAAAGGAAATCATTAACACTCGGAGATTTCCACACCAGAGCATGTGTTGAGTAAATGCCATCACCGTACTACAACATCACTTCGTTCCTTATTTCCACTTTGCAAAAGTAAGGGGGGTTGGAAAAATGGGTGGAAGTGGGTGAAAAGTATGGGCGGCTATGGACATTAACACTGAAATGTGTAAAAGCAATGTCAGAGATATATTTACTGCGAAAAAGGATAACTAACCCCAAAAAGAGGATACAGACAGAAATAATAAATAAACATTCAACGTTGTTGCTGTGTTGGTGGAAAAATTTTGTGAAAATGAGAAAATTTTCATCTCATGAAACATGATGTACGGCAACGGCATCATCATCATCATGGCAACGAAAGTAGAAGAGGAAGAAGGTTGATGGCGACCGACGCACGTTGAGTGGGTGGCTGCGAGCGAAGAGAATAATTGAGTCAAGTGAAAGTTGTTTCCCCAGGATATTTCTATTTACTTATACATAAAGGAGGTGGTGGTTCCGCCCTAACAAATAAAAATGGCTGGCTGGTTTTGGTGTGTGAAAAGTTTAAGTAGGTTTATTTTCTGGGAATTCTTCTTCTTTAGTTAATTCAAACGGGGGGGGTGATGATGATGATGGAAGAACTCCAGAAGATTTAACCAACAAAAAAAAAAAGACGTTCTATGAGTTGGTATGTGTCGATAGTTTGATTTATCTTGTGTAGAAATATATATTTTCCTGTGTGAAAATGAATATCGCAGTATATTACGCAAACATTTTCACATTATTAGGGAAGATTTTATAAAAAAAATTAGGGTTAAATTGAGTGTTGGTATGTTTTGGAGTAGGAATAAAGTAAGTTTTTGTGATTGAGTTATTTGAATGCGTATAAATTATTGAAAGTAACAGAGGCCTGACTGGGTCACACGAATTTGGTCTGTGCATGTTTTTTTTATCATACATTTATAATGAATTAGTTTTATTTTTCGAAATACAGAAGAACTGTAGAGTATCCATGCGAGGACTATCGCAGTTACCTATGTCAGTAAAACAAGACTGTTTTGCAGTAAAACGACCTTTTGAATTGAAGTTTCATTTCCATTATTTCAAAATGTGGAAAACTCCTGTTTTACCGCAGAAAGTATATTTCGTAAAATGAGTCAAGAAACAGAAACATTGATAACAAAAACAAAAATATAATATATGATTAATGATTGTTTAAACATGACCTTTTATGAAACAATCCATCCACTTTATAAAAATCCTGCTGTGATCCCAAACAATTATTGCTTAGTCATAATAGATTGCTTACGATTATAAAAACAAACCCGACATTCAGGCAAACTCACCTTTACACATTTTTGAAGCCTCTTTCTGCCCTAAACCTACAAGATAACGATATAAAATTGGAATTGGAAGTCATGCTAATCAAGACGTTTGTTGTTTTACAAAACACCACTCGTCTAATTAATAACCTCAGAATTATTCAGCAGGTCGAAAATGATCCCCTCTGCCGGCGCAAAATTTGTCAAGTCATGATGTCGTTCTCATTTTGTCCATAATTTCATTTGAGTGACAAGTAAATAAATTCTTTTTTTAATCCCCCAAAAAATGGACATCGGTGAATGAATGAATAATAAATGTATCACTGGTTAATTGAGACACAACACTTAAAATAAAACAAATTAATTATTAAATTAATAGAAAACTGTTTGAATGATTTTTAAAATACATAAATACATTTTATTTTGGGCCACAAAAATAGAAAAGGTATTCGAAATTCAGCTTTGTCCTCAATCACAAATTCGATGACAACTCGTGGCATCTTAAAATAAAATTTTAAATTAATTAATTTATGAATATTTTTTTTTTCTCTTCTAGTTTAAATATTCACATGCGAATAAAATCCCGTTAATAACTACTTTTAGATTGCATTTTTATATTCATAATTATGACATACTGTCAACGTGTTTATCGAAGGAGACATACCACCAGTGGTTTTTTTTGGTAATTTAATGCCCCGCCAAATGTTATTTACATAAATCGAATTCAAAAACGAATAAATTCAAAAATTATGTATTTGCATTCAAATTATCATCCAGAAACTTGATATCTATCGATGTTGACAGTTTGGACGCAAGGTGATCATGATCATAGTTTAGATCTTGTGAGTTTTTGTTTAAATTTTATATTTAAATTATTTTTTTGTTATTGTTGTTGTTGTTTTTGTTTTGGTTTTAAGGAACGGCTTGCACAGCGGGGGAGAATTTTTGTTTTGTATATTTTAATTTTTTGTGTTTTTAGTCACAAAGTATATTGTTTTGTTAACACCTTTATTATTATAATAATACAAACTTGTGGCAACTATAGCAACTTTATTATGACTGTTTCTAAGCACCTCTCTTAAACAATGGATAACATTTAAAAAAAAAAAAATGTTGTTGATTGAATGAATGGAAAATATTTATTAATGAGATTTTGTTTATATGGACCCATAGAGAATTTGTTATTTCGTTGCTTTTTTTTCATACCTATATTTTCATACCTATACCTACCTTGTATTGACAGGTGTAAGATTACAATTTGATAGTGTAAAAAAAAGCAACTTTTAAATGGTTAAACGTCAGCGGGGGACTAGAAACATATGCTCGCATTTCAAAAGGCCTCAGGGGTTAGATATTTGTATTAGCAGCAAGTTAAATGTTTAGCTTTAACAACTTAATTACATATGTAGAAACAAATATACACATATAAAGCCTGATTTTATTTAAATAGGTTTAAAAATTACGTTCAGTAAGTATGTTATGCATTTAATTATATTTTGAAAAGTTTTTGTTTTCATCTCTGGTAGAGTTTTAAGGCCTAGCAGGTATGCAGATTGAGATCGCACTAAATTTTTGCTTCCACATTTCTCTTCAAACACCAGCTAAAATCGTAACTAAATCAAGTGATTCTAAGGACTTGTTGTACAAACGAGGTTCAAATTTTGATCCGTGTTTCAAATATTTTTACTGGATTTTCCTTACTTCAATTCACATAAATTAGAAAATTTTACATACGGAAGTCAGATTCTTTCTCTGCATTTACAGAGCAAGAAAAATTGATCGCTTATAATTTTTGGAAAAAAAATTCACCATTCAAGCTAAGTAAAGGTACAGTTCTTTTGAGTAAATAAGAGTTGTGAGGTGAGAAAAAAAATGTGTCCTCAAAAATAAAGGCCTGTGCTATAAACGAAATTTTTGTATCCCTCTTCACTTAACAGTTTGCAGACAAATTGTTCTATGCAGAAGCAAAAAGCAAGCACAAATGGCAAGCGCTATTCTTATTGGAAAAAGAATGTCAGTGATGTTGTTTTCCGAGAAAGAATACTCGCAGTTAAGGCCCTAAGTTCCCGTGCGAAAAAAAAATCTATTCAAATATTTTCGCGTATCCAAAATTATTGAGGAGAAATACAAAATTACTATCTACTACAATTGCCATCATGGAATTACAAAACAATTGACCGGCAATTTTTGTGCATGCGAGAAAATAGTGTTGTGATAAATTTGTTTTTTTTATGTTCGGTTTAGACTTCAAAGAATAATATAATCTCCTCACAATACTTTTTGCATTCAAAAATTTTTTTTTTTCATTTTCAGGCCTATAATTTATTCATTAAGCGCTAATTGAAGGCAAGGGGGGCACATGCCCCCTGGCTCTGGGAAATACCACGCTACTTTCATATTTTTCAATTTTTGTATAGATTTCAACAAATACTTCTTTTTTTTGTCGGAGTTCATGAATTGCCCCACTCTGCCTCTGGATGAGGCCGTATATACATATATCTGAAAAATCCTTATTTTTGATATTGTTTTTGAATATGCCTACACTGCCGGCCATTTGAATAGGTTTAATCATTTTGCCGCACTACTCTTCTTCTCCCTTAATATGTAATAGACATACCCCCTTATGCCTTACATACATACAGTGTCGGCCAAAACATAAGCAACTTTTTTCATGAAATTAAACTCTGGCCTATAACTGCCTGGATTTAAAATATTTTTTAATCATTTTTTAATTGATAAATGTTCGGTCCGTAATTCCATATATTTTATCAATCGGTCCCACTCCATGTACAGAGAAACATGCCCAAACATCCACGAACCATACAATTACCTTGTCCATGTTAAAAAGTACCCTGTTTATTCGGTATCTGGTATGAACTTAGTTGACTGACCAACGGAATCGTAGTACTGTACTGTATTCTGTCAAATCTAAATTCAATTTGAAGGGATAGCGAGGTTTTCGACGAGTCCGTTGGTCAACCAACCAAGCTCATACCGAATAAACAAAGGGTACTTCTAAACATGGAGGAAGAAATCGAATGGTTCGTGGATATTTGGGCTTGTTTCTCTGGACATGGAGTGGGTCCGATTGATAAAATATATGGAATTATGGACCGTGAGTATTCAAGAACATCATGGAAAATGTTCATGCTTCCATGTGCTGAGGAGGATCTTCCCCTGAAATGAATATTTCAGCAAGATTATGATATACCAAAATATAGTCAAAAAAAATCGTTTCGAGTGAAACAACTTGATGATTTGAAGTAACCAGCACAGTATCCTGGTCTCAAACCCTTGGAAACACTATTGGAGATTTTAGATCGAAGAATAGTTCAGAGAAAATTTCAGAAATAGGAACGATCTCTTTGTCCAGGTCAAGGAGGCTTTGAGTATACCAGGTTCCACGGTTCCAAATTTTCTGGGGAATATGCCCTGGAGCTGCAGTGCGATGATGATATACAAAGGTTTTGTCACAAAATATTATAAATTAAGCACTAAATTTAATTAAAACATGCATTTTTAAAAAGTTGCTTATAAATCGGGATTCATTTTTCGTAATTTGCAGCTCATTTTTCGTGATATGATCCAAGAATTCTTTCCGTGTATCAGAGCTGCAGCCAACTCTCACTATTTTGCTTCAAAAACAATGAAAAAGACGGTGCTTACTGAACTTGGCTACGGTAAAGTGTGTTATTCGAAGTGCCAAATATTTAACAAGTATTAAAAAATCCTAAACAAACCACTGTTCAATTTCATTTTCGCATGAATATGCGCTTTCAATTCAATCGAAATAATTTGTAGTGAGAAATAAAATTACAACAGTTCGTTTTGTGGATAAGAAATAAGGGTTTTCGGAATCAGAGGAAGCTATAGTCTAAAAAATAGATATTTAATTTTTGGAAACAAATAAAACTTGTAGATTTTCGAAAAATTATGTGCCTTAATTTAAAAGAAAATCTTTGATCATATTGAACAAGGAATTTGAAATTTTTTGTGATGCTATTCCGACTCCTTATACTTTCAAAAAACCATTTCACTATTTAAAAAAATGTCCCCACAAATTAAAAAAAAAATCAATAAATTATTTTTGGTTCATACAATATTTTTGTGATAAACCCTGTTCCGAAAGTATCTCCGAAAGATAAATTTTAATGACTTTCGATTTTCTCGAAAATGGTATACAAGGTCTTTAAACGTTTGTTTTTGTTTTTAAGAAATATTAATTTTTTTTTGAATACTCTATATTCAAAAACAATGCTTTGAAACTTGCTTTATAACGATTTCTCAACATTCTTCAAAATATTTAAAAAAAATAATACAAATTAATTTTAAAAACTCGAAGAAAAATGTCATTTTGCTAAAAAATGATTTAAAATTGTCTTTGTGCTAAAATAAGTAGATACGGTCTACTATTAAATATAAAATAATTTTTGTATTTTGCGTCGGATAACTATCAATTCCCATCGAACGTTATTTTGGATGTTTAACTTTATTATTATTGGCTAAACGGTTAGAATTTAATTGTTTGTACAAAAATTCCAAAAAGTTCAAATAATATAGCATATCAAAATATAAAAAAATACATTTTTGAATATAGATTTTTTTTTCGAAAATTTGATAACCCAAAATTCGGCCCACTTTAAATCTGTCACGATCCAAAATTTTTATTTTGGCAACATTTTGAAGATAATTTTGTATGGGAGCGGAATTTTACCTCAATCTACGTACATAATACATGGATGTAGAAATAGATACACATATCTTTTTTAGATGATTCATGATGACGTACAGATATCGTTTATAGAACTACATATCTACAGGGTCTTCCAACAGGAGGTAGCATTTTAAATTTCATGCCATATTTAACTGTCAAAATTAAACTACCGTGGCGATTACTAAAAAAAAATAAAATGCACGACTAGATCGCACGTACTTGCTCATATGTTCAAGTTGTGTGGGACTTAAGAACTTTAAAAAATATTCAAGTATAGAAAAAGTATAAAAAGCATTTTAATCGTTCTTTTAACTGTATAAACAGTCTGATAAATAACTTAGAACTCAAAAAAAAGTATGCCATTTGATTACTTAGAAAAATATGAATTTATGCAAAAAAAAATTTTAAAATCGTTGGAGCCGTTTTCTTAAAAATTAATTTTGTAGATATATATAAAATTTTTGTAAAATTTTTCATATACATTTAAAACTGAAATTTCAAAATAATTCATCAACCCGTTTTTGAAATATTAAATTTTTCAAAAACAAATTTTAGATCTTTTTAAAAATCCAAAACTTATTTTTTCAAAAATTTTGGTATGCAGTTTTTTTTTATATTTTAACAAAGCTTTTGTGTAAAAAATTTTATTAAAATCAGTTGAACGGTTAATGAGAAAACCGAAAATCAAAAAAACCGTTATATGGCAGGTACCTACCGTTAATAAATGTTTTTGGTGATTTATTTCTTATTGAAATTTTACATCATGTCTGCAGTAATACACTGATTTTTTTTTATCAAATCGTTGGAGCCGTTCTTGAGATAAATAAGCTTTTCCTTAACGGTTGTATGGCAAGTACCGTTATTTTTTGAGCTAAAAAAAATTCAATTTTCCCCCTGGAGAGTTACAAAAAAAACCTTAAGTACAAAATTTGAAGAAAATCGCTTCAGTGGTTTAGGCTGTAGATTGAGGTACGGACAGACGGACAGACAGACAGACAGAATTGTGCCACCCACATTTTTTCGTGTTCTCTACCATCGTTATGTCATGTTTCGAAATTTTTTTTCTGCACGAATCCACAACTTGCACTATAGTATACCTATATCGCAAGTAAAAACAAGGCGGTAATTAACTATGGATCGACTCACACAACGTGTTGAAATAATGAAAATTCACTACAAAAATAGTGAAAATATCACAGAAAGGTTTAGTAAAGCTCAAAGGTACTAGTTATTGGTCGCCTTCAATCGCCTTCCTGCCCAAAGGCGGTACCAAAGCTTTGGAGATTTTAGTCTCAAAAGGGCTTTAGCTAACAAGATATTATATTTAATTCAAAACATCAGATGTTCTATAATTTGTAAGTGTAGTCTCCATTTATTTTCACGAAAAAAAACCAGATAACTCCCAAAACAAATACATTTTTATTTGAAAAATTCACTTAAAAAAAATTTGAATGCAATAAACCTGATTTTGTATTCTCTTTCCAAGAAAAATTAATTGTTTGTAATATTTTGTTTTCTTATTTTTAAAGACAGGTTTTTTGTCTTTTTCTCAACTTTTAAAATTGTGGAATTATCAGGTTTTTGCTCTGGAAGCTTCAATTGGTTGCCTAGATCGTGCAATTTATCTCTGTTGTAAGAAATAAAGACTACAACGCCAATGCTCCACCAAAAATGTATGCACTTAAGGAAAACATCAGTGAGGGTTATTCGTGGAATTCATTAGCCATTATGTTGATATGTGAAAACGTGACGCAGAATTTCATAAAAAAAAATCATTATGTACATACACATAGCCGAGAGTGTCATTCGGCAGATATAATATTCCCATTAGCAAATCACAGAGTTTCCACTTCAGATATAAATACAAATTTCACCACTTAAAAAAAATATATTTTCTGATTGATTTAAAATGAAACCTCTTGTTGGAACACCCTATACAATAAATTTCAGTACTTTAAGGACTCAATACAAATAAAACAAAAATTAAAAGAATTAAATTCAGGAAACCGTTACGTACCATCTTCGCATCATTTAAATTTTAATGCTTTTTATAATCCATGGAACCCGAACCTCAAGTTACATTTTCAACCTCACTCTTTGATGATAATTCCTCAATTTTATTTTTTAAGCACATCCTTCCGGCATCTTAAAGAAAAATATTTCACACACAAGCAACCATCAAAAACCATCTCTCAATTTTGGCATCCATCAAAATGTGGTTTTCCCAGAGTTTTGACAGATGTATGAGTAGTGCTGAACTGTAAGCAGAGGTATCAACTCAAATCCCCATATGTGTGTTTGGTAAGAGTATGTAGATATTCGATTCTCCCCCTTCAAAAGGGAGCACAAATTCTAAAGTGTCTTTCAATCTCGTGCCACGAAATAATTATCCTACCCACAAAACAGTACACTATCATCTTTCTGTCTGAGAGGAGAGAAGCCTTGCATGATAAAACCCCATTCTGCCTGAGCCGGCTTAGATGAGTTGGACAAAAAGAGAAAGAGTGTCCGATTGGAATGGAAGTATCTTATCTTAATTATACCAGTGATTTCCTCCCAGCCAGCATCAGCAGCAGCATCAGGAAGATGGGTCTCCCCAAACAACTTGGCCACAGTCGGGATGTGTACCTACAACTCACACTCTCCTCCTCACCAGACTTAAGAGGTGCTGCTGTTGTTGCTGATGCTACAGCTTGATGGTAGAGGTCTTTATTAGGCAGACTTGCTGTATATGTGCTGCATGCGCCGCCGTCAAGTGTCTGATATCAAATTACCCACGGGCACTGGCATTTCATCGGATTGAAAGGGATAATGACACAAAGGATGCGTTTCACTCGCCCTTTGTGATCTCAGAGCTCACACTCTCCATTCCAATGGAGGAGGATGTTGTTGTTCTGTTTCTGTAGTTCAGGGTGGAAGTTAAACTGTATCCCAAAGTCTTAAGTTTCTGCCGCTGTAAATTGAGATGTTGCATTGTCCGGATTTATGTTGAAGTGTTCACGTTCCCCTCGAGCTGAAGAACTGCATTGCAGACGTCCGTCTCGTCTGTCCGTCCGTCGTCGTCATAGTCTTGATCGTCATCGTGGCAAGAGGTTTTCCGTGAGGCAACTACAATTCTACAACACAAACATCAAAACCGTGCCTCATTGAGGTGGTCCAACACCTTGGGAAAGTCAATCCTAGCAGCGATTTACGCGGCGACGACGACGACGGACGCGGCCCTACCCTCTGGTCGAGCAATTTGTCTAATGCCTTTTGCATTGTGAGGTTAAATAAATACGTTACCGTGTGTAGGTATAACTGTATGTATGCCTTTCTAGGATCAGTTACGGTTTTTATTCTCACCAGGTTTGGCACCTCAACTATTCAGCACTTTTTATTATAATGCGTTCTCAGGTGTAAATTTTAGTGGCAATAAAATTCAGCTTAGGTTTTAATATTTTCATATTTTTACGTGCAGGTCCACCCGTGTCCTTGGGTCTTTTTGTCCAAACTTCTGGAATATACACCTACGTTTGAATCTGAAAATTAAACGCATATGTTTGGTCGTTAATGCCATATTCAATTTGAATTAAATAGGCACGCTAATGGATTATTTTCCCGCTAAAGGTGTGAGAGTGCTAACACCATCACCAAGGGTGCGACGAATTGTGCTCTAAATAAAGAAATCAGCTTCTCTCGTATAGCAGCTTGACATTTACACTAAAATTTTAGCACATAATTTAATAATTTTATGTTCGTTATTTTAATGACCCTATATACGAAAACTCTGTGTGACTGTCATAGTTTTTATAGCCAAACTAGTTTGAATAAGATATCAGCTTTAGTGAGAAGCTTAACTGTTAAGAGGTAGGTATATACCTTGTTTAATTAAGTTAAATTTCAGAGATGGGATATTTTTATTATCTGGACTGTAATCTTCTGAATATAAAACTAAATATTCAGAAATAGGTATGAAGAATTTAAATAAAGATTAGTGACCACTATTAAGGTCATCGCACGGAAGTTGTTCCAAAGACATGAATATTACATAGAAGTTGATTCTCACTTAGTTTTATTCTTTATATCAGATTGAAATTTTTCAGTTCTATAGACAAATAGATGATAGCTACAGTACATATGGGTATGCTCCCCTTTTGACGATATACGGTTAGCTACAGTGGTTCACAGTGAAATCGAGTAAAATAAAAAAAGGAAAAATTTATTTTCAATGGAGAATAATTGTATTTTCGTTTCAAAAACATCAAAATCTTAAAAAAAAATTGGAAAATAAACGAAAAAACATAAAATAACAAATTAAAGTGATTATTTCATCTCAGTGAAAATGGCCCAGTTACGTTTTTAGTTGTAAAAAGGTTAGTTAACGCGTTTTGAAATCTTGTTTAGTATTTTGTAGGGAGCCCTTTTTGTCTCATAACTGATTTTATCCAATTTGGAACTGATTCAACAAGTTCTGTGGTGATTCCTACAATAAAACTCTTTTCAAGTCACTTTCGTAGAAAATATCATGTTTCCGAATTTCAATTTCCAATTTTTTCTTCTTTGTTTAGGAGGAACCATTATTAACAAATCTTTGAAAAATGGTTTATCCAACCAAAAAGTGCCTCTGCTAAAAGCCATTTCTTGATTTTTTTTTAAAGAAAATCTGTGCAACAGCTTTTGAGAAAAGTAAGATTTTGTAAAAATGCAAATAAAAATGTATATGCCAAGTATCGTTGCTTTTGGTTCTGGTAAAAAAAAAAACTGTATGGGGGCAAATACCCTTCGTGAAATACCTCTCCGAACCAAAAATTAAATAACTCTCCAAATTGAGTTTGTTTGCATTCTGAAAGTCCCCAAAAACGCATGAAATAAGTCCCCAAACAAAAAATTAAATACGTTCCATGAATTTTGTTTAATTAGGTAAGGTATCCGATTTAAACCACTTCTTGAACAGTATTCGAATAGGTTCAAATCCAATGATAATATTTGCTGTCAAAGAGGCCTTACACTATAGGTCAGGAAGGAATCTGTTGACAAACTTTTTTTTGTGTATTCGTCACAAGTTTCCGATTTCGATGATATTCTTGGTATGGAATTTATATATTCTCAAAGGTTCCCAATATTTCAATTTAATTTCTTTCTCATGAGCGGATAAAATTCTTGGTACCATCAGTGTCTTCTTAAGAAAATAAAACTATTTTTGTTTGCACAAACAGAACCCCCGATTTATTGTGAATATGAACTAATAAACTACTGATCTATTGCTTTATTGTTTTTTAAGAAAAGAGCGGTAGACGAAACGGAGCCTTGAGGGACATCGGCTTTTATTTTGTGAGCTTCAGATTTGATCCTTCAAAACAGAGTGAATTGTAAGGACTGAAACGTAGTTTATTTCTAATATTAATAAGGAACAAAACATTCTTCGATGTCTTAATTCAAACACATAATCTTTCAAAGAATAATTTCAATCAAATACTTTAGATATATGGATAGGGCACAATAACTTATAACTCTCAACAAAGGAAAATTTAATTTTTCAGCTAGATATTTTTGCCTGAAATGGAAGTAATTTCGTTCCCCTCGAAGAAAAATAGCAATACTACGAGCTTTGTTTCCCAGTAATTAATGGATTGGTTGTATTTTCTATCCTTAAAAACGGTGATTAGGACTACTAGTCGAATAATATAAGCAAATGCAAGATACGTTCTTCAATCAACTTTGGTAGGCATTAGGTGTATATGCATGATGTATGATGTATACCTACCATAATGAAAGATTGATATGTTTGAGGCTAGTATCGAGCAGATTATTGTGGTTATCCTTTTACCACAATAATATACTTCCCTTCACTACAATTTTTCCTTAAGTCAACATACCACTTAAGAGTATCATCCATGTCCTTCTGTACAGGGGCGGACTGGAGGTTAAAGGGCCTACCGGGACTTTTAGAAAAAGGGCCACAGAATACAATATTTCTCAAAATGGTTAAAAAAAGTTGATATTGCAGACATTTCTCGAAAGTCACTTTTTTATATTTATTAATTTTTTTTTAATTACCATATTGATTGATATATTTATAAGCTATTTTTAGTTTATGGCTGCGCCACCTTACAGATCAATTAATTTGAGTTTTAATTCAAGCAAGCATACAAAATTGCAAATGTATATAAAGTTAGCAGGACACTTTTGGAAAGTCATGTTAAAAACTATCGCTGAAAAAAGTTGATTACTGAGAACTAATTAATTGCGAATTAGTTACGCAAAAAAAACTTTATTGCATTTTTGGTTTGCGAAAAAATGGGTGTCCTGCTAACTTCATATGAACTTAGCAGGACAACTTTCTCAAAAATAAAGATAATCGAGCTAAAAAAAAGTTTATTATTGAGAACTAATTAATTGCGAATTAGTTACGCAAAAAAAATTGTATTGCATTTTTGGTTTGCGAAAAAATGGATGTCCTGCTAACTTCATATGAACTTAGAAGGACAACTTTCTCAAAAATAAAGATAATCGAGCTGAAAAAAGTTTATTATTGAGAACTAAATTAATTGCGAATTAGTTACGCAAAAAAAAAATTGATTGCATTTTTGGTTTGCGAAAAAATGAGTGTCCTGCTAACTTCATATGAACTTAGCAGGACAACTTTCTCAAAAATAAAGATAAATGGACATAGCCATTTTTTCGCAATCATTAAATACTTTCAAAAAATAAATTGAAGGGTCGAATTTTCTTGATTTTTTTTCTCTAGTGAATCAAATAAATTATTTTGCTTTAATTTCAATATTTTTCACTGTAGCACGATTTTTCTGATTGCAATTTTTGATATTGAATGAAAAGAAACCGCTGTACTTTTGATCACCATCGCGGCAGTTTCAGAAATTTAAATTAAATAAGGTACTTTTAGAACTAATTCTCCTAACAGTAGCTGTGATTTATAAAAAAGTACAAACAAATATTTTAGTAATCCATTTGCTAATTTTCAATTATTGAACAATCCCAATCTTAGGGCAAGTACATTTATCTATTTGGTGTTTCACCGCACAAAAAGATTACAAAAAAAATTACTTTGACAGCTGATTTAAAAATGCAAATGGTGTTTCAATTTTTCTTATGAAGAGGAAGTGAGATAGAATGTTTCCTTTGTGAAGAACTGAATTCAGCCATGAATGAATCCTTCAGCGCCACACAAAAATAGGTTAATTTGATTTGTAAAAGTATTTGTCCTAGGAAAATTTAACAAGATTAATTTCTAATCTTCAAGATTTACGAAATATATTTGTATGGTAAATCTTCGAGATTAAAAGAAGATTTGAGGTAAATCTTATTAAATTTCAGATTAGTGTTAGGTGGAAATGTAGCATAAAGCTCACAACAAAGTTGATTTTTGTTTATGGTGAGTGACAGATTCACTGGCGGACTAAGGTAGGGGCGGAGGGGACGGTCCGCCTGGGGCCCCCAAATCCAATTCAAACATGATATGGTTAGATTGGATGTATGTATATTTTAAGAAATATATGAGGATGTGAGTGCAAAAGTGATATAACCCACTTTTTTATCATATTTTGCATCTTTAATCGATCTTAAATACTATTTAATTTGGGATCCAAGCAGAAAATGACACATTTTTTTAAAGTTTAGATAT